>JADWQK010001703.1:0-600000 GCA_017933935.1 Sesamia nonagrioides
TCGAGTGAATGTGGCAGGGTGCACCTACTTATATGTTATTGACACAATATTCACACCATCGAGTGAATGTGGCAGGGTGCACCTACTTATATGTTATTGACACAATATTCACACCATCCAGTGAATGTGGCAGGGTGCACCTACTTATATGTTATTGACACAATATTCACACCATCCAGTGAATGTGGCAGGGTGCACCTACTTTTATGTTATTGACACAATATTCACACCATCCAGTGAATGTGGCAGGGTGCACCTACTTTTATGTTATTGACACAATATTCACACCATCGAGTGAATGTGGCAGGGTGCACCTACTTATATGTTATTGACACAATATTCACACCATCCAGTGAATGTGGCAGGGTGCACCTACTTATATGTTATTGACACAATATTCACACCATCCAGTGAATGTGGCAGGGTGCACCTACTTATATGTTATTGACACAATATTCACACCATCCAGTGAATGTGGCAGGGTGCACCTACATATATGTTATTGACACAATATTCACACGATCGAGTGAATGTGGCAGGGTGCACCTACTTATATGTTATTGACACAATATTCACACCATCGAGTGAATGTGGCAGGGTGCACCTACTTATATGTTATTGACACAATATTCACACCATCCAGTGAATGTGGCAGGGTGCACCTACTTATATGTTATTGACACAATATTCACACCATCCAGTGAATGTGGCAGGGTGCACCTACTTATATGTTATTGACACAATATTCACACCATCCAGTGAATGTGGCAGGGTGCACCTACTTATATGTTATTGACACAATATTCACACCATCCAGTGAATGTGGCAGGGTGCACCTACTTATATGTTATTGACACAATATTCACACCATCGAGTGAATGTGGCAGGGTGCACCTACTTATATGTTATTGACACAATATTCACACCATCGAGTGAATGTGGCAGGGTGCACCTACTTATATGTTATTGACACAATATTCACACCATCGAGTGAATGTGGCAGGGTGCACCTACTTACATGTTATTGACACAATATTCACACCATCCAGTGAATGTGGCAGGGTGCACCTACTTATATGTTATTGACACAATATTCACACCATCGAGTGAATGTGGCAGGGTGCACCTACTTATATGTTATTGACACAATATTCACACCATCCACTGAATGTGACAGGGTGCACCAACTTATATGTTAAATATTCACACCATCGAGTGAATGTGGCAGGGTGCACCTACTTATATGTTATTGACACAATATTCACACCATCCAGTGAATGTGGCAGGGTGCACCTACTTATATGTTATTGACACAATATTCACACCATCGAGTGAATGTGGCAGGGTGCACCTACTTATATGTTATTGACACAATATTCACACCATCCAGTGAATGTGGCAGGGTGCACCTACTTATATGTTATTGACACAATATTCACACCATCCAGTGAATGTGGCAGGGTGCATCTACTTATATGTTATTGACACAATATTCACACCATCCAATGAATGTGGCTGGGTGCACCTACTTATATGTTATTGACACAATATTCACACCATCGAGTGAATGTGGCAGGGTGCACCTACTTATATGTTATTGACACAATATTCACACCATCCACTAAATATGACAGGGTGCACCAACTTATATGTTAAGTATTCACACCATCGAGTGAATGTGGCAGGGTGTACCTCCTTTTATGTTATTGACACAATATTCACATCATCCAGTGAATGTGGCAGGGTGCACCTACTTTTATGTTATTGACACAATATTCACACCATCCAGTGAATGTGGCAGGGTGCACCTACTTATATGTTATTGACACAGTATTCACACCATCCAGTGAATGTGGCAGGGTGCACCTACTTATATGTTATTGACACAATATTCACACCATCCAGTGAATGTGGCAGGGTGCATCTACTTATATGTTATTGACACAATATTCACACCATCCAGTGAATGTGGCTGGGTGCACCTACTTATATGTTATTGACACAATATTCACACCATCGAGTGAATGTGGCAGGGTGCACCTACTTATATGTTATTGACACAATATTCACACCATCCACTGAATGTGACAGGGTGCACCTACTTATATGTTAAATATTCACACCATCGAGTGAATGTGGCAGGGTGCACCTACTTAAATGTTATTGACATAATATTCACACCATCCAGTGAATGTGGCAGGATGCACCTACTTATATGTTAAATATTCACACCATCGAGTGAATGTGGCAGGGTGCACCTACTTTTATGTTATTGACACAATATTCACACCATCCAGTGAATGTGGCAGGGTGCACCTACTTATATGTTATTGAAATAATATTCACACCACCGAGTGAAGGGGGCAGATTAGATCTACTTCCATGCTTTCCCAATCACTTAGTAAAAGTTGTTAATACTAAACTAGACTGATTTGCTAAAACGAAACATTTTCATCACATATTAATTGATTGATTGACCAATCAACAAAAAATATTCATAAGTTTGGATAGTAGTAGTCGTTATGAAACATCGATACATATTTATGAAAATGATTGAACTAGAAATAGATTTGAAATTGAGGCGAAAGAAAGATTATTTAAAAATTTAAAAACTGCTGTATTATAAATATTATGTACTTTGCAAATACATATCCGTCCTGTCGTATGGCGAGTTTTTACCCTTACGTTGTTAACACCACTATGATCCGGACGAAGCGTTTCGCCTCCTCCTTTATACCTGTACATCGAGGGACTGGAACAATTTGCCACCGGCGGTGTTTCCGTCGGACTACAATTTGAGTGTCTTCAAGGCTAGAGTGAATAGGCTCTTAATAAACTAGTGCACTTTACCATCAACGACTGCGTCACTGCTTACCATCGAGCGGGATAGCGGTCAAGCGCTAGTTTAAATATTATAATAAAAAAAAAAATCTAACAAAAACGTGTCATATAAACACATATTATGTCAAAATATTACACTGCTAAGTATTATTAAGAAGTCGATAAACATTTTGATGTCAGCTGGTTACGGTGTTTTAAAGGATATTTCTATAATGTGATTTAATACCAGAGGTTATTTATTTATGAACACATTCGGTTTAATACTCTTAAAAATTAATTAATTAAATTAATTATTTTTACAAAGTTACATATACAACTTAATAAGTACATAACAGAGATACTTAATAAAAAGAATAAATCGTCCTTAACGTCTTGGTGATATATCTATAATCCTCCTGATTAACCCAGCCATCCAGAGCCGCCGCTCCATCCAGAATTACCGGACCATCCGTAGCTGCCAGACCAACCGCTCCCGCCTCTCCAGTCGGATCCACTCCATCCTCCTCCGCCACCTAAGTAGATAACTGTAGGTCCAGACCACCCAGACCACCGTCTCCTGACATACCCTGCTGACGCCACTGCCAGGGCGGCACAGAGAACGACGATACAGACCTATAACAAGAATCAAAACTAATAATAAATACGGTGGCAGTGTTTGTGTTTATACATTCACATGTTCAAACATTTACAAATAATTACAGTTATAAGAGATCAAGTCAGTGAATTTACATTTTGTATCAAAGTAATAGTTTCACAACGTATCGTACGCAATACTAAGTTGCCGGATCACAACGTGGCGTCAAACCACGCGTATCTCAGTAACACGCGCACATGACTGCGGCACTCATTTGTGAGAGATGTGACAGCTGGTCAACTTTCAGTGGTCCAGTGACAATGCTCACGTGAAGTAAACAAATAAAGAAAGAGCTCCCTAACTTAAGTTTCGCTTCCTCTTTTATACCGCCTACATCGAGGGACTGGAACAAATTGCCAGCGACGGTGTTTCCGTCACATTACAATTTGAGTGTCTTCAAGGCTAGAGTGAATAGGCTCTTAATAAACTAGCGCGTTTTACCATCAACGATCGCATCACTGCTTACCATCAGGCAGGACTACAGTCATGCGCTAGTTTATAACTTAAAAAAAAAGTGAAACATGAGTAAAGTATGTAATTATCTCTGCCGTGAGTGTTCTGCTGGATTTTTTTTTTATGTACCTATAATTTATTCATTTATTATCTTATGACAAAATGTGTTAATTGACCGAGGAGGCAACACATCACTATGAACAACTTGTACTATGAGAACAATGTGAATTATGTAGTGCTAATGTTTCATTATGGGACAGAAAATTATATACGCTTGTGTTACTATAATTATTTTAAAATTTAAATTTTTTCAGTTATTTCCACGGTAGATTATATATAATATATTGTAGATGCTATATGTCGTAAATTAAGGTAGTATTGTAACATACTTGCGCGATAAGTTCGTTAGCACTCATTTAATGTTATTAAGCTAAGAGATTACAGCGCGACGCTCTAATAACACACAGCCGCGGCGCGCGCGGGTCTTTAATGCAACTCATGCCATTTTACAATGTTTCATGCATACAAAATATTTACTTTATAAATACTCTTTCAATCTATCTATACTAATATATAAAGCTGAAGAGTTTGTTTGTTTGGACGCGCTAATCTCAGGAACTACTGGACCGATTTGAAAAATATTTTTTGCGTTGGATAGCCCATTAATCCAGGAAGGCTATATAACATCACGCTGCGACCAATAGGAGCGGAGCATAACCAACTCTACACGAACCAGATCGCTGGCGGCCGCTAGTAATAGATATAAAACAAGGAGCTAAAACGACCTATTATTATGTACGAGGCAGTAAATACAAAATGATGTTGTATAAGGATTACATTTTAGTTTTCACTACAATTGTGAGAAAATAAAAAATAAAACCTATAGAATATGTAAAGAAAACCCTGTCCGACCCGTAAGGATAAGAAAGGTTAGGTAAACACTTGACCAAATATAATATAAAATTTTACATATAATCATCATAGTAACAATACTAATGAATTTTGAAATAATCCTTTTTTCCCGGGAATTAATTCCAATTTCCCCGAAATCTGGTAATTTTTAAAAAAGTGACAACACCGATATTATTATAAGCGAATAGCGACGCGACCACGTCACAGGTGCCGCGTGCCCTGCCCCCCGCCGCCCGCGGAAGGGGCTGCTTACAGCACATGTATTAAGTTACCTCTTTTTGCGAAATAATATTTATGTTTTTAGGGGGATTTTTTTTTAAAGTTTAGCCTGTCTTTGTGTGCATTATTAGAATCAGTTATCGATACCTAACAATACCTTCACGGGTCGGACAGGGTTTTCTTTACATATTGTATAATCTCACTATCACTATTATTTTATAATTATTACTTAATACTATTTTTGCACGCCTAATTTAAGGTAGATAGTAAAGGATCGTTGTATTTATTGAACATCTTCAATGTACCTACTAACTATGCAAATAAATTATTATTATTAATATGTGATGCCTGAAAACCGTGCTAGTTTGTACGGAATGATTGCATGATTGTTACTCTTTCATGAGAAACTAATGAATGGATTTAGAGTAAATTTGGTATACAAATGGTTTGTCATCATCAGCCTTTACTCGTCCACTGCAGGACATAGGCCTCTTTCATGGCACGCCAACAAGCTCGATCCTGAGCAGTTCTCCGCCAGCCACTACCAGCCACCTTTTTGATGTCGTCGCTCCATCTCGCCCAAGGGCGTCCCACGCTACGTTTGCCGAGACGCGGTCTCCACTCGAGGACTCGTTTACCCCAACGGTTGTCGGTCCTGCGGCATATGTGACCAGCCCATTGCCACTTCAGCTTGCTAATCCTCTCAGCTATGTCGGTAACTCTGGTCCTCTGTCGGATCACCTCATTTCTGATGCGGTCCTTCAGAGAGATGCCCAACATAGCCCGCTCCATAGCTCGCTGAGCGACTTTAAACTTATGGACTAGTCTGACCGTTAGTGTCCACGTCTCGGCTCCGTAAGTCATGACGGGTAGGGCGCACTGGTTGAAGATTTTGGTCTTCAAACATTGGGGTATGGGCGACGAAAATACCCGACGAAGTTTACCAAATGCTGCCCATCCCAGCTGGATCCTTCTATTTGCCTCCTTCTCGAAGTTGTTTTTCCCTAATTGCAACGTTTGCAAATGGTTTGTAATCAGGGTTAACATACAAGATATTGTATTAGGAAAGCCTCACGGGTTGTAAACTTATGCGGGTGACACCCATCGCACACAAACCGAAACTACAATAAAAAAAATATTTTGCAATTTTTAACTGTCTTCAAGGCTAAAGTGAATAGGCTCATAGTAATCTAGTGCGCTTTACCATCAACGGTTACATCACTGCTTAGTATCAGGTGCGATCGCGGTCAAGTACTATATAATATAACATTTAGAATCGCCGATGCCTTCTTTTTCTGTAACCGCAACATTGCGTTGTGGTTACAGAGACAAAGAAGCACGCATTGTGCCTGTGTGCGAAGAGATCGTCGCTATTAGTTCATCATCAGCATCTGAGCGTTAATCCCAGTCGCTTCCGCAGCTTTTCAGCTTTGGAGTCTGGGGTCCGCTTTACCAGTCTAACTGCTGATTTTGGCTAAACTTCGACTTGAAGAGACTGCCGTCTGACCTCCACAACCCGAAGGCGATATCGAAGCATTGCAGTTAGACCAATTGTTAGACTTTTGAGGTCTCCAACAACCCGTAACGACTGCCACTAGATGTTCGTATGGCAACCGGCACGACCAGACCAGTGCAAATATTCATATTCATGCATACAAATATTTTCACTGCGCGGGGATCGAACCCGCGCCTCCTTGCGCAACGGCCGCGTTCGCTGCCGCTACGCCACGGAGGCTGTCAATCGCCGCTATTAGTTCATTTAAAAAAAAAGTTATTTTTTAATGAAACAGTCATTTATCGTGGCTAATACCTCTTATTCATAATTATAGTATATACTTATGAATTAAAAACATTTTTGTAGCCAATTTTTTTTTATTTTATCTGTGAGCAGATAAAATTTAAAAAAAAAATCATAGAGTGCACAATGATCTTTTTGAGCAATAGGAGTGAAAAACCTTTTATAAGTTTATCAATTTCCACAGCGAATGCATTATGAAACAAAACATGCTTTATGAGTCAAAACAAAATGCGATTCAAATACTAAATTGTAACGAGGAAGAAATAAAAAACATTAGCTGTCCTAAGTAAGAGGATTACTTAAGATAAAAGGTTTCCGACCGCGCTGGAACTGTTAGTGCACGTCTGTTTATGTAACGTCTGTGCCAAAAGTAACGCAGATCATTTGAGATACTCGCGAGACTTTACGAGGGCCATGTCGACACCATTGATGTCATAGTCGGCTCAGGTAATTGTGTTAAAATACAGGCTTACTGCCGAGAGTGCTTTTATTACCAGGTGTGGCAACACTGCGGCCTGCTCTGTTCTAATAAAACATGCGCTTATTAGAGATACATGCAGAATTATATTTGTGGGTTAAAAGTCTGGGCTATGATTAGAACTTTACGGTTTTATGCAATATTAGAAATGTGGAGGCAGTTGCATACATCATGGTTGTTTTTAAGGTTGTAGTAGAGATGGATTTGCTGTTTTACGTTGTCTATACCTTTAAGGATACTTTCACAACATTATCAATGAAATTCATGTATATTTCGTAAAATGCTTTAATCGCTGTATAACTGTTATGTTAAGCCTTTATGAGACAAAGGCTTAACTTAGATTCATTGAAAACTTATATAGATGTTCGATCAACAATAACCTAAATTAACAATTTCTGTGTTGAATGTTTTTGTTCGATGTTTGATTGGTGAACAATAAAGAATATATAAATAATAAATATTATGTGTAATTTATAAAATTTTAACGACAAATTCTAGATATTTTTCCAAAGTAGGTTTTTTAAAGCTTTTTGATATAAATATCTGTGGCGTGCGCGTTGATGTCTTTCGTTTGAGCGTTCGTCCGAACTGAATATTCGATAATTACTTAATTTAATTAATTCATTTCAGTTTGTTTCATTATATTTCATTGTAGGCAGAGTATTTGTTAGGACCTACTTTAATTTTTTTATTATTTACTTCCTTCTTATAACTGAAGTTTTCATTATTTCAAAAACAATTGTAAGTGTTCTTAGTGAATCACAATTATGTACAATAAACTACAACTATTTGTTCCTATTCAAAATGAATGTTAAGTCGTAAATATACGAGATCAAAAATGTGATAATTGATGGAATTGGACAAGACTTACGAGAAGCTTCATGATTGTGTGTGTGAGTGTTGCAACACTATCCTCGTATGCAGCTGGTGTTGCATCCTCATCCTTTTATATCACAGGCACACCCCTCTAATACCAGAACTCACGTCACAGACCAGCTGACATTATTCTAAACATCAGTTTAACATATATTACTGTGTGTGTTTTGCCTAGAATGTAACTAAAAATACAGAATTCACTCAAATTATTAACACTCAATTTCAATCACTAACATTAACTCCGAGGATGAGAATCCATTGGTGGTTTTGTTAAGTGATAATGTGTACCACACTGTTCATAGCCGACAACTTATGGTGAAAATATACTACGCATCATATCATAGACTTTAATTTTAATAGATCTTGTGCTTTAATGTTCTCATTGATATTTAGAGGCGAGCAGCACTCAGCTCCTAGCCCTAGGTCAGTGACTCCGAATCAACAGCAAGACATGTTACACAAACATTCGCATTCATAATAATAAAGTTTGATCTGTAGCGCGTCGTGAGCGGCGCGCGGCCGCTTTACTTCTCATATGCCGATTATTATGACGCTTCAATCGTTGAAAGTGATTGATTCAGGTCACAAATTATGGTACTATTTGAGCGAACATTGAACAGCTATGTGCATTGTGTGTATATTTCCGACAAATACAATGCATATATCCTAAAATAAATATAACTTGTTCTAAAAAGGAAGTTATACAATGACGAGTTAATAAAATAGAAAACTCAGGTTTGCCTGGAGCCACAGACTGTAACTTTTCTTATTAAGTATATTACAGCAAAACAAACATTAAGTAATATAACTAAGAGTTGCGCTCATACATAGATGTGTTCTCATGATCTGCATACCACAGGCAAACTGGCAGAATATACTGCAGTCGACCCACTCTATAATGAACCGTCGGTGATCACGCCTTTTGGAAAGGTGTTCACGAATGGAAAGTTCAGGAGACCCTCGTGTGTCTGTAGCTGAATGCAATAGTAATATTGATACATATTCAATTTATGATCGATACATAATATCGCCGTTAACCTTGCAACATACTGGACTGCGGACGAATAAAACGAATTAATTCATAAGCCATGAATAATTGATGAGAACAGCTCGAGAGGACACTTCTTCGTCTTGTTATTCTCAGTATATTTGTATCTGGGGATAAAAGGGTTTGTAAGAATTTTTTAGATATAACAATTAGTTGCACGATAGAGTTATGTATGAACTGTGTTACACATTTCTTATAATTTTGTCGTCTGGTCCATTCAGGCTATATTAGTGCTGTTCTCGTCACTAGTGCAAAGGATGTGGTATGAATAAGCTAAGTACCTAGGTCAACACCTAAATCATTGGGATATATGTATTTATAAGAGAGGTATTGTGTTGAGATGATCTTCTCTTCAGTTAGATAGTGACTGGTGTGCAGGGTGGCGCGAAACCAATGAATTATAGATAAGTTCAATACGCGGCAGATTACAGCAATAATCTAGTAATTAACAGATTAATAGGCAGATCACTCTTACCTCTCATACCTCTAATTTTATTACCGTCTCGTCATACAAAGTAATCTTTGATTGCAGCTTTGAGTTTAGTGAAAGTCAAAAATATTGTATGTGAAGTGATTCATCGTCATACAATTACCTATGACAGTTATTGCTTAAATAATTGATTTATTTTAATAAATAAATCATCTTATTGTAAGCAGCAAAACATAAGCAGTCGTTTTCCTGAAGCTTACGTCAGAAGTGTCTATAGTTTTTCGGTTCATCATCATCATCAACCTTTTTACCGTCCCACTGCTGGGCACAGGTCTCCTCTCATACAGAGAAGGATTGAGCGTAATCACCACGCTTTCTCAATGTGGGTTGGCGATTTCAGACTTAAAATCCGGGTTCCTCAAGATGATTTCCTTCACCTTCAGTCATTGGTATCCAAGATATACTTAGAAAGTACATATAACTTTATAAAAGTTACATTGGTACTTGCCTGACCTGGAATTGAACCCGCGCCCTCATACTTGAGAGGCTGGTGTTTTAACCACTAGGCCACCACAACACGTTTTTAGGTTAATATTACTAAATCAGAACTGTGGTGAGATCATCTTGCAGTAAGTTTTTCATGTCTAATGCCCATGTTGTACCGACTCTATAAAAATTGAAGACTCTGTTCTCGAAGTTGTTGACAGTTATATGTACCTGGGACAAACTATGCAGTTAGGAAGGTCCAACTTCGAGAAAGAGGTCAATCGTCGAATCCAACTCGGCTAGGCTGCTTTTGAGAAGCTACGTAGAATCTTCTTGTCCGAAATACCGCAGTGTCTCAAAACGAAAGTCTTCGACCAGTGCGTGTTGTCAGTGATGACTTATGGAACTGAGACGTGGTCGCTAACAATGGGCCTTATAAGAAGGCTCAAAGTCACTGAAATTGCAAAGGAGAGGGCTATGCTTGGGGTTTCACTGCGCGATCGAATCAGGAATGAGGAGATCCGCAGAAGAACGAGAGTAACCGACATAGCCCGAAGAATTGCAACACCAAAGTGGCAGTGGGCTGGGCACGTTGCCCGTAGAAGCGATGCCCGATGGGGCCGACGGGTTCTCGAGCGGCGACCACGAACCGGAAGACGCAGCGTGGGTAGGCCCCCGACAAGGTGGACCGACAACCTGGGCAAGGTCGCTGGAAACCACTGGATGCGGGAGGCGCGGGACCAGTCGTCGTGGAGAACCTTGGTGGAGGCCTATGTTCAGCAGTAGACGTCTTTCGGCTGAAATGATGATGTTGAAGTTTTTCCCTTGCGTCAAGTCAAACAGTAGACCGGCACTGTTGTAGATTTAAGTTCACATTTCAAGAGCGTATGCTATCATACAAGATGCCATTTCACCCTAAATACTCGTAGATGTTCTCAATTAATGGTTCTTTTGGTGATCTAAAGACAGCTTATTTCGGAAGACTTCAGTTTATCAGTCTTTCTTTTAGAACCAAGATGTGCGCGGTTATCGCAATCCATACTAATATTATAAATGCGAAAGTAACTCTGTCTGTCTGTCTGTCTGTCTGTCTGTCTGTCTGTCTGTCTGTCTGTCTGTCTGTCTGTTACGCTTTCCCGCTTAAACCTCTCAACCGATTTTCATGAAATTTGGCACAGACAATCTTTAGACCCCGAGAAAGAACATAGGCTACCTTTTATCCCGGAAAAATGTTCCCGAGGGAAACCTAAAAAGCGCGATATAACCGAACTCCACGCGGGCGAAGCCGCGGGCGGAAAGCTAGTGTTCATATAAATGATGACGACTTACGTTAACAAAGTGAGCACAACTTATTTGTTCAACCCACAACATATCAATTAAGCAGTAAATATAAGTACAGACACATCATGATGATTCACTTTCTAACCGCACACCGACACGGTTGTGGTGACCTTGAACAGACTGGACCCTCACGGCCTCACGGCCTGTGTTTTTTGATCTAGAGCCCAATTATGTACTCAACTCACTTTGATAGAACCTTGAGGTTCATGCGAAATCGAGATTAAGATCTTTACTTGTAATATTAAAACCAGTGTTTTCGATTGTTTTGTTCGAGAAAAGACCAATTGTGAAATTTTAATAAGATATTCTTAAAAAACGTATTTAGACTGGAATGAATGCACATTGTACGGACGACAGCAGGTGAAGGTACCCGAAACTGTCAAATATTCCTAATCAATCTTCAGCCTTAATGCTTTTGAGATAAAGTTGAAAATCTAATAAAGAAATCTGACAAATTGTAGTAGCTTGATGTAATGTCGTATGTACGACGTACGTACTTAGTTATTAGCAACTGTTGAGTTTATCCATATTATTTTAAATCTATGTGTTTAATTGATGATTGAATTGTTATTACAGTTCGTCCGTTTTCTACATCAATCGCTATCTAATCGGCACGTCACTCACAAATTATGTAAACAGTTGACCAATATGTAGATCTACTTATAAGACAACGCGAAACATCATCAGATAACAATCTAATGACGTTGAAATCATCTATCGTTCAATTCTAGCAACACCTAATTACTGTACTGTGTACTAATGAAAAAAGAAAATATAAATATATGTATTGCACCAGCAACGCTTTATCGCAAATAACGATAAAGCAACCGGGATTCAACCGAAGTTCAAACCGATTGGGGTTCGAGGGACCGAGAGTGGACTAAAACAACGATTTTAGTCTACTCTCAGTCCCTTGAACCTCAATGAAGAATGGTCCTCTGGACCTCCAACCATAGTTTATTTTCGACCATTCTCGATCAAGACCATTTTTACTCTCCAGACAAGTTTTAGACAAAATTAGACAGGCAGACGCGAATTTGTTCTAATTGCACAATGAAGGATTACTGATCTAATATATATGTCGATATTGTGTTCTGTAACATAAACAATATTTTATAACAAGGTACGAGGTGTTTTCTTGAGAAATATGCTTTGCGTTAATATAGTAAAGATAAAAGTTTTATATTAAGAATCTTGTGAGCACGTACAACTGGAGATCAGTGTCTTCATTTACATAGTTATCTATAGAAAATTAGGTAACGAATTAAAATTTCGTAATTTCACATTTTTAAGCAGTTATATCAATTAAGACGTTTCGGGGTCATCCTCACAAAGATACGGAATCAATAATAAGGAAATTATAGATCATTAATAATATCCTATTGTGTAAGAAGAAGGTCGCCTCGTGCTCTGTGGTTAAGTCTAAGAGTTTTATGCCATACTTATTAGAACGTATGCGCCGGGAGTTGATCGAACGCGGTGCAAAAGGTCAACTCGAAACATAACAGTAAAATATCAGTTGATATAGTAAAATGGAGGCATTGAGCAAGCGTGGTGATTACGCTCAATCCTTCTCTGTATGAGAGGAGACCTATGCCCAGCAGTGGGCACAGGTATGGTTATGATGATAGCCAATGGCTTTAATTACTACGGCAAGATCGCGAGTTCCATACCCCTTGTCTACAGACTTCTATGGAGCTTCTGCAAATCGCCGCAAGGGAATCCCGGCAGCAATCAGTCAAGTAGTCCCGGCAGCAATCAGTCAAGTCGATACAACAACGGAAGGTTATGGGATGCAGGAGGCATGGAAAGAGTAGGTGAGGATGTGTTAAGAAATGCACAATGATTATGACAGTTTTTATAACGTATTTATAGATGAGATACCGTAACGATAACGTATAACCGTCGCGTGTGTCCGTGAGAGAACGTATTTTTAGATGATGGTGTGTTAATTTTGTTGGGAATTCAGTCTGGTTAGAATATAAGCGAATACATTAGTAAAATTACAAAGAGCACTTAGCATGTGGTGTTTGCCTGTAATTGGTTGTGCAGTTAGATTTAAGTCAATAATTTGTATGTATTTGTAATGTGTGAAATATATCTGTAGCAACTGTTGGCGAACCTAAATTAAGGAACTAAGGAACTAAGGAATCCGCTATATAAGTAAATTGTAACTCGATCCATAAGTTGGACTTCTGTATCAATTTTCTTTGCACCATGTATTGCACATTTGCGATGAGTTATAGCCGGTAAATATGATTACCTAAGAATGTACACTTACATAGTAATTATGGTAGGTGGGCTCCCATTGACTATTACGACTTACTACGAAGGGAAGGCTTCGGTTGATATATTTGTTCTATTGAGACATAGTTTTAATTTCATCGATATTATTCGACATCTGAAATGTTATATCAATTCAGCAAAAATAAAACAAAATATTTCTTTTGCCATTATCATGTTATTATCATCTTTCATGCGACATGTTCCTGACATGGTATTCTCCCCAACAAGATGAAATATTTTCAGACAGTATCAATGTGTCAATTGACGACAGGCAGTATCCATGTGTCCATTTGAGCAGTCGATCAGTCAGCCACTGTACCTACCGTAAGTACAGTGGCTGAGTGATCGACTACTGTACTGCGTCTCGCGGGTTCGATTCCCGCACGGAACAAATATTTGTATAGCCTACAGGTTCCGAGTCTGGCTGTTTGTGTGTGTGAGTTTATTTATATGTTTGAAACGCACCCACAATACAGGAGAATTTTCTAATTTGAGGCAACGTTACCTTAAATTATAATTAATTAATAATTATACCTATAATTTAAGGTAACGTTGCCTCAAATTAGAGGGAGAATTCCACCTCTGACATCTTTCGATCCTCTGTGTTTATGTCTGTATTTCTCAATTCATTTGTATTTCTTCAGTGTTTTTTTAATAAAGAAGTCAATGTATGAATTGTACTAAAACCGAAACAAAACTACCAATTGGGAGTCGGACTTGCGTACTAAGGTATACACCATTATCTATAATAAACTGTTTTTAGTATTTGTTATGATCGCGGCAACAGAAATATCATATGAGGTATCAATGTTCATGAGATACATGCCTGGTGACAGACAGACAGACCGACGGACAGTCGTAACGTACGGACGGTTCATAGTAGTATAGCATAGAGTTGTCTTGATTGTTTAGTAAAATGCTAATTTGATTTTATTTTTATATTTCATTAAGTCTAGAACAGTTAAATATTACTATTACATAGTTTGCTCAATACAATTTTATAGCCGAATATATACGAAAAAAATCCAAAACATTAATCAGTAAATATTATTACGGTGTGAATTAATTTTGAACCATAAATCATTGAATCACTTACGTATATAACTATGGCAATAACATGATTTTTATTATGAAATATTTTTTATTAGTGTATTCTATTTTTTTTTATTATATCCCTGGTTCCCTTGTTCACAAATTAAATTAAATTTAAATTCAGTGCATATTTTTCATTCTAGTTCATCAAGTAAAAGACAGAAGATAAAATATATTAGTTTAGTCCCGTCAAATCAATTTGTTCCTGACGTAAATTAACGTATTTTACATCTCTCATATTCGGTAAGTAGGTTCTTATTACCCCCAGATTGGGCTTGTAAGTGACCAATTAACGCCCTGGGGTATTAATGTAGCTAGAAAAGCCCTAGGGCGGTAAGTAATTAAAAAAAATCTTCACTCTTTTAAAAAGTTCGCGTACATCTAACCGTCATACTGGCAATAGACATCTCATGCATTCAGCCCAATGACAAAAGAGGTCGCTTCGCTATTCAGCCTTGTCTTCGTATGGGTACCCAGGTACCCAGTCATCAATTTTAAATATCGAACGGCAAAGCTCAATTTCGTTCTTGAAAAAATTATCACAAAAAAGATGAAAAAAGGCGGGAATAGAAAACTTTTACATTTAATATTTTTTGTATTTGGTTTTTTTTAATAATTATGTGCTAATTAGCAAAAAAACATGAGTTCTGTAAGGCTCATATCTTCATGAAAACGGAAGCTGAAGCAGCAATTAACAATATTTTGCCTGAAAAATCTAAAGAGAGATATTTGAAACCTTGTAAAAATTAAGTGTTTTATTCTTGTAATACCGGTTTTTTCTACTTACCTCATAATCGAGATGTAAAGCAGAGTAGTTAGCTCGGGTGTAAGCATCAATTGCACCCTCGAACTATAGGCGCCCTCGCTGCGCTTGTGCGCCTAAATATTTCGGGCTGCAGTTGATCCCTTACAGCCCTCGGCTACTAATCTACTATTTAGACGGCGTGTTTTTAATCACATCTAAACGGTCTATGAATGAATATCGTACTTTTGTCATCTGTCCTTTTCTTAATGAGATAGAAAGAAAAAGATGAACTGAACGTAAAATTAGTTTAGTTTGTGTACGTGACGGGAATCGGGCCTGACGTGTGTATCATAATAATTATTATTATTTATTTGCATCATATTTTACAGTACATTGAAACATGTAGTAGATACAGTTAAAAGGATGTTAACAGTAGTGTGGTGACACCAGCACCCTTGCTAAGTTGCCAAGACAACTTGTGTTAAAGATGCTGGGCCCGACCCTTTGATGGGTGTTTTTTTCTTGCATTTAGGTACATTCATGCCATTTTGAAATTATACGATTGGTTCGTTATATAGCATAGGTAAACGAATAGTCCGAAGGTGTGTGAGTGGGTTTGAGGGTGTGGTGGTGTGTGTGTGTGTGTGTGCGTGTGTGTGGGGGGGTGTGTGTGTGTGTGTGTGTGTGTGTGTGTGTGTGTGTGTGTGTGCGTGAGTGAGGGTGTGTGTGCGGTTGTCTATGGGGGTGCGCGTATGCGTGCGTGCGTGTGTTTGCGTGCGTGAGTGCGTTAGCGAGCGATAAGCAAATGATAATAGAATGAAGTTTAACGGGAGCTGTAATCAACAATAAACTAGAATAAGTTTTATTAAAAGACATGTAAATGATAAGTTCTCGGCTCCTCGAACCAATCTTTCTTTCGCTGTCCTCGACAGGGTCAATGATTTTTTCATTTGTCAAATATTTACTACCTAGTCCTACACGGTGGATTGCAATAAACAATAAACATTGAGTATTTTAATTATAGTTTATCGCAAGGTTTGTCTATTCATGAAACTTTGCTCAGAGCCAGCCTATAAAACACTTGCTCAGTTAGCAGTCCAATTTGTGTCGACCTAATTATTATCAGTATAATTAATTACAAACAAGTAATCTTTTGCAGATTTGTTCGATAATTATGTACTTGTTTTCCAAATAAAGATTTCAAGGCAGCTCTACCAAGGTCTTGTGATTTCCAGATATAATACAGATTAATTTATTGTGGACTCTAACGAAGGTCTTGCTTGTAATAATTGGTGTTATTGAAAGTGTTGTTTGTACTCACAGCCACTTGATATCAAGTTAGAGCATATCTCTCTATATCTAATATTATGAGTATAACACTATACTCATAATATTAGACCTGTGCATCTATTCAGATACGCTGGCCTATAAGCAAGGCTTACTTCATCAGTGGTTCTTTGTACTAATTAATAGGCACCACTAGTTACCTTGTGCAGCTAAATTTCTTACTAACAAACATAGAAATTGAATTATTAATTCATAATCTTCGTCTTATTGAGTTTTATTACCTTGTTCTGTGTGAGCCACGGGCATGTATGGATAAATATCATAATGTGAGCGGACTGAGGGCCGCAAATATAGCTGTAACATTGTACATAACATGGGCAATACAACCACATCTCAATAAATGTCAAGGCTGTGTGGATATTGGCCGGTCGTCGTTTCCTGTCGATGAGTTCGGTGCCTCGTTGCGACATGCGGGCTCTAATGTGATTTAGGTACAGGTATTTCAAAACAATTTACGTTTTCGTACATAAACAAGGAATTGTACTTAACATCTCATAAACTACGATTTCAATAAAATATCTTTATTCAACACCTATAAAATAACTCCCTATTTTGTTAATATGCAGTTACAAACACTTCGGTTCAGGCGAAAGGTTACCGTCTGTAGACTGTAATCATAGTTCGCAGAAGTTTCTGTCGTTATAGTTATCAACCAACTTATCCATTTTGTTTGTAAATTTCTCCCTGGCACAATCAGGACTATATTAATTGTCCCACTGCCGGGACACACACGAGGTTAAGGCCTCAAGTGCTCCTAAATTAGAGTAGAACTATTATTTCTTTCTTTTAATATCAAATCAAATCATTTATTTCTTTGAAAACATGGGTAAATAATTGGTACACAGATGTTTTCACGGGGTTTAGCTCTCTATGTTCTGCCGTCATGGGGGCGTGCAAATCATAATCAATTAATTTAAAATATCAATTAGAAATGTTACTATAATTCCAGTTTATAGATTAGTGTCAAGTCATTTGAAATACAATAAATTTACCGTCATTGCTTTACCATCATCGATTACATCACTGCTATCAGGCGGGATGCGGACAAGCTAGTTTATAATATTAAGAAAAAAAAAATAGAAAAACAAAAAAGGGTTTAAATATTAGGTACATCAAAATATCACTGGATTATATATTTATTATATATATAGATATACATCATATAGTTTTTTATATATAATTATGAATCGGCGATTTTTATCAAAAGCGGCAGCCATGAGTCGTATGCATGCACCTGGTGAGGGTATCGGCCAATCTGCTCTGCCATACCAACGTAGTGTGTATTTTGACAAATAAACAACATTCATTACGTTATTTAAGTTTTTGAGCGGACACATTTTCGAGCAAATGAAGCAATGGATTTGCTTTGAAATGATTCTAACTAAAAGAAATAGCACGTTACGCAATTAGGGTACTGGGTAAAACTGACTGTTGGCGCTGTTGATGACCTAATTTTCAAACTCAGCAAAAGAGGCCCCATTCCCTCCCAAATTGGTGGCATGCTTAGGGATTCCCATGGAGTTCCACAAGTTAGGTTTGTTACTGGCAAGAAGATCCTGTGTATCATGAAAGCTATGGGTCTCGCTCCAGATCTACTGGAAGATTTGTACTATTTAATCAAGACAGCCGTTACCACAAGGAAGCACTTGGAACGCAACAAGAAGGACAAGGACAGCAAATCCAGGCTGATTCTTGAATACAGAATTCATATGCTAGCCGGCTACTAGAGGACAAAGAGCCTACTGACACCTAACTGGAAGTACGAATCAGCTCTGGTGGCTTTAGTTATAATACTTAAACAAAAAATAAATTAATCTTAATTATATCTATCATTATTGCAATTTGCATGTCAGTAATAAAATTGACCAGGAAGTCAATTGTCCATACTTAAATCTTACTTGGGCTCCAGACTTTTTCCGAAAGGAACTCCGAGATATCATAATATGATTGTACTTATGGGAAAGTTCTTCTAGTGCCACCTAAACACTTTAACATTAACAATTTCATTATTTTCTCGTTCTTGTATACGTAGGTACTCTATTGTAACATTGCGAAATATTCGCCACAAATGTAAACAAAGAACAATGAATGGTAAAATAACTTTCATTCCTACAGAATAAAGTTCAATTTAAGCTACAACTTGTAACATTCACTTTGATATCAACATAATTAACATTGAAATAAAGTTGATATTTGTTTAACCTGAACTAGGGTAGGGATGTGCAACACTGCGTACTTTGACGAGACACTGTAATTTACGATCTGATCGATAACCTCATTCCCACGCTAACGCTAATATGATTTCCTGAACAGTTAGATATAAAGATCAATGTCGGAGGTTCATTAATCTTTATATGAATATGGTGTGATGGTATTCATGATGATAGCATACCATCTTCATAGTTTCACTCATTCACTCATATTTTTACAAGACCGACCTCAAAACGGAGCGTGATGTAAGTTACGGTGTGTCTGTAGTCAGTATTACATTACTCCTGTTCATTTGATACTAAACAAGTAACCTGCACAAATTGCGTAAACAACATGTTGATGTAAACAAGCGTCGAGGGACTTCACAACCGCCCTGTGTGCAAGGTTACTAACTATCAACGACCTTTTATGGAGTGTTGTCAAAATAAACATGAATAGTAAGTAGTCATCGTATATGGAAGGAGACGAAAAGGTATGCAAACTACGTGTATTGTAAGGATGGTTCTTTTCAGTGACATTAAACCAATTACCTATTCCTTTAAGATTCTATGGACTAAAATAAAACATCTTATACTAAATGTTGAAAGCTCAAAGTCTATTCTCGTACGTGTAGTTGTATGTTTGTCACCATCATCCCCACCAGCCGACCGCTTTGGAGGAGCCTTCCCAGGGACGAGTGGTCGAACGCACTAAGGATTCCTTGTGAGGCTATATTGGGAGGTTGAGCTTATAATTAAAGGTGCCAATTGACGAGGCAAGTAGGGAGCTGAGAGACTAGAACTAAGGATGCAAGAGCGGCTCAAACTTAGGGGTGACGAATGAGATGGATAACATAACAAGGAACGATAAGGCTCAAACTGAGAGCCTGCTCACCGTCTCTCAGTTTGCTACTCTTGCCTCAACCTCAAGGAAAGAAACTGGAAAAATGTATATTAGCTGAAACCTAAAGAAGGAGTGTGGCTCAATATAGAGACGGTGAGTGTATCAAACTAAGTAATGCTAGTTCAGTGCTTTGTGTGTAAGTGCAATATGAATATTAGGGCGGAGAGGGGTTGCATGAGCTCAAGAGCGGCCCTGCATGCAGACTAGAGTGGTCATAGAAGGGCTCGCCGTGTCTGTAGGGAGGCTCAGAGAGAAATGAATATGCGCTAAATACGGGAGTAGAGTGGATAGGCTCTTAATGGAAAGAATTTCAGCACAATAAAGAAGAGTGTGAGCTGTTTAGTGGTACAGAATGACTGTGAAGAGAGTCTGGATGATTTAATTGCAGTATTTCCGGGTATTTTGGGGCACCGTATGATTCTAACGGAGTTGAATGTAGCGAGCTGTGTAAATGTACTGGGGCTGAGTTAGGAGATCCTCGAGGGTGCAAAACGGGTCCATGAGAGCTGTGTGAGTGATGCGGGGGCCCACGGTCCCGGGGACCTATGGGGACCGTGTAAGTGCTCTGACCTGGAGTATAAGTCCCCTGAGCCGGTACTACGGGGCAGTAGGCTACCAAGCAGGTCGCCGTACTTGCCGAAGATGCCACGCTTGTGTTTGGAAGCTGTGGAGCTGGCTATCAGCTGCACAAAATGAAAATAAAACGTTTATAATTTCTTTTATGTAGTGATTATTTCAATACTAACTCATTTTCAATTGTCTTGTTACGAGGCACAAATGCTAAGAGATTTCTTATACCGGCGAAATAGGCGATGTCTAAGTAGGAAACTACCTTAACATTGAGAAACAAAGGTGACATAAACATCCTAGAAATAGATAACATAATAGGAGTGTTTTGTAGGCGCAAGGCTAATCGCAAGGCAGTACTTTACGATGCCATGTTTTATCATAAATTATAGTAATTTTGCAATAACGGATTCATTTCAAAGTTAATATTGCTTCACTAATAAATCACAATAATATATAAACATATGCAAAGCGCAAACGGACTGACTGTTTAATGAAATCACTTAATTTCCATATGTAAAGTATTATCTACCAAACTATCATGTTTCCTAGACTTTTAACAAACACTTTTGGTGAGGACGGCTTCCGGTTTATCTCGAAGTAGCTGACAACCAGTATTTTATAATGAGCGCTTATTGCTTTTAACTTGCTTATCGAGGCACGGAAGCGCGGAAGACCCACCTCAACATACCTACCGAATGGCTGACTACAGCCATTCACTGAGCAATTTCCATAAATGTCGTCATCTAAAAAAGGTCAAAGGTATTTTTAAACTAAGTCTATTAGTTTCTATAATTTCAAATATACGAGCAATATAAAAGACCATTACGTTCCAATGATTATTTAATTAAACATATATCATTAGTGAA
Source organism: Sesamia nonagrioides (assembly GCA_017933935.1). NCBI lineage: Eukaryota > Metazoa > Arthropoda > Insecta > Lepidoptera > Noctuidae > Sesamia > Sesamia nonagrioides. The sequence continues at coordinate 21,516 of JADWQK010001703.1, forward strand.
TAGTAATAAAGTTAGTTATGCACATGTAATGAGCTGTTTATGCGGGCTTGTGGTTAATATGCGCACGACCGTGGCGCATCTCCGTCGAGATGGTTCCGTATTTGGGCATTCATGTTTGTGTCCAAAAGTACGTTAAATATTCTTTGATAATCCCTGGGTTTGTTCCCACACAGGCAACATTTAGGAACAAAGCCTGCGGAACAAAGACCCCCTTAAACTGAATGGCTATCATTAATAATAAAAATGAAAAATAGCAAACAATTTAAATAGGCGTTCTTCAGCCTAGAAAGCCGCTTTTAATATTTAGATTAAAAGGTACAAGTTATTCATATAAATAAGACACTACAATGACCTGCAGGCGACTCGGGTCAGACACGTTTGGTGAAGTTCACAAATTAACTTAGGATAAGATTAATATTTCAAGTACGAGTAGGTCCCAGATGATGGTGCTGATTCTTTTGTTCACAAACTAAACTTAGTTCAGTGCATCTTTCAAATACGAGTAGGTCCCAGATGATGGTGCTGATTCTCTTGTTCACAAACTAAACTTAGTTCAGTGCATCTTTCAAATACGAGTAGGTCCCAGATGATGGTGCTGATTCTTTTGTTCACAAACTAAACTTAGTTCAATGCATCTTTCAAATACGAGTAGGTCCCAGATGATGGTGCTGATTCTCTTGTTCACAAACTAAACTTAGTTCAGTGCATCTTTCAAATACGAGTAGGTCCCAGATGATGGTGCTGATTCTTTTGTTCACAAACTAAACTTAGTTCAGTGCATCTTTCAAATACGAGTAGGTCCCAGATGATGGTGCTGATTCTTTTGTTCACAAACTAAACTTAGTTCAGTGCATCTTTCAAATACGAGTAGGTCCCAGATGATGGTGCTGATTCTCTTGTTCACAAACTAAACTTAGTTCAGTGCATCTTTCAAATACGAGTAGGTCCCAGATGATGGTGCTGATTCTTTTGTTCACAAACTAAACTTAGTTCAGTGCATCTTTCTTTTTCTATTACACAAAGAAAAATATAGAAGATTGTTAGTAGTTAATTCCTGTCAAATGTCGGTTGGTAGTTTAGACGCAACTAAAAACATGGCGACTAAAAATATTACAATTTGCGTCAAACGCAGACTAATTTGACAGGACTAAACTAATATCATCTGTTCTTTTCTCAATTAAATAGAAAAAAAAGAAGCATTGAACTTAAATTTCATACGAAAATCGAAGTCACTGGGAACAAGATAAAGATACACTCAAATGATGTAACTATACTTGGGTAAATAATACGATTTATAGTAGCCTACGTTCACTGTTCGGCCGATTTTATTATGCAAATGTGTCATCAAAGCCATTAATTCATGTCCATCCATGTGTTCTAAGTCATATCTCTATAAGACGGACATATTGCCACCTCGGAAGGGCTTGAAGCCTACATTACCCAAAACCTGAATTGGAATGTTGCTAGTAGGGTCCACCATAGATATGAGTAATTGAGTATTGCACATAACATGACGTATCTTTATTTCGAACATATGTATGAAGATAGATCTATAAAAGATAAATAACGAATGTCTATTTCCAGTTAGAAATATATTCTAGGGAAGCCTTTCTCGTTTACTTCCGAAATGCATAATGTCCTATTCACACACTAATAAAACACGTAGAAAACTAATAGCAATACCCACGTCGGTGTCTGTGTAGCGAACAACTGAGTGCACAGGCGCTTGGCCGATATCCGTTGTAGTAATAAGTAATAAAACTAATAGCAATACCCACGTCGGTGTCTGTGTAGCGAACAACTGAGTGCACAGGCGCTTGGCCGATATCCGTTGTAGTAATAAGTAATAAAACTAATAGCAATACCCACGTCGGTGTCTGTGTAGCGAACAACTGAGTGCACAGGCGCTTGGCCGATATCCGTTGTAGTAATAAGTAATAAAACTAATAGCAATACCCACGTCTGTGTCTGTGTAGCGAACAACTGAGTGCACAGGCGCTTGGCCGATATCCGTTGTAGTAATAAGTAATAAAACTAATAGCAATACCCACGTCGGTGTCTGTGTAGCGAACAACTGAGTGCGCGCAGGCCGACTATCCGTTGTAGTAATAAGTAATAAAACTAATAGCAATACCCACGTCGGTGTCGTGTAGCGAACAACTGAGTGCACAGGCGCTTGGCCGATATCCGTTGTAGTAATAAGTAATAAAACTAATAGCAATACCCACGTCGGTGTCTGTGTAGCGAACAACTGAGTGCACAGGCGCTTGGCCGATATCCGTTGTAGTAATAAGTAATAAAACTAATAGCAATACCCACGTCTGTGTCTGTGTAGCGAACAACTGAGTGCACAGGCGCTTGGCCGATATCCGTTAGTAATAAGTAATAAAACTAATAGCAATACCCACGTCGGTGTCTGTGGCGAACAACTGAGTGCACAGGCGCTTGGCCGATATCCGTTGTAGTAATAAGTAATAAAACTAATAGCAATACCCACGTCGGTGTCTGTGTAGCGAACAACTGAGTGCACAGGCGCTTGGCCGATATCCGTTGTAGTAATAAGTAATAAAACTAATAGCAATACCCACGTCTGTGTCTGTGTAGCGAACAACTGAGTGCACAGGCGCTTGGCCGATATCCGTTGTAGTAATAAGTAATAAAACTAATAGCAATACCCACGTCGGTGTCTGTGTAGCGAACAACTGAGTGCACAGGCGCTTGGCCGATATCCGTTGTAGTAATAAGTAATAAAACTAATAGCAATACCCACGTCGGTGTCTGTGTAGCGAACAACTGAGTGCACAGGCGCTTGGCCGATATCCGTTGTAGTAATAAGTAATAAAACTAATAGCAATACCCACGTCGGTGTCTGTGTAGCGAACAACTGAGTGCACAGGCGCTTGGCCGATATCCGTTGTAGTAATAAGTAATAAAACTAATAGCAATACCCACGTCGGTGTCTGTGTAGCGAACAACTGAGTGCACAGGCGCTTGGCCGATATCCGTTGTAGTAATAAGTAATAAAACTAATAGCAATACCCACGTCTGTGTCTGTGTAGCGAACAACTGAGTGCACAGGCGCTTGGCCGATATCCGTTGTAGTAATAAGTAATAAAACTAATAGCAATACCCACGTCGGTGTCTGTGTAGCGAACAACTGAGTGCACAGGCGCTTGGCCGATATCCGTTACAAGAATGTAACGAGTAATACAAGAATGTTGGAAATATAAATACATAGATGCAATCAGCAGTTTTTATGTCCAGGCATGGTCGACATTAAAAACGCGCCTTTGTACCTTTTTTGTGCGTAAATTAAAATTATTATTAAGCAAGTAATAAGCCGACCTACAATTCGTATGTCGGCCGCGACTTACAAGTTATAGTAGACTTACAAGTAGTAGATTCGAGACCGTCAGGCGCTTTACTTTGTTTAAATTATTTCATCATCTCTCTTAAAACGGTGGAGGAAATAAATAAACGGATCAAAAATTTCGAATTTCTATCACTCTGCACTGGGCTCTGGGCTTGCTGGGTTAGATTACGGCCTACTCCCTCTCACTGAAAGGAGGAACATTATACGGTGATTATATTATATGTAGTACGTTGTTTAAGCAATGAGCAAGTCGAATTTTTTTTAAGTTGCGCTTACAATGGTGCCAGAGCAATAGGGACCAAATTGGCAATGCATATCATTCTAAGATGGAGTTCTGCAGTTTTTTTAAATTCACCGATAAATTTCAATGGCAGGCCGGACCCACCAATTAGTTTGACAGGGATTGCTCGGCTGCCAAGGTAGCACTTGACGGTTCATCACTCTTTTTTAGAGTTTTGTACCTAATATAGGTACCTATTAAGTAAAACGGAACCCTATTCATGAGAGTTCGCTGTTCGTCTGAAATAGGTAGACGCTTGAAATGTTCACAGAGTATTTGGTCATATAATTAAATAAAAAAAAATAAAAGAAAATAAATATTGGAAGGTGGCTCCCATACAACAAACGTGATTTTTAGCCGGTTTTAAAGATGGTGTTGGTTTTGGTGATCAGAAGTGCATTGTTATGTGATATCACAAATGAGGTAAGACCCGTAAGACATGTCATTATGTCTATGTCCGCAGGGACGATTGAAGTATTGCCAGAGATAATACGCCCATTCGCTCGAATATACTCGCCAAAACACGTGCGGGCCGTCACTTTTTATTCTACATCACTGAATTTATCGTTTTTGCATTAACTATTAATTAATAACACTTACTTACGTAAAAAGAATCTTTGAAGTTGACAACTCAATGGTGTATTAAAACTAATTAAAAAAAAAAAAAAAAACAACCGACTTCCAAAAAACACTACAAAATGAAAAATAACTATTTTCGGAAGATGGTGTCTTTGGTTTTTGTAATTTCATTTTTAACACCGACTTCCGAAATTAGTTTTTTGTAAATAAGTTTAGTACTATTTTTAGTTGTGAAAAGTACGGGGGAATAATTGCGTTAAGTAAAACAGTAGAAGTTCAACTCTTGTTCGTATCTAATCCAGTTAAAGTTATGGGTTAGTTTGGATCACATTTCGTATCGCGCTAAAGTCTTCGATTGAAGTAAAATCAATGTATGAGTGATACATTTGGTCAGATGCAATAATTACAACTAGATAAATTATAAGTACCTGAATCTAACCGTTTAGACGTAAGTTTGACAAATAACTCAGAAAAATTTAGTTCCACGTTTGTGTTCCAATTCCATCGTAAGCATGCTGGTCATCATCTACCTGGAGTGTAAGCGATGCTCTACTAATTGTGCATGGAACATTCTTATCTGCCTGAGTGGATGAAACATGTAGTGTGGCAATGTTTGTGATACCTGCTGAACACTGGCTCGATATTTTTTCTTTTTTCATATAAACAAAAAATGAAGACTAAACAGTGCGTTGACAACTAGTGTGACGTCACTCCTTGCTACACTTTTTGGCAACGAGTGACGTCACCAAAACCCACTCCTGATCTTTGATGTCTTTTAAATCTGTCAATTTTTATTGATTTGATAAAACAAAATATACGGATCCAATATTTTTCTATAATCTGAATGACGGACTAAATAGAATCTATTTTTTTTTACCCAGGAAACACCCCTAGAAATGATCTGTTATGACAAAAACTATGGCGAGTATCAGTGACAGACGAACTGATACTTATCTTTTAATACTGGTATGACAATCAGTTCAGTGTTGTTCGATGGACAGGGGTTTACTCGACTCCATACACGTTGCTCATCATTAACCTGTATTTTAATGCGTTGGTAGAGGAGCTCAGCAGCACACATGTCGGTTTCCATATTGAAGGTGTGTGTGATGGGAGGTGAAAAGTGCCTGGATTGTTTTCAAAAAATCGTAAGCAAGCGGTGAACATCCCTGCCGCAACAGTTTCCCACTGGCTCACTTGTATCCTACGGAGGATTCAAAAAGTTCAACAAAAGCACTCAGGATACTGATCCTAAGTTTCAATGGAAGTCTAACATTATTCAACAGCAACCTACTACAAGTATAATAAGAATAAAATTCTATGTCCTAACTTAGGATATTGAACTGCTGGGTACCCTTACAAATCCTAAGCATAAAAGCGTAACAAACTCAGTTTCCTAAAAATCACGTAACCTTATGAATGACATCGCAGCTGCTACTTTCTTTCTTGTTACTATTTCGGGTTACCGGTGAGTATCCGGTGATCATTATATTAACACGACACTTATCGACATTGAAGATACGGGCATCTACATTGTTCACATAATAAAATGTCCACATCTTAATTAATAACAGCGAGCATTGAACTAAATCATGATGGTTTGAATGTCACCAAGCCAGTCAGCACGAGCGCCACGGCGAGCGACGACGGCGACCCCTCCGACTGGCTCACCTGCACCAAATGTCAGAGCGACCTTATACTTCGACTTACCATCTAAATGGATTGTAATTATATACAGGCTTGTAAACAAACATCGAAGATCTCTATAAACTGTTTTTGATAAGTAAAGAGGATAGAAAGAATAGACATGCCTCTGATCGATGCCTTGCTGAATGAAATAATGGCTATGCGTGTTCATTATATGATACTGTGCCATCTCGACCGTTCCGTTTATCGATCTAATACCACGACAAATAGTTTACCACAATTAATAATAATTGTTAAAAAACAAAATTGTTTTGTTTTTCACATAGTAGTTCTCGCGTACCTACTTACCTTAAGTGAATATTCTTTTATTTCGTCTGTGTGTTGCCTTTGTTACCATATAATTATTAAAACTAACAAAAATGATCGCGCATTTTAGATCTGGATTGGAGTTTAAAGTGAAGAAACGAGAGTAGAGCTAAAAGTTGTAATGTGGAGTCGATGTGCACCGTCTTTCAGGCGGAGCTGCTCGCGATAGCCAGGGCTACGGACCTGGTTGTCTTGAGAGGCTTCGACTGCGCGGCGGTGCTCAGCGACTCTCGGTCCTTGCTCGACTTGATCCGAAACCCGGAGACGCACCATCCCCTTGCTACCCATATTCGTAAGAATATTAGGGAGCAAGAGGGGAGAGGTAAAATCCTCCGGTTCTTTTGGGTGAAAGCTCATGTCGGGATCCCCGGCAATGAGCGCGCCGACGAGTTGGCAAGGCTGGCGGCGGCTCAGTCTAGGGTCGCCGCAGCGTATGACAGGTGTCCGGTCTCATACATCAAACGACGTCTGAGGGAGGGCACAGTAGCGCTCTGGGATGGGAGGTACACCGGCGGGGCCACGGCTGAGGTCACGCGAATGTTCTTCTCCGACGTGGTGCGTGCGCGCAAAGTGCTGAAAAGCCTCAACAGGACGTCGATCTGGGCGCAAATTTTGACGGGTCACGGCGGCTTCGCCGCGTACCTACATAAATTCAAACTTAAAGATAGTCTAGCCTGTGTGTGTGTGACACGCAGGTTTCGGAGACGATCCAGCACCTCCTATTCGAATGCCCGAGGCATGACCGCGACAGATACGACCTGGAAGTAAGTACAGGAAGAACCTTATCGGAAACTACCATTGCCGACCTAATGGCAGATAAACACTCCAGACCGTATCTGGAGCGGTTTTGCCTCAAGATTGCAAAAATTGCTATAGAGAGGAATAGGTCAAGAGGCGGTACAGCCCAGCAATTGTCGTCGGCAAGATGAGTTGTTAGTGGGTAGTAGCATACAATTTTTAATTTAATGGTTTATGGTTAATAATTATGACATTGATAGTACAATGGACAGAAAATGACAAAAAAAGAATTGGAAGAAGGGGAGAAATAGGGACGACAAAGCCCTGTGATGACGGGTGTCTATAAAAAAAAAGTTGTAATGACATGTAGAAATTCGTAAGTAAATAGTATAAAGGTAGTTCACCCCATAATTAAATCACTCATGAGAACACATACTTACATACTTTGACAACTTTGTGTAATGTTACAAGCATTTCTTAGTATTGGTCATTTGACATTCTACACATGACAGGGCAGTGTGTAACACGTGGTACATGACGTACTATGTCGCAACTAGCATCAAATAAACCGATTTCATTTTAAAGCACACCATATTCCTCTCACCTTTCTAACTCATTAATACAAAGCATACTAACGTACACTTCAAAGGACTAAGCAAGGGGTCGTCGGGTCCACCACTACGTTTGAAAGGGTAGGTACATTTATCACTCAGCTTGCCGTTATACCTTACTCTTAAAAGCTTAGTATTTACTGAGTTACTGACAAATGTAGGTGAATTATGAAATGGTCCGACATAACGCGGCATGAGTAAACCGCGCCCTCTCAGGAAATCTGTCACTAGGTATGTGTGTCAACAAACAACTGGATATGTGTGCACTGTGGGAATCAGGATACGTGCCGGTTATGAAACGTATGTTTGAAAATATAGTGGCCAAAGAGATAGGTCGGTAGCTCGATGGAATGCGTACGTCACTGGTTGTGTTCTTTACAACAGGAACAACAATAGTTCCTAGATACAAAATATAATACTGATTTAGAATATTGTTTCCTTAACATTAAGGCGCAAAAGCAGGTGTAAAAGTTGCTTAGGATTAATATAATTCGAACGTAGGCCATTGTCCGTTGTACATACTTAGGTACTTACTTATTTTATTAACATTTAGGAACTTTTGAAGATATGAATCCAAATTTCCAAAACCAGCCTCTCCAAGCTCAGGAACCTGAACTTTATTATAATTGGCATTTCGCGGTATAATCCATAAGTACGTGGCCCTTAGGCACTAAATCCGCTCACAGTTTGTAGTGCACTATTCCTACTTGATTCAGCCAATGTTGACACAACCACACATATCGCAATTTCCGGCCAGCGCCACGGCAGCTTCCGCTTGCGACACGCCATCTAGCCGCGAAAACATTAATAACTTGTCTGATGAGGGAAGTCTATAATTTGGTGGAAATGTAGGATTGGGTCAGTGATCGTATGAGTCAACTGTCAGCTAGACTGGGTGTGTATCGACATGTTAGCTATAGAGTAAGTATATCTACAATATGAGCGTAGTTGCTGGTCACCAATGTGTCGCGCGTTTCGTAATGTCACTTGATATGGATTGTTATCTCTGGACTAATTGGGTATATTGTCATATAATTAACATCGTCACGTCACAGACATATTGTTTCTGTTAAACTGAAATACAAACCGAGGTACTGTAGACCTCGCGTTTCGAGTTCTGAGTATTCTAATATGTTGTGTTGTGTCTAGTATGTTGTGTTGATGTGTACATAATAGCAGTATTTTAATTTAGGCATGCTTTTAAGGTTTATAGATAAATCACAAACTAACTATGAATTCCTGTTGTCTACCATAAACCCTTCTAAACGTTACGTAATTACTGAAAGAAACCACCAACTCACACAAAACAATATTTAATGATATAAAAGGCATCAAATGAATCACTAACGAAAAACTTAGTAATTTGGCACTAAATAAACACATTCACAGACCGAAATTATATTATGTAGGCTCAATGCCAGCCATGACCGAGCCCTAGCAGCGGGGCGCTGTAGTGTCCGCCGAGCAGGGGGGCGGAGTACCCATGCGACACGATAGGAGCGGAGGCCACCACCCCATGGCCGAGCCCAAGTCCGTAGCCATGACTTAATCCCCCGTAGCCGCCGAGGCCGTAGCCATGACTGATGATGGGCGCGCTGTGGCTGATGATGGGCGCACTGTGGCTGATGATGGGCGCACTGTGACTGATGATGGGCGCGCTGTGCGAGTACAGGCCGAGTCCGTGGCCGCCGTAGTAGCCACCATAGCCAAGGCCACCGCCGTAGCCGAGGCCTAGCAAGCCTCTCTTCTCATTCTTCTTCTCTTCCGCGCCCGACACCAGGGCCGCGACCAGTAGCACGACGCACAGCTGAAACACCAAAGATATTGTGAAGGTACGGCAAATATTTATATAGCAAGTCACCGTTACCACTGTCTTCGTATTGGTGGGCTTCTTACACATTTTCAGCATTCAGTACCATCTAGATACGTCATTAACCTCTTTATGACAATATGTCACCAAGACTGGCTAAAATTATTAGAATAGCTCAAAAGTTCTAATAAATACGTCTATATCTAGATATGGATGCCTCCTTATAGTTGACATTTCTCAAGCGATATAATCGTGAGAATAAACATCGTTGCCGGTGCCGGCACCCGATCGTGTTGCCATCGAGCAGACATTAGCATAGCATCGTGAGTGATCGTCACTCTCTGAGAACAATCGTTTCTTCAAACGATTAGATTATACGATTTATTACGATTATACGTTAGATAACTAGCTTACTTGAAGCTTCAGCATAGTTTTTAGTAAGATCCCTGCCTCGTTACGAACTTATTATAAAATTAGGAATACTGGTGGTGGTTAGAATGATTTTTATGAATTAGTTCAAATGTAAAAATCTTTGTCAAACACCAATTGTCAATAGTTATGCTTTACAATAAACAATTCGATGGTGATTATTAGACAGTAAACTAATCTACTTAAAATAGTTGATGACCGTACTTCTGACGATCATCGTTAGGTATGAAGGAATAAATTAATCTGCACCTTCTATCTGGTGCCGATTAAGTTATTTCTAGGCAAAAAAGAAGTGATTAGCAAATACTTATAGAGAATTCTTTTAATTATTTTAAATTAGATTATATTTATATTTGTTCTGGCAAATAAACCGTCGCAGTTATTAAGCTGTAGCTACCTACATATTTTAGTAGATAATCTAACTGCAATTTTTTATTTATTATATTTTCGCCAATATTTGGTGATGTGTGTATTTTGTTTCACAGTAATTTTATACTAGACAGCTCTAGACGCGAAGACCTGTAATGTCTGTCTTACTATCGTACTCTTATTTATCACTATTGTATTTAACCGTAAGTATTCTAAATGATTTAAATAAATACACTTCAAGTTATGGATGACAATAACTTAATGAAGAGAGGCGTAACTACCGAAAGTTATAGCCAGCTTCGCGTTAGCTATAAAAAAAATATGTCAACTGCTCAGTTACAGAATCAGCTTCAAACAACCCTTTCGATGTGACAATGCACGCTGCGAACTCTGCTAATTTATGGATCGATATTAGACTGATATAATGAACACTATTCAATGCTCTCCTACTACCAATGCCCAGTGCTGGACTCGAACACACTTACTATCGTACGTGACTGTGGCCGGTCGACAAATACAATTGTTGTGTTAATGATATCAAGCCTTAAAACTTGAATGACTTCTTACTTACTGATTTGTTGATTTTTTTTCCGTACTAAGTTATAATTTAATTAATAAAGAAAAAACAATAGTAACTTACAGCAGCCTTCATGTTATCAATGTGTTGGTTGGACAAGCACTAGCCTGCGCCTGCGCCTGCGCACCTTATAACTCCTGCCCGCCCCCATACCACGACACTAAGTACTAAGTGCAGCCCCTCGCAGCCCCCGTACCGAGGTTGCGGTACGACAGTCTTGAACTATAAGTTAGTATACCTATTTATGCCCACTGTTAATAATAGCTAATAGTACGAAACTGAAATATGGACATAGCCACATAGGTAATTAAAGCGACAACACTTTAGACCATGTTTAATCTTTATGGTGTACATATATGGTGTCAGTATTCTGTTCTATTAATTTCCTTATTTTTGATTTAATTAAAATTATTGAGTTTAAGAACACGTCACTTATGTATTTTATTTTATGTATAAGTCAGTCATAACATGCTACAGTTTCACGGATTAGTGTAAATTAGTGTTGTGTATTTAAGAAACTATCAGTCTTTTTATAAGCGGCCCGGAGTTTTGCGGTCCGTTGAATTTATATTTTGATACAGCTTTGTCCTTGTAAGGTTATTTTATTAACCTACATATACTTACTTCTTCATACTCATATATCATTCATTTCTGCAGGTCATAATACGCATTCTAGTATTATGAGGCGCTGTTCTGATAATATTTTACTACACCAGGACTCATTATTCTGCTTACAGACACGGTCCTCGACTTCAAGCCTAAGTTTCGGCGACTTGGCGATAACTAGGCGTAAGAAGTTGTACCTGTGCTGTATCGTATTCATTTTTCCTACACAACACAACGCTTTAATTTAATATCTACTTATATTTACACATTTACAATAATATTTTCATTGTTATGACAGTTTTTGACAACGCTGTTGATTGTCTCTATGACAACCCTTTTTTTTTTTTTTTCTTAACTGCCCGCTATCTTTCTATCGGATTTGTTATGCCGAACTCCTTTACGGTATTTTATATTACTTTTAAATATTCAAATATTCAAAATTTTGTGGAATGCTGTTCTGCGAGGTTTCTTAGGAAGCCCTCGCAGAACGTTGACAGTTTTTGAGTTCAGTTTTTTTAGTGCAGCTTGAGTCGCGGCCTGGTGCTTACATACGTGGTATTAGTTTATTTATAGAGTGCTTTATCTCTGCAGAGCCCTCCTAGGGTTACCCTCTCCCTCGCGGAGAGGGGACCCTCCTCCGATAAAATTGACGGAGCCGCTCCATCGTGCTGCTGCCGGCTCTCCGTTGCAGGGGCCGGTCCTGCATTCTGCTGCCTGGTACTGTCTCTGTGGGCGGCGCCACCGCCTCTGATGGCGGCGCCGCTGCTGTAGCCGGACCTCTGCCGCGGGAGCCGCTTTTTGCCGCAGCTTCTGACCCTCCGCCGCTGTTGTCGGCCCTCTCGGCCGCCCCGCTCCTCTACAAATCTAATACGACAGTTTGGCGCCCAATTCGCTCTTACCCACTCCCTTCTTTCTAAATTCCAAAAAAAACACTTCATCTAGTGTCTCAATTCTTTGGCTTAACATTTTGGCATCTATCTCACACTTTCTCATACTAACCTTTCTTTCTATCCTTACAGGAATTCTCTAATATTTTATTTTCTTTTCACAGCGTTGTCTCAACTGTCTAATACTCTAATCTAATTCTTCACAGCTTAACCTATACCTACATTCATTTCAGCTTCACCTATTTATGTAAATATGTATATAATTTTATTCTTCAACTATGTATATATTGTACATATTTCTTCACCTTGAGATGGCTCTAAACCATCTCAAGTTCTACCTTCTCTCAACTATTGGCTCTACAGCCATAGTTGATGTCTTCATGGAGCGGTTTGCTTCACCCTTTTCTTCATCCTTTAAATGTCTTTTTTTTTTCCATGTCTGGAGCGGCTGACAACTCCGTAAATAAGCCTTATCGTCATTTTAAAACTCACTTCTATGAGTGGCAGTCATTGATTGTGAACTCCACCCATACCTGTATGAAGAAGATTGCTTGTCAGAGATAGTATGAATGGGTGAATGGGGATGTCTGAACCTGTGAAGTGAAGTTTTACGGTCCCTTTAGGAATTCTTAATCAAAATTTTCTCCAGGTGAAAATTTTTCCAGGGTCGGGGGGAAAATGTAGTGTTATTTTATTAACCTACATATACTTACTTCTTCATACTCATATATCATTCATTTCTGCAGGTCATAATACGCATTCTAGTATTATGAGGCGCTGTTCTGATAATATTTTACTACACCAGGACTCATTATTCTGCTTACAGACACGGTCCTCGACTTCAAGCCTAAGTTTCGGCGACTTGGCGATAACTAGGCATAAGAAGTTGTACCTGTGCTGTATCGTATTCATTTTTCCTACACAACACAACGCTTTAATTTAATATCTACTTATATTTACACATTTACAATAATATTTTCATTGTTATGACAGTTTTTGACAACGCTGTTGATTATGTCTCTACGACAACCCTTTTTCTTCTAAATTCTTAACTGCCCGCTATCTTTCTATCGGATTTGTTATGCCGAACTCCTTTACGGTATTTTATATTACTTTTAAATATTCAAATATTCAAAATTTTGTGGAATGCTGTTCTGCGAGGTTTCTTAGGAAGCCCTCGCAGAACGTTGCGAGTTCAGCTTGAGTTTCGGCCTGGTGCTTACATGTGTTTATTAGTTTATTTATAGAGTGCTTTATCTCTGCAGAGCCCTCCTAGGGTTACCCTCTCCCTCGCGGAGAGGGGACCCTCCTATCGTGCTGCTGCCGGCTCTCCGTTGCAGGGGCCGGTCCTGCTGTATTTCTGCTGCCTGGTACTGTCTCTGTTGGCGGCGCCACCGCCTCTGTTGGCGGCGCCGCGGCTGTAGCCGGACCTCTGCCGCGGGAGCCGCTTTTCGCTGCAGTCTTTGGATCTCCGCTGCTGTTATCGGCCCTCTCGGCCGCCCCGCTCCTCTACAACTCTTCTGTGTCCCTCCTCCCTCTCTTTTACTGTCTAACATGACATCCTCTGATCATAGATAGGTCCTACCTAGCACAATATTAGGAGTTTCAAAGGTTTCTAGAACATTAATGTAGCTGCAAATCTCATCATCAGCAATAGAAAACTAACAGAATAGGTTCAATTAAAACCTTACTAATTACATTAACACAGGTTGCGTGCTAAGGTTGTAGGTAGGTGTGAGAATACACTTACAAGCAGATGTAATATTTACATTTACCTATGATTTTGGTTATGCTGTCTACATAGTTTAAACTAGCGGTCGCCAGCGACTTCGTTCGCGTGGAGTTAGTTATGCCCCGCTCCTATTGGTCGCAGTGTGATGTTATATAGCCTAAAGCCTTCCTGGATTAATGGGCTATCTAATGCAAAAAGAATTTTTCAAATCGAACCAGTAGTTTCGGAGATTAGCGCGCACAAACAAACAAACTCTTCAGCTTTATATATTAAATATAGATTTAGCCTTGGCCTAATAATAATGCATTTTAACATATCACAGATAATTAACACACTATATCTCCTCCCAATAAAGTTCAACTTTCAATCATACAGCTTCTTTTAAAGAAATACCATTGTTTGCATCGGAAGAAACTGTACTGTATCCCACACTTCATGTATGTATCAACATGCATGTACATGGTTAACGAAAAGAAATAATTAAAACGTACGCACTGCTAACTTTTTAGGACTTTTACGTGTGTAGTTCCACGAGTTTTTAGTTCCAGTTATGTCCTTAATTGCACTGGAATTACCAATAGATTTACGTAAAAAGTTTTTAAACGTATCCTTCCGTCGCGACGAGGTTGAGTAAGATTAGTAATATTTATACATAAGTACAAACCCCCTTATTCTTATTCATAAACGTTCTTTAATGTTAACTAGCGGTTAGCGATTCTTTGAATAAACATTGTCATGTCAGGACGCACTGGTTCAAATTTGCGTTTATGAATAAACCCCTTAAACACAGGACGCACTGGTTGAAATAAGCGTTTATGAATAAACCCCTCAAACACTGTGGTGTTTATTTATAAACGAAGATTAAAGTTAATTGACGTTAAAAGGTCAAAAATGTATGGTTAAAAAATCGCTAATCACTAGTTAACTTTAAACAGCGTTTATGAATAAGGGGGTATATGTATTGAATGCATTATATCATTAACTTCAAGATTAAATCACACTAACAAAAAGTTAACTTCGTCTGGCCTTTCAATCGTTTACTAATTGTAATACTCACACGATACAATTTAGGGCTTTGACATACCTACTATTTTGATTGAATTAATCTTCGTTATCCACGACACAGGTATTATTCGATTCGGTTGTTACTTAAAAAGAGATTGGTGAACTTCTTGATAATGTTGTCTAGTTTCAAGGGACAGAACGGGATTCTCGTGCCTTTTGTTGTTGGTGTTTCAGATAGTTAAGTGTTCAGGTTACATAAGTTATGTTTTATACATTTCAAAGCTCTGAACTTTTTGCAGACGTTCCTTGTGTCCGAGTCCCAAGTCATAAGCACAATAGACAGAGAACAGTAAAACATCTTCATATAAACGAGCCGCTCTCGGTTTGAATGTATGCGTGCACGCCGAGCGCCGTGTCGGTACGCGATTTCACGCACACGCTGGCATAATATAGGATGGTATAGGATGGCGGCAGTACGGGCTGTGCCGCGTGACTGTGAGCACGCGCGTAAATTACATGACCGCTCGCGTTCGTCAATTCTCGCCGGCCACTTACCATAATATTAATTATTACGAATATCATGACTTCAAAAAGGGGAAAAAATATTGTAGTGTTTTCGGGTGCCTCAATAATGATTTCGCAAATCCGGACTTATCATTCTTCATACTTCCTACTGAACCAAAATGTAAGTACAACTTAAATCTTATTAGAAAATGTGATATATGTATTGTTTGTTTCACAGTTTATTTGCTTTATTAAGAGCGTACCCGAGTCGCATTTTTCCATATAATTGTATTCTCAGATTTACTTCCTGAATACTACGCTTAAAGTTAAGTTTATTTTAAGAGGCCCAGTTTTACTATAAAACAGAGTATTGAGTACGAAATATCTTTTAAGTAAACGTAGGTATTTGTCGCGTATAGTGTAATAAGGGCAATTTCACAATAATCAATATTGCAAATGACTATTAATTTTTTTCTATTGTCTTATGTGTTGTTTGATCCAAATATGGCGTCTTAATCATAATATTAATTTAATAAAATTATAGTAAAATGTGACCGACTGATGCTTAGGGTTGCGTAGAATTTTAGTTATAACATATAACCTTTAATCCCTCCGACGCGCGCGTCGACAACAGCAACGCGAGGTGCTCTTAATAGCGCGCGGCGCCTTTGTTGCATTTGAGCTAGCTGATGCTATCCGATTATATAAACAAACATTACACAGTACCCATATAAACAATCATTATAATTGTACCTCAGAAACTAATGAGGCTAAAAAGGTTTTGCGGTTTTATTAAAGTAAGGTATCATTTGTTAAATATTCGCTACCCATACATAACTTACTTATAACTTTACTAATGTCTACTTTTTCATAAGAACTACATATTTATTGTTTACGTTCTCATGTTTTATATCATTTAAGCATTAGTTATAAGCTTGTGAATATTAATGTGTTAGTGTTACATTTAAGTACTCATCACTTACAATCTTCTCTGATAAGAACCAGTTATATCGATTTCCCATATCACACATTACTTAAAATTTATCATTATTTACGAGCTTTAGAATATAATTTAGTGTTACACTTAAGTACCTAGTCTTAAAAATTTTGTCGGTATCAAATTTGTAACTTAATATAATAAATGTTATGTGAATAAAGGCTTTTATTTTTACTAAATTTATAAATTGGTAAAATATTCAATCATAATATGCTTTTTATTCCATAAATTTAGATCAAAGTGACAACCCTAGGGTTCAACGCAAGAGTAGGCAAATAACTCTGCGGGCGGCCTTAGATAATCTACTGTTCTCTGTCTACTGTGTCATAAGTATCTATAGGTTCTGGTGGTCCCACAATAGGGCACAATGAGTGACTCGTGCGACCGCCCCATTGTTCTACACGTTGTATTGATTAGCCAACTTTATTATTGATACTGAGCTGCTGTCCTATTGTCCATTAAGAATACGTAGTTTGGCTTTTTATTAAATGCATTGTAAATCGTAAGAATTACTTTGTTTTCTGCAAGTTCCTGTATCTAATTGTGCATCTACATACCTAGGAAAATGGTATAATATACGTTATTGTATAAACTATCGACGAAAGTGTCACGAACTACCTGGCTCGCTTGAAGCCCGGTACTTAGGGTCCGGTACAACCTGGCTCGCCTGGGGCCCGGTACCTATTATAGAATACGCAGTGCCTGACCACTTATACTTGCAATCAGTTTGAACTACACAACTGATGGCCAATTCTCAGAATTTAAAATGGTCAAAATCTAGTCATAATCTCATCTCGGCGACAAATAAATGTCAAAAACTTGGCAATGTTGGGAAATTAGAGGCATTTCTGACAGATTAAGACTGATATCAGAGTATAACGAAATTACAAGAATTATCCCTTTATCATATGGATTCCTTGCTAATTTCCGTATAGGTAATTGAAATGCACTGTGATTAAATATCGCATAGTTTCCTTCGTATTAGTCAAAACGAGTGTATAAAGAATGTTCGGTTGTAAACAGTCGTATATGGTGTGTTTGCGATACGGTTGCCAAACAGAGTCTATGTAAATGCCTGTTTAGGGCGGCGCAGAGCCAGGCAGACGTGGAGCCAGAGTTATTTGTTAGTAGCTACATATTGCGATGTCTACCTAGGGTTAGGATATTATGTTTTGTTGTATTTGACGGCAAATGAACAATTACTCGACACGGAACTAAATAGTGCAGAATCCATACTAATATTATAAATGCGAAAGTATCTCTGCCTGTCTGTCTGTCTGTCTGTCCAGTTTTCACGCCAAAACTACTGAACCGATTGTAATAAAATTTGGTACACAGATACTAGAGGTTAGAGCCTGAGATAGGACATAGGCTATAAAACATCCCGCTATGACCAATAGGAGCAGAGCAGGAACAAAAAATGTTGCGGAAACGGGAGCAAACGCGGATGTACTACATATTGCTCCCATTATTTTAACAGGCGCTTATTTTATATCAACTGAGCTCATTCGGCTAGAAGGTTACGCGGGTGAAACCGCGGGGCACAGCTAGTAGAATATAATTTACATAGCACTTTACATAGTTCAACTCGTTCATGGGTCAATGTATACACTTTTACAACAGGCTTCCAAAACATTCGAAACTTGCCCAGTAAAAGATTTAAAAGCTGTAATATGACCAAACTTTGCAAAAAGGAGGATTAAAAAATTTCAGATTATTTAGAAGACAATAAAGCTTGGGATTCAGCTGCTCGCTCTGCTAAGCAATGACATTTTATTCACCTTTTTTTTTAAATCACATAAATTGTTATGTACAAAGCAAATACATATTGTTATTGTAAACATTTTGATTTTTAATGTCTGACCTTGAAAAAGATGATGATCCCTGAGTTTGTTTTGACTTTTCTTCTCAAAGGTATTCAGGAAATGCCGCCTCCAACTAGTTTAAAAAAATACGACGTGTAAAAGTGATCAGTGATCCTATTTGCATAATAAACGATTTCATTTCATTACATTTCACATGAATGTAGCGTTTTAGAAAAAAAAAATATAAGCATTATCGGAATTCAACGAAGGATAATTCCTACAATTACTGTCACTAATATAGAGAAAAACCGGCCAAGTGCGTGTCGGACTCACGCTCAAAGGGTTCCGTACCATTGATTTATGAAATTAAAGGATTTAAGTTATTTGTATGAAAGATTACGCGGTAATAAGCGGTTTACGATTTAAGAGGTATTAAAGAAAAACTACTTATACTAGATCTCGTTGAAAACAATTTTCGTTGGTAGTTTTTATAGTAATGTACATCATATGTTTTTTTAGATTTTTTATTTTCTTATTTTAGAAGTTAGAGGGGGGGACCAACTTTTTTGTACTTTGGAAGCGTCTGTCACGCATAATAATTGGTTTAGAAAAATAGTATTTTAGAAACCTCGATATCATTTTTGAAGACCTATCCATAGATACACCACAAATATGTGTTTCATGAAAAAAAAATGAGTGTCATTCTAAGTATGGGGAGCCCCCAATATTTATTATTATTTTTTCATCAAAATCTTAATGCGGTTCACGGAATACATCTACCTACCAAGTTTCAACAGATAGTTTCGGAAAAAAATGGCTGTGACATACGGACGGACAGACGGACAGACAGACATGACGAATCTATAAGGGTTCCGTTTTTTTGTCATTTGGCAACGGAACCCTAAAAAATGATTTAACAATTTTGCTTCTTGAAGTTTCGTAACAGTTTGTAGCAGTGCTTGCAACTGGAAAAACTTCAGAATACACCTAAAGATCAATTGACTGAGCCTATCGCAGTCATCGCAGTTCACTGCTAGACATGGCCTCTTCCACACTGCACCACAACACCCTATCCTCCTCCATCCGCATCCAGTCTGCCCCAGCTACCACTGCCTCAATGTCGTCGGTGCATATTGCTGGGGACGTCTCACGCCTCTCACACGCTTGTAGAAACCATCCCATATTACTATAACATAGACAGTAATCCAGAATATTTATTTGAGTGTGTCATACCCGTACCCCTGGAGTCAATCAAACCTACTGTTCTTTTGCCACTATCAGTGTTATGAGTAATATGCCCAAACGACTTAATTGCGTTGTTTCAGCCTTGTGTTTATTACACACGGTTGATATCTCGGCGTGTGTCGTTCCTTTCTAATATGTACCCTGGCAGGATATCGCGCCGGTCAGCTCCGCTCACCTGCCACCACTAACTCACTATAACTAACGCCAAGGGTAGGACTACCTATATTTGTTGATTATGTCCATGTTTCAGTTGTTTAGGTCGTGTTAATGATGTACTCACGACTTTTATCGGCAATGTTTATGTTCGTAGTAAATTAATTATAATAGTGACTGTAGGGATTGTTATACTGTGACTGCATGCAGGTTTCTTTTATTATCGGTGTTATTATTGATATCATCATTTATTTCAGCACATTTATCAATCAACCCTCTACTGTGATCATTAAGTAGAGTGGAATACTGGTGTTTTACTCACAGTGATCAGATATACATAAGATTAGCTAACTAATTTGGTTAGTCAAAACATATGCAGCATAATATGTATATAGGTACATGCTATTTGTGCCAAAACACTGAATTGAATACTTCGTTCAAGTTCATATTCAAATAACGCGCATATTAGAATGAAACTGTCCTTTGAAGTGCTATTCAACGTTATAGTTGGCAAGCTTATGAGTGGCGCGGGCGCAGGACGTGTAGCGTGCATACCTAAAGTATCTAGTACTTACTATTAATCTATACCTACAGTAAGGAGCACACGTGTGGCCCACATTAACAGCCACCACCATTCGTCTGATGTCTATTACCAAATAGTGAGCTCATTCTCCTGCAGTTGTACCCACCCACTTACTGCTATTAGTAATTACCTACTTTTCACTTACACATGATCGTTGATTTTAATGTTTTTATTAGCTCATGATTTGTTTGAGGATGAATAAAATATGTGTAGTGGCTGCCAGATGTTGTTTGATGACCGTTGCATTATTTGGACATGGTATTGGTGAATTATCTGGTCTTTCAGAACAGTATCCTTGAAACTGGTCAACTACTAATCACTAGGTAGTTGACCAGTTGAAATGACTAGATCCTAACAAAAAAACATCTCCATTTAAAAATCAAACAATAACTGAATGTTCTAAAAACATTTTATTTCTTACAATAAATAAATAAACCTTTCTTACAGCTATGTTAATAACTTAAAATATTTAATGGTTTTAGGCATTTAATAAACATTAAGTCTATCTACATAATGTACACAGCGGGCGACACTCGAGCAGTGCAATCTAACGATAGATTTCAGCTCGCTCCCACGACAGACCTCACCCCGACTACCGACTTCAAAGTTGTGACACTTGTAACTAATCTTTTGCATTTTCTATTATTCAATTAGGTATTAGGTAAGTTTTTTCTTTTTGTTTTACCGAAGAGCGACCTCACGTGAATTGTACTACATGTAAAATACTACTCCACATTTTACGAGAAAAATGATTGATTATATTATAGTGAAACCTTACTGTCAGTAGAGCACTCACATCATCCATTCATTCGTCGAAGTAACTGATAAATGCTGAACATAAGACACACACGGTAGACCGAACTACCGGAAATGTTCAAGTGGCCTCTCTAAGGGCGGCTGTAGCATCAGCGGGATGTGGTTGTGGTACTGAGGCTCCTCCTCGCCCTCCGCGCTGCTTCGACCTTCAGCGCCTTGGGGAACACCATATTCAGCATCTGGTTGCTGCTGGCTGAAGTCCTGACCGAAATTCTGTCCTTGTTCACTAAAATCATGACCTTGCTGACCAAAATTCTGTCCTTGTTGGCTAAAATCATGACCTTGCTGACCAAAATTCTGCCCAGGTTGACTGAAATCTTGGCCGCCGTTGTGATTAAATCCTTCTTGCCCAAATTGTGAGACTCCGTACTCCTGGCCCGGTTGATGATGTTGTTGTTGATTGTGTACTTGGAGATCGTACTGCGCCTGATCGAGTTGCTGATGTATGTGATGCTGCAGCTGGTTTTGTAAGTCGTGGTACTGCTGCTCGCCGGTGTGCTGCTCATAAACTTGTGTGCCTTGCTCTTGGGTAAATTGGTGATGGCCGTTCTGTCCGAATTGTCCATCTTGTCCAAAGTGAGCCCCGTGAGCCAATTGGCCGTCTTGACCGAAGTGAGCGCCATGAGCCAATTGACCGTCTTGACCGAAGTGGGCGCCATGAGCAAATTGACCGTCTTGACCGAAATGGCCGCCCTGTGCAAACTGGCCATCTTGACCGAAGTGACCTCCCGGCTGAGCTGCCCCTAGGTCATGGGGTTGCGTTTGTACAGGATGCCAGCCATCTTGATCAAGCGTCGGCTGAGTGGGCTGCAGGTGTACAGTTGCTTGAGTAGGCAGGATGTTTGGCTGCACAGCTTGCAGCACAGGAGGCTGAGCACCGTGCAGATGTACTTCAGGTTGACCCTGGTGGAGAAGAACCTCCTGTTGTCCCTGATGAAGATGGACTTCTTGTTGACCTTGGTGAAGGTGCACCTCTTGCTGACCCGGTTGTAGATGGTATTCTGGTTGACCTGGTTGTACATGAAGTTCTGGTTGCCCGTGTTGTAAATGAAACTCTGCTTGGCCTGGTTGCAGATGATACTCTGGTTGACCTGGTTGCAAATGTGCATCCGGGTGAGCGGAGTGCAAGTGGACCTCTTGCTGACCTGGATGAAGGTGCAGGTCAGGTGACAAATGGACACCTGGTTGCACTGGCTGCAGATGAAGACTTGGTTGTGTAGGCTGCAGATGTACGGCGTGTTGCGGAATCCCTTCATGAGCATGCAGTAACGTTGGCTCTACATGAGCACCTGGTTGCTCGTACACCACACCTTGACCTGCCTGTGGAGCTAGATGGAAGTGGGGTGCTTGAGGACGCTGGAACAACACCTGACTGACAGCTGGGGCAGCTTGAGCCAACGGGAATATTGGATTTTGGTAATTCAGGAATGGATACCTTGGGAAATTCGCGAAGTAAGAAGTCTGGACTGCATTACCGGGACGCAAAACATACTGAAATTGGTTTGCATATTGCAGAAGTGGAGAATAGGGATGATGACTGGGTGCTGGAGCAGCATGTACTACAGGCCTTAAGTGTGTATTTTCTTGAGGAAACAGGTGAGTGTGTGCTACACCTGGAGCTGGGAAGATAGGAGCAGGCGCGGGTATGGGCGCTGGTTGGAGGAGCACCGATGGAGAGGGTACTGGTACAGGATGGGCCAAACTTGCCGCCGGCTCTCCTAGGGGTACCACGGCTGGAGTGGGTACAGGCGCCGGCACCACAGGTATCACCGGCTTAGGAGGGACATGGTGATGGTGGTGATGGAAATGATGGTCGGGTTTGGGCAATAACACTGTTTTTGTGTGATGAGGAAACTTAGGACCGTAATGAGGATGAGGTACAGGGTCTCTATGTCCAACTGGAACAGGATAACGTGTATTCAGAGGATGGGCGAGAGGGACCTTCACGTTGGTAACCGCTGCTGCTGGAGGGTATGACACAACAACTGGTTTTACGACGGAGTGCGTCACCACTGGGATGTCATATCCTAGTTTGTAGGGTGGCACCGCAGACAGCACTCCTCGTTTGTGATGCTTGCCCTTCACAAGATGACCGATCAGCTTTGTCTTAGCAGCCTTGAGATGCGCTACATCTCCCGTCGCCAGGCACACGAACGCGCACAACACCAACGTGATCTGAAATACACCACGCACCATTTTAATTAGAATCGACACTTTCACGATATTCACGTTCACTGTCACTGTCACAACATTTCACTTTTATTCCAAAACTTCGATACTTACGATTGTAAGTCTCATGTCGATACGGTCGCCCGGCCGGCGCGACAACCACTCTGAAACCGATTGTCATCGGACTGTTTCACCCATACTTATAACTTTAAAAATAACAAATTAGTATGTAGCCAGCGTTCAAGTTTCACTAGGCAGTCGGACGTGCCAGCTGCGAACTTCGTCCTTACGCGATTATGCTTTCGAACGTTCCTAAACGAATGCAGCTAAATTCTTCTTCCGATTTAACGTTACACAATATTGAATTCTATGACATGCAAGTAGAGTTGAATTTCGAAATGGTTGTGTATGTTTTAGGCGGCACGTAGGTGGCTGCCGTCATTCCTGTGTAACAAGTGTGCGTACGCGCATACTAATTGATCAAAAACGTAATCGAGAGAAAATTGTACCAAAGGGTACAGGGACGAACTATTACGGTCAATAACCAAATTTAAGTAATTGTATTTAAGCATAACATAAATAATAAAATAAGAAACCCTAAATTATTATGGAAAAGCTTGAAATCGACCCTATCTCCCTACAAGCCCACACAGGGCCTACCGGTGCCCTTTACAGATCCTGACGTAATTAATAAAAGCTTTTTAACCGTCCCCGGTAATCCTGTGGCAAGCACTTCACTTATATACTACTATGAAAATCATAGACATGGTGGAGGAACTTTCGCAATCACTCCAGTGGAAGAGAATAACGTCTCTCGCGTTATCTTTAATCTTAAAAGTAACGCTGAAGGTTACGACAATATTACCCTGGATATGATTAATATGACACTACCATATACGTTAACTATTATAACGCACATAATAAACTGCTCCATAGTAACGTCTACGTTCCGTCACCTATGGAAAATTGCCTCCGTTAGACCATTGCCAAAAAATTCAAATCCTTGCACTCTAAAGGACCTGCGTACTATAAGTATATTACCATGTCTCTCCAAGGTATTAGAGAGAATAGTTAGTGACCAGTTAACTGTATTTTTGGAACAGAATAACATCTTACCTGATTTACAATCTGGTTTCAGAAAGCAGCGCAATACATCTACTGCTTTACTGGATGTTACTGATAATAATTATATTATCTGCCCAAGATGGAGGAATGTGCTCATTGCTGATTTTGCTCGATTTTTCCCGTGCATTTGACGCAATAAATATTTCGCTACTACTATCAAAGTTAAATTACTATGGTTTCGACGCCAGCGCTGTGCAATGGTTCCGCAGCTATATAACCAATAGGAAGCAATTTGTTGATTTGCGTTTGGGTGACGGCACTACCCTCAGATCGACGCATTCTTCTGTAGACAGAGGAGTCCCGCAGGGCTCCATATTGGGCCCGATTCTTTTTATTTTGTATAAGTACTGCGAATATTGTCAAGTGCCTCCATAAATGCAAGTACCATATATATGCCGACGATGTCCAACTTTATATATCTTTTAGACCAGACGAGTACAATAGTGCAATTAAGGATCATAACGATGATCTTCAAAGAATCGCCGCCTGGTCGGAGGAGAACTGCCTGTCGTTAAATCCAATAAAAACTAAATATATAGTATTTGGCACAAGGCAGCAGTTGAGTTGATTACCAGTGACATTTGACTTAAGACTTATGGGAGAACCAATTGAGCGGGTGTATGAAGCACGGCATCTAGGTGTCAATATGGACAAAGATTTGCGTTTTGAGAAACACATAGCAGACTCGGTTAGGAACTGTTTTTATCGCCTAAAAGTTTTGTATAACATGAGACCTTATTTATCCGTAAAACTAAGGGAACAGCTAGTAGAAACCTTGGTTCTGTCCAGGTTGAAATAGGCTGACACAGTTTACGGCCCGCGTCTATTAGCTCGTACTGACCGCCTCATACAAAGGGTGCAAAACGCCTGTGCTCGTTTTTGTTACGATATTCCTCGCAGAAGCAATGTAACACCTTTTCATTAAGCACTTTACGCTGAAGATGAAGTCCAGACGCAAACTGCACTTGGCTTGCCTTTTGTTTGGCGTGGTGAAATATAAAAAACCGGACTACCTTTAAAACAAGCTGAGTTGGGTTGCGAGCAGACGGGAATGCGTTAGAAGGCAATGTTCGCAGCAGCTCTCGAGTCTCGACTCAGTCTCAGGGGTCGGTTGCTTTTAGGGGTAGCTTTTGCTATGCGGCGTCCAAAGTATGGAACAATTTACCACCACCAATTAGGATAATAAACACAATAGGCGCTTTTAAACGACGTTTGCGGCAGTATCTCATAGAATCGCAGAGGCAGTTAGACATGGTCACACTAAATGTGTCAATTATACAATATGTAAAGAAAACCCTGTCCGATCCGAGAAGGTATTGTTAGGTATCGATAACTGATTCTACTAATGCCTACAAAGCCGGGCTAAATTTAAAAAAAAAACCCTAAAAATATAAATATTATTTCGCAAAAAAAACATATGCGGCAGGCCATTCAGGCGCGGGCGAAGAGGGGCAGGGCACGCGGCACGCGGTCGGATCGCTATTCGCTC
This sequence comes from Sesamia nonagrioides, assembly GCA_017933935.1. Taxonomy (NCBI): domain Eukaryota; kingdom Metazoa; phylum Arthropoda; class Insecta; order Lepidoptera; family Noctuidae; genus Sesamia; species Sesamia nonagrioides. The sequence goes on from JADWQK010001703.1 coordinate 47,411, forward strand.
AGAATTATACCGTCAAAAATAATGTTGTCACTTTTTAAAAATTACCAAATTTTGGGGAAGTTGGAATTACTTCGCAGGAAAAAAATATTATTTCAAAATTCACTAGTATTGTTACTATGATGATTATGTAAAATTTCATATGTTATTTGCTCATGTGTTTACCTAACCTTTATTATCCTTACGGGTCGGACAGGATTTTCTTAAGGCGCTGTGTTCAGTAAAAATAGGCTTCTTAAAACAATTTTTTAGCCAAATGTATACATTTCAGAGCAGCCAAAAATTTATATGTTAATCTTGATTATATGTAGCAGGAAACCATTGTTTTCAAAACACGTTTTGAATTAATTTTCTCGATAGAAAAAAATCCTAAAGTAACCTCTAAAATTGAATTTATAACAGTTGTAACTGTATTATTAATCATCAAATCTTGATAAAATTGAGAAGAGCGATGTAAAATATAATAGTAAATGAAACCATTGTTTTTGTTTATCGAGTTAACTAAGATATTCTAAAATAAATAATGTATTTAATGATAAATAACGTGAACGAAACGTCGCTCCATCGCGGCGTCCATTGCCTTCTCTTTCACTTCTATGCTTAGCGACAGTGACCGCTGAGGCGCGATGCTTGTCGGACCTATGTCACTTTTTGCTTTACCCCGCACAGAAAATAATTATATTTACGTGTCTGTTTGTTGATGAATAATCATATTTCGTTTTTGCCCGGGTTCAAACCCCAGGCTTACATTATATGCTTTTTGTAGATTTTAATTGAAATAAATGCTTTTTAATTTACTGTTGTATTTTTGCCGATATTTTATTTGATTTTTTTCTGTAATTATTCTTTTTACTTTTTCGCGGCACATTTTTCTTCACCTGTATGTGTTCGGGTTCAAACCCCAGCTTTACGTTGTATGCTTTTTGTTGGATTTCTTATTTGCAATTGTTTTTTTTTTTAATTATTATTAATTTATCCGATTTTCTGTATTTTTGTAGTAATTGTTCCATCTTTTTAAATATATTCTTTTTGTAACAATTATAATGCAAACTAATATTTAAAATCAATTCGTTATAATTTTCTTTCTACAAATTTTTAGAAATTAATAATAAATAATAATAATAAGCCTTTATTTAACCATGAATTTCTTAGTTCATAATATAATTTAAAAAAAGAAAAACAATAAAAATAACAGTTAATTTGATAATAGTTCAAAACAGTAAATTTAGATTTCATTTTGTTGCATTATTCATGGCCCCTTTCAGTATAGGCCTCCTCCAAGTGCCTCCATCTATTTCACTCGTACAAACCAGATTTCGATAAGAGTTGCAGTTTTGAAGAAGAAATCTTTTATTTTTTTAAATATCCGAAAATGCATTTTTTTTTAACAGTTACTCTAAACAGCTGTTTATAAATAGTAATTTCTAGAAATGATATATTTATTATTAGAATTGATATAGAGTTTCTAACAGTTTCATGAAAAAAGGACATAACACAAAAAAATTAAGCAGAACGGACAAAGCGCATTATAAAAATAAAAAAGAAAACAAAAAAATAATAATAAATGAAAATATGTATAAAATACACATTTTCGAAAATCGCAAGGTAAAGTGGGATTCGATCCTGGTGCTCGTCTAATGCGAACCGGGACTGTGACGAACAGAGCCAACCATACCTCGCGGTTGGGTTGTGAAATTACGCTTCTAAATGTAGATGGAATAGAGAATGGTTGGTATAGATTTAATAGAACGTGCGTATTTCTCGATGCACGACGCCTCACCTCACGCATCGATGTACTCGCGCGGAGCGCCCCGCGCCCCGCAGTGGGCGGGGCTAGTCGTGTCCCACTTCGTCTGCTTCACCCCCTCAAATACCTAAAAGTTTGCTATTCACAGAGTCTTAACATATTGTATAATGAAGTCCGGCTTACCTGCTTGCAGCGTTGTGCGATGCTGCTGCAGTGCGCGTGTTAAATAAATTATGGCAGGCATTCGTTTTGAAACTTTCTGTTTTTTTACAACGTTACATATATATATATTAATTTGTCTCGTTTTTGGGTTTAATTGTTATTTTTACGTGCATAAAATAGATTAAATTATTGTGTATTCAATTATTTATTTATTTACTGATATACATAGTTCTGTTTCTATTTTACTATTCATAATGACATTTCGTATATACTTAACACAATTTTTTTTTTATTTTTTTATATTTGTATTTTTTTTTGCATACACAATTCACATTGCTGTATAAAACTGTTTTACATCCGTCACTTCACATATCAGGTTCAGTTAAAAACCAGCGTCAGGCACTAGTTGTCTGGCATTTTTGCTGAACTGGGCCTTTTTGGCGCAGCCGGGAGGCACATATTCCTGCTAGTTTTCTACATTATTTTGTTTTATCACAATTTACTTTATTATATTATTACTATGTTTTACTTCTTAATGTTTGTCTTTATCTGATGTATTGTGTGTCTTTTACCTAGTCTGTGCTAAGTAAATGTATTTTCTTTCTTTCTTTCTTCTTTTAGTACTGGCAAAGGTAAGTAATTAAAATATTTGTATATTATGCAGTAGCAATATATAATTTACCAGTTGAAACAATAACCTTCGATGACAAATTACTTAAACGATTGTAAATATAAACATGCTAACAATGAGCACACAGCTCACAGTTATTTGTCAAAGGTATGCGATGATCATCATCATCAACCTTTTATCGTCCCACTGCTGGGCACAGGTCTCCTCTCACACAGAGAAGGATTGATAGTAATCACCACGCTTGCTCAATGCGGGTTGGCGATTTCAGACTTATAAGGTCCAGGTTTCCTCAAGATGTTTTCCTTCACCTTCAGTCATTGGTGTCCAAGATATACTTAGAAAGTAAGTACATATAACTGTAGAAAAGTGACATTGGTACTTGCCTGATCTGGAATCAAACCCGCACACTCATACATGAGAGGCTGGTGTTTTAACCACTAGGCCACTACGACTACTATATAGATATATACATATACATATATACAGCCAAATCACACAGATTGAGCTAACCCCAAAGTAAATTCGAGACTTGTGTTATGGGATACTAACTCAACGATATTATATTTATAATAGATACATATATAGATAAACATCCAAGACCCAGGCCAATCAGGAAAAGATCGCTTTTCCATCATGACCTAGCCGGGGACTGAACCCGGAGCCTCCACGTCGCAGGCAAGCGTGTTAACCACTGCGCCACGGAGGTCGACTATGCGATGATGTTATAGCAAAAATAATATACTTAGTCCAACGTGGAAATAAAATCACTCATAGGCAGGTTTGAATCCTAAGTCTGGGACCAGCAATTATTGACACCAATGTGTCAATCACCTGGACATTTATTCATACTCCGTCCCTGCTCCGCAAGGACATTGATATGCGGACACACGTCTAGCTGTTACCAAATGCACCGCGACCACTTTCCTTGGCTCTCACCGGCACTGGCGAAGGCGCGCGCGCGGATCACTCGGCGAAGCCGCCTAGCGGCACACACTCTTGCGTAACTTGATTCTATATATCATGAAGCAGATATTTGCAGAAGTCCTAATACGTAGGTAGGTACCCAATCAGAGATATAGAGAGCTCTTTCTGGAAAGAATACATGAAAGAATCATTTAGTTATCCACAGTTCAGTACCAGATAATTCTATATACTTGATGCATCTTTGTTTTGGAAGTTGCCACGGCGCGGCGGCGAAATAGGTTTATGCGCCTACTGTTAAGTCCTTTGTGCTGATCGTATACGAGACACAATTCTAAGTTCTGGCTAACAACTGACGTTAAACACGGAGCTATGTCGGTTTTAAGTACTTGTTCGGAATAAAGATCTGACAGGTATTGAGTTTTCAGTTTATGCTATGTAATAGGTACCTGCTATTTATTTCTTGACCTGCGTTATTTGGGTTAGGTTCAAACCTATAGTAGCTTGCCAAGTCACATCATTCCTAGTGTGTATAGGCAGTTCTGTTTTTATAATTATAGATTTTCATAATTAAAATCAAATCGTGACGTTTCGTCATAAAAATTCTAATGATCGAATAATTATAAACATTTATATTTTTTAAATATACTTTTTGAACGAACTTTCTAAGAGTGACGGTGACACATGTGACATATTTCAGAGTTTGACAGAAGACATATTGTGCTAAATTTGTTTCATTGTGTAAACAATCACAAATATTGTTCAATAAACATAATTTACATGTGCTCTGGATACAGTTTCTTCGTAATTAAAAAAAAAACAATATAATTGCATAATGGATAAGTTCAGTGACGAGACGATGTGCAGAATATGTTTTAAAAAACAAGATACAGTGTTTTCGTTGTTTCGTAAACGAAAAGGCATTTCTCCTTGCGAAAAATTGAATAAAATTGGGGTAAAAGCTGGTTTGAATGATACAGGACCTTCTTGCATCTGTTGTGACTGTCTTACAGAGTTAGAGACTACAGTTCACTTTTTAGAAAAATGTGAGAAGTCAAACCAAATTCTTGCTAAACACTTAGGTGATAATTTGAAAGACAGTAATGCCCTTAACTTTGAGAACCGACAGCTAGATTGTGTCCAGGATGAGTGTGAGAATAACGTTAGACAAGTGTTGAAGAATAGTGAGGAGTTGGAGGTGGAGGAGGCTCGCTGTGAAGAGTGCGGATCACGCAGGCGCTGCCGGCACTGGGCGCCGCCCGCCACTCACACCTGCCCCAAATGTCAGAAAGTATTCAACAGGAAGTTCAACTTTAAATTACATCTGTGAGTATGGCGATTGCTTTTTCCTCATATTGATATTTAAATAATACACTGTCTCCCAGAAATCCACTATAAGTCTGTTATTTGCCTAGTTTTCTTTCTATCTCTAGCAATTAGTATTATAATATTAAATCTAAGGCTAAACATATAAATCCTATGTTCCAATCTGCACGGGCCTGCACACACTCATGTATATCACCTGCGTTCACAAATATTCATAAGTTTATATTATCAGTCTGTTTATTATTCTGAACAAGTTATAAAAATGTGCTCCTCATATTGAATTCATTAATAACTTACTGCAACTGGTCTTGACATTGTAACTGGTAGGCCGGTGTCCTGACAACCTTGAGGACCAAGGGGCAATGTTCTTAACAAAGTGAAGAATTTTCCTTCTCTCATAACATAATCTTTGTGTCACTGTCAATTTTGTTAGTTTGTTTTGGTTTGGAGGCAAGTCAAGATTAAGTTTAAACCTTATTTTGCCTCCAATTTTTTGACATACTATCTATTGTGTATTAGACACAGCTAATATACAAGTTTATATTATTGTGTGATCTTATAATGAGTAGTTGTAAAGTTTTCTCTGAAATATAGCTTTCAGTTCAAGAGGCGGTGTAATGTCCCACGTTGAGAAACTATGCATTAGAAGTGTTTTTCAATATTTGGTCAATCATGGCCCCTAGAGAATCTCTTAGAGAAAAGTTCAAAGAGGTGAACATTCTGACTGTAGCTTCACAATATATATTTGAAAATCTTATGTATGTTCATAAAAATATCTCGAATTTTAAGAAAATAAGCGATATTCATAATATAAATACCAGGAACAAACACAATCTTGCTGTACATCACACTCGTCTCCACAGAGTAGGCAACTCGTTCATGGGTCAATGTATACACTTTTACAACAAGCTCCCCATGGACGTTCGAAACTTACCCATTAAACGATTTAAGAACCATATAAAGGCCAAACTTTGCAAAAAGGGGTATTATAAAATCACAGATTATATATTTAGAAGACAAAAAAGCTTGGGACTGAGCTGCTTGCTCTGTTAAGCATTGTTATTAAGCAATATGCGTAATTATAAGGTAAATTATTGTTAATGTCTGCACTTGAAATAAGACGATGATCCCTGAGTTTGTTTCAGCTATTTCTTCTCAGAGGTAGTCAGTTAGGAAATGCCGGCTTCATCTAGTTAAAAAAATAAAATAAAAATAAACATGACATGTAAAAGTGATCAGTGATCCTACTTGCTTAATAAACGATTTCATTTCATTTCATTTCCCCCTTATTATACAGGACCACTGCTTCTTTGAATTTTAGTCTGTCACTTCCCGTAACCTTTTGCTTAAATAGAAAAATAGAATTCCCATAATCTACTTTTAAAACTTTGAAATATGTGAATCCATTTGGATAACCTTCTATAATTGTAAATAAATGGCAACCCCCTCCATATGGTTTGACAACACCTTTGGAGGTCGCCACCCATACATTGAAAAACATTGGATTAGAACAACTACAAAATAGATTAATAGTAGATATAGGTACCCGTTTTTAGTGCAGTATCCATTCTTTTTAACATAAGTAATTGGACATTTAAATGATATTTGACTTTCAAGCTAACAGAGTTTGAATTGTTTAAAAATAAACAGGTGTATTCTATGTGAGATTATGAAGTGAATAATGAGTAGGTACTAGTATTATCTGATGAACAGCTTTGCTTCTATTTTAATATACTGATATTATATGCATAATTTATATGGCTCTTAGCCATCAATACTGCACCCTATATGTCATGTTTGCCAACAATGCATGTGGTATCAAAGAAATGTGTCTATTACCTACAGTGACGGATTAAGACTACTTGATGCCCTAAGCAACCCACGCCTGTGGGCCCCCTATTGGAATGAGCTTTTTTTTTTTTTTTTTTAGCCGTTCTTTTCTTTTTCCTCTCTGTCGACGACTGTCCCGGATTTTGTAACTACTTCCTATCTGGCAACCCTACGTGAGATTGAGACGTGATTCGCGATGCCCTAAGGACGAACATTTTGTGCTTCTTCTGGTGCCCCCCAGACGTAATGCCCTAGGCAATCTGGTGCCCCCCCAGACGTGATGCCCTAAGCAATTGCTTAATTTGATTACGGGTTAATCCGTCACTGATTACCTATGACTCAACAGTCACCTGTCAAAGTGAAAGTGAAATTAAGTGTGTACTGTGAATGCTATGCCAGTATTAATGAGTCTGCATATGTTAGTTATAGGATTACCATTATTATGAGGTCCGCCCAGTAATTATAGGATAATAATTATTACAGTCGGGATAGGTATTCATTTTTGTTAGTTTTAGTAGGTGACGCCTCATACAGCCAAACTAAAATAGTGTTCTGTAAGATCATTTATTGCATTATGTTGTAACGGTACCTACAAACGCCACATGGAACAACGCGTCGTAGTGACGTCACACGAATTCTACATCTCACAATCAGAGTTCACCATGCAATTAGCATACATACAACTTCCCAATTACAAGCATGGGGCATGTGCCCGTCAGATATAACATCTGTCTGGTCGGAGGATCCTCCCTTATCAATGGAGGATGAGACAGAATGTTGAGACAAATTGACTGTAACATGGGTGTCCCCTTGTTTCATAGAGAGAAATTTCATAGCATTTTGTTTTACGTATTTTTTATAATATTTTACTCGTTAAACTCTCACATACACAAACAGCCAGACCCGGACCAACTACATGTAAACCATTTTTATTTAATAAATATAAACTACCTAGTTCTTGACCGCAATCCCGCCTAATGATAAGCAGTGATGCAATCACTGATGGTAAAGCGCGCTAGTTTATTAAGAGCCTATTCACTCTAACCTTGAAGTCACTTAAATTGTAGTCCGACGGAAACACCGCGGCTGGCAAATTGTTCCAGTCCCTCGATGTACGCGGTATAAAAGAGGAGGCGAAACGCTTCGTCTGGATCATAGTGGTGTTAATAACGTAAGTGTGGAAACTCGCTGTACGACGGGTCGTCCGATGGTGGAACGGATATGGGGGAATTAAATCATGCAATTCCTTCACATACTCACCAAAATGCATCCTATACATCACCGAAAGACTGGCTACTCTACGCCTGTGCTCCAGGCTGGAGACCTTGGGATTGCCAATCAGCCCATTCGCTCTAAGCGCCTATTACTAAGAGCCTATTTACTAAAAAAAAAACTGCTTGAATAGGAAGGAAGACGGCAGAGGGAGATTTATCTGGAGACCCTCCACGACCCAACTCCCGACACAACACTTGGCGCATCGTACCCGGCACACATCGCAACACAACTACTCAGAACCGTCTTCCGTACGGCTTCACCAGACATCATGCCGGAACACAAGAATCGCTTGGCGGCAACACTTTGTATGGTGGGTGGTAACTTCTGCCAGCAGCCGATATTATGCCATGCTATATTATATTATTATGCATGCTGATATTATGCAATGGCTTACCACCGAGAAAAGATTATACAAATATTTGTTCCGTGCGGGGATCGTACCCGCGACACTCAGTGCAGCAGTCGATCGCTCAGCCACTGCACGAACCATGTTGTCAAATACTTATTTATTTAAGGTCCTGATGAATCCTGCCTGATGGTAAGCAGTGACGCAATCGTTGATGGTGGAACGGAGATGGGGGAATTAAATCATGCAATTCCCTCGCTCACTCCCCAAAATGCATCCTATAGAACACCGAAAGGCTGGCTACTCTACGCCTGTGCTCTAGGCTTTGGAGCCCATTTCGAGTTAGATCAGGGTCACCAATCAGCCTCTTCGCACGCCTCTCCATTGAATCCAAAGTGGCCAGGTGACACTAAGCAGCACCAGCCCAAATGTGGCTGCAGTACTCCACACACGAACGGACCTGTGCTTTGTATAACATTAGAAGCTGCCCAGGTGTCTGGTGAAGCCGTACGGAGGACGGGTCTGAGCAGTTGTGTTGCGATGTGTGCCGGGTACGATGCGCCAAATGTTGTTGTGTCGGAGGTTTGGTCGTGGAGAGTCTCCAGATCAATCTCCCTCTGGCGCAGCATCGTTGGTCGTGTTGTTGGGTTCAACATTGCATCACCTCGCTCAACTGCCGTCTTCCTTCCTATTCCTAAGTTTTTTAAGTGAATAGGCTTAATAAACTAGTGCGCTTTACCATCAACGATTGCATCACTGCTTACCATCAGGCGGGATTGCAGTCAAGCACTAGTTTATAATAATTAAAAAAAAAAAAAAAAAAGATGTGAAGTACTGCCGGACCTTTGCGATAATGCCAAGTTTCCTGGCAGCCACCTTGGCCTTGGACTGAACGAACCGCCCAAAGTTAAGGTTCGAGGAAAGCTCAACTCCCAAAAGCTGAAGGCGGTCGGAACACTCCAAGGACACATTTCGAAAAGTAGGAGCCAAGGTGAACGGGCTCCTTTTGGCGGTGAAAAGACACGCCTGTGTTTTGGCGGCATTGAATGCTACAAGATTGGCATTGCCCCATTCGGAGACTGCCTGCAGTGCAACACTCGTTCGCTCAACCATGGCCTCTCTTTCGGACCGGATTGATTCCCTACTAGCCCGAGCATCCGGCATGTATCTCTCTACAACTGTGCTGTCATCTGCATACCCATAGATACCGGGCATTAGCAGATCGTTAATATGCAGCAGGAACAGAGTTGCGGAGAGAACAGACCCCTGAGGATTAGTTGACATGGGCTCAGAAGAGCATCCGTCGACAACAACTCGGAGGGACCGTTCAGTCAGGAAGTCTTTTGTCCAGTCAGGCTAGGGGAAATGCCGTACGCTGGAAGCTTACTCAAAAGGCCAGCGTGCCATACCCGGTCGAAGGCCTTCGAGACATCAAAGGAGACAGCAATCGCTTCCCCATTCTTCTCGAGGGCCTCGCCCCACAAGTGAGTGGCATACACTAGTAGGTTCCCAGTTGACCGATTGCGGCGAAACCCGTACTGTCACTGATCACTGAGGAGATCGTTACCTTCCAGGTATGCCAAGAGGCGCGAGTTTAATACACGCTCCATAATTTTGCAAAGTATGGAGGTGATCGAAATCGGCCGATAGTTGGCAGGATCGGCACGACTACCTTTTTTGGGCACGGGCTGCACGTTAGCAAGCTTCCAGGACTTGGGCACTATACCAGTCCTAAATGAGAGGCGATACAAGCGCGTCGATACAGGAGAGGGAGTATTCTAACTAGACTGGATTCTCAATAGAACTAATACTCTAATGACGTCTGACAAATGTCGACATTGAGTCAGCGTGGACGTCAACCAGGTCGCTGCGTGCGTTTGACAGTTTGCACATGCGAGGTACAGGTGAATATACCACCAGACACTGTATGGCGAAGAGGTGTAGTTAAGGGTGTTATGGGTTTACGAGGTGGTACTCTGAAGTTGAACCTACATACCAATTGTGGGCAGTCATTGGCGTTATTGAGCAGTTGGCGGTATCTCAATTCATCGGTGATGAGACTTCATCACCGGCTTGTCGAAACCAAACCTGGTTAAACTCGCAGGTAAAACGAGCGGGAAAAACGATAGGGGGTACTTTTGTAGCTCAACAGGCTTTTTAGCGGCTGTTATTGCAGCGTAGGCTCGTTTGGGGGTCGACGAAACTAGACACGTCGTTGTCTCCACCGGTGTCGAGGCAGGCACACGTTGCAACGCATGCATTTTCGGCAGCTGGTGACGCATTCGAGCCCACCGACTCGAAACTGCAGATGGAGGCGTTTTGTGCACCACGAGGAGTGTTAACATTTGCGGCGACATCGGTCGGTGACCTACTTGCAGAAATTGCATTGCGCAACTACACTACTTCTGCCCGTAGATCGCCGATAGTTTTATTAGAAAAAAACCCTCCAGCTAATGCTGCATCCCAGCCTGGCTTTACTTCAAGAGTGTAATATCCTTTAGCAGCCTGGTGACGTTCACGTGGTCGAACGTAACGCGAGGCAGCTTGTGCAGATCCTTCGTGACGAAATCAGGCACGTCGTCCGGGACTGTCTCCTTCAACATCGTAACGATGTCCTGGAGACTCTTCTCTGTGCCATCCCTTCGACGAGATGGCATCTGGCTGATTTTGCCGAGCGTTGTGAACAGCAGCAACTTAGCACTGCTAATCTTATCCTCCTTGAAAGATGACTTGCAGATCTGCAAGATGCTGACCTCGTCCATACAGTCGATGGCATGTTTGATAAATGCCAGCACTTCGTTGGTTATGAGCGCTTGAGCACTCATAGCGGAAACCGGGTAGCGGCTAGAGCCGCGCGAGTCGCGAATGTAATATTCATATAGTGCAGCGTAAAAGGCGACCGTACTCGACTGCGTGTGCTGTCTGCTATGGCCTCGCCGGCCAGCAAGCTCTAAGTACCGTGGTGAGCGTGAATACCATCTGCGGCAATAAATGAGCACAGGACCTCCGAAACCCCGCAGCACCGTAACCGTGCCATGATGTCATGCTGCATGCTCGAATTCAAAGATTACAATGCTCGAATCATTATTGTATCAATTAGAACGTTAGACTTGACAATGTTGATGCTTTATGAAATAATCGTTTGCTTTGTGAAATGTATGCCGGAACTGTAAACTATTAGCTATATATAACAAAGTGCAACCACTGTAACATCGTATGTACTACAATTTAGCATATTATAAATATTTTATTGATTGATAAGTGTTTTTTAAGTAATGAAGGGTTCTGCTGCCGTTTTCCAACTATGTCGGGATCGGCTTTCAGGCTTACCAGTTGACGCTCTCTGACCTCTAGTACCCAGTTACTGCGTAACAAGATAATCCTTCGAGAGAGTGGCTGAGGTATAATGGATTGAAAAAATATGGCATTTAAGCTAACAGACAGCTAGTGTAACCAGCAATTTACATAAACAATCATCTGTTCCGCGTTGCAGGAGGCGCCACAGTCGCGAGCGCTCGTGGTCGTGCGCCACGTGCGGCGCGTGCGCAGTGTCGCGCTGGCTGGCGGCGCGCCACTGCGCCCCGCGCACGCGCCGCGTCTGTCCGGTGCCTGGATGTGGAAAGACCTACACTACTAATACTAACCTTAGTGTACATCTTAGGGGACATAATGGTTGGTATTTACTTTAATATTGTGATTCGCTCAAATGGGCGCTACACACTTGTTCAAATCGGTACGTGTAGAGTTAGACTCACTCGAGGGCAATAGTCCGGGAGGCAGCGGCTATTTTCATTAGTGTTTTTATGCCGATCTTTACTTCACAATACTAGTGAAGAAGCTGTTCCTGATGACGAAAGTGAAGGTCAGCTGACGCACCTGCGGGGGCGCTTGCTATGAGACCCCATAGAACACGTCAAAAAACAATAATCTGAAAAATAATTTATACCACATGAAACTTTTTTCACGTGTTATTGACATTGATTACAATTAAAAGAAAGTAGTCAGCTGCACGGCTGAGGATGGATTATGCGTCAGCTGAGCGTGCGAACTAGCCAAAAAAATAAAATTATTTTATGCCGATTGAAATTTTTTTACATGATTTTAGACATCTACAGAAACTTGATATTGATAATCAGCTGCATATACAGTGGGGGAAAACACGTCAGCTAGAGCAGGAATGTATGACTGCGCGCATATATCTCTATGACTCGCGGAATTTTTAATGCTCCGACTGACGCCTTTCCCCCCAACGGACAATCAGCTGACGAATATTTTCTTGTATCTATATATTAACACTCTAATATTTATACATTTCATGTCGTCTTTTAACAATTTACCCAAGATTTGCCTTACAGGTTATTGTCTTCCGTACACAAGTATTTTACACCTGCATTCCTGCGTCCCTCTCCCCAAAAGGGACAGCTGCGTTTCGGCTTTATTCCTTCATTTATACTCAACAGTTGAAGTAAGACATTCTGACAGCCTCCGTGGCGTAGCGGTAGCGGACGCGGCCGCTGCGCAAGTTGGCGCGGTTTCGATCCCCGCACAGTGCAAGTATTTGTATGCATGAATATGAATATTTGCACTGGCCTGGTCGTGCCTCGGAAAGCACGTTAAACCGTTGGTCCCGGTTGCCATACGAACATCTAGTGGCAGTCGTTACGGGTTGTTGGAGCCCTCAAAGTCCAACAATTGGTCTAACTGCAATGCTTCGATGTCGCCTTCGGGTTGTGGAGGTCAGACGGCAGTCGCTTCACGGAAAATGTCGAAGTTTAGCCATATCAGCAGTTGGACTGGTAAAGCGGACCCCAGACTCCAAAGCTGAAAAGGTTTCGGATGCGACTAGGATTAACGCTGGGATGATGATGATGAGTTGAAGTAAGACATTCCTACTAAGAGAACGTGTGGTGTTATTCGAAAAGAAAATAACGTCAATACAACCATTTTGTGTGTTTTGTAATAAAAAAAAAGTCTGCAAAATTAATTATTTTCACTGCTGATACAATGCAGAAGTGTAAAAACATATTAGAAATACGTCAAACTGTAGATTTGGCAATGAGTGATACGAAAGTGCCGTCCGTATGGCAATACCGATGACTGCAATCCATTGAACTTGCAAAAAAGAATCGATGGTTCGTTGTTCCCGCCCTGTAAAGCTGAACTGCAACAACATTTTTTTCGAACGGCATACAGAGTGGTGCTGACAATACGACAATAAATGAAAACACAGACCATGCTGGTTCATAGGAATAATCCTGAACCATAGAAAAAAACCTAGCAACAAAAATAAAAAAATGAAAATCACAAACAAACTAAATCTCATAAAATTGCAAACGGAATAGAACATCCTTTAAAATATTGGTTCAATGACCTCTAATCAGCGGGCGACAGCGCGTTACTGTATCGACTTGCTTTTTCGCGCCTTTATTATTAAAGTTAGTACCGCTGGATGCGGCGGTCATCAACCTGTGAGCGCTTCCTTATCAACATGTACATCATGTAGAAAATGTGAAAAATGATTTCCTGTGACTAAACTAATGGATATATTTATATATATTTTTTATGGGTACACTGATAATGTGTTGAGGTACATGATGTTTAATTTATTGTCGTATTGTCAGCACCACTCTGTATATCGCCCACCTTTGGAGCCATGCTCACAGTTCCATGCCAACTGACCTGTTGCCAACTGAGTAGGTATGGATGGGAAGAATCTGATGAAAAACATTATTTTAAATGGTTTATGGGTGATCAATTGCCGCTATCCATCACTAGCATCACTAATCTCGACATGAACCCACATGGTATGAAAAAAATTATCTTCTTTTGATTTCTGGCAAATAATATTTACCTACATGATTTTGTTAATTAATTGACTGATATTTTTACAGAGGACGACGAAACCGAGAACGATGGAGTGTGTGACATAAGCATCGATAATATCTAGTGATGACGACAGTGATGCAAACGAAGATGATTCATAAAAAAATATTTGTTTGATGTATATTACGATTTTTATGTTAATTGTAATAAAAATAATCGAATAAAATTACGTTTAAATTAATCCGAATATTACAAACTAATAGAAATCATATCAATGTTGTTACCGCTTCACTCCCATGAATCTTGGGTAAATTGTTAAAAGACGACATGAAAAGTTTGTTATATTATACTGTTAATATATAGATACAAGAAAATATTCGTCAGCTGATTATCCGTTGGGGGAAAGACGTCAGTCGGAGCATTGAAAATTCCACGAGTCGTAGAGATATATGCGCGCAGTCATGCATTCCTGCTCTAGCTGACGTGTTTTCCCCCACTGTATATGCAGCTGATTATCAATATCAAGTTTCTGTAAATGTCTAAAATCATGTAAAAAAAATTTCAATCGGCATAAAATTATTTTATTTTATTTTTGGCTAGTTCGGACGCTCAGCTGACGCATAATCCACCCTCAGTCGTGCAGCTGACTACTTTCTTTTAGTTGTAATCAATGTCAATAACACGTGAAAAAAAAATTCATGTGGTATAAAATATTTTTCAGATTTTTATTTTTAACGTATTCCGCAGCTTCCCAGTCTCGCATCCACCGCAACTGGACCAGCTAACGATCGATTTCGTCATATGCCACATGCATTCTGTCTTCTATATTAACATCAGCCGGCATAAAATGACTTGTTTGAAAAGCCGCTGCCTCCCGGACTACAAGATGGAATTTGGAGATTATCCCCTTTATTCATAAAAGTTGCTTAATGTTGTAAGTGATTAGTGAGTGTTTCACCATACATTTTTGACGTTTTAACTGTTAAAACGTCAAAAACGCCACTACTTTAATCATCGTTTATAAATAAACTCCTTAAACACTATGGTGTTTATTCATAAACGATGATTAAAGTTAAGTGACGTGCAAACGTCTAAAATGTATGGTTAAAAAATCACTAGTTAACTTTAAGTAACGTTACGATTAAGTTCGGTATGGCTAGATGTATGGACGACCTTATGCATGATCTGATGCGATGGCGCAACCTGGGAGAAGCCCAGCAGTGGACTGTGCTGCGGTAGTTATATATATACGTCTACTGAGTGTTAATGTTATTTCAGGTGAGAGACCATTTGAGTGTAGTGATTGTGGAAAGAAGTTTTCTAGCAAGAATACTCTACAAAACCACATCAGAATACACACAGGTGAGGAGAGAAATGAAAGTTTCAAACATTGTACTTTATTGTCACAAGTTTTCAGCAACAACTACCAAACATTCCCCAGGAGCGTTACCCTACATTTGTCCTATATGCGGCAAGCAGTTCCGCACGAACAAACTGTCCGCTCACATGGCCACGCACACGGACGCTCGCCACGTCTGCCTGAAGATGAGCTGCGGCAAACGCTTCGCGACGAGAGCAGCGCTGCACCGCCACACTCGCGCGCACTTAGCAGGCGGCCCGGCCCACGCGGCTGAGGGCCCGTCCCACGCGGCGGCAGGTCCGACCCACGCGACGGGAGCGCCGGAGCTCGCGGGCGGCGGGCCCGCCGCGTACGGCTGCGCGCTGTGCTCCGCGCGGTATCACCACAAGCAGTCCTTGAACAAACACGTGAAGAAGCAACACGCACAGGTTAGTAAGAAGTTCTTCTGACACTAGAATGACATTGAAAAAGAGGCGTTGTTGGTAGACATTTGTGAAATTGTATTAGCAAAACAACAGAGTTCTAATATAGACCACGTGTCAAAAATTCTGAAAGCCTTTAGAATATGCTTCCTTAGATACGAGCGGGCCGCACCTCATCGCAAAAATATCTTACATACAAACGTCTTTCGTATGAAGTAAGTAACAGTAATTAAGTAACTAAGTATTAACGCTTATATAGTGGGGTGGTGACTGGGCTTATATAGTGGGGTGGTGACATGACACAGGGCGGTTAAGTCAGATAACTTATATAGTGGGGTGGTGACATGACACAGGGCGGTTAAGTCAGATAACTTATATAGTGGGGTGGTGACATGACACAGGGCGGTTAAGTCAGATAACTTATATAGTGGGGTGGTGACATGACACAGGGCGGTTAAGTCAGATAACTTTACCCACTGAAGTTACAGGACAACTTTCTTAGAAAGTCACCTTATTAGAGTAATTGCCCCTTTCACTATTTATACTACCGATGATATTTTGCTGGAGTTTTCTAAGTCGCTAAATCTAGAAAAAAAACCTAACATTTCTAGTTAAGCCCTTTACCTAGTTGCGTCAGCAATGAAACTCGTTCATGTAATTAATATATTAATTATTTGAAAGGAAGTCGTTGTACATAGTAGTTAAAAATGTTTAGTTCTCCTATAATATACCTAATGGTGTACAAATGTTGAGTAAAATGTTAGTGTGTACATCATACGCGACCCACATACTACATGATGGGGTGCAGTCGACTCTCACTCTTGACACCAGCTACTTACTTGATATTCACCGCGCGTCAACTTGTTAACAGCTTTATTTTATTTATAGACTTACCTTTGTATTAGAAGAAGCCTGTTAAGCCAAAAATAATGAGAGTAACACAACGCTGCAGCTGGTGTTGGTATGGGAGCATCAGTAATGCGGTATATGCTTGTGCACAAGGGGCGCGGATCGAACTCCGGAACGGTCAAATGTGCACTGAGTCATTGTAGTTTGTTATTATAAAAACAACCAGACTATTGTGCTGCTCAATAGTGTTAATCTCGGCAATCACAAGTGAGGTAATTACAAGCTGACGGAGCCAAGATTTCACGATGAAATCCTTACAGAATAGATCGGCCACTATTTCAGTGATGTTCTTATAACAAGGCTTTTAGAGTATCATAAAATGATAATGTTCATCTGATTCACAGTATGATCTCCTGGTGTCTCTTGTTACAGCTCCCTGTAGCGGCTGCAGAGGTGGAAACCAACGACATCACCAAACATATTGACTGTAATCTAGAATAAATAATATATGAAAACAAAGAGACCGTTTAATTAATTTTAGCAATACTTAAGATGACACTTTAGAAACAGATATTTGTGAAGAATGTCGATTTTGATTCGAGCGAAAACCATTCAAGCAAAAGGAAAATTACAGTTCTACAGACAGCATCCGACCACCAGATTAACTAAGTTTAATTTGTTACCAAAGTTTTCTTTGAATACCTTTTATTTTATATTAAAGACCTACATATAAAAGGTATTTTTAATACACTCCAATTATCAGCTGATATCTTACTAAATAAATAAGAAATCACATAATAATACCTGTATGCCTTACAAATAAGCCGAATACAGTGAGTGTTTCTGTGGTTGATGTGGTTTAGAGAAACCTATGTAATGAACTGGCGGTCAAGGCCGCCACCAGGCTGCCGACTGCACGTGACAATATCATTATTTGTCACTGGTTATGAACCTAGAATTATTTTCTTTGTTGTTCTATTAGAGCCGTGATGAAAGCATTTGGCAATCGTAATGCTGTCAGTCATTAGGTAAGATTAATTGGAAAGGAGAAACAGATCTTACGAGAACAGGTGGATATTGCGTTTCTATTTCACGTGTCCATTCTATTATGCGTTCATTAAATTAGTGATTAATGACGTAAATGTTACGATGTTAGTGACAACAACCGGCGCACGTTCGACGCGCGGCGTGAGCGGCGGCCGGTGCAATCTCGGTTGCAATGCTCAACAAATGCTTGCAGCTTTGTGAAAATCAATTAGGTCATTACACCTCTCTTGAAACGGCCTTTCCGTCTCGTTTTCTACTCCACGAGGCACCGGGACCTTCACCCACTTGCCGACGGTCCCCGACCCGGCGATTTCACGCCCCAACAATGATTCGACTCGGTCGCTCAATAATGAAATCGATTATTTAGAAACAGTTTATTTAGAAACTTATTACAATTCGCTAAAGCTAAGTATAAAAATAACAAGACTATCGACATCAACTTGCAGCTACATTACAACTAGAACATCACAGACAGGAGCTCCTCTGTCACACATAGGAACCGATCGATCGCAGATACACATACATCGCACCTCGAAAACAGCACCCATACGACATGCCGGGTGCGCTTCGCGAGGAAAAATGACCTTAGTTCTCGCTTAATTCTGTTATGTAAATCGAGAGTGTGTGCCTTATCAAGTATGTAATCCGCTTCGATTATATCATAATATTTGTTAACAACCGTTACGAGTCACCAACCCTTCCCAATAAATAATAATTACAATTATGGCGTGTGGAGTGCGGCGGATCACGCCTGGCCGGTGCTGGTCTGCTTGCTCGTCACGCTGGCGACGGCGGGGCGTGGCTCGTCCACCTGCACGTTGGTAGCGTGCACGTATTTGTTTTGGTAGCCCGTCTCCCGCACGCGCGCGTTGGGGCTCAACTTGTCGGTCCTCTCCAGTGAATCCGAGCGGTCCTCCTCGCCAGTCCTCTCTTTATCCTCCACAGACCTCTCCTTGTCCTCTGCCGAGTGCTCTTTATCTTCGACAGAGCGCTCTTTATCGTCTGCTCTTTCCGATTCACCGCTCCTGTCGTGATCGCGGATGCGGTGACTCGGATCTTCCCGAAGCCGTTCATGATCGTCCAAAAAGTAACCGCTATCGACTGGCTTCTCGTGTCTCTCGACATCCGCATCCATGGTCGGTGGAGGTATTGTTAACTCCATGTAAAACTGTTCCTCTTTAGACACAGGGACTTTTTTGCCGTAGTAGTCATAATCCCCAGCGGTGTAGTACTCTTTCTCGACGGCTCGCGTCTTGCGGCTTTGCTTACGGCGGCGCTTGCGCTTGGCGGGGCGCTCGGTCTGCGGCGCCAGTGAGCTGTCGTTGCCATCCGTGTCATGCTCGTACTCCCTTTCTCGCTCGCGGCTGCTGTACTCTCTTGCTCGGTATTCATCATGCTCCTCCTCATCTCTGTCTGGGTGTTCTGGGCGCTCCCGGTGCAACTTTCTCGGTCGTTTCTCGCGGTATATTGGTGGCACTCGTACCGTTACTGTGTCAATTTGGTTCGGGTTGTGCTCAGTCGGAGGTAATACACGTGGCTTCAGAGGTCTCTTCGGATCTTCTGTTGTAGTCGTCACCTCGTTATCTTCATCTGGTTCTGGTAGAGGCAGCGGGACTTTCTTAGGCCGCGGACGTTCGCGTTGTAGACTCTGATGGGATTCGTCGCGGCGACGGATGTTTTCGCCTAGATCCCGGTCTCCAAAATGTACGTTTTGATAATGATTTGCGGGAAGTCTCTGCGCCTTTTGCGGAACTGGTCGTCTCTGCTGTTTCTTATTTTGCCAGAACTGGTCCACAGCGGTTCCAAACTGTCGCACGGCTTCCTCTCGGTCGCGGGACTCTTGCACGTCCTCATAGTCGTCGTCGTCATCCGGCTGTTGTTGCGCAGTTTCGTCGTCATAAGCTAGGTAATCGTCATCGGCATTATTAGCTCGTTGTGCTGGTTGTGCGTTCAACTGTTTGGCGTCGATGGTGTCAACTCGACGCGCCACTCCGTTTCTGACCACGAATGCATCGACGTACACTCGCGGATGGCGCGGTTCGGTTTGCGGAAGTTTCGCCGCACGAGGTTCGATAGCAATCGGCACAAACTGCTCTTGATTATCGAGTTCAGCTTGCTCTGCCTCGGTGACTTCCGCGGTTGCTGCCTCTGCGACTGGTGCTGGCGTCACCTGAGTGATCAGGCCACGGTTGAAATCGAAGTTCAGTCTAAGGTTGGAGGTAATCCTCTCCAGATTATCGGCTTTGGGCGGTGGAGGTGGCGGTGGAGGTGGTGGAGGTGGAGCACAGGGCGCAGGGGTGGCTGGATTTGCACGCGGCTGGGCACACGGAGGTGGCGGTGGTGGCGGCGGCGGTGGTGCGGGTTTGGGTTTGGGTCGCGCCACAGCTCTCGGTCTAGCGCAAGGTGGAACAGCTTTTGGCTGTGGTGGTGGTGGTGGTGGCGGCGGCGGCGGCGGTGGTGGTTGCACTGCTCTGCATGGCGGAGGGCCGACTGCACGGGGCTGCCCGCACGGTGGTGGTGCAGGAGCTGGAGCTGGCGGAGGAGCGGGCGCGGCTCCGGCCAACGGTGCGTCTATCCCAGGCACCGGCGCCAGCGGCGGCGGGAAGGCAACCTGCGGGGGCTTCCTCGCTACATTGTACCCAAGCACGTCGGCTAGTCCTCTGAACACTATGTCTCCGAACGTCCGTTTCTTGCGCACAACTTCCTCGGGATTGCCGTCCAATTCGAGGACAGTGCCGTTAACATCGCGCAGTACGAGCGTGCCGTTCTCGTTATCGACGACGATTGTATCATTGCTGATGAGTGCGTCGACGGACTCTTCTGCGATGATTTGCGGTGGCTCGTTGGCTGCGACTGTTGCCAGCAGCAGCAACAGCAGCGGAGGCGCTCGGCGCATGGCGGGTGTGTGAGTGTCGCGCGGGAGGGCGGCGCGCGCGGTTTTGTCGCGCTGGGACTTGCTCAAGCGTCGTCACGGTCCACCGCCTAAACTTTGTGTCAGACATTAATATATTTATGAATCGCGGGACAGGGGGGGTCTTGGTTCACACTCAGTTAATTATCCCAAACTTATTATATCTTTTGTCTTTTTAGCCTTTATCTAATTTTGCAACAAATTGTGTTTGTTATTAAGTCTCGAATCCAATTAGTTATACGGTAACGCAATCCCTCCCGTCTCAAGTTGAATATTGAATTTTCTAGAAGCTCTATTTTATATCGTGGAAACAATATAGCAAAACATCATTTAAAGTGTACTGAAATTCATTCACTATACTTAAACAGTCATGAAAAACTGAAAACGATAATGTATTACCTATGTCTGTCTCTACATCTAAAGCTAAGCGTTATGTTGTAAGTAGTAAA
This sequence comes from Sesamia nonagrioides, assembly GCA_017933935.1. Lineage (NCBI taxonomy): Eukaryota > Metazoa > Arthropoda > Insecta > Lepidoptera > Noctuidae > Sesamia > Sesamia nonagrioides. Next base: position 68,507 of record JADWQK010001703.1, read on the forward strand.
GCTTGGCATTTCTGAAATCCAAATGTGTATCAGGATGTGTATTAGGATGCTCGTCATCATTCTCCTGCCCTTATCCCATGCATCCCTGCTCGTGTGTCTTTAAAATAATGAAATAGGTAAACGGTTTTCTACGAACGTACTTTCTTAAACCCTTGTCAAATTCTCGAAATATCTCTAAAACCAACCTTGAGGTAAATTAAACAAATTCGTCGCGAATATTATTTACGGAATTGACCTAGGTGTCAAAGTCAGCTTGTATTTCAATGTGAAACAGGTATCCATGAATTCATGGTGGTCTTGAAAACTATAAGTATTAGGTAGTACGTATGATTAAAAAGAGAAAAATGTTTATTTGGCATCAAATATATTTAGCAAATAAAAAAATAGAAATTATGTATTACTCTCAGACTTAGCTTGCTCTAGCGCTTATTTAGCATTGAGTTGGATCTAGTGTATTGCAGAAAGCATAAACAATAATTACATATTGCGTCGGTGCCAAAGACGGGAATCGGAAGGTAATTTTAAGTTATTGACTGCTTTTGGTCTTTTTTTTTAATAGATCTATGACCCGGAATCAGATATACAGAGTGGCGATTAGCTTAACACATTAAGTAGTACAGCAGTTGTTACAAGTCTCCTTAAATATGCAATTTATTTTATAAAAATAAATGACTTAGTTATAGACTACTAGCTTTCCGCCCGCGGCTTCCACCGCGCGGAGTTCGGTTATATCGCGCTTTTTAGATTTCCCTCGGAAAAATCAAATTTTTCCGGGATAAAAGGTAGCCTATGTTCTTTCTCAGGATCTAAAGATTGTGTGTGCCAAATTTCATCAAAATCGGTTGAGAGGTTTAAGCGGGAAAGCGTAACAAACAGAGTCACTTTCGCATTTATAATATTAGTATGGATAACAAGGGTCACGTGCTCAGAGTGCTCAGAAGGCTCAGAAGGTAGTTATCAACAATTTAACACACACTTTATGATAATGTTATCAAATACCTAAACACAAATTAGTGTAATGTTGTTAAATACTAAAATGAAAACTAGTGTCACGAATACAATGTTAACATCGATCGATATTATCGAAGGAGTCCTGTAGCTTTGTCATGAGATCTGAAGACCTCGCCCACATGTGGGAGTAGCAAGAGGAGGCAAAACGTCGGGACATTTATTTATTTATTTATTATGGCACACCAACGACATATTTACAATAATAGTTGTATAAAAAGCAATCACAGGTCTTCAGTTTTGTGTAAATACATCACTCTTAGGTATGCACAACATTCACAATAAGAGATCTTAATTATTAACAATTCTATTCAATAAAACATAAGTATAATATATTACAATTAAACTCAATAATTAAAATTAAATGATATTGATTAATTATTTATAAATCAAATCAATCGCGGTACGGCGGACAGAGCTCCGGCGGGATCTCATGGCGACATGGAGAGTGCAATTTTCGCAACCCAGTGCTGGGCACGCCACAATACCGGCGATAAGTCCCGTCTTTGAGGAGTGGCTAGAGCGGCGCCACGGGGCCCTCACCTTCCGCCTGACGTAGGTCCTCACCGGATACAGCTGTTTCAGGACGTTCCTGCTCCGGATAAGGCGGAAACTCAGGGTGTCATCACTATGGAGATCGCCCTGAGAACACGTTGGAGGACTGCCCGGCTTGGGTAGAGTACGCCGAGTCTCGTGGCGGCGATCTCTCGTGTCCGGCCCTGGTCCAGGCCATGGTTCGGAGCGAGAGTTATTGGCAGGCCGTCATCTCCTTCTGCGAAGCAGTGATGCTGCCAAAGGAGGAGGCACGTCCGTGAGGGAGCGGGAATTCATCGCCCTCACGCCGCCGCAGGAGACATCCTGGTCGGGAACAACATCGAACTCACCGCCACCGCAGGCGGGGCTTGCGGGCGGCGAGTTGCCCACTGCTCGCCCCCGCCTGGCGACGATAAGGCTCGGGTCCATGGCGCGTTGTTTCACGCGCGCCTCAAAGAGTTGTCAGCACATCGTGACGGGGTCAACGAAGACCGATGCCTCCTGGGTCAGGGTTGCGAGTTGGTTAAAAAAGAAACCGTGGCACGTGGCACAGGCAAGTACCTAAACAAACAACAGGTGGAACACAGGTGAGTTTTAGTCAGTAAAAGTCTGACACGACCTTCCACTCCGAAACAAAACAAATAAAAAAGTTATTATTTTTTTCTGTTTTGGACAAGTCGGAAGCTCGAAAATGTTGGACGTGGGTAGAGGAACCGAGAAAGATGAGGCAAATAGAGGGGTCGAAAAGGGCCACTTTGATATTAAATGGTCACGAACTGTATGCCTAGTATGAGTTTTCATTACGAGACTCGATCGTCCGTGATCTTCTGGGAATTAAGGAAATAAATTACTTAAGGCGGTTCCAGAGGAAAAACACACCGCAGGCCGTTTTTATGTAGTTTTTCGGAGCTATCTACTCTTTATCCAAAAGAAATATCAACTTATTAAAAATACATAAATTGTCTCTATAATCTTGGCTCCAAAATTGTAGTTTTTTTTTTTTTACTAAGCATAATGTTTAAATAATTCCTTCACAACGAAACCTCTGACAAGAGAAATAATTATCAAAAACGTGCATCTCCTCGAAAAGTAAGCATTATTTAGATTTCGTTCTTACACTAATGGGTAGGCAATTTCATGACGAACATTATTGTAGAAATATTTTTTTAAAACAACCAAAACAAAAATTTTATTCAACAATCTGAGCGTATTCCCCATCATTTCTCTTGCCCGAGCTCTTGACTCTTGAGATTCAGTATGCCACAAGCTCTCGAAGGGGGAACCCGTGTCGCTCGTCATCGCGCGGTCGGCTAGCATAGCGGGCGGCGCGTGAGCGAGGAAGCATCTGCTTGCTCGCTCACGCACCGCATGTGGCATAGAGTATATAGTCCGGGAGGCAGCGGCTATTTTGATTAGTGTTTTTATGCCGATCTTTACTTCACAATACTAGTGAAGAAGCTGTTCCTGATTACGAAAGTGAAGGTCAGCTGACGCACCTGCGGGGGCGCTTGCTATGAGACCCCATAGAACACGTCAAAAAAAAATAAGCTGAAAAATATTTTATACCACATGAAATTTTTTTCACGTGTTATTGACATTGATTACAATTAAAAGAAAGTAGTCAGCTGCACGGCTGAGGGTGGATTATGCGTCAGCTGAGCGTGCGAACTAGCCAAAAAAATAAAAAAATAAAATTATTTTATGCCGATTGAATTTTTTTTTACATGATTTTAGACATCTACAGAAACTTGATATTGATAATCAGCTGCATATACAGTGGGGGAAAACACGTCAGCTAGAGCAGGAATGTATGACTGCGCGCATATATCTCTATGACTCGCGGAATTTTTAATGCTCCGACTGACGCCTTTCCCCCCAACGGACAATCAGCTGACGAATATTTTCTTGTATCTATATATTAACACTCTAATATTTATACATTTCATGTCGTCTTTTAACAATTTACCCAAGATTTACCTTACAGCTTATTGTCTTCCGTACACAGGTATTTTACACCTGCGTTCCTGCGTCCCTCTCCCCAAAAGGGTCAGCTGCGTTTCGGCTTAATTCCTTCATTTATACCCAACAGTTGAAGTAAGATATTCTGACAGCCTCCGTGGCGTAGCGGTAGCGGACGCGGCCGCTGCGCAAGGTGGCGCGAGTTCAATCCCCGCATAGTGCAAGTATTTGTATGCATGAATATGAATATTTGCACTGGCCTGGTCGTGCCTCGGAACGCACGTTAAACCGTTGGTCCCGGTTGCCATACGAACATCTAGTGGCAGTCGTTACGGGTTGTTGGAGCCCTCAAAAGTCCAACAATTGGTCTAGCTGCAATGCTTCGATGTCACCTTCGGGTTGTGGAGGTCAGACGGCAGTCGCTTCACGGAAAATGTCGAAGTTTAGCCATATCAGCAGTTGGACTGGTAAAGCGGACCCCAGACTCCAAAGCTGAAAAGGCTTCGGATGCGACTAGGATTAACGCTGGGATGATGATGATGAGTTGAAGTAAGACATTCCTACTAAGAGAACGTGTGGTGTTATTCGAAAAGAAAATAACGTCAATACAACCATTTTGTATGTTTTGTAATAAAAAAAAGTCTGCAAAACTGATTATTTTCACTGCTGATACAATGCAGAAGTGTAAAAACACATTAGAAATACGTCAAACTATAGATTTGGCAATGAGTGATGCGAAAGTGCCGTCCGTATGGCAATACCGATGACTGCAATCCATTGAACTTGCAAAAAAGAATCGATGGTTCGTTGTTCCCGCCCTGTAAAGCTGAACTGCTACAACATTTTTTTCGAACGGCATACAGAGTGGTGCTGACAATACGACAATAAATAGGAATAATCCTGAACCATAGAAAAAAACCTAAATAAAACAAACTAAATCTCATAAAATTGCAAACGGAATAGAACATCCTTTAAAATATTGGTTCAATGACCTCCAATCAGCGGGCGACAGCGCGTTACTGTATCGACTTGCTTTTTCGCGCCTTTATTATTAAAGTTAGTACCGCTGGATGCGGCGATCATCAACCTGTAAGCGCTTCCTTATCAACATGTACATCATGTAGAAAATGTGAAAAATGATTTCCTGTGAATAAACTAATGGATATATTTATATATTTTTTATGGGTACACTGATAATGTGTTGAGGTACATGATGTTTAATTTATTGTCGTATTGTCAGCACCACTCTGTATATCGCCCACCTTTGGAGCCATGCTCACCGTTCCATGCCAACTGACCTGTTGCCAACTGAGTATGGATGGGAAGAATCTGATGATAAACATTATTTTAAATGGTTTATGGGTGATCAATTGCCGCTATCCATCACTAGCATCACTAATCTCGACATGAACCCACATGGTATGAAAAAAAATATCTTCTTTTGATTTCTGGCAAATAATATTTACCTACATGATAATTAATTGACTGATATTTTTACAGAGGACGACGAAACCGAGAACGATGGAGTGTGTGACATAAGCATCGATAATTGTGATGACGACAGTGATGCAAACGAAGATGACAATTTTTATGTTAATTGTAATAAAAATAATCGAATAAAATTACGTTTAAATTAATCCGAATATTACAAACTAATAGAAATCATATTAATGTTGTTACCGCTTCACTCCCATGAATCTTGGGTAAATTGTTAAAAGACGACATGAAATGTTTGTTATATTATACTGTTAATATATAGATACAAGAAAATATTCGTCAGCTGATTATCCGCTGGGGGGAAAGACGTCAGTCGGAGCATTGAAAATTCCACGAGTCGTAGAGATATATGCGCGCAGTCATACATTCCTGCTCTAGCTGACGTGTTTTCCCCCACTGTATATGCAGCTGATTATCAATATCAAGTTTCTGTAAATGTCTAAAATCATGTAAAAAAAAATTCAATCGGCATAAAATAATTTTATTTTATTTTATGGGCGCTCAGCTACGCGACGCATAACCCTGCCTCAGTCGCGGAGCTGACTATTTCTTTTATTGTAAGTCATGTCATAACAACCTTCATGTGGGTGTATATTATAAGATTAGATTTTTTAACGTACGTAGTCCTCCCAATCTCGCATCCAATATCATAAGCCAGCCATTCATTCTGCACATAATTAAGCCATGGCATATCCATAAGCCAGCCTTCCCTCGTAACTAACTATCATATCTAAAGTGTATTGATTGATGCGTGTTTCTCGATGTTAGTTTAGATTTTTTATCATTTTGGATTTTATATGTAGACCGATTTTTAAACATTTCATAGGATCAAAGATCGTAGGGTGGGTGCGGACGTCACTTGCCAAGTGTAGTGTGCGTGACGTCACACGAGTTTTCAAAGCACTGTGTGTCTTCATTTTTCGTTTATATGAAAAAAGAAAAATAAATATATAGTATTTTTTGGGTGGGTAGGACAAGGTGGACCGACCGACGTGTGGTCGCGGGAAACCGCTGGACTGGATGGCGCAGGACCAGGTCGTCGTGGAGAACCTTGGGGAGGCCTATATCCATCCAGCAGTGGACGTCTTTCGGCTGAAATGAGAATGAATGATGAGTATTTTTTGGAAACTGACGGACTAATTAGGTTTTTTTAGTCAAATAAATATTGCATAAATAAGTTGATAATGCTATGCAATGCTTTACCTACCGCGGCAGTTCCCCACATATATATATTTTAATTAATTATTATATTATATCTTCAAGTCTCATGCATGCTAAGGAAATTAGGGTCTGATGATGACTAAACTAAGGAAACCTAATTAAAAAATCATAGTTAGCCTAGGGCATTTCTATGTTTTTTTCATTTCATTAAGTGTTTTAACGCAATTTAGTTAGTTCGGAGTTGAGATGAAGCCAAGTGACAGCCGAAGGATCTCCTTCCGATTCACATCACATCAGCGTGTTTGTGTTAATAAATTTATATTGATAAGAACTTTACTTTACACCTAAATGTGATTGTGATTGTCAGCTCTGCTGATGAAGACAAAGGCCAGTTAAGGGAAGGGAACTCCTCAAAGGTTTAGTTACCTTGTGTTGTGTTTAATTCATTTATATTGATGGATGAAAACTTTACACCCATATAAATGAATGAAGGTCTGCATCTGATGAATGACCATAGACAGTCGAGGGAGGGAATTCCAATTTACAACACTGCACTGTACTAACATAACACTACACTACCTACCTACTCGTTTATGCAATGCAAAAATCATTTAAAACTGAATTTAAGTTAAGTTGTTTCATTTCATTATTTCTAGAAAGAAATACTTTACTTTCATTCTTATCTTATAGGAAGCAAACAAATACGTATTTGCTTGCAGGCCTCTTTCTTTAAATATGCTGCCGTCCAGTCCAGTGTCACCGGTGTATTGTATTATGTTTATTTTTTTCTTTTCTGCAAAACTTTGTGTGTGTAAATAATAGTATATGTATGTTTTTGTTTTTTATTTATAGTTTTATTTTTTACAATTACAATTTACGTATTTGTTTTACGAAACGATAATATAATTTCAGTCTTGCCTTGCCCCAACCCAAAAAACATCAAATCTTTTTTTTATGTAGGTTTCCTGTCTGCAGAAATTTATTTGACCCTGATTACGTTTTCCCTTAAAATAATAAATAATGATATGATTAACCTTTATTATATTATTTTTCTATCCCTTTGACCATCTGACTTAGCTAACTTTCTTCTACAAAACTAACTTCCAAACCTGAAGTTACAGTCACAACATATTTAGTTGTAAAGGTCTAATCAATACAAATTAAGTAAGCCCAAACACATGACAGTTGCTTCCTTGTGGATTCCCTTGATTCTCTATCATCTCCATCATCAGGTCAGGTCAAATCTTCACGGTTTTATAGTATCATCCGATATAAATACGAGTATCAAGTTTTCACCCGAAGCGTGCCTACAATTTTCGATAATTGGCCTAAATTTCTTAGAATTTCCATTAACGACACTCACGTGGTAACAATGAGATTACATAGGTAGCAGCATTCATATAAAAAAGAAAGTCAAAATCGGTTCATTCGATAAATTATCAGCGAGCGAGCACATCGAATTGAGAACCAACTACACTTTTGGGAATTAAAAAAAAAATAAAATAAATTTTTATTTTGAAGTATCGTCAACATCAATTTTGTTTCAGTTAAAAAATTTTACCAATAAATAAAATAAATGTCTGAGGTCTATGAATTTAACTTGTATTTGTAAGTACTTCGTCTGCCAGACGGCGCTAGTAATATTTTGCGAAGTATTGTAGAGGTGGGGCGCGGTGAAGAGGGAGCAAATGCTCGAGGTCATTTGGTGAGGGTACGACCTTAAAGAAGATTTTTTAGGCCCTAGGTTATCGAAATGTACATCATCTGCATAACTACAGAACCTATTAAATAGATAGGTACATACTTACCTACATTTCGCCACATCATTGCGACTTGCTCCTGCAGCAGTAAAAGTAGATTAAACTTATTGTTGTATTACGAAAGCCATGGTAAACAGAAACTCAATTAATATACCTAACAAAAAACACATGAAAAAGTGAATGTCAATATAATGGCGAATGCGGTCAGTACCTATGTACCTACCTAGTACTCGGTCAATGGTGTCGTACTATTATGACACTGATCACTATGCTAATGTTTGTCTATGCAAGTGCGCTAAAAATGTTCCAGGAACATAGTTACTTGCTAATAGGTGGTGATAGGACTCCTAAACTAAGCCTGCAGGTAACAGTCTGTATTCTGTAAATTTATGACGGTTACCGGACTTACGAATAAAGAAATTTCTTCATTAAGATTATTAGGATTTAGGTTATTATGCTATATATTGCATAGGAGCTAAATGGATTGATTGTTACATAATTCCAGATCATACATTATAAATTCAATAAATTACAAATCAAAGCTTAGGTCTGTAGGTACTCATTAATACCTAAAATTTTAAACATTTTGTTTGAAGTTATGCTGATAATAAATTACAACTACGAAATTAAATTACACTTAAAAACTAGATAAGTTCGGTGTTTTCTATCTGACTAATCTCAGAGGTCAGTGTCTTGACATGGGCTGGTCCACGCGTTTGTCAGTAATCGTGCAGCTCAACTGGGAACCTAGGGAGCTGAACACGATCCATACCCAAGAAAGGACATTTGTAAGGCCGTATCCCGTATGTACTCAAACTGCCAGGTTATCAAAAAAACTAACAGAGAGACAAACAAATTCCACTCTTCGTTACTTACATTTGAGTTTGTTAGTTTTCTGAGACATTAAGTAGGAGGATGGTAATTTTTTTATTTTTATAAAACGTCGCCTTACACGAGGAATTTCTCCTGTATCGCGGTTGCGTTCACAAACATATAAAATCACATAAACAAACAGACAGACCCAGAACAACTAATTAGGTATAGGCCATACAAATATTTGTTCCGCGGTGTTGCGGGAATCGAACCCGCGACATCCAGCGCAGCAGTCGATTGATAAGCCACTGCGTAAATCGTGTCGTACACCGCTGAATTTTTCGAGCAATGATCAGTCGGACGAATCCTAACTTGTAAATGGGCCACTGGGCCGAGGGAAAACGAAGTAATCCGGTCATCTGGCCGGAAACCAACGGAATTCCACACTAAATTAATCTAAAGCCTCATCAATCTAATAAAACATTTCAAAGTGAAAGATGTTCACTGAACAGAATCTTGCGGTACAATTGGGTGTTGTCATTATCTCTGATTTACAGCATTTTATGCAACCCACACGGATGAGCAGGCTTTCAGGTTGATTAAATAATGACTTAAGTTGCCGGTTAGTTAAGTAGGCACTTACTTCTTGTTATGAAACATTTTGAGACAATGAGATACAAAGCGAAAATACCTACCTGTGGAGTGTGGAACTGTGTTTAATGATTGACGATTGGAAATTAAAATAAATGTAATTAACAATTAACGATTAAATGATTTCGTGTTAATTTTAATAATCTATTGAATTCGATTTCGTTTGCAATTTTGACTGAATCAGTATTGTTTGGTAAACTGCAAAAAGTAATTATTAAATTAAACAAATGGTTTGTTCTTTCATTATTTACATATACAGGTATTTAATCAATCTTATAAGTACTCTCTCTGTGTCGGTGGTGACACTAGCAGGAATGTCATTTAGACAGGAAAGTACTTGTAAGATATTATAAATTATATTCAGTATTGAACACACATGAGATTTTTCATTTTTCAAAAAAACTGTTAAAGAAATATTGATGTCCGAATATTTTGGTGGTTAAACTAAAAGTAAAAATTTCACTCGATTAATTTAGTGAAACTAATTTATTCGGGAAATTCGATTTGTCTAATAAATCGATTGAAACGTTTACTGATTGAACTCTGGGACGACAACCTTGTTTTAACAACGGTAAGTGCTACAGATATTAACTATGTGATTGATGCGAGACGCCGCTTTTTGGCAAGTGGGTCAAGGTGCACGGTCGCTAACTCGCCACTCAGTAAATCAGTTCACTACTAAATTAATGTTAACCGTTTCATTTCGGTAAGAACAAAAAAAAGTGTTGTGATAGCACTTACCTAGTCTAGGTACTTACTTAACGTCTAAGATCTAAAATATCCACCAACCTCGTGTGGAACTGCCTGTTTTTAATTAAATACATACATAAGAACGTAACTTCAGACACAAGAACGTATAGGTAAGTTGAGTGTGCACCTGACGTAAATTGACATACATATGTTCAACTAACATAAATGGCTTGGTATAACTTTTTATAACAAGATACCCTCTGCTTTGCCAGACATTTCTTATAGTGCATTTAAAGCACAAATCAAATCCAAGCTTTTTTCAAAGGCATATTATTCCGTAAATGACTATTTAGATATATGTTAAGAATAGCTGGTCGCTCTGATTAACCTAAGACAATGTTTGTGTTCTTCCGACAGCCTCTGTGGCGTAGCGGTAGCGAACGCGGCCGTTGCGCAAGGAGGCGCGGTTTCGATCCCCGCACAGTGCAAATATTTCTATGCATGAATATGAATATTTGCACTGGTCTGGTCGTGCCTCGGAAAGCACGTTAAGCTGTTGGTCCCGGTTGCCATACGAACATCTAGTGGCAGGCGTTACGGGTAGTTGGAGCCCTCAAAAGTCTAACAATTAGTCTAACTGCAATGCTTCGATATCGCCTTCGGGTTGTGGAGGTCAGACGGCAGTCGCTTCACGGAAAACGTCGAAGTTTAGCCAAAATCAGCAGTTAGACTGGTAAAGCGGACCCCAGACTCCAAGGCTGAAAAAGCTGCGGATGCGTCTGGGATTAACGGTGAGATGATGATGATGATGAATGTTTGTGTTCTTTCTCCGGAATTAGCTTACACGTTATATGAGTTTATATAATTTACTTTTTTACAATCCATATATATGTGAGTTGTCACGCCCTTTATACTTGGCGCTTTTATTTGGGTAATAAGTTTTTACTTATTTACATTTTCATTTTAATGATATTATATTTTTTCATTTTGCTTGGCGGGTATTTTGGCGTGGCTAGCTGGCATATGGTAAATAATGTCATCGTTATTGTATTTTCTTGTATTCTTTACTGTACCTACATAGTGTTGTATAAAGTCTCGTGTTTACAACTGTGCTACTGGGGAGTTAGTTCCGCCACTTCTTCCCAACGAAAGCACTAGGAAGTGTCGATGGGTGGGCGTTTTGGGGGGACTGTCTTATGTAATATTGACGTTCAAAAAGTGCTGATTCTCAGCGTAATTTGAATAAATGATATTTTATTTTGTTTCTGAACAAAGGAATCGGCGTCATTGTATCTATGTATAATTATGTATGAGATGAAAGGGCAGTAAACTCCAACAACCGACCTATATATTAGTTACTACGAATATTTACCTACATACTTAATCTATACTAATATATAAAGCTGAAGAGTTTGTTTGAACGCGCTAATCTCAGGAGCTCGGGTCCGATTTGAAAAATTCTTTTTGCGTTGGATATCTCATTAATCCAGGAAGGCTTTAGGCTATACAACATCACACTGCGACCAATAGGAGCGGAGTATAACTTTGCGTTGGATATCTCATTAATCCAGGAAGGCTTTAGGCTATACAACATCACACTGCGACCAATAGGAGCGGAGTATAACTAAACCACGCGAACGAAATCGCTGGGGGCCACTAGTCCATACTAATATTATAAATGCGAAAGTAACTCTGTCTGTCTGTCTGTCTGTCTGTCTGTCGGTCTGTCTGTCTGTCTGTCTGTCTGTCTGTCTGTCTGTCTGTCTGTCTGTTACGCTTTCCTGCTTAAACCTCTCAACCGATTTTGATGAAATTTGGCACAGACAATCTTTGGACCCTGGGAAAGAACATAGGCTACCTTTTATCCCGGAAAAATATGATGTTCCCGAGGGAAAACCAAAAAGCGCGATATAACCGAACTCCACGCGGGCGAAGACACGGGCGGAAAGCACACAATCTTTAGACCCTGAGAAAGGACATAGGCTACCTTTTATCCCGGAAAAATTTGATGTTCCCGAGGGAAATCTAAAAAGCTCGATATAACCGAAATTTACGCGGGCGAAGCCGCGGGCGGAAAGCTAGTGGTAGAATATACCTGAAAAGAAGCATATTTTAAAAAATTGAATGAAACGGTTGTCATTTTAGCGCCTGTTCGAATTTTTCTAGCACTTAATGTAGAAACACTTTGCTGGTAGAAACGTGTCAGGAGTTGTTAAAAATTGCTAAGTAAAATTCAAATATAACTATTGCTGAGAGTTTTTTGTAGGCGTTAATTATTTAATAATAAGTTTTATTGCCGAAATGATTATAGGGATTTTGCATTGGCTCCAAAATAGACAAGTCTGTGTGTTGGAAACGAAAAAAAAATTCGCCTGCATTTTTTTAAATTATAAAGTCTGCCTCGTGAGACTCAATAACAGTCGAAACTAATACAGTATCACCAGCAATCCTATTAGAGAAGGCGTTAACTTGAATTAGTTCATTCACCCCTCGATGATTGATTGACTTTAATTGGTTTAGTGCTAAACCTTTATGTGTTCTATTGATAGTTTAGATAGGTAATTAGTTAGTTGATGAGAATGGCGGTACGTAAAACGTAAATATAACCCTATTAACTTCAGTCAGTAAGGTTGATAGTGGTTTTCATATTTACGGTTTTAAACTGTTTACATCCATCGTCTTTGCCGTTCATGGGTTCATAGAGGCCTTACAACTGATTGAAGCGATTTCTCGATGCGAAGCGAGAACGATGATAATGATGATGATAGAGTGTCAGCATGATGTGCAGCTCGTATTGAATTGATGATCGGAACAGTCGCGCACTCGCGTGTGATCGTCACGCGCTCGTAATTGGATTTTGGCATGTACCGTCAGCACACTCAAGTCAGCAGTAATCTGTGAGTACCGTTGGCAGATTAACGAGCAGCTGTTCATACTCGGTGTGATCGGACTGAGGACGGGTAGCATTAAATAAAGATTGCTGTTAATAGAAGAATTTAAATAAATGTCCAGTGTCAGTTGTTTCCGTAGTGCTTACATTTTTGCTCACATTCACGCTTTATAATGACAACGCCATTACTTGGTAGTAGTAAGAGCGGTTTCGTAGTTCAGTAGGTACACCCTAATTATTGTGCAACACGTCAGGTATGAATCCATTGCTTCATATGTTGGAAAAAATTGTTTGCTCAACAATATGTATGGCGCACTGATCTTTGTTCATTCGTCAAAATGAAAGCTATTACTGCAGACGTTGTATTACAAGTTACAACATTACCCCACTGTTCCCACTGTGACATGAAGTTTAACGTAGGTAGTGGTATTCTATGCACAGAATCTATAGCTAGAGGCGTCAGCTTCGTCCGCACCTGTTTTGCCGTCGTTGCTGTCAATCTGTTCGTCAACCGTTGCATGTGTAGGTAGTTACACAGAAATGCTGCTGCTGTGGCTGTCTGACTAGCTTACTTAACTGGTACTCGACTTTAGGTACATAGTCAACATCTTTAACTATATTCAAACTGCTTAAATATTTAGGAACACCTATAAACGCTAAGCCCAAACCTGCTAATACTTTTACAAGATTTTCTATGTAATGAGATAACAAACTGTCGAGACTGGAGATGCACTGCAATCTAGAAATTTCGAGAAGCAGTTTAACAATGCGCCTTTTTACCACGTACATCGAGGGACTGGAACAATTTGCCTGCGGCGGTCTTCCCGTCTCATTACAATTTGAGTGTATTCAATGCTATAGTAAATAGGCTCTTAATAAACTAGTGCACCTTATCGTCGACGATTGCATCACTGCTTACCATCAGGCAGGATCGCGGTCAAGCACTATGTAACGTTTAAAAAAAAATATTCGAAAAAAATATTAAACCACCAGAAATAAACACTCGCCCCACCAAACTTGTTAGATTGAAAGCCAACCTCAAAAGGAAGAAATTATTGTTTGGCACATAGTTTTATTACATACTGCAAAATTAAATACAACTCAAGTAAAATAACAGGTTAGTGTCGCAAGTGATAACATGATGAGTGACTTCACACGTCATTGTGGTCGTGTTCCTTGTGAACCGGCCACACTTCCGCGCTTTCATTATACCTATTATGTTTATTGTAAACGCACCCACGATGCAGAAGATATTCCTAGTGTGGGGGCAACGTTTAAACAATATTTTAAAAATATTCGGTCGCACACCAGTAGTGCATAAAAGTTAAAACTAGATTATTAACGTTGTGACTTTTTAAATATTTTGGAACGATTAGGCCATAATTTCTCACGAGTTTCTTTATTACTTTATAGAAACTAACTGTACAGTTATACAGACGGTCGAGCCAGTCTCAACATCTATGGATCCACGTAGCAGGTAGAATTTTAAATACATAAGCACATTTTTGGAAAATTCTGCGCCGCAGTCTACTCTCCCTCTGTTTTACGAATTTTTGGTCAGGGTTACGTGCCCTGAAACGAGTTAAGCATTTTTAACCGATCCCAACAAATACATATATGAACATCTGAATGCAGCAAACCATATTAGTAAACCGATTAGAAGCAACAACAGCGACAGCGGCACATTTTTAAGACAGCACTGTTTTAAGTAAAATGGCGAACATTAAGCTAACTGATGATCCCATCACAATCGCAATGATTGATTACGTTCACAGTTCGACGATCATTCATTTAACTACGTCAGGGAAAGTAAGATGGACGGTCATTAGTCGTTAGCGATTACAATGTGCTGAAGATGAACAGCGTTTTGATCAGAGAACGATGATTGTGGAATGAGTGCTTCCTGACGCGCGTGAGATGGACAGAAGTAGGTATGTATTTGATGAATTTTTAGCAAACTTGATCACTGTCCATTTGTGTGGTCGTTAGTGTTACGAAGAGTTGTGTTGTTGGGACTTTATATCTGTTCATGGCTAGCTTATATCAGAAGCTGAAGGTGAAGGGTCTTTTGCTTCTCAAAAGAAATATATAATCAGCCCTGATTTCATATTATTTTTATTGGTGCAAACATTTACATACCATTTATTTTGGGAAATTGTCCAAATCTTTGACCACAGAGATTAAAACTTTTTTTTCGTTTCAAGTTTTACGTAAATGTCCCAATATGTTAATGTACCTGAGTTTGCGTCATACACTTTAAATATATTGAGGATTATGTGAAGTGAAAGATAAATTGGCGCCAGGGACCGTATACCTACAGTTTATAATGTAATCATGACAGCGACTGTATAACATTCAAGTTTTTATGTTTAATGCAAAATCATTGAGAAAGTGTTCGATTTAAAAAACACCGAAGTGCGTTAGCTTACCGTTGCATCAGCCTAACCGACCAAGTGAGAAAGTCCAGATATCACAGACTTTTTTTAAAACGAGGTGAATTTTTATTTGTTAGAGTATCCTGGCCGAATTCTCTGGCTGCAAATTCCTTTGCCTCCGTTTTACATAACTGTATCGCCAAGATGCCGTGATCAGCATTACTTTAGTATAACTCTACAAATTGGCTGACGTCGCTACAGAGTCGGTCAACATCTCTCTAATATTTTATATTAATGTGCATCTACATTGCACGTCTTACAGTTTCCAAATCGGTTCTTTGTGTTTCAGAATGCTTTACAAAATGTTCTGTTGGCAATCTTTTAGTTAATTTCAAGCGCTTTATAAAATTACTGTTACTGATGTGTCTTGTTCATGCTTCAATTGATCGTTTGTATTTTGTATTACTGCACTTGTCTGAAATTTATACCGGAACCTTCAACGAAAAGTAGCTGTCTAAATGTTGAAGGACCTTTGTAGGCCCACAAAAGCAGGTACACTGAAATCCTTAGTAGGTACTTTAATCTTGAGTATCTACATAGATAGAGCTAAAATTCTGAGAGGCTTTGTCTTTCAACTATCTTCTAATTACTTTCTTATTCTCTGTGTAGAGATGTTTGTAACAATATGTAACGGAAAGGGTACCATACCAAGGCAACGGCTACTTTGGATCCCTACCACAGCACACTTCAGAAATAAACCAAAACTGTATTCAATCAAATTCAGTTTAGTCAAAATTAAATGTTAATTTACGCAAATCGATGAGATTTCGACATCGGATCGATTCCCCAAACTGGATGTAAACAGATTGAGTTGGTCGTGCGGCGCTAATACGACTGCCATCGCTTCAGTGAACACTTTCTTTGGCCATGATCCAGAAAATATGACTATTTATTAGTAGATAACAACAACAACAGAAAGAAGATTTTGTCTAAATAACTCTGAAACCACTGACACAACTCTCAAGGCTCTGGGATGATTATTATGAATTCTTTTATATGTGAATGCGAATAACTAAATGTTTTATTATTTTAGCTACTTATAACAGTGTTTTTAATAGCAGTATTCATGAGGTTTCGTCAAAAACAATTTTATTCTTCCCGATGACTACCGTCTGTCCGTTTCGTTATTTATTTTCTGTATTGACCTAGAAAAGATCAGTTTACTCTTAAATTCATACCAAACGCTAAAAAAACAACAAATTAATTAAGATTCATGCAATCGATTAACGAATCAGTTTGACAATCGATTAGTTACATCGAGTGCACCTGAACAGCCGTGTCGGCTCTTGACACCTCCCGCAGGGTGATAGAGAAAATCTTACAGCCAATGACAATTATTGTAGGATTGTGTTTATTGATACATTCGTGTATGTACACACTATTATAATCGAATCGTCAGGGTGTTGAAAAAATTGGGCACGCCTCAATAGCGGTGGTAAGTCTCTTCTTTAAGGAGAGGCTACAGAGGTGCCGCGACGCGTTTTCCTCCCGCCAGAAGTAGGTTCTCACCGAACACGGCTGCTTTGGGAGGTTCCTGTTCCGGATAAGGAGGGAGGAAATGCCAGTGTGGGTCACCTTGAGGATACGATGGAGGCCTGCCCTGCTTGTACAGAGCACTGTCGTATCTTCGGGACGGCGATCGGCGGCGATCTCTCGCGTCCGGCCCTGATCCAAGCTACAGTCCTTAGCGAAAGTGTATTGCAGGTCGTCACCTCCTTCTGCGAAGCAGTGATGCTGGAAAAGGAGGACATGAAGCTCATGAGGGAGCGGTAATCTCAGCGCCCTCTCGCCTTTAGCTGCTGCAGGAGACTACCTGATCGGGAGACAACATCGAACTTCCGGCCAATGTAGGCTCGAGTCCTCGGTGAGCAGCGGGCAGCTCGCGGTCCGATAAGGACCAGGCCCGGGTCGACGGCGCGTTGTGTTCCACGCGCGCCTTAAATAGATGTCAGTACATCGTGACGGGGCCGATGAAGACCGATGCCTGGGTCAGGACTGCGGGTTGGTTGTAAGAGAAACCGTGGCCCTGGAGTACAGACAAGTGAAGGAACACGGGTGGGTTTTAGTCAGTACAAGTCTGAAACATCCTTTCACTCCGCCCAGAGTGAAAGCGGTCCTTTGAAGATTTCGTATACTCAAAAAAGGTTGTTAGAAAGATAAAAAAGCATTCGGGTATTTTTAAGCCAAATTTTGTGGGATACGCATCTTTTGTGGGACAGGACCTACATAAGTAATTTTGGTTTGATGGATAAACCACTTTACCTATCAAACTAAAGCAAGGGAATTTCTAAATCAAGACACTATAGTCGAATATCGAAGACATCGGTGAAATTGGTTAGGTAGGTACCTATGGGCAGGTGGAAGACGAGAATCGGAAGCAAAACAAATAACAATCTTACGTCGTATACTCCAGAATCCTCGTCTAGTGTAGATATAGGTACGTAGAGGCACTTCTAAAGCCGCGTGGTGTAATGTAACACATTACTATCGAATAAGGCCAACATGCCGTTGAGCTCTCGTCTCAGCTGCCATTGATTTCAGTCACGAGAAGAGATCAGATAATATAACGTTTGTAAAGCTTACGGAAAAAACGTGCGGCTTCACAATACAATGGCGCATGCTACGTGGCTTTGATGTATTCCGCCGTTTAAGAAAAGATGTCCAATTGTCCACATTAAGAGGTTTCGTTGAAATTGTCAGATGTAAAATGTGATATCGTAAGTTTGAACATCTGGTATTAACATACACTTAT
Source organism: Sesamia nonagrioides (assembly GCA_017933935.1). NCBI lineage: Eukaryota > Metazoa > Arthropoda > Insecta > Lepidoptera > Noctuidae > Sesamia > Sesamia nonagrioides. Next base: position 86,657 of record JADWQK010001703.1, read on the forward strand.
AGTTATATTAGTGACTCTGTATCAGTATCACATATTTATTTATGTGCAAAAATATCATGTTTTGTGCCGAATAATCTTCAAATGCGGGAATTTTTGTTCCTTTCTTAATTTGAAGAAATCTGCGGCTGAGGCCCATCGATTGCTCGTAGAAGCTTAAAGTGATGCTGCTTTAAAAGAGAGAAGTTGTCGTGTATGGTTTGAAAAGTTTAGAAACTGTAAAGACAAAAAACTTAGTGGAACACCAAAATCTTACAAACGACAGCACATCAAGCTACTACAATCTGTCAGATTTCTTTATTAGATTTTCAACTTTACCTCCAAAACATTGAGGCTCAAGGTTGATCGGAATATCTGTCAGTTTGGAATACCTTTGGGTACCTGCTGTCGTCCGTATAAAGACACGGAATTTTAGGCATTATTGGAAGAAGATAGAAGGAAGAGGAAAAACGCGCCCGTTAGGTACCTACTACTGAAATATGTTACTTTGAAAGACAATATGACAAAATTATTCTCCTACGTGATAATGCCGTGTACATGCGGACGGCATGTTAAAAATACGGCGAAAACTTATTTGTAGTTACCTACACCTATTACATGGCTGCTGTTTAATAGAAACCGTTTTTAACAAGATTGTTATTAATAACAATCAATGTACTCAACACTTACAAAAATGTCGTCATTGTCGCCTTTCTATAGATAGTTTTGCTGTTTATTATTTAATAAGTGTATTATGTTTGAGCAAATAAGCACAAATCCAATAAAATATACCCACCGTCGTCAGACTATCAGCCATGAAATTGTCTTTTAGAGAATAGCACTGACATTCTTAATATTGTACTGTTTGACCACCCACACAGAATTAATAAGGCAATGTTATTGTGGTATACGTAAACTATTAATTGTGAGGAGAAATGTTTCTTTAGGTACTACATAGATAAGATCATAGATAAGACAACTCATGGTCAATCCGATGATAGCTGCGGGTGTCACAGCTTCACGCAGGTTTTCTGTTCGCTCACTTTTTGCTCGACATTTTCCAATCGGCTTGAATCTGTCGCAATCGTATTTACGCAATTACATTATAGTTAACGTTTACAATATAAAAAGAAATTCAAAGAATTTAGGCTCTTTAGAGGAACTCGGAAGTGGGAATTGCTGGCGCCTAGAAAGACCAATTTAATAGGTTTCGTAAAATGTGAGATGAGGTGATGTGACACGTAATAACTTAATCACATTCAATTCAATTCATATTTGGGGTAAATAATACCTACGTACTGCATGAAAAAATATAGACCGTAATTTCATTATAAAATAAAATTGACCACCAGCAATCCTTCACTCAATATCGACCGCTTCCTACTGTTGCGAATTGCAACAAGTGCACTTAAAATGGCAGCCAGTCCTCTGAAGAAAGCTCTATGACTAAATAGTTTAAATACAGAAAATTAAAACTACAATACCTATTAATATCGAGAACACCTCGCGCGGGTAAACAATGTGTAACGTCTGTTTGTTTGCTCGCTGACTCACCGAACAGCCAGACATGAAGAATATACACCTGCTCCACGTGGCAGATCACTGCAGAAGAACTAGGTACCGTTGCCCCACCTCACACTAGGAATTTCTCGTGTATCTTGTGAGCGTTAATATATAAACATATAAACTCACATTCAAAGACCCGGAACCACTAATTCAGGTCATACAAATATTTTATCCGTGCGGGAATCGGACCCACGCCACGCAGCATAGCAGTCGATCGCTTAATCACTGCACCAACTATGCCGTCACATCGAAAACTAGCGGCCGCCAGCGACTTCGCAATATGTACGGCTGCGTTAGCTCCCGTTTTCGCAACATTTTTTGTTACTGCTCTGCTCCTATTGGTCATAGCGGGATGTTATATAGCCTTAAGCCTTCCTGGATTAATAGGCTACCCAACGCAAAAAGAATTTTTCAAATCGGGCCAGTAGTTCCTGAGATTAGCGCGCACAAACAAACAAACTCTTCAGCTTTATATATTAGTATAGATTATTTAGATACAAAACTTACTACTTTAAAACTGAAACAAAGTCGAAGATAATTATAGAAAACTAGCTGTTGCCCGCGACATCGTCCGCGTGGACTTCAGTTTACAGTAGCTCAGTTGATATAAAATAAGCGCCTGTTAAAATAATGGGAGCAATATGTACGCCCGCGTTCACTCCCGTTTTCGCAATAATTTTTGTTACTGCTCTTCCCCTATTGATCATAGCGGGATGTTATATAGCCTATGTCCTTTCTCTGGCTCTAGACTAGCTGTGTACCAAATTTCATTACAATCGGTTTCGTAGTTTTGGCGTGAAGGCCGTACAGACAGACAGACAGAGATACTTTCGCATTTATAATATTAGTATGGATGATAAACCTACCACACGAGATAAATAGATGTTCGGAAAAGCACAACTACCCCGCACTGCCTCGCACCGCCCCGCACCGCCGAGCCGCCGCACTGGCTCTAAAAGGTTTCAGGATTTGGGCGACGCGACGTAAGAAGCCTTAGAGAAATAGACAGCTAAAGAACACGAATACTTATTTATTTAGGACGACCAACAAATCTTACACTAGTTACATTTATATATTACAATAATATAAAAACCTATGTTGAGTGCAGACTTAATTATAGCTTAGCCACAGGATGTATCATTTAGTGGTCGGATTTATATTTATTTTTATTTATTTATTTTGTTGTGCAAGGGGCGACACCCTTCACCTTCAGAGCTGGACTGTTGCCGTAACTTCCAGCACAAGGTGCACTTGTGATATCATAGACAGAGCGGCTCTTGTTGGAACTATTTGCTAAAAGAGGACGAGCCAACCAAAGCTTCTGAACTCTTCTGTATTGTATTCTATACAATAATAACGTTACCATGTGCAATAAATGTAATGATAATGACTATCATAAAACTATATAAAATTGGACGTGACTCACGATCAGAGAATACTCTTGAAAACAACTCGTGAATGGTTAGCAACGATTCGAAACATGGTATGCTATATAAATATGGTACAAAGTACGCACTTTCAATTATTTAGCACTTGAGTCTGTGAAAGTAGACGTTTACATGTGGAACACCTTCGTTACGAGAAGTATGTACGATAATGTTTGAAGAAGCAGACAGTACTGTCTGCTTCTTGAGTCTGTGAAAGTAGACGTTTACATGAGGAACACCTTCGTTACGAGAAGTATGTACGATAATGTTTGAAGAAGCAGACAGTACTGTCTGCTTCTTGAGTCTGTGAAAGTAGACGTTTACATGTGGAACACCTTCGTTACGAGAAGTATGTACGATAATGTTTGAAGAAGCAGACAGTACTGTCTGCTTCTTGAGTCTGTGAAAGTAGACGTTTACATGTGGAACACCTTCGTTACGAGAAGTATGTACGATAATGTTTGAAGAAGCAGACAGTACTGTCTGCTTCTTGAGTCTGTAGACGTTTACATGTGGAACACCTTCGTTACGAAAGTATGTACGATAATGTTTGGAAGAAGCAGACACTACTGTCTGCTTCTTGAGTCAAAAGTAGACGTTTACATGTGAACACCTTCGTTACGAGAGTATGTACGATAATGTTTGAAGAAGCAGTACTGTCTGCTTCTTGACGTTTATGTGGAACACCTTCGTTACGAAAGTATGTACGATAATGTTTGAAGAAGCAACTACTGTCTGCTTCTTGAGTCAGTAGACGTTTACATGTGAACACCTTCGTTACGAAGTATGTACGATAATGTTTGATGAAGCAGACACTACTGTTAAAGTCTGTGAAAGTAGACGTTTACATGTGGAACACCTTCGTTACGAGAAGTATGTACGATAATGTTTGATTTTACTGTCTGCGTTTATGAAACTGTGAAGTAGTAGACGTTTACATGTGGAACACCTTCGTTACGAGAAGTATGTACGATAATGTTTGATGAAGCAGACACTACTGTCTGCTTCTTGAGTCTGTGGTAGACGTTTACATGTGGAAATTCGTTACGAAATAATGATGAAGCAGACACTACTGTCTGCTTCTTGAGTCTCAAAGTAGACGTTGCATGTGGAACACCTTCGTTACGAGAAGTATGTACGATAATGTTTGATGAAGCAGACACTACTGTCTGCTTCGTCTGTGAAAGACGTTTACTGTGGAACACCTTCGTTACGAGAAGTATGTACGATAATGTTTGATGAAGCGACACTACTGTCTGCTTCTTGAGTCTATGAAAGTAGACGTTTACATGTGGAACACCTTCGTTACAGTATGTACGATAATGTTTGATGAAGCAGACACTACTGTCTGCTTCTTGAGTCTAAAGTAGACGTTTACATGTGGAACACCTTCGTTGAGAGAGTATGTACGATAATGTTTGATGAAGCAGACACTACTGTCTGCTTCTTGAGTCTGTGAAAGTAGACGTTTACATGTGGAACACCTTTCGTTACGAAAAGTATGTACGATAATGTTTGATGAAGCAGACACACTACTGTCTGCTTCTTGAGTCTGAAAGTAGACGTTTACATGTGGAACACCTTCGTTACGAAGTATGTACGATAATGTTTGATGAAGCGACACTACTGTCTGCTTCTTGAGTCTAATAGTAGACGTTTACATGTGGAACACCTTCGTTACGAGAAGGTATGTACGATAATGTTTGATGAAGCAGATACTTGTCTGCTTCATCTGTGAAATGCGTTTACATGTGAACACCTTCGTTACGAGAAGTATGTACGATAATGTTTGATGAAGCAGACACTACTGTCTGCTTCTGAGTCTGTGAAAGTAGACGTTTACATGTGGAACACCTTCGTTACGAAAGTGTACGATAATGTTTGATGACACTACTCTGCTTCTTGAGTCTGTGAAAGTAGACGTTTACATGTAACACCTTCGTTACGAAGTATACGATAATGTTTGATGAAGCGAACACTACATCATGCTGTCTTGAGTCTAAAGTAGACGTTTACATGTGGAACACCTTCGTTACGAGAAGTATGTACGATGTTTGAAGCAGACACTACTGTCTGCTTCTTGAGTCTGTAGTAGACGTTTACATGTGGAACACCTTCGTTACGAAAGTATTAATGTTTGAAAAGCAGACTTTACTGTCTTCTTGAGTCTAGTAGACGTTTACATGGAACACTTCGTTACGAAGTATGTGTAATGTTTGGAAGCAGACACTACTGTCTGCTTCTTGAAGTCTAGTAGACGTTTACATGTGGAACACCTTCGTTACGAGAAGTATGTACGATAATGTTTGAAAGCAGACACTACTGTCTTCTTGAGTCTGTGAAAGACGTTTACATGTGGAACACAGAAGTATGTATTCTTGCTTGAGTCTGAGAACGTATGTACGATAATGCGAAGCAGACACTACTGTCTGCTTCTTGAGTCTGTGAAAGTAGACGTTTACATGTGGAACACCTTCGTTACGAGAAGTACCGATAATGTTTGATGAAGCAGACACTACTGTCTGCTTCTTGAGTCTGTGAAAGTAGACGTTTACATGTGGAACACCTTCGTTACGAGAAGTATGTACGATAATGTTTGATGAAGCAGACACTAAGCGAAAGTAGACGTTTACATGTGGAACACCTTCGTTACGAGAAAGTATGTACGATAATGTTTGATGAAGCCGTCCTGCTTCTTGAGTCTAAAGTAGACGTTTACATGTGGAACACCTTCGTTACGAAGTATGTACGATAATGATGAAGCATAACTACTGTCTGCTTGAGTCTGTGAAAGTAGACGTTTACATGAACACCTTCGTTACGAGAAGTATGTACGATAATGTTTGATGAAGCAGACACTACTGTCTGCTTCTTGAGTCTAATAGACGTTTACATGAACCTTCGTTACGAAAGTATGTACGATATTTGAAGAAGCAGACACCTGTCTGCTTCTTGAGTCTGTGAAAGTAGACGTTTACATGTGGAACACCTTCGTTACGAAAGTATGTACGATAATGTTTGATGAAGCAGACACTACTGTCTGCTTCTTGAGTCTGTGAAAGAACGTTTACATGTGGAACACCTTCGTTGAAAGTATGTACGATAATGTTTGATGAAGCAGACACTACTGTCGCTTCTTGAGATCTGTGAAAGTAGACGTTTACATGTGGAACACCTTCGTTGAAAGTATGTACGATATTTTGATGAAGCAGACACTACTGCGCTTCTTGAGTCTAAAGGTAGACGTTTACATGAGGAACACCTTCGTTACGAGAAGTATGTACGATGATGTTTGAAGAAGCAGACAGTAGACACATGGAATTCGTTTTATTTTGGTTTTTGTATAAGAATTTAAGTTCCATGCTGTAGTTGTGATGTATGTGCGTGGTGTCTGGTTACAGCTCCTGCCAGATACTTACTCAAATCGGTCAACACATGAGTAACAAAAATGTGTTATTAGAAGAGTCTGAGTAAGATTTATGTTTACACAAGTGTTCTTAGGCATACGTACAAGTGACGTGTTTGCGTTAGCGAGGCTTGTACCTTCGTGGATACCAATCCAACACGAGAGCTACATCCTGCTATATCTTTTGTATTACCTGTTCTCTTCTCTGCCGTGCTGGGCCGTTGACTAGACAATCTCTATTAAATTAGTAATGGTCTCTGAATCTACATTATTATACTATAAACAGTCGTTCTTATAATTTCGTCTTTTATTTGTAATGTAATCGTAAAGGTGAGAAATGTGATTAACTTTTTCAGCTTTGCCTCTCATACTAGTGCGATGTTGATAAAACTGTTCAATTGATAACTAATCAATAACTAAATATTGAACATGTCTTTAATTCTGCATTCGTAATTACATAATTTATTTTTAATGAACAAGAACGCTGCATCTCCCGGTGCGTGGCCGCCTCCTGAACCTTACTGCCCCATCGGCCATCTGTTCTACGAACAATGTGCCCCGCCGAGAGCTATGTTGGTGACTTTGGTTCTTCTGTGGACCTCCTCATTACCGGAAGACGCAGCGAAGGGAGGCCTCCAACAAGGTGGGCCGATAACCTGGTGAAGACCGCGGGAAGCCGATGGATGAGGGCAGCACAAGACCGGTCATCGTGGTAAGCCTTGGGAAGCCTTTCTCCAGCTGTGGACCTTTATAGGTTGTAGAAGAACAAGATGAAGAACAAGAACAGCTAAACGTGCCTGGGGAACCACTCTACGGGCGACAACTCTCCCGAACAATCCATAACTGGATATATTTTCGTTCTCGTTTTGTAAATTGGCAAGATTTTTTTTGAAATGTAGTTAGGTATGTTTTTTAATATAATTATAAACTAGTGTTTGACCGCAATCCCGCCTGATGGTACTTAAGTTATAAATAAGTTGATAACTACACTGTCGCATTAGGCGTGTAAAGATAGTTGGTAAGGATGATGATAAATAAATAAAAATAATATACTGTAGAAAACGTTGATGGAATCGGGAAGCTTATTTAGTTTCTGAATATGTACATACAAGTGACCACAAGTAAGTTTCTTACCTTGCAAGAACATAATACATTAACAATAAGGTTTACATCTTTAACATAATGAGCGGCAACTGGGAACTTCAAAGAGAGACGGTGCGCGAGCGCAGCCGCCACGCGACGTCGTTAGCAGGATGTACTTTCACTTAGGTATATTTGTGTTATTTTTAGTTCCTGGGGACTCCACCTTCGTGAATAAACACGATTACGCACATCCAGTGACCGGGGCCACGCACCCAATTGACCCAACCCTTGATCTTCATATTTGCAATTCTACCTTCATATTTGCCAACTGCGCCATGGTGTCCTTGATAAGGAGTTGTTATCATTAGTTGTGGGCTCTTGGCTCATAGAAATGACAATGAACTGGTATTAAGTATTCTTTATTTCGAGGAATGTAGGGTCAATAAATGTGTTACCTAAATTAGCAGGAAAATGAATGGCAGTAACATCCCGGAACATAATTATTATTATAGTCGACCCAAACACGACAGACCGTTGCAGCAGAACATCATCATTCTAAGGAAATATTAACTAAGCTAAGTAGGTTTAGTATCTCTGCATTTATGTACTTACAACTCACACTGTTTATGAAAAATATGTTAATTTATTTAGTTGCTAGCGCGTTCTACAAACTAAGGGTTTTTTATAGAAAAAAATGAATTACTGGCACTTGTGTTTCAGCCTATTTTACTAGAAGGCTGCACAAATTATTAAGATTTCTGTGGGTTTCTAACAAATCCCTAATTTTAATTCAAATGTTTTCTTTTTAATATTTTTATTTGTAATAAACTTACAATTAGGTTCACAATGTTAATGAGTGGTGCTCATCTTGTTCACTAACTAATCCAATTTTCACGTCTTTTGCTTTATATTTCATTAAAAAACGGTTAGATGATAACAAATTAAGGTTTCCATAGACAGGTTAGATGCGAGTATGCGACATAAACATGGTGACCAAAAATCAAGCCAAAAAAAAAACAATTGACATCAGGCGAGGACTAATTTGAGAGGTCTAAACTAATAAACTTATTTTCTGTCCTTTTCTTAAAGCAGTATAAAGATGTACTGAAATTAAATTTTAGTTTAGTTTGTGAGCAAGTGAATCGGGGTGTGCCTGTAACCACTAGAATTCAAGTGAGATTGTAAATTGTTACAAACCCCATATAAACTGCCCGATAAATAATTATAGTAACGTACCTATACGTGATAGTCAACGAGTCCGTTTATTACTATCGTCTAGTGAAGTGCGCGTATTACTTTACTATTATTGAGATAGTTCCGTTAGAACGGGTCATTATTATATGAACCATGTCTGTTTGGCCCGACACCACTGAAACAGTTTCTACATCATCTACCTACTTGTTGAGTGCTTGTTATCGCCAATTGTAATTCGCTTGTCATAACCGCACATTAATTTTTAATGTATTTTTATGCAAAAAGATTATCTAATCTCCGTATTAAATACAATGTATCGATGTATTTTATGGTTGACCTGTGTGACATGGTTCTAATACAGCAGACGAGACGGAAGGCTGGAGTCAATGGTAAGTAATATAAATAAGTAATGATAAGTCAAATCAAAATAATGATCTATAAAATGAGCTATATTGTCAATTCTACTAGGCTACTACATCATACACAGCATAACTACAACATATTGGATGTAAGCATATTGAATATATAAACACCGAGTTGTATAATATACTTACATATAGAGATGGTTGCTAAAGTTACAGTACCAAGTGATTACTGAAGTTAGTGTACCAAAGGATTATTATTATTCATGGTGTGACCGCGTATCCATTGACAAGCCAAGGAGAGTTTTCTCTAAGCAAACTCAAATTCTTGTGAAAAATCGACGTGTTCAGAAATAGTACGGAACTTCACGATAGAGCCGTACTCATATTTTATATTAAAATGTTTTTAAACCTGAATACAGTTCTCATGGACCATGGAGGAAACGCCATGTTCCAACATAGGATGGGGTATCCTATGTTGGAACATGGCATTCAAATTTTCGGGAGAAAAACAGAAAAACAGTGCTGAGTGTAGTGGAAGAGTGTAGTCAAGTGAGAAGAGTGTCTTAATCATCACTTCTACAGCATTCTCCCGACCAGTACTAAAACGCCGTCAGTTGCTCGATGGTATCGTAGTAGGTACGTGGTGCGTCGACAGCGCGTGCGCAGCGTCACGGAGCGTTTTTGCAAGTCGATGTCGACTAAAATGCAGTACCTACTCGATAGATTTATCAGGCGTACACGTACAGTCAATGGACTTAATTTATTATTTGATTGTTAATGCTTTATCTGTTAGCATTCCGATTTATATCTTACTGAATATGATATTTTTCTTTCAAGTATGTAAATTAAATACATATGTGACATATGTCTCATAAATTAAACTTGTTTAAATGGCTTCCTTCGAGACATTGATATAAGGATTTTTATGGTGAATTTGTCATTGTACTTACTAATTTTTCAGAGATATCTGTTATTTCTGTGTAGGTAGCCCGTGGTTCCTTGGTTACAGAACTAATGTGATGCGCACGCGCTCAATTACATGCTCACGGGCGCTATCTACATACATGCGCGAGTATAGACCATGCTGCGAATTGCTGTCGCTTGAACTTGATTGCTTTTAAATATAGAGACTTTAGGAGTCAACATACCCCGATAGCGGTTCATGAATACAAGTCGAGGTACCCCGGCTGCTCTAATGTACGCTGGTCATATGATAATTATCATGATTGCTTTCTTACCTTCTAATTTGAAAAAAAATCGTTGACTGCTATCCACGGTGTAGGAGATAAAGGACAGAATTTCACAAACATTATCATAGTTTTACAGTTTCTGATACTCCAGTAGTTTTTATAGTTATAAGTAGGTATAACACGGTATGTAGGTAGACATTATTTTATGAGCAACGTGATAAATCTCAAGAGTAGATCCAACTATGCTATAACTGCATCTGATATAGAATCGTGACTCGCCGGGATCATCTTCAATGGTATAGAATCGTGGCTCGCCGGGATCATCTTCAATGGTATAGAATCGTGACTCGCCGGGATCATCTTCAATGGTATAGAATCGTGACTCGCCGGGATCATCTTCAATGGTATAGAATCGTGACTCGCCGGGATCATCTTCAATGGTATAGAATCGTGCCTCGCCGGGATCATCTTCAATGGATCATATAATAACTGACTATTCTACCAGTTTTTATTCGAATATCTTGATCATATTACCTGTACTTGTATCGAGATCACTTGTGAAGCCGATCATTCGCTGTAAGAATGCTAATAGTCCGTAACTTTTCCCGCAATGATGGTTTTGTTTGCAGTTGTTTTTAGTTCCGATAATATATCTACGCTACCAATTGTTAGACTTTTGAGTGCTCCAACAACCTGTAACGACTGCCACTAGATGTTCGTATGGCAATCGGGACCAACGGCTTAACGTGCTTTCCGAGGCACGACCAGACCGGTGCAAATACTCATATTCATGCATACAAATATTTGCACTGTGCGGGGATCGAACCCGCGCCTCCTTGCGCAACGGCCGCGTTCGCTACCGCTACGCCACGGACGCTGTTTTGAACCCAATTTTGAACTACGTATTTCTTGTAAAAACTATTTCCACTTACTTGCTGAAATTTCTTTCGAATGACACCTAATATAGGATTACCACTTCACTATGTCGTACACAGAACAGTTTATATAAATCAGCTAAAATGATTTAAGTACCCATATATATTCTGAATACCTACAACAGCGCTAGTTTTAAATTGTAAGATGATCTTTTCAGAAAATATTTGTAATTTCCAGACGTTTTGACAAGTTTCTATCGCCGAGACTCATCTCAAAATCTATAAAATTTTGATTGACGAGAGTTAGTAGTATTGTGACGTTAGTATTGTGACGTTAGTGTTGTGACGTTAGTGTTGTGACGTTAGTGTTGTGACGTTAGTGTTGTGACGTTAGTGTTGTGACGTGAGTGTTGTGACGTTAGTGTTGTGACGTTAGTGTTGTGACGTTAGTGTTGTGACGTTAGTGTTGTGACGTTAGTGTTGTGACGTTAGTGTTGTGACCTGAGTGTTGTGACGTGAGTGTTGTGACGTTAGTGTTGTGACGTTAGTGTTGTGACGTTAGTGTTGTCCTTTGTGAACAAAGTGCTCGGCTAACCTCCAGTTAGCTATAAATGGTCATGGTAAAGGGACAGTTTCGTAACGTATCATGATGTATGAATTTGCCTCAACTATATGTACTCAAGCACAGTTAGGCTATGTGGAAGCAGGCATTATTTTGTTTGGTAATAATCACGGAGATATTTCTCATATCAATGGTAATAATATTTATTTCAGTCGATGGCGCCTGAATGTGAAAGCATTTTGTTTAAATTTAAAAGTAATTTTTGTCCCACATAACAATAACGTTTAAATATAAGGAATATAAAAGTTTAAATATTTGTATGTCCATGTTTATGGCGAAACATGTGATAGCACAGCTTTATCAATACCTTAATGAACCATGATTTAAAGGAAATATATAATTATATCGCTACTGTGATACTAGGATGTAGAGAGCTAGTCGGTAATACGGAGACCGTCGTTGTTTATGTGCAAGTCAATTAGACTATATTTATATCTCAGTCAATTTATCTCTTCATTGTATTTTTCAGCACTTTTCTGATAAGTCACTAAGTAACAAAGTTACCACGGGACAAGTTACTAAGTCAAAAGTATGTTAACAGAGACATCTCTATAAAAATTATAGGAATAGATATACATAGGAAAAGGCTGCTTACTGCTGGAGTGAGTCTGGGTTATTTTAATTAGTGTTAAAAGTAAAGTCTTAGTCTTCTTTTAAGTCTAATGATGGACTTGCTGTTAGATCGTTGGACGAGCGAATCGGATTATAATCAGCGCGGCGGGCTGGCGGCCGTTAGCTCATTAATTCATTATGTGACGGTACTACGTGAGAACTAGGTGAGCTGTCATTATGACGTCATTTCACACCTTGCCTTCTACTATCTTATTTGATTTTATCCACTAGCTTTGAACATCTTTTTTTTTTTTCAATAAAAGTTAGCAATGTCCTTTCTCAGGGTCTAAAGATTGTCTATGCCAAATTTCATCAAAATCGGTTAAGAGGTGTAAGCTGGAAAGCGTAACAGACAGACAGACACAGAGACAGAGTTACTTTCGCATTTATAATATTAGTATGGATTAGGGAAAACAAACAGTGTGGTATTACATTTTATAGAAAAAAATCAAATACTTAGATACGATCAATTATACGGAATATATATAAACGTAATAACATTTACTAACCATGCTATTTAAACTGAAAACACACAACCTAAAAACATTTCTTATCTTAAATAATTTAAAATAAATTTTAATTATACTTATATAAAAAAAGTAAATTTAGCAGCGCAGCAAAAACTCAGATGTATAAATCATGCAAATGAGAATTACCATTGACTGACTGAGTACCTTGAGTACAGTACTTTTGTAATTACCAGCAGCAAGAGCAAACAAATCGATGTGATGCAGTTTATCGTTGCAATAATGATGTATTAGTAAGTCGCTGTGAGGACACTCGCATACCTGCCCTAATGAGACAAGGGGTAACTCAGGTAACGGAACACTATATGTTTAATTTGTCTGCCATACGTTTCACTAAATTTGAAGAGCACACCAGGCTGCATTCTAATTAAAGAAGACAGATTGATGTATAGCTTCAACGTGATCCTTCTAGCTTAATCCTTCGGTATGTTGTGTTTGCGTGGATATGACGCATGTTTCGCTCAACTATGTCTTATTTTTTGTGTTTTTGTAAACTTTTGCGTGATGTTTACTGAAAATAAACGCTTTTTCTTTCTTTCATTATAAATTTTCGAACTTGGTTGGTCGTTTGATTAGTAACAATATAATATAAATGCCATATAATAATGTAACTCTGAGGTACTCGGGGTGCTCTGGGGTCCCACCACCATCTTTGGGACCCAAGTCAACCCCACCTGCCAAACGGTGGACCTGCTGACTAACGCCGGCTTTCCCTTCGGGGTTTAGTGGTCAGACGGCAGTCGCACTTATAATTAGCCAAATAAGCCAATCTAAAATGGACCGGAATTTAAGAGCACATGTCACGGCTAGGGCGCCGCCGCAAAACGGTGCTTAGGAGCCTCGCCCGACTCCTGTGACCTGTGGGCTAGGGCTACCGTGTCAGAGGCGGACACGGCTGAAGAAGCGAGCCCAAAGCAAGAAAATCCGTTTCGCGTCGTGGAATGTTGGCACGCTAACCGGACGCGTGAGAGAACTGGCCGAGACTCTCCACAGGGCGAGTGTGGCCGTGGCGTTCCTGCAGGGGACTCGGTGGAAAGGCAGCAAATCCCGGCTTACTGGGAATGGCTACAAGCTGATCTACACGGGTGCACCTAGTGGGGGAAATGGGGTCGTCGTGGTGTTTTCTGGCGAGCTCTAGGATGACATCTTGGAGGTGAATCGCATCAGTGATCCCCTGAAGATCGCGACGCATAGAAAGTTGCCAAACGTGCCACTAAAAGAGCTGTAGCCAGAGCCAGACGAGACAACTTGCAACCGCTCTACGAGAAGTTGGAATCGTTTGAGGGGCAGAAACTCATTTACAAGTTGGCACGTTCTAGGGTCAAAGCGGCACAGGATATATCCAAGTGTCGCTGTGTAAAAGACCCTGTTGGCGGACATTTGTTGACATCGCGCTGGCGGACGCGGACAGGGATCGGTTGGTGCGGCGTGTGAATATGTGGAAGGACTCGCTCGAGAACGGAGGTCTGAAACTCAATGTGGCAGCACAACAGACCCCATGTCTGTGCGCATAGGCGGTGACATGGTCGAGTGCACAGACCAGTTTAAATACTTGGGGTCTGTGCTCCACGCGTCCGGCGACATTGATTGCGACGTCAGGGCACGTATTTCCGCAGCTTGGGCAAAATGGCATGAGGTGACAGGTGTCATTTGTGACCTTAAATTGCCGGTTAAACTTAAGGGACAGGTCTATAAGACCATCATTAGACCTGTTCTCCTGTATGGCAGTGAGGCGTGGCCTGTGCTTGAGCGACACAAGCAGGAGCTGCGTGTCACGGAGATGAATATGCTGCGGTGGTTGTGTGGAGTTACGCGGAAGGACCGCATCAGGAACTCCCGCATCCGTGGCGGTCTTCATGTCCGTGACATAGCGGACAAACTGCAGGAGGGTCGCCTACGTTGTTACGGTCATGTCTTACGAAAACCGGCATGTTATGTGGGTCACAAATGTCTTGCCATGGCGCCTCCGCCGGGCCGGAACAAGCGGGGTAGACCAAAAAAGTGCTGGCTTGACGTTGTAAGAGATGACATGCGTGCCAACAATCTCACACCACAGGATGCTAAAGATCGCGCGAAATGGAGGAAATTGAGTAAGAAAGTGGACCCCGGGCTCCAACGCGAAAGCCACGGATGCAACCGGGATAAACGCTGAGATGATGATGATGATGAATGTAACTCTGATCTCATTATGTTATGATTATGACATATGTAGATAAAGTATTCACAAAGGTTTCTAAAATAAAAGAAAACAAATACGTAACTGCGGTCACAGGTCGGCCGCGATTTATGAAAAGTGAAACCAAATCACTTGCACTCGACGAACAACGCACTGCATAATATGCATCTGATACGCAAAGCAATTTAACCGAGTTAAATAGCGCTCTGATCACATTCACCATAGTTCACAGCAACGTGTTCTGAAACAAGTCGTATAACCAAATGTTTACGTTTAGGTTACAGGATCGCGTGCATGACCTTTGCAACTTTTTGCTTTAGTTTACATAATGCGTGTGTATAATCTGAGTAATGGGCTGAAAGGTGGATCCGTACATTAGACAGTTTTTATAATGATTACATATTATTGAGGTTCCGTTAAAGGTAAAATGATGATGATGATGAATGATTGTGAGTATCGTGAATGTTGTTACCAAACATGGTCGTTAGGTTCGCTTACGTGATACAGTGGGTACCATAAAGTATATGAAACTCAAAAGATATGCATTAGATCGTTTATTATATGATTATTTACCACGTAAGGAAATTAAGACTCTTATGTTTTGACATCATCAGCAAAATTTGCTTTCCTAATGAAAAAGGCATTGTCCCCTAATTGTGAGACATGTAATAAGGTTGAAGATGTGCAACATTTGCTTATGGATTGTGTTAAGAACAAAGACGAGAGGGAATCATTGGCTAGGGAGTTTGATTTGAACATGTGGGATGTTGGACTTATCCTAAATATTTTGGCTCACAAAAAACCAGAAAGGACTAAACGCATAGTTTCTGTCAACGCGTAGTTTTTTTCATATGTTGTAGGGACCCACCTGCTGTTTCATCAGATCCGTATAGGAAATCTAGATGTGGTATCACTTATAATGTATACTGAGAAGATTTTTTTTTCCTTTTTTTTTATAATTAGCTACATATAAACTAGTGCTTCACCGCAATGCCGCCTGATACGATTTCTAGTCTCTGCTTGTATTTTCCAGAAAAGGGGCTCAAAATGGTCACCGCATATTCAAATTGAGAACGGACTAAAGTTTTATATAAGAAGAAGAAAGTAGAAGTCTCTTTACAAGACCACATTACGAATCCATACATTTGAAAGGCTCTATTGATAATGTTGTCAATATGGATAAAAAACAAAAGTGAAAATGGGTAGTAAATAAAAGTTCCCGGACACAGCTGGCAACAAGCTGCTAGAGCAATGTCTAATTGATATACTGGCAGGGCAGTCAAACATCCCGGCAATCATCGCCAGACCTGCATTGGAGCCGCCCCGCACGCGGCACCCTGTGCGCCAAGGACTCATACTGCTTGCGCATGGTGGTGAAGAAATACTCATTGCTCTGGAACTGATAGGCGCTAGTGATGGTGGCTAACTAGTAGAGGAATTCTGCGCCGAGTCCATTCAGATTGCTGACGACAAGCTCAGAAGCAGATTGCCTGTCACAGACACATTCTCGTCATGTTTATGTGACAGCTCTCAAGTTATTCCACAGCTCCACTTCCCACTACTTTCGCCTATTGTTAGTTTTTCGTATTCACGGGGACCGTACTATGCACGTAGCTACTTCTCTTGGATCTGTCTACCGTCACGCTGTTAAAAATGCATCATAACTCCATTGGACCTTCCTATAAATTCCTATAGAACGCCAGCGCATCTCGTCTCGTATACTTTAATCTTAGAAACTTTTCCAACAGCAGCTTAGAAATTATTGTGATTACTGTAATTTGCTCAAAATAAATTGCTCAGGGGATATTTTCAGCTTAAAGAAACAGATTTATGATATTTTTAACCAAAGAAAGTTACAAAAGTAGCTAAAATGTAATTTGATGACATTTTAACATAGCATGTAAAGCTCTGCAATATTATAATATTCTCCCTTATTCATAAACGCTGCTTAAAGTTAACTAGTGATTAGCAGAGATGCGATTTATTTGAAATACTTCTATTTAAAATGCAAATACAAAATGCAAAATAGCTATTTTGTATTTTGTATTTAAATGCTTTTTAGTAAAAAGCATTTTGTATTTTATTTGAAATACCTTTCGAGATATACAACGTGTAACAAAAAGGGTATATACATACCAAGGACATGGCATCTTTAGATGATATCAAACGTATTTTCTTTCTTTTCTTTTCTTTCTTTGTTTCAACTCAAAATAAAATACTCAAAAAATTGGTACCAAATCTTCGGTTTCGCGTGTTTCTTAAAATCAAATCATAACAAACGTGGCAGCACACTACATACGTTAATAACTACTCGTTACCCGTCACGTTACTTGCCATAATTCCGATAAATGTCTTCAATATATCTGTGCGACTAGTATGATAGTAGCCTATCACAGGCGGTGTTTTTCCTCATAACTTCCTAACATAAAGAGATAGGATTAAAAAACCCTTACAATATCGTTTGATATCATGTAAAGATGCCATGCCTTTGTTATGTATATACCCTTTATGTTACACGTTGTATTTTGTATTTTTAATATTCATTTCAAAATGCAAAATACTTTGTGATAAAGTTTAGCCAATATTACCAGTAAAACAAAATGAAATTTATGAGCGAATGACGTCTGTATTGCCATTATTCCATATTTTTACTTCTTCTCCTTCTTGTTTACGATCAAGTATTGAATACTACTTCAACTCTTGATCAATGGCCCCTGTGGAATAGATACCACAATTTTGCCAATAACACGTGTAACGAATTATAGAAATTTTTTGAAAATTTGATTTCACAATAATGGCGGATATCGCCAATGACAGTTGAAAAAAAAACATTTTTCGCTCATTTTTCATTGGACTTTTAAAATTATTTACAGTATTGTTTACTAAATAAAAGCGCGTGATTTATGTAGTAAAAAGTGCATTCAGTGAATAATTTATAAAGAACATTGAAATATTAATATATAATATACCAACCCGCATTGAGCAAGCGTGGTGATTACGCTCAATCCTTCTCTGTATGAGAGGAGACCTGTGCCCAGCAGTGGGACGATAAAAAGGTTGATGATGATGATTGAAATATTGCAGCATAGTGGCCACATCATGACTACTCCAAACCCCTCCTATAGTGGGATTTTTAATTCGAGTCAGAAAAATGACAAGGGCAAGTGTCACTGATATGAATAAGGGTGACCCGCTACAATAGTGATGTTCGGCAATCAATAGACTTAGACATTTCTTCTTCTACAGCCTATACATGTCCACTGCTGAACAAAGGCCTCCCCCAAGGCTTTCCACGATGACCGGTCTTGTGCTGCCCGCATCCATCAGCTTCCCGCGACCTTCACCAGGTCATCGTTCCACCTTATTGTTAGACATTTCATCATCAACCTTTTATCGTCCCACTGCTGGGCACAGGTCTCCTCTCATACAGAGAAGGATTGGGCATAATCACCACGCTTACTCAATGCGGGTTGGCGATTTCAGACTTAAAGTCCAGGTTTCCTCAAGATGTTTTCCTTCACCTTCAGTCATTGGTGTCCAATATATACTTAGAAAGTCCATATAACTTTAGAAAAGTTACATTGGTACTTGCCTGACCTGGAATCGAACCCGCCTACTCATACTTGAGAGGCTGGTGTTTTAACCACTAGGCCACCACGACATTTTTACATTTAGTCATGCATTATTTCATTAGGTATCAAAGCGGTTTTTTATTGTAAATATATTATATGATTTTAGAAATATGGGCCTTACCAGCATATTAAACTCACTACAACATTATCACAAGAGCTGGGGAAAAAATGTTTAAAGAGATTCAGAGCAATTAAGAAATAATACAAATCATTTTATACGTTTTTATTCGTTACTTTTTTATTGATTACCACTCGAATCGAAATCAGTTACATTTATAAATTATGAATCCGCACATTCATCTATGATGTGGTCGAGTTGAAACATTTCATCTTCAACTTTTATGGCATGATTGATGCACTTCTCCAATTTTCCGGTGTCAAGTTTTGTTTTTCCTGGCGACGACGTACTCCTTTGCTTGAGCCCAAACTAAGGTCCGTATTACAGAACGTCACTCAAAACTCAAGCTTTACTTAAGTCACGATTCAAGCCACTTGATTGGTTAAAACTAGTTTTAAATAATGTTTAAGCAGAGATCAATGCTTGAGTTTCCTTCTGGAATACGCACCTAACTCTATTAGGTTGAGCTCACAGTAATAGGGGGGGCAGACGCAGGATTGTGGCACCGCGATTCAGCGGCCAATTCTTCCACAACATAGCGTTCGTAATTAGTTTTTGTTACAATAAACAGTTTTAATCTACCTACTGAAATTATTTATTTTATCATTATTTCAAATATAAACTGACTTTTGTTCCACCCTGTATTTTTATTTATATATATATACGCAATTTGAATTAAAAAGTGCAATCCAGACTAAGTTTTAAGTGTAAAATCTCGATTTACCACATCACTATTTATTTGGGACAAAAAACCTGCAACACTGGAGTTGTCATTTATCTGACTCGAATTAAAAATCATAATGTAGTCGGCTCACGCGGGAAACGAAAGGAGGTAGGTTAGTCAAGTCAGGATAAGAAGATATATAAAGGAAAAAATAGAAAAGGATAAACTTCCTCAAGTCCAGACTGTATGGCGTACCATGCCTTTGCCTTTTCCGTTTAGAAGTACGGAAAGAAGTGAACCAAAAAAAATCAACCAAAACGACGAACATTCATTATATCTATAGATAAGAAACTATTTTATTTTGAAAAAAGTATTTTGAAAATACCTATTTTGCATTTAGCATTTCAAATACAAAACGCAAAACTATTTGGTATTTTGTATTTGAAATAGTAAATCTGAAAAGTATTTTGCATTTTGTATTTAAATGCTTTTTTAAAACCATTTTGTACATCTCTGGTGATTAGCCATTCTTTAACCATACATTTTGACCTTTTAACGTCACTTAACTTTAATAATCCATACTAATATTATAAATGCGAAAGTAACTCTGTCTGTCTGTCTGTCTGTCTGTCTGTCTGTCTGTCTGTCTGTCTGTCTGTCTGTTACGCTTTCCCGCTTAAACCTCTCAACCGATTTTGATGAAATTTGGCACAGACAATCTTTAGACCCTGAGAAAAAACATAGGCTACATTTTATCTCGGAAAAATTTGATGTTCCCGAGGGAAATCTAAAAAGCGCGATATAACCGAATTCCACGCGGGCGAAGCCGCGGGCGGAAAGCTAGTCCTTAATGAATAAACACCACAGTGTTTAAGGGGTTTATTCACAAACAATGTTTAAAGTTAAGTGACGTGCAAGCGTCCAAAATGTATGTTTAAACAATCGCTAATCACTAGTTAACTTTAAGCAGCGTTTATGAATAACGAGGATTATGTTTAATGCGGTATTCATTGTCACCATTCACTCTAAAATTACAACTTACGTATAATTTTATCTGTCGTTCATTTTATTACAAAATGTTTCCGAAAAGTATTGTGAAGTGAAAGTGTAATGAAAGCTTCAAACATTTACGTTCACGCGTCCACTTCAGATTCGGCAATATTCGATAACAGAATGCATAAACTGGTATGATATGCAATATCGAGAAAGTAGAATACAATCTCCTTGTAAGGAAATAGGAAATTAATTGACTTAAATTGACTTGATTAAATGACACAAGTCGTGGTGGCCTAGTGGTTAAAACACCAGCCTCTCAAGTATGAATGTGCGGGTTCGATTCCAGGTCAGGCAGTACCAATGTAACGTTTCTAAGTTATATGTATTTCCTAAGTATATCTTGGACACCAATGATTGATTATAAGGTGAAGGAAAACATCTTGTGGAAACCTGGACTTTAAGTCTGAAATCGCCAACCCGCATTGAGCAAGCGTGGTTATTACGCCCAATCCTTCTCTGTATGAGAGAAGACCCATAGGTCTCCTCTCCCAAGGCCTCCCCCAAGGCTTTCCACGATGACCGGTCTTGTGCTGCCCGCATCCATCGGCTTCCCGCGACCTTCACCAGGTCATCGGTCCACCTTGTTGGGGGTCTCCCTACGCAGCGTCTTCCAGTACGTGGCCGCCACTCCAGAACCTTGCTGCCCCATCGGCCATCGGTTCTACAAGCAATGTGCCCTGCCCACTGCCACTTAAGTTTAGAAACTCGCAGAGCTATGTCGGTGACTTTGGTTCTTCTGCGGATCTCCTCATTTCTGATTCGATCACGCAGAGAAACTCCTAGCATAGCTCTTTCCATTGCCCTTTGTGCGACTCTGAGCCTTCGTATGAGACCCATTGTAAGCGACCACGTTTCAGTTCCGTAAGTCATCACTGGCAACACACACTGGTCAAAGACTTTGGTCTTGAGACACTGTGGTATCTTGGACGACGAGAAGATGTAGCGTAGCTTCCCGAACGCTGCCCAACCGAGCTGGATTCGCCGAGACACCTCTTTCTCGAAGTTGGACCTACCTAGTTGGACTGTCCCAGGTATATATACTCGTCAACAACTTCGAGTGCAGAGCAACCAACTACAATTGGAGTGGGTGCGACATGAGAGTTCGACATGATCTTCGTCTTATCCATGTTCATTTTAGACCCACTTGTTGGGAAGCTCTGCTGAGGTCATTGAGCATTTTGCCCAAGTCTTCCAGGGTCTCAGCCATGACCACGATATCATCTGCGAAACGGAGATTAGTGATGTACTCGCCGTTGATGTTGATGCCAAGTCCTTTCCAGTCCAGGAGCTTGAAGACATCTTCCAACGCAGCAGTGAACAATTTAGGAGATATGACATCTCCTTGTCTCACTCCACGCTGCAGTTGGATCGGTTTCGAGTCCTGATCCTGGAGACGGACTGACATGGTGGCGTTTTTGTACAAACACTTTATCACCTCAATGTATCGATGGTCAATTTGGCACCGCTGGAGAGACTGTAGCACCGCCCAAGTCTCAATCGAATCGAAGGCCTTCTCATAGTCCACAAACGCCAAGCATAGTGGTTTGTTATACTCCTCGGACTTCTGTATAACTTGCTTTCTGTATACGTTATCTGTCGATAAATCGCTAGAATCGTCCCGACGAAGGAATCCTTCCTGAAACAAAACTTGTGGAATACTCATACATAAGTTATCAAAAGTTGTACGATGTAACTGTGAAAGAACACTCATTAAACTGTTAGCAATCCAGCAGCTGCGCACACGCTTCTATGTGTATTAGTTAATTACCGCGACTACCAGAGGTAGGTGAGGTACGCACCTTACTACTTTTGGAAGGAGGGCTCCGGTACATAATTACCGCGACTACCGGACGTAGGTGAGGTACGCACCTTACTACTTTTGGAAGGAGGGCTCCGGTACATAATTACCGCGACTACCGCAGGTAGGTGAGGTACGCACCTTACTATTTTTGGAAGGAGGGCTCCGGTACATAATTACCGCGACTACCGGACGTATGTGAGGTACGCACCTTACTACTTTTGGAAGGAGGGCTCCGGTACATAATTACCGCGACTACCGGACGTATGTGAGGTACGCACCTTACTACTTTTGGAAGGAGGGCTCCGGTACATAATTACCGCGACTACCGGATGTAGGTGAGGTACGCACTTTACTACTTCTGGAAGGAGGGCTCCGGTACATAATTACCGCGAATACCGGACGTAGGTGAGGTACGCACCTTACTACTTTTGGAAGGAGGGCTCCGGTACATAATTACCGCGAATACCGGTCGTAGGTGAGGTACGCACCTTACTACTTTTGGAAGGAGGGCTCCGGTACATAATTACCGCGAATACCGGTCGTAGGTGAGGTACGCACCTTACCATTTGAAGGAGGGCTCCGGTACATAAACATGGAACATGAAGCAATCAGATGCAAAAGGCTAACTATGAAAGCAAATCCGACATTATTACTAGATCGGTACTGAAAATAAAAAACTTCAATTTAAAAAAAAACAACCAATGCGATTCAATTCATTTCAATGTAATTAACAGTATTTTTTATTTTACCTAGGAAAACAAATTAAAAATATATACTATCTATAAAAGTTTTCTCTTACTTAAAGATGATACAAGCAATCTGCTGATGGGCTGGGAACTGTAACGACCTACTCACAAACAGAACTACCATTTTCTGACAAAACATACAACCTAGTAGGAAGAAAAACCAATAGGAAATGGAACTTCTCCTCATGTCTGCTTCATCTTTGCTGGTTTTCCACTATTATTAAAATTTCTATTAAATTGTTTAATATGAAATCATTCACAATAAATGCATTACAAATGAAATTATGTACGAAATTACATTATGGTACGATCAGTGGTTACATTGTTGAACTTACAAGAATCTATTGTGTCGGATGAGTTTGTGTTTATGTAAGTTGTCTATGTTGACACGCAAACGGCGGATGTTGCGCATGGGAAAGAGCAAGCACGAAAATACAGCGTATCAGTTGTAGGTAACGGAACTATTGTTTGAAATGTTTTTTTACCCTGTTTTTCTTAGCAAGTACGCTTGCAACCTTCTTCAGCAATATCATGTTCTGTAGACTACTGATACATTAAATTTTCTTTAGAATAGGAATTATGTGAAACTCAAATGTATTACCACAACACTCGGAGCCTGTATGTCCTGATGGAGGATTATCACTCACCTCATTACTTGCTTCTATTGGTCAGATTTGTATTTCTTATGTTACGTAACACGCTTCTAAAGACACATCAATTAGCATTACTTCCATAAATATTATTTGTACATTACAATTTATCACCGACT
Source organism: Sesamia nonagrioides (assembly GCA_017933935.1). Classification (NCBI taxonomy): domain Eukaryota; kingdom Metazoa; phylum Arthropoda; class Insecta; order Lepidoptera; family Noctuidae; genus Sesamia; species Sesamia nonagrioides. Next base: position 110,462 of record JADWQK010001703.1, read on the forward strand.
GCGGCCACTTCATCGGAGACTCAAAATTGCATGACTTTACAAATGACGGTGAGTTTCCGCAACATTTATTACAATCCAGTCGGTAACTGCAACACGTTTGCTTCAGATAAATGTTTAAACCAATTATTTAGTAACTCCGGATGACACAAACGATCTAGATGACCTTTCCGGTCCATTATTACCGAAAACTACCTCTTACGCAAGATTTGTATCGCTTCACACAGCCGGTAGGTAGCACACCACAACCAAATGAAGACAAGCAGAAAGACCACTTTGGACAAAGAGACTTCTGGTTATGACATCGTCACGGTCGCTGATAATGGTTATGATTGAACTAATAAATGATTTATCCTTTGTAAGTAGATTTATATAAACACTTTTACAAATGAATTAAACTACAACAATAAAATTATGTCATTGCATGAACACAACGCATTTTAATGTTTATTTCAATTGGTTGTGGGGATTGATCTCGCTCTGTTGTTATTTATTTTTCAATGTGAATTTCTAGAAAGAATATAGGTCAACAATAATACGTGGAGTTTCTGTGGATATCAGCACTACACGATGCGTCCGCGAGCTTCCGGCTTCTCGCTGCACTTTACGTAATGCGCTCCTAATTGGAGGTCACTGCACCGGATCATCTCATAACAACCGAGATAACGAACATTATAAACAGTGTCGCGTGTTACATCTTTTAGAAACCTCTCTCTCTTTCACCGAGAACGAAAGGCATGTGCATTATATCTATAGCGACAGCCGCGTATACTTAATTAAGTCACATGTACTGTGGGTGAGCCTCCTTATTACAGACAGGGAACGCATCCAGACTCTGAGCTGCTAGAGTTTCTCACTCCTGATGAATAACCCTATATACCTAAACATAACCCTGCCTACCTGGAAAACGAGTCCGACCTCTAGACCGACGGGGCATTTATTATAAAATGAATACTTTCGGCTGCCTGTAGCTCGAGCTCGGGAGTTCCAAGCAGAAGAGTGTTACTGTTGATAAACAATGAGGCTACAGAGCCGGTCTGACATAAAAATAATTATACAATTAGTAATACACTGGTATATCACCTTAATACACAATTAGACGAGGTCGTTCATAATTCTCATCTTTGTAGCACTTGCGAAAGATTTAAACTATGTACTTTTTTTAAATCAGCTACAAATACATATTTAATACATAAGGTTAGCAAAGTTGTTGCAGTCCACTGCATTATCAACAGATAAGACATTAGTAGTTACATCTGTAGTTACCACTTTAAGTGGTAACTACAGATGTAAACTAGACGAGCTAAACATGAGAAATGAATAAACATTATTGTACAACTTATAATAGACGTTATTGTAAGCATATACTTAAATTATTCAACATAATAAAATAATAATAAACCACAGATCTGCGGCAACTCGGCAAGTCTTGAACTTGGTTTGGACTCCCATGGAACCAAGTTTTTCATGCATTATGAAACTTGAGAGAAATAACAATGTACCCAACATTGTTATTTGTCGAAAAATGTGTATTATTTATTTAATTAAGGTTCACCAACAGTTGCTACAGATAGTTTACAAATTGTCTTATATCTAATTGCACAAACAATTACAAGCAAACACCACATGCTAAGTGCTTTTTGTAACTTTATCAATGTCTGCCTGCGTTCGTTTACCAGTTTGCACATGCGAGGTACAGGTGAATTAGCGCCAGACTATATTACGACAATGTTACACATCTGATGAAAGGTCAATTCAAATGGAATCGACATCAATCACTTGTATAGATTAATTAATGCAGATATTAAATTCAAATTTAAAATAATGATTGAAATTGACGTTATCGCATATGCATGAGGGTGTTGTAAGTTAACAATATGGAGACAGACGTACAGCTCACATATTTAGCAATTCGGTTTGGAAAGTCCACTGAGGCCCTCTTATTGATCTGAGTACCAATCTTCAATGTTTGGTGCTGATTTGCTGATCATAAACTTCGCAGAATGAAATTGGTACCCATCCGTAGGTTGTAAATTAATACATAGATTGTAACTTCAACAGAAGCTGTTTTCAACCGACTTCAAAAGTAGGACTACTACAACGAGGTTACTCAATTCGACCGTGGTAGGCTACTCGGTGGTAGGCCATAATATTGGCTGCCGGCAGAAGTTACCACCCACCAGACAAAGTGTTGCCGCCAAGCGATTCATCGTGTTCCGGCATGATGTTTGCAGTTGAAGCCGTACGAAGGACGGGTCTGAGCAGTTGTGTTGCGATGTGTGCAGGGTACGATGCGCCAAATGTTGTTGGGTTTAACATTGCATCACCTCGCTCAGCTGCCGTCTTCCTTCCTATTCACTTAGTTTTTCAAGTGAATAGGCTTAATAAACTAGCGCGCTTTACCATCAACGATTGCATCACTGCTTACCATCAGGCGGGATTGCGATCGAGCACTAGTTTATAATTATTAAAAAAAATATACAACGTTATTTTTTTAACCGACTTCAAAAAGGAGGAGGTTACTCAATTCGACTGTATAATGCTTTTTTATATTTGTTCGCGGATAACTTCGTCGTTTATGAACCGATTTTGATAATTCTTTTTCTGTTGGAAAGAAAACATTTCCAAGGTGGTCCCATGATGAGGACATCAGGGTTTGATGGGAAATCAAGGGGAACTTTCAAAAATTGTAGGGACGGCTAGTGCATTTGTAAGTTTGTTCATTACACTACGATTTTTAATTCGAGCCAGAAAAATGACAATTCCAGTGTTGCAGGTTTTTCTCCCAAATAAATAGTGATGTGGTAAATCGAGATTTTACAATTATAAAAGTTAGTCGAGCGTGCATTTTTTTTATTCAAATTCAAATTGCGTATATGTAATTATAAATATAAATAAAAATACAGAGTGGACCAAAAGTCTGTTTATATTTGAAATAATGATAAAAAAAATAATTACAGTAGGTAGATTAAAACTGTTTATTGGTTTCGATAGAAAACAAAAGGGAATTTATTTCTTAAAAATTATATCATCCATATGCAATCAATTTCAATCTCATTATCAATTCATTATTCTGGCATTACTGCAATCTAGAGTGGAAATTTTTGATAAAAGCTTTACATGTTTTTGTTGTGTTGTTTTGGATTTCTATGCGAATATGACCTTTTAATTCGTCAACTGGGTTGGTGTCGTAAATCTTAAGATATCCCCAAAGAAAAAGCCCATTGGGGGATAGATCCGAGCTACGAGGCGGCTAGTTAATGTCCCCTCTTTTCGATATCACTTTCGGGCCATAAAAGTCTTCAGCTGTCCTTGACGATTCATTACATGTATACTTATATACAGGCAATTCTCGTTAATTTAAACTTATTTTTGAATCGAATAAAAATAGTATGGACTATCATGAAGAAATATATTTTTTTATAAATATATACGGACAAATCACACAGAATGAGTTAGCCCCGGTAATTCGGAGTGTTTTGAAGAATGGCTTAAAAGCATTTTGCCAAATTTAAAACCAAATGCGGTGCTGGTATTAGATAACCCATCGTACCATTCTAGAAAAGTCGAGCGTATGCCCACTTCAAACTGGCGGAAGGCTGATATTATTCAGTGGTTAGATGACAAACAAATTAATAAATCAAACTGCGATAATAAAGGCTCAATTAATGGAACTAGTAAAGTTACAATAAACTAATTACGAACGCTATGCTGTGGAAGAATTGGCCGCAGAATACGGTGTCAACATCCTGCGTTTAGCCCCCCCTCCATTCCTCTGAATCTCTTTAAACATTTTTTCCCCAGTTTTTGTAATATTGTTGTAGTGAGTTTAATATGCTGGTAAGGTTTCTAAGATCATATTGTTAAATACGGTATGTATTACATATTTACAATAAAAAACCGCTATGATACCTAATAAAATAATGCATGACTAAATTTATAAGTCTATTGATTGCCGAACATCACTATTGTAGCGGGTCACCCTTTTTCGTATCAGTGACAGTTGCCCTTGTCATTTTTCTGGCTCGACTTAAAAATCCCAGTATAGGTATTTTAAAGCACTACAATTTAATAAGGGTCTGGAGTAGCTTTGATGATCTCAACGATTCACAGCAGCTACCTCGTGTTTGTGCTTTATTGATTTGTATTGATATGAACATTACACCTAAATGAGTTGTAATTGTCATTAAGGCTCTGATGATGAAGACAAAGGCCAGTTCAGGGAACTCCTCGACGGTAATTCATTTATATTAATGAAAGCTTTGCACCTATATGGGTTATAATAAAGCTCTGCAGTAGACCTGCTGATGGAGCCGAGAGACGGTCGAGGGAACTCTTCAACGATTCACAGCAGGCTCTACCTTGTGTTTGTGCTTGAATAATTTATATTGATAAGAGCTTTACACCTAGATAGATTGTGATTATCATTAGGGGCCTTATTTTAAAGACGAAGGACAGTTAAGGGAACTTCTCAAAGGTTTACAGTAGCTACTTTGTTTTTACACTTAAATCATTTATATTGATGAGGACTTTGCACCCATGTGGGTTAAAATGAAGGTCTGCAGTAGTTCTGATGATGAAGACCATAGACACTCGAGGGAATTCCTCAACGATCTACTTTCCAAAGGCGGTGTCAATAATGAATATACAAAAACCAAAGACACCGACTTCCGAAATTAGTTCTTTTTCACTTTGTAGTACTTATCTTTTTTTTTTTTTGGAATTCAGGTGTTTTTTTTATATTTTTGTAAAAATGTTTTTAACTATACATTACCCAGGCATTATTTATTCAGGATGCATCAGTTCTGCTACTTCGGTTAAAACTTTCATCATCATCAACCTTATTATCGTCCCCCCAGCAGTGGGACGATAACAACACAGGTCTCCTCTCATACAGAGAAGGATTGAGCGGGAGGTGTAAAGAGAAAGTGTAACAAAGTGAGTAATATGTTTATTTGTTATTTCGTTTGACTCCTAGACCATACATAATCGATAAGAGCGGCGCGCGCGCATCCATTTGGTACACAACAAGAGATATCGAATTGTCGTGAAAGTTACAACAATAGGTAACTGGGAAAAGCTATACCTACATTCAAAATTGTTATTGGCCGAAGCGTTTTAAGAAATAAATAATTGCGTTCATTGCTCGGTTACCATTTTTACCTGTGTGTCTTACAAATAAAAGCGGCAATGAACATCGGTTTTTACATCTTGGGCTATTGTTGGTAATGTTTGAGGGACTAATCGTGTGTGTCCGATTGTACGAAACAGCATTTATAAAACGATTTAGATAATGTTCAGTGGAATTGGATTTCCTTATCAAATGCAGAGGTACTTAGGGTGTGTGCTGTAATCGATCAGCTTTGTTACCGGTGCATTGAGCGTGTACTTTAGTTTTCTAATTTGAATCTTGAAGCTTCAAAGAATCTTTAAATTATTTAACACCACCGACAAAAACCAGCATAAAGAATCCAGCTAGTTATAATTTCTGGCGAATAAGCGGCTCTACTCTAAGTTCGAAGTATGTAGGTGGGTATTGCTTTCTCAATAACAATTATTTAGTCATCATTTTTATACCTATCTAAGCTATTACTAATTACCTACGTGAGAAGGCATGTTATTTTCGCTTTAATCCGTGTGTTTCAAATAGCTAAATAATAATATTCAAATAATATTCAATAAACAATATTCAAATCGATGATTGTGTTGTTTTTTATTCGTCTAATTATCTACATATTATTTATAAATTATTGACTCATTATCTGGTAAGTATTTATACATGCCGAATCAGTGTTACATGTTTAGTAGGTACTTATCTATACTAATATATAAAGCTAAAGAGTTTGTTTGTTTGTGCGCGCTAATCTCAGGAGCTACTGGTCCGATTTGAAAAATTTTTGCCTATTAATCCAGGAAGGCTTTAGGCTACGTAACATCCCGCTATGACCAATAGGAGCAGAGCAGTAACAAAAAATGTTGCGAACACGGGAGCTAACGCAGCAGTACATATTGCCAATAGGAGCTGAGCATGACTAATTCCACGCGAACGAAGTCGCTGGCGGCCGCTAGTCTAAGATAAGGTAACAAAAATTCATAACAGCGTCCTTTTGTTCGGTAGGTGAGTATAGTATTTATATGAAAGACATATGATTCCGGCTCCCTAAGCTGCACACTTGTAAACACTGCATGTGATCCTCGCTGACGAACTACCTCGCTATGTCCATACTGTGTGCTTGTTTACGGACCATTTGGACATACTTACCTATAACGATGTGTGACAGCGACATGGCTGTGCCGGCTGTGACACGCATTAACATCACAATGAGTTCACCACAATGAGTTATCACCCGGCCGGCTGAGTTGTTACCGCGAGGCGGCTTGCGTCCTGGCCGGATCCCCGCCCTGGGACCTAGAGGCGAAAGTACTCGCGTCATTATACCGATGGCGCGAGGAAGAGCGGACACGGGGCTCCAGTCCGGCGCAGCGGCAGATCGAGCTGCGCCGAGAGGAGCTCCGTCAGGTCCTGGTGGCGGACTGGCGGCAGAGGCTTATGCGCCCTACCGCCGGCCTCGCTACCGTCGAGGCGATCCGGCCAGTACTCGACGACTGGCTCGGGAGAAGGCACGGCTCCCTGTCGTTCAGGGTGACGCAGGTGCTGTCGGGGCACGGCTGCTTCGGCAGGTACCTGTGTCGCCTAGGCAGGGAGCCGGACGCTCGGTGCCACCACTGCGTCCAATGCGGGGAGGACACGGCGCAGCACACGCTCTCCGAGTGTATAGCTTGGGAGGAGCAGCGCCGTGTCCTCACAAATGAAGTAGGAGGCGACCTGACGCTGCCGGCAGTAGTGCGGAGGATGGCCGGCAGCGCAGAGTCGTGGGACGCGGTGGTGTCCTTCTGCGAGGACGTGATGTCGCAGAAGGAAGCTGCGGAACGGGAGAGGGAGATCTCAACTCCCTTCCCGGGCCGCAGAAGACGCACCGGGCGCCGAAGAAGGGCGGATAACGCCCTCTTCCGCCCCCCATGAATGGGTCCAGGGGCGAGGGACATGGGGAAGTCCCCGCCCCCTATTCGATGGACCCCGCGGCGGAGGCGCGCGCAAGTGTCAGCGCGCGCCTCTGAGGCGATGCACGGGGTAGCTTAACACCCCACTACCCCGTGCCGGAGACGAGGCCCGGACAGACCGGGCCAGGACGAGAGTGTGGGGCTGCGGAAGAATTTAGACTCCCGCGGCCCCACGCGCGCTCGTGATAGAAGAGACACCGGGGTGGTTTTAGTCAGTAAAAGTCTGACAGACCCCGTCGCCCACCCTAGGGCGGCGGACATCCTATGAGGATTTCCAACCGAAAAAAAAAGCCCACGTGCTCGAGCACAACTACCCATCTCAATAGCGCTAACTCTGGCATACACACATTTAGGATTTGGAATTGTAGATAATCTGTATACTTACCTATCACAAATGAAGATATTATTCTATATTCATAGTGAAAGAGTAACAGAACCAAACATACAGTTAATTAAATCAATGAAATGTGTTATATCAATTACATTTTAAAAAAAAACTAACGAGTAATATTTATCTCGGTAACAATGATTTCTCTAAATGATGTTTTCGAATATATAAACTTCCGTAGAAAACCAGAATATACCTAATATGTATATAATTAAAAATAGTTGGTATGCATAAATCGAAGTGCTCTTCAGTTAGAGTTGCTGAGCGGAGACGAGCAACGAGAGGAGAGGGAGGCACTGATAACATGTCGTAGCACACATGACACAATAGTCATATGAAAAAATCTAAAATTTCTCTTATTTCTAATCAGTCGGCTACAACTCTCTTGACAAACTGATACTTATATTGTTTAGAAGACATTTTCTAACTTGTAGACACAAGTGGTGATGGTTCCTCTCGATTCTGAAGAATGAGTTTCTATGTCAGCGGCGCATGTGGGACAATGGGGGTGAATCACATGAATTATTCAGATTGGTTCACGGTGTCAGGAATGCAGACGTGCACGTCGTTTTTTATTTCTAAACATTCTTTTAAGATAATATGAATAAATATGTAAGTTGACAATGCAGAGGAAGACATTTGTAGTCGGTAGTATTTAGCATAGATTAAAAAGAAATATCATGACGTAATGTTAAGCGAGGGACATTTCGTTGGTCGAAAAGTTCGTTTCCCTGAAGTCTAAAATACCAATAATTGACATTGGCGCCGATTGTGTTGTGTACAAACTAAATTTATGTTCAGTGCATCTTTTTCTTTCTAATTCAATAAGAAAAGGATAGAAGATAACATTTTAGTTTAATCCTGTCAAATTAAGATATTCCATAGACAGTTTAGACGCGATTAAAAACATGACGACTAAAAATACGTCAGTTTACGTCAGGAGCGCACTAATTTGAGAGGTCTAAACTGACATTTTATCTTCTGTCCTTTTCCTAATGAAATAAAAACTAATACTAACACAGAATCGGCGCCAATAGCCCCAGTTCCCTTGTTCACATACTAAACTAAATTTAGTTTAGTTTGTGAACAACAAATCGGCGCCAATAGCCCCAGTTCCCTTGTTCACATACTAAACTAAATTTAGTTTAGTTTGTGAACAACAAATCGGCGCCAATATCCCCAGTTCCCTTGTTCACATACTAAACTAAATTTAGTTTAGTTTGTGAACAACAAATCGGCGCCAATAGCCCCAGTTCCCTTGTTCACATACTAAACTAAATTTAGTTTAGTTTGTGAACAACAAATCGGCGCCAATAGCCCAGTTCCTTGTTCACATACTAAACTAAATTTAGTTTAGTTTGTGAACAACAAATCGGCGCCAATATCCCCAGTTCCCTTGTTCACATAAACTAAATTTAGTTTAGTTTGTGAACAAATCGGCGCCAATATCCCAGTTCCCTTGTTCACATACTAAACTAAATTTAGTTTAGTTTGTGAACAACAAATCGGCGCCAATATCCCCAGTTCCCTTGTTCACATACTAAACTAAATTTAGTTTAGTTTGTGAACAACAAATCGGCGCCAATATCCCCAGTTCCCTTGTTCACATACTAAACTAAATTTAGTTTAGTTTGTGAACAACAAATCGGCGCCAATAGCCCCAGTTCCCTTGTTCACATACTAAACTAAATTTAACTTCAGTGCATCTTCTTCTTTCTAATTCATTAAGAAAAGGACAGAAGATAAAATGTTAGTTTGGATCTGTCATGGTGCGACGAGCTGTACAAACCAAACGATCAGTAATTTAATGTACGACGAGTAACGAGTAGTACTTTAACCCTGGAATGAAAGAGCTTGCAGTCGTGGGACAGCAGTGTCATGACAAGGATTAACAGTAGATATCACAGTAGGTATACATGGTCGTCACATGGTACCTACTCATCTAAGACACGAAGTAAAAATGAACAACTCTTGTAGAACCGGTGCCTAACATTAGCACAATAGTGTCGATGTAGGGCGTGGCGTGCTCGGTCGCAGCGCTTCGGATCAGTTGGTCACCGAACTCACCAATTCGCAACTGTTTGTTTTTCCCGCTGCTTCTCCCGCTGGGAATTATCAACAGCTTTCTAATTGTCTGAATTTCACAGTGACGTCATGCGATTTGTTACGAAACATTTTGGATGAACTTTTAATTTGATACGTTAAGCAGTGCTTGCCTCTGAGCGACACTACTTTACCAGAATTTTTCTCAATAAATTTTACAGTTGCAGTGGATTTGGTGACACTGCTAGCAGTTGCAGGTTCTGTGAGCTCTTACTGGAAACAACAAGTTTTTTAAAACTTAAATTTAATAGTCAGTTAATGTAAGTGATGTTCATTAACCCCTCGTGTAGTGTGACACATATGAACTGGCAGGTCCATATAAACGGCATAACACCTTAATGTCTTGACGTCAATCGTCTATAAAATAAGTCAACAGCATTAAGCCTTCGCTTATACTGATGGTAATAGAAGACGGAGGGTCGAAGTGGGTCAGGGATGGGCCCGCCCGTCGTCCTCGGTCGTCGGCACTATGACAATATCTATCTATGTTCTTCGTGGTTGGTGAGTCGTGTAGGCGCGAGATACAACTATTCAGAAAGTGATAGTTTAGGAAGGAAGAACACAATTTCAATTTCATTTCGAACGAAAGAGAAATAGTCTCTGATACATAAAATCCTATAAACTTCATCGATTTACGATTTCGATATGTTCATAAAATTTTAATTGCGATTTTCCCGGGAATCACAATAACTCCCAAGGTGATTAAAACAATATTGTAACTCGTCACGAGTTCACTAACAGGTTTTAAATACGATATCGGCTGGATGTGGACCATGTAGTCGGGGATTTACATTCTACCACGTAACAACACTGATTGGGACCCAATTCATTTATATCACACACTTATCATGCCCTAAGATAATGCATATCTATTGAATTCCTTATCAAAAATAATAATCCTAAGTAGTATAATTTATTCTTTATAGTTTTATTATTTTAGTGGTCAGGTACAATACCTACCTATTGAGCCACACTCGTGTCATAGAATAAAGAGAGGGAAGTACGTTATCTTCATACAAACGGACCGCGCGCGGCTTGTATGTGTGCGCCATAGTATCTATGCGTCGCCGCACGCACACCTAAACACAATATTAGAGTGCCTATGACTGCGCTAGTAGCGGCTAGCACGGAACGAGGTTCGCGCGTCACGGCTTTTCGGCACATTAGCTTTTAAAAAATGATCACATAAACTGCAAAGTTGGTATGTCTATTTATGAACAAATAAAAGACTTATATTTTTCAAATTATATTTCTAAAAGTTATTTACAAGGATACGGATATATTACACATTAAAGTTTAATAACAACGCGTTTCGTAATAGTCGAAACCGAAGAAAGTAGGTATTTTTCTGTAGCTAATTTGTAATTTTGTATTAAATGTGTGATTCAATAGATGTTATGTTTGTATTATTTATATTTGTATTAATTAAAAATAAAAATAAATATGGTTCTTTATGTGTACAAAACTAAAAATAAAAATTACAAAAAAAAAAACTGACTAGTATATGTAAACTAAATACTAAGCAAATAATTTAAACATAAGCTCTTAGTCTATAAATATTTGTTAGCGGTTTGGGCGACAACCGTAACCGACGAAGCGCGGACAGTCGTCAACCCTAAGACAGTAGGCAATTAAATCGCGGATTGGGTCGCAGATAACCTACTTCCCCTCTTTATTCTATGCTCGTGTACCGGTACCTACAGCGCCGCATACGTGCAACGCATCATACTGACGTCACGTAAATCGTGCATCTCGCAAGCAAAGTTTTCCGCGCAACTAGCTTCCCATTATCAACCATTAGGCAAATGTCCACCAAACACAACTCCCGGAGGATATTTCCTTTTCTATATTTCAGGCTGTATGAACTTTACACCCTATTCCTCATACTTCTGAACTCTTAAGAATGTGATAAGCAAATTAAGTGTTGACTTGATCTACTCCTAACGTTTTTACATGCTTTTTTAATAAAAAGCAAAAATAAAAATAATTTTAAAAAAATCGTGAGGCGCTTAATATACTTACAAAAATTGTGGCACAAAGCGCCTCACGCATTTTTTTAAATTATTTTTAACTTTTTAGTTTGATGTTTTTTAAAAGCATGTTTTTTTAGTTTTTGCACTAGAAAAAATAAGTTAAAATATAAATAACAAAACGAAGGTTCAAGCAATACTACTCTATCATATTAGCCTGTTTGACGCTGCTGAATGCTGGGCTGGGACCCAGGATCAGTAGTCGACACCTATGATGATATAGTCACAATAGCAAAATATAAAACCGACTAAACAAACAGCTTATCATAAAATTACTTTTAAAGCAGTTTGTGTATAAAAGACCACTTAGCTTTGTATGAAATGCCCTTATCAACATGGATAGCAATAGTTATGTACTTATCATGTATTGGTACATAATTATGTAGAGTAACCTTGTATAAGACGGAAATATCCTGGTACGTACATTTACCAAAGACCTAGTTTGTACCATGTCTGTTGAGGATAAAATTAAAAAACATTAGTAAAACACGAAATTCCAAGGAGCGTAGCTGTACATACCAATATGGCGGTCGCGGGGGTCGATGAACTAATTCAATAATCTCAGGCGCAGCAGATAAACGTCTAGATGTAAATCCGAAGCGCACGCGCACCCAAATGTGTAGGTATGTTGTGAACGGGCAGTAAAACACGGTGAAAATATGTATGTCTTGTTGTTTTTATCTTAAAATAGAGAAGAATCCTTTCACAACATTAATTATCATCATACTTCTTCCGTCTGTCGAGGTGTGAGCAAATAATGTGTCTTATAAATATGTGATTATTTAGTTTTAGCATCAGAAGATGGAATACCTTTGATTTTGAATGTAAACTATTCTGTAATAAAGATGCGGAACGACACTGGAGACAGTTCACAATAGTTACTAATGATGTTCGGGAAGCTTCCAGCCGGGTCTGGTGTAGTGGTAAGAATTATTTATTTATTTCAACCAGACCCTTATTGAACAAATATTAAACCTGGTAAATATGTTAGGAACTGTTTACATGCCACTAGGCCACTACCAATCACTTTCTATTACTTATAGTGTTTAAGCTAGAGAAAGACAACTCTGATAAATTGAAGGTAAGCTGAAAATGAAATCTTCGTTCTGAAAATCAACATCATTTAGAACATTACGTGAGCAATTGAAAACTGCGTAACAGTGAAGTTGTGACGTGTCGACATTGATTCAATTATGAAATGGCTACGTTTTCCATGTTATCGTCGATTTTTATATTCTGCTTAATCATGCAGGAACGGTACAGCTTGCTTTCATATGCAAAGGGTAGAAACTCGAGCCTGAGTCTCTGTGTCTGTCACCACGCTGTATCTCATGAACCGTTATTTATTCCCATTCGTGTCTATAAATGAATAAACTATGACAAGTACGGTGAACACTTGAACAGTTAATAGCTTACAAGCTGTAAATATCGTTGTCTACCGGTTTGTTGAGAATTCTCACTACCAGCATCACATGCTACAAAGTTGTGAACTAAGATAGGTGAATACTTGGTAACATGCAGTCAATTAGACAGTTCTGTCTTCAGTTGATATTTCTGAGTGTTGTGTATTAATGAAGACGTGAAGGTGTTGACAGTGAAGCCGAGAGCGCTGTCCGCACTTTGATAACGTTCATTGTTATGTTCCGCTACAGTTGAGCACGGTGCAAGCCGCGAGCGGAGCGCGACAACACTGTTATTGAGCACCAACACTTGTTTAGTTTTGCTTAAAATACAGTCATGAGTGCTCACTACTGTTGAAATTATGGAGTTGCTGTCCACCGGAACTGGTCGACTTTTTTTGCACCATACATGATTAGAGGTATTGATAGATATTTGGAAAAATCTAAGTATACTTACATATAACTGAATTTGAGGGTGAGATGACCAAACACAAAACAACCACTTACTTTATAGACATATTATACTCTGTTTCGTTTGGTGTAAGACAGGGACCTTGGGTTCACGCGGTGTTTAGAAAACAATTTACTGCGAGAAAGTCAGCAGCCCGCTCACCGGTCATGACACGTCCACCATCAGTCAATCAGCATCAGCTATGTATAAAGAATGCTGCGTATGATTCCCTGACTATAGCGCACGCGCACCGTGCGTACATCTGCATGTGTGTGTGTGCGTATGATTCCCTGACTATAGCGCACGCGCACCGTGCGTACATCTGCATGTGTGTGTGTGCGAATGATCTGTATCGCGTTACGGTACAACGCGGCCCAGACGGAGTAGGGCGTGTAAACAGTATGTCGGACAAGTTATAATTACGTTTTAGTTAGAATAACAAAAGTCCCGACCGGCCACGAAGGACGGAAATCATCAGCCTTTGTCAACCGATGCGAGCAGTTAAAGCTCGAATATTTGACAGATGGAGCAATAGATAACAGCTTTCTTCAGCCTGTGAATATTGGTTTGCCGTACTTTCGTACCCATTTCCTGAACTTTTATAAGTTAGTGCTGAATTGTTAGGTTTTAGGAAGGAAAGCACTATAGAGGGACAAAAAATAAATATGCTCACCAGTGCCTTGATGTCAATTGCTTAATGTTTTGTGTGTATTAGCACAGTATAAAAATCATACAGTAGGTCGACGCCTTTGATCTCGTGTAAAATGCCGACATCGTTTAGACAGTAACGCATCGGCCAGGGTTGTCACAAATAAACAATATTTATGAAATTATTTATTTATTGCAGATTAACATCGATAGCTGTATTATATTTATATTAATTTGCTATTTTTACTAAGGGAACAACTCGAGACTGATTTAAGTTATTTAGATGGCATTTTCGTAACCAGCACCCCAATCGACCTCGGAATTAAGTCCCATATCATATTAATATACATTTAAATTGGCGTCCGCCATCTTGGATTTCAAAAAGGGTGGCTGTTTCGTAGCAAGCACTCGAATTATACTCAAAATTGACACTCGTATCAAATTATAAAAAAATGACGTCCGCCATTTTGGATGTCAAAAAGGATGGTTTTTTCGTAACAAGCAACCCAATTATACTCAAAATTGACACTCGTATCAAATTATAAAACAAAGAAATAAAAAAACAAACACGCGTTAGCCCTTAATGATAGATACCGAGCTACGAACATCGTTTTGTTCGCAGCTCAGGTGCCGCTTACCCTCGTCCCTCACACCTCGCACGATTCCTCTGTCTAGACGTCTTCGTTGGACGACTGTATGATATTTAGACTGTGATATTAGTAAGGATAGTGTAAGTTTTATTTTCTGTTTATTTTTTAATTTTATGTGAAATTTCAATATTTATTTAATTTTATGGGGTATGCTAATTCCAAAATAGACAAGTATTAATTATTAGGTACCAGGGAGCATTTGATCCCGGACCTTTAGAAGGCCGAAGGTACAAGGAGCCAAAGCCCACCCTTAGAGGTCCTTAAATAAAAAAAAGCAATGTCAAGAGACGCCAACTGACGATTATTCCTGTATGCTCTATGCAAGTACCCCAAGGCTATCCTTGGCTTGCAGTAGGTAAGTACTTACTATTGCAGAACATGGAAATAAAACATATTGAGCTATGGGTTTGAGTGGTTATGATTCGCAGTTATGATTAGAGATCGGAAATTACGGCGCCTATAAATCTTAAAGTTTTGTCGACCTCCGTGGCGCAGCGGTGAACACGCCTGCCTGCGACGTGGAAGCCCCGGGTTCGATCCCCGGCCAGATCATGATGGGCAGCGATCATTTCCTGATTGGCCTGGGTCTTGGATGTTTATCTAGGTATATATTTATCTATTATAAATAATATAGTATCGTTGAGTTAGTATCCCGTAACACAAGTCTCGAACTTACCTTGGGGCTAGCTCAATTTGTGTGATCGGACAGATCACACAAATATATTTATTTTTTATTAAGTATTCCTAAACTTGATCAAAACGCCGACAAAAGAATAATCATCATTAAATTGAAAAATTAAAAAGCGATGTGTATCTAGACATTGCTCGAACTGCACGCTTATGATTTGATTGTCATCAAAAACCATATGTAAATGATAACGATTCGCCCCAAATAAGAACAAATTCCAGAACCAGAAATTCGATTTCACGTGAAATGTCCCAAATATGAACATGATTCAAGGCCACTTAAAATAGTATTTACAAACTTTTAATAGTAAATATTATTAATAGTTTTCTCGGTGGTAGGTCATAACATCGGCTGCCGGCAGAAGTTACCACCCACCAGAAAAAGGCAATTCGTCGTGTTCCGGCATGATGTCTGGTGAAGCCGTACGGAGGACGGGTCTGAGCAGTTGTGTTGCGATGTGTGGTGGGTACGATGCGCCAAATGTTGTGTCTGGAGTTTGGTCGCGGAGAGTCTCCAGATCAATCTCCCTCTAGCGCAGCATCGTTTGGTCGTGCTGGTCTTGGGTTTAACATTACATTACTTCGCTCAACTGCCGTCATCGTTCCTATTCCTAAGTTTTTTAAGTGAATAGGCTTAATAAACTAGTGGGCTTTACCATCAACGATTGCATCACTGCTTACCATCAGGCGGGATTGCAGTCAAGCACTAGTTAATAATTATTAAAAAAAAAAAAAAAAAAAAAACTACATAATATTATCATCATCATCCCAGCGTTAATCCCAATCGTATCCGAAGTCTTTTCAGCTTTGGAGTCTGGGGTCCGCTCTACCACATACACATAATACCACACACATACACCACACCACCACACCACCACCACATACACAGACCACACACACACCACATACATATAATGGTAATTAGTTGATATCAGAGTGACGTACTAGTCACAGTGATATTGAAACAGTTATAAAGAATCCGGGAAGTTGTTTTCTTGCTTATAATTAACTTTATTCTGTAGGAATTAAAGTTATTTTTCAATAAACTCGCATTTATATTAATTTTTGGTGAATATGTCACAATATTATTATTAGGTCAGATAGGCGGCCGCTCATGTAAAATAAATCCACTCCAGTATTCACTGGATCCGGTTAGTCGGAAGTCGATCCCAACGTAATGTCAGCAACATTACGTTGGGATCGACTACCAGATGTGATAGGTACTACGCCGCAGTATCATTTTATGTACCTAAACAATTAAGTTTCTCCTGGAAACTATATACCTATATAGGTAACAGCTAAATCGGCTGGGCTGCTTTCGGGAAACTACGTAGAATCTTCTCGTCCGAAAAACCATAGTGTCTCAAGACAAAAGTCTTCGACCAGTGTGTTGGCAGTGATGACTTATGGGACTGAGACGTGTCAAAGGGAAATGGAGAGGGCTCTGCTTGAGGTTTCACTGTGCGATCGAATCCGCAGAAGAACGAGAGTAACCGACATAGCCCGAAGAATTGCAACACTAAAGTAGTAGTGGGCTGGGCACATTGCCCGTAGCACCGATGCCCGAAGTGGCCGACGAGTTCTCGAGTGGCGATCACGCACCGGAAGACGCCGCGTGGGCAGGCCACCGACAAGGTGGACCGACGACCTGTGAAGATCGCAGGAAACCGCTGAATACGAGAGGCGCAGGACCGGTCGTTGTGCAGAACCTTGGGGGAGGCCTATGTCCAGCAGTGGACGTCTTTCGGCTGAAATGATGATGATGATGTAGGTACAGTTGTGAAGAGACACAAACGTAGGTATACATACATAGTACTTATGTATTTGAGACAATCGAGTCCCTCCTGAGCTCACCGTTTAACGTTCTGATGACGCCTTATAACAAACAACAACAACAAATTACATCCCAATAGCCAACAACTGTTCGGTAAATCAAAGAGCACGTAACAGTATATAAGAAACAACAAAACATAATGCATCGTTGTCATATCATTGTGTTCAATGTTATTTGTTTAATTCTGAGTCACCGAACACCGTCACTGCGGTATAAGCGGCTCGCTATCGATTGTACTGATAAGTGATAACGTATCAATGTGTTCGCGCCAACTGAGCGGCTAATTAATTCTTAATAACGTCAATGCGCGAATATTTAAAATAAAAACTTGATACATCACTTTTGTATGATTTTATGTTCAGTTTCACTGAAAATGTACGAAAAATCACCTTCCGTATCAGTGATATCAGTGAGGTATTTCTCAAGTGAACTCGTTCCCTTTTAAATATGTTACGTAGGTACCTACACGTATTTTGTTTATAATTAGTTTGAGGGTCATTTATGTAGGTAACTATGTCCAGTAGATGATATTGCGATAACTATAGAAGTAAAATCCAGAACTTCAAAATGCGAAGTAAATATGCCATCATTCTCGGTGGTAGGCCATAACATCGGCGCCGGCAGAAGTTACCACCGACCAGACAAAGTCTTGCCGCCAAGCGATTCGTCGTGTTCCGGCATGATGTCTGGTGAAGCCGTACGGAGGACGTGTCTGAGCAGTTGTGTTGCGATGTGTTTCGTGTACGATGCGCCAAATGTTGCTGTGTCGGGAGTTTGGTCGTGGAGAGTCTCCAGAGCAATCTTCCTCTAGCGCAGCTTCGTTTGGTAGTGTTGGTCTTGGGTTTAACATTGCATCACCTCGCTCAAGTGCCGTCATCCTTCTTATTCCTTAGTTTTTTAAGTGAATAGGCTTAATAAACTAGTGCGATTTACCATCAACGATTGCATCACTGCTTACCATCAGGCGGGATTGTAGTCAAGCACTAGTTTATAATAATTTAAAAAAAAAAATGATACGGCTGTGAGTCGTATTGTGTAATACGTATCTCTCGTTGTTTTAGACAAACTGTACTTTGCATAGGAAAAGGAAGTGTTGTAGTTCCATAACGAGAGGCCGACGGGCCGAGGACCGGGGGAGTCTGACGTCCATCGCTAGGGCCGGAGTAGGCGTGTAGTGGCTGTTCCTACACGCCTACCTGATGGAAGGAGGGGAGGAAGAGGGACCCGCCGATTTCGCGCGCGGCGGGTCAAGGCCTGCCGGGGATGCGGTGAATGGCAAACCAGGCCCCGCACCCCCGGCTATAGGCAAGAAGAGGAACGCTCCAGTGGTTTTAGCCGGCGAGAGCCCGGCACACCCTCCGTTAACCCCCAGACGGAGGACGGTCTGGTAGAGATTTCCACTGGGAGAACAAAAAAAAAAAAAAAAAGTGTTGTAGTTATTGTAAAAACAAAGACTTGCATAATTATTTCGTAAACAGTTAATTAAACAGTAGCAAGTAATTTTCATTCCGTTCTTGAATATTGTTTCTTTTGTTATTCACCTATTGCAATAAAATGCAACCATTGTGCAAACGTTCCTAAAATCAGTGTCGGGCGTCGGCAATGCATTTTCATTAAAATTATAGTTAATTAATTTTATTATCCATTGTGTTTTCTGAACTGATGTTTTGTTATTTACGAGACAGAAGCGCATGACTCTGTGTGTCAGGCGCCAACTTTACTATTTACCCTTATCTGCTATTTTTATTAATTTGCCATTCCAACACGATTCCATTGTCATTGTGCTAAAACTTCGTAATCTGTTAAACTCATAATGATCCATCACTTATTATTCAGTCGTCGTAATGGAATGGTGACAGGATGACATTGCCGTATATTGCCGTTATAAGTTACTAGCTTTCCGCCCGCGGCTTCGCCCGCGTGGAGTTTGGTTATATTGCGCTTTTTAGATTTCCCTCGGGAACATCATATTTTTCCGGGATAAAAGGTAGCCTATCTTCTTTCTCAGGGTCCAAAGATTGTCTGTGCCAAATGTCATCAAAATCGGTTGAGAGGTTTAAGCGGGAAAGCGTAACAGACAGACAGACAGACAGACAGACCGACAAACAGACTACTTTCGCATTTATAATATTAGTATGGATTATAAACCCGTTAGTAGAAATAATTTTCTAGAAAACACTACTCAATTTGAACATTTATTAATGTGTAATGGAGTGTCAGTGATTGATCACTGAAAAGTCATAATGACGCCATTTTGTTAGTAGGTTACGAAAATTGACAAAATCGATCATTACGACACTCACTAACCACAACTACTATCACTACTACTATTATAACTATTCACTGATCGACCATTCTGACACTATGCAGACTAGGGCCCCTGATGACAACAGGTCAAGCTAAACGAAACTGTCAAATATTCCCAATCAACCTTAAGCCTAAATGCTTTAGAGATAAAGTTGAAAATCTAATAAGGAAATCTGACAGATTGTAGTAGATTGATGTGCTGTCGTCTGTACGTAACACATCCAACAACTAGGGTTGACAAGGGTAATGGAACTAACAAACCCTCGCACTCTTGTCTATTTACTTGTAAATCTGACAGATTGTAGTAGATTGATGTGCTGTCGTCTGTACGTAACATATCCAACAACTAGGGTTGACAAGGGTAATGGAACTAACAAACCCTCGTACTCTTGTCTATTTACTTGTAAATCTGACAGATTGTAGTAGATTGATGTGCTGTCGTGTGTACGTAACACACCCAACAACTAGGGTTGACAAGGTTAATGGAACTAACAAACCCTCGTACTCTTGTCTAATTACTTCTAAATCTGACAGATTGTAGTAGATTGATGTGCTGTCGTGTGTACGTAACACACCCAATAACTAGGGTTGACAAGGGTAATGGAACTAACAAACCCTCGTACTCTTGTCTAATTACTTGTAAATCTGACAGATTGTAGTAGATTGATGTGCTGTCGTCTGTACGTAACATATCCAACAACTAGGGTTGACAAGGGTAATGGAACTAACAAACCCTCGTACTCTTGTCTATTTACTTGTAAATCTGACAGATTGTAGTAGATTGATGTGCTGTCGTGTGTACGTAACACACCCAACAACTAGGGTTGACAAGGGTAATGGAACTAACAAACCCTCGTACTCTTGTCTAATTACTTCTAAATCTAACAGATTGTAGTAGATTGATGTGCTGTCGTCTGTACGTAACACATCCAACAACTAGGGTTGACAAGGGTAATGGAACTAACAAACCCTCGTACTCTTGTCTATTTACTTGTAAATCTGACAGATTGTAGTAGATTGATGTGCTGTCGTGTGTACGTAACACACCCAACAACTAGGGTTGACAAGGGTAATGGAACTAACAAACCCTCGTACTCTTGTCTAATTACTTCTAAATCTGACAAATTGTAGAAGATTGATGTGCTGTCGTGTGTACGTAACACACCCAACAACTAGGGTTGACAAGGGTAATGGAACTAACAAACCTTCGTACTCTTGTCTAATTACTTCTAAATCTGACAGATTGTAGTAGATTGATGTGCTGTCGTGTGTACGTAACACACCCAACAACTAGGGTTGACAGAGGTAATGGAACTAACAAACCCTCGTACTCTTGTCTAATTATTTCTAAATCTGACAGATTGTAGTAGATTGATGTGCTGTCGTGTGTACGTAACACACCCAACAAATAGGGTTGACAAGGGTAATGGAACTAACAAACCCTCGTACTCTTGTCTATTTACTTGTAAATCTGACAGATTGTAGTAGATTGATGTGCTGTCGTCTGTACGTAACATATCCAACAACTAGGGTTGACAAGGGTAATGGAACTAACAAACCCTCGTACTCTTGTCTATTTACTTGTAAATCTGACAGATTGTAGTAGATTGATGTGCTGTCGTGTGTACGTAACACACCCAACAACTAGGGTTGACAAGGGTAATGGAACTAACAAACCCTCGTACTCTTGTCTAATTACTTCTAAATCTAACAGATTGTAGTAGATTGATGTGCTGTCGTCTGTACGTAACACATCCAACAACTAGGGTTGACAAGGGTAATGGAACTAACAAACCCTCGTACTCTTGTCTATTTACTTGTAAATCTGACAGATTGTAGTAGATTGATGTGCTGTCGTGTGTACGTAACACACCCAACAACTAGGGTTGACAAGGGTAATGGAACTAACAAACCCTCGTACTCTTGTCTAATTACTTCTAAATCTGACAAATTGTAGAAGATTGATGTGCTGTCGTGTGTACGTAACACATCCAACAACTAGGGTTGACAAAGGTAATGGAACTAACAAACCCTCGTACTCTTGTCTAATTACTTCTAAATCTGACAGATTGTAGTAGATTGATGTGCTGTCGTGTGTACGTAACACACCCAACAACTAGGGTTGACAAGGCTGGTGGAACTAACAAACCCTCGTACCCTTGCCTATTTACTTCTAAAATAAACAATTAAAGTAGGAAGGATACGAGGAGGTGTTAGTGTTTATCAACCCCTTTTGGATGTCCTCGCTTAGATGATGGCGGTAAAGATTAAAAAAAAAACCTTGGTCAACTCTCTCTCGCAGTCGCAACAAAAAAGAGGAACTTCTCTTTTTGTTGCTATTAAACCGCGCTATCTCAAATTCTCTGTAGTTACTCTCAAAGGTCTTAACTGAACTTGTACAGACGACAGCACATCAACTTACTATAATCTCTCAGATTTTTTTAATAGATTTTCAACTTTATCTGTAAAGCATTAAGGCTCAAGGTTAATTGGAAATATTTCAGTTTGGAGTAGCTTGACCTACTGTCGTCCGTACATAAATTTGTGACTAGTAACTGAGACAGCTGACAATAAAATACTCAGACACTTTAACTCTTCCATTTGACATTGATAGTGTGTTGATAGTACACGTGGCCATGAACGCATGTGTTTGTGTCACACACACCACCACGCGATATCCACTATCGATCAGCTGATTATCTGTCACAGCCAATTGGTTTTATTGGCCATTTAGTTAATTGCCTAGCAATTTAACTAAACGATGCGGCGTCGGTCTTTTGTTTTCGTTAATTATATACAGCCATTAAATCAAACAACTAGACAAATGACTTGGATCTATAGAAAAATAAGAAAATAATAATAAATATTGGGGACTCCCCATGAACTGAAACTCAATTTTTTTTTTTATCAAACTCATACGTGGGGGTATGGGGGGGTATCTATGGGTAGGTCTTCAAAAATTATATAGCGGTTTCTAAAATATTTTTTTTCTAAACCGAATAGTTTGCGTGACGACCAAAGTGGAAAAAAGATGCCCCAATCTAACTTCTAAAATTATATAAAAACTACCAATGAAAATTGTTTTAAACGAGATCTAGTAACTTAATTAACCATATGGCTGATTAAACCAGCTGACTGCGACATATCCACCAACACATACACACACACAGGTACACGTCTCGTGTGTATTTATGTTATCAGCAGCGAGGATTAGGTACCTGTTTGATTGCTTGATTTCTATGAAAACATACGTATCTTGCTAAATCCAAAGCAAATATTTAGACTTTGCTTTGTGTTGTCCTCTATGATTTATTTCTGTAAATAGTATTGCTTTAAATCTGCAAAAATTGAATACGTCATGGAGAAATGGGAAAAATGACGTAACGAGAGTTTTGAGTATCAATGTCAGTGGCTATAAGAGTAGGAAAAGATCAACCTGAGGATGGATGGATTATCTTTGATCAGAAAGGAGATAACTATCGAGATGACGTCCAAAAGAGAAATATTGATGAAATGACGTAGTATGCCGACCACAAATAAACTAAAGTGAAACCAGGAAAATGATGATAATATTGATTACGATTGATGCTTTCATTTTTGTTTTCAATTTACATTTATCTTTTGTGTTGCCTGTTCTAGCTAGAACATGCTTTTTCTGTTGCCTGTTTTGACCAGAGCATTCCTTTTCTACCTTTGGCAACAGCTGTCATCATACATTCAACTGCATGATGACCTTGGAAGATGACGTTTTTGTAAAGCATGCCACAAAATAATATCTAGTGCTTGACCGCGACCTGCCTGATAGTAAGCAGAGATGCAATCATTGATGCTAAAGTGCACTACTTTATTATGAGCTTATTTACTCCAGCCTTGAAGACACTTAGGTAAATTGTAATTTGATGGGAAGAGGCAAATGCTATATAATGGAACCTAGTTTACTTAAACTGCGTTAATAAATTGACAATAATGATCCTATAATTTATTTATTTTCAGATTATTGTAACTTTAACACTAGTGGTAGACATTCATAACAAGTGTTAGTGAAAATGATATAAACAATCTTAAGTAGTTAGTACGTTCTTGTAACTATCGAACTCGAAAACCTTCACAACTGCAAATTAAATATTTTTTCATAAAACCGCTTCTGTTGCGATAACGAGTCTTCATTTATTGCATCAGAAATCTTTTACAATAAAAACATTTTAGTTTCATTAGAAGTATACAGTTCTAAAGCTATTTTATATTGACTGTGACAAACTATAGTTATTCCAATGGTCTTTGTCAATTGTGCCACGGAACTCTAAAGATTTAAAGAGAGTAAAAGTGCAACCTTTACATACTGCACAAGAAATAACAAACACACTAAAATTAAAATAATCTAAAGACTTCATTTATTTAACAAAAATAAAACGAACAAAATCTTCAAGACATGGAACGCGACTTTTCTTACGGACGACATTTTTTTTAAATATTTCTGTTGTACGTAGGTCAGACACAGACATGTTCACGCTATATGTATACATAACACATGGTGCTTCACCAATGACGTTGATAACTTGATTTCACTTCGAGAGGTCTTAAAACATGCGTCACTAAGAGGAAAATCCTACTGGCCGAAACTGTTAATGCATGTTTTACTCATTTACATTATTTTCTTTGAATCTATCTTATTAATTTTGATTGTCACCTTAAGATGGAGGCTAGTAGGTGCACTTGTCTGACTTCTCTTAGTACCTAGACTTAAGTAAGTGCATAGATTTCATCAAAAGTCCTCGTGATCAATCATTTAGAGGCTCATGTTCATCTATGGATGATAACGGGCTGTCTGATGATAAGGATTATAAGATATTACTATTATTATTACCTTTAGTAACCCCCACTATGCACAGAGTTCTTTGTTATTTCTTTTTAGTAGGAGAGACAGGTTATGGCCAATGGTAACAGTTCTGCACCGTAACCGTCCAAAATAATCTAAAGTCCGTAATCAGTAAAGCATCATTATGGTGTACATAATATGAGTTGTTTTCTATTTATGTAGACCGGTCGGTCATCGAATCGTTACTCATTTAGTACATATAGGTAATCTGGATGACTCAACATGCGTGTTGTGTAAATTATCTGTGTAACATACAGATTGTATGATCAGTATCCTGTATTGATAGGATTTGAAATGCCTTGCGTATCATAGACCTCTACGATACGCATTAAATTATATCCTACTAGCTTTCCGCCCGCGGCTTCGCCCGCATGGAGTTCGGTTATATCGCGCTTTTTAGATTTCCCTCGGGAATATCAAATTTTTCCGGGATAAAAGGTAGCCTATATTCTTTCTCAGGGTCTAAAGATTGTCTGTGCCAAATTTCATCATAATCGGTTGAGAGGTTTAGGCGGGACAGCGTAACAGACAGACAGACAGACAGACAGACAGATAGACAGACAGACAGACAGAGTTACTTTCGCATTTGTAATATTAGTATGGATGGATAGGCAAACGTTTCGTCCAATATACTGGAATAAAAGACTTCAACGCCAAAGTCTACTCGCTCTGACGTCATCCGACAAATAAAGCCGCCCATCGCTCACTAGGAGTATTTACTTATGATCCAATTTTTAATATTTATTCATTTTATTAAAAAAAATAGTTCTTCACTAGGAATTTCTCCTTATTTACAAACGTATAAAATCAGATACATAAACAGCCGGACCCGGAGCGGTCTACTGGTAGGTAACAGTGTCGTCAAGAATGGTCGTGCTTTAAATTGCATGTTGATTTTTTCCTTTCCCTGTAATCACATGAGTGATGAATGAACGAACTTACATCCTACTGAATAAGGCGACAATAGCATCCGGAAACATTCCTTAATACCCACCACCACTAAACAGCCTTCTTTTATTTGAATCTCAACAAGGCATTTCAAATCGAAACAATACCACAACATCAAACAGTCTGTCTCCCCTGAGCTCCTGGGGGGGAACACTGGTTCGCGCAGGTGTGTCCGAACCAGGCCAACAGTTGAACATTCCTGCGTTCGCTTTCGAAAGCGTCGCGTTCGATACGACCCGTGATATCACTTCATTATGTTCTAATCTTATTGTAAGCGGCTTCTGGTCCTACTCGGCTCTAGTTTCTAGACTAGCTAACTTGTCACGAACCGTGTCAGGGGTTGATTTGTGCAAGTTAAGAAATCTATGATTGAGTAGGTAAAACTACTAGCTGTTGGTGCAACTGGTGTGAGGTACTTAAATACGCGTAGTAGGTAGAATGTGTCACGCGTTGTGCCCGGGGCGTCCAGGAAAAATGTTGCAAAATCGCATTGCAGTGCGCGCTTAGTCTTACTGACTAAAACGTTTTGAACGCCAAGTTGGTTAAAATATTGATAAGTAGCTGTATTCTCTTTAAGTACGCCACTGCGAGCGGTCAGCAACTAGTCTAGCAGTTTAAGACTGGGCACTTTGTCTGCATGCACTGGAGTATTATTAATAGATAAACTATGTTCGCCCGGGCAATTGTAACATTCCGTCGAGAGTAAGCGGTCCCGTCCCGATGCGATCTGCAACCACTTTCCTTACACGGTGATCTGCCAGCCAGATGACGCGGGTAATGTACGGACTTCGCTCCACGATTTATAGTTCAATTAGCGGGTAGTAAATAAAACCTAGAAAGAAGAGACTATTAAAACGATCTTCTCCAAATAGAAATCATCAAGTCACCCCACCCCCTGTCGACTGAATAATGTCAACAATCAGCCTACTTGCTGGATTAATTGGATGGAGGAATAAAATAATAATTGTTAATATACGTTATGACATGTCACAAAATGCAAGCGGACCCAGTTGGGACCCATTCGTGCTAAATATGCATGAGTAACTCATGGGTATGCAGCTCGCTAAGTATACCGGAACATTAGATTACATCTGTTTATATTATGTTCATTTATCTAACTCAAGATACGTTTGTTCACATCACAACACTAGATAACCATCGAATATACAAGTAAATATGCATAAAGAGATAAATCTTCTTCGATTGGGAATGATATGATAAGTATTTCACAGTTTTATTTCCAAACTGTAATTCCTAAATTCAACTAGAGACTGTTTTGCTCTTACCGTGCTGCAGTTCTTCCACTGAATGTAGGGGACCCGTGCCACATACCTACATAATAGTTTTGGCCCTAGAAAGCATCGAAGATTATAAACAAACCTCGTGTTTTTATAAAAATCCTAACTCGGTCCACTCAGTCAGTCACTCCACCACTCATCAGAAAATGTGTTGTGCAATTGCCCTATCGAATAGTGTTGTTTTAAATTTTAATATTATTTGTGATACATAGTTCTTTATTTTATTGTTTTAATTTTATTATACTGTGTAAATTTCCAAAATGTATGTCGAAAATGTAATGTATCCTTTTTGCCGCATTAGGTTAAGCGACCTGTAGTGGTAGTGTGGGAATAAATAAATAAAAACAATAAAATAAATAAGAAATATGTTGTCCAATAAGATACGTTTTTAATCTGTATTCGCAAATCGATCAGTAACACAGGTACGTACACAATAATAATACTTGGTGCCTTCCTTGCCATCCAATTGTTAAAACCTTATATGTATACATATACCAGAAAGCAACTAGGATCATAGTAAATGAAAATATATTAACTAATACTAGCTGCGTCCTGCGGTTTCACCCGCGTAGGTTTCGATAACTTTTTCATATGCTCCGCTCCTATTGTCCACAGCGTAATGTTATATAGCCTGCCTAAAATCCTTCTCGGATTAATGGGCTACCCAACGTAAAAATAATTTTTAAATCGGACTAATAGTTTCTGATTAGCGCGTTCAAACAAACAACTTCAGCTTCACCCGCCACCCTGTGTGACGATGACGTCACGAAGGAGCCTGCTCTGTGAGAATGTAGACTCAAGTCCTAAACAGATTTGTGTAACTGATCCCAGCGCATAAAGTTTTACGATTATGTCCAGTATTGTCCAGTCCAAGACATTTCGACATAAAGCTCTAGAATTATTATTAAGTAAATGGAAACTACATTTGTAGGATTAAAAATATATATTTACCTATCCACATATGAAGTCTTTTCTTTGAGTCTTGAGAGACTTCCCGCCTTCCTTCTACAAAGTCACACTTGAAATACATCGTTCAATCTCTATTGCGACATTCTTTTACGAAACGATGCTCCCATTATCAGTCAATTAAAATTCAATAACATTAAACAACTGCTAAATTAATTTCAGCTGAATTCAGCCTATATTTGCGATTATAATAAATATGTGACACGAAAGGCCAATAATGTACACCAGTTCGCCTCTGTTAAGTTAGCCCAGAACATGACTCGGATCATGTCATCAGCTGTGTAACTGTGAGCTCGATTTGTATCGGGAACTATTTCGCAATACGTGTCCATTTCGCGTCTGAAGCAACTCTAGGTGAGCCAAGTAATTCACACGGTCATACACCTCGGTATAAGCACGATGACATACAAAATACGAAATCATTAAAAGGCACAGCCAGCCTGAAACGAATAAGTATTTCACCATCAATATTGTCCTAGTCCCAATTGAGGTATTTTTCTGTAATTAATAGATACATATTCATTGACCGTTATCCATCGATCACTAATAAGCAATTAGGTAATGATCGTTGCCGTCATCTCATTCATATATTTTATTTTTCACAGAATCCGTCCATAGGTAGTGAACAGAGAAAAGTTTCTTATTATAATAGTAACTCGGACAACATCATTGTCGCCCTAATTTACGTTTATTATAAGCCAGTAAATGTCATTGTACTAGCTGCTAACTTGTCACTGTCAGTGATTTCGTAACAGAAGGGCTATCACCATGCCATTACAATTCCAGGCCAGGCGGCCGCAGTTGACAGACGTACTAATACGAGTCGTAAGTCTTTTACTGATTTCGAAGCTACATTGCTACGACGTGGTGTAATTTCAGTAGCAATTAGTCGTTTGATATGTTTTGGAAACAAATTGTGCGTGACTTAAATACAAGAAAGAGCGTGATGTAATGCACTACTAACCCGAAAAAAATAGGGCCAAGGCCGTGCTTTACTGTAAAGGAAGTTATTTCACCACAGATTTGTAGATTATCTAAAACAAGCTTCGGAGTGTATTTCCCAGTAGGTACCAGTGAGAGATATTTATAGAACTAAACAATATGATTTGCCCCAGTTAGCCGAGCGCCGACCTCCGGCCTCCGACACAATTGTGTAGAAAGTACTAAACAGCTTAATGACGGTATCATTGTATTAGATCCGCAACATCAAGTGCACTCTGCGCCCCCAGGGCTGCCAGGGGGACCCCTCCTGCTACAGTAGTGTTGCAAAACTATCATAAAATGAGCATCATTAACGGTTTTCTAATGTCAAATAGGTATTATAGGAGAACTCAACAAGAGTTAAAGTCTTATGATTATCCATGATGGTTGTTTACCATCGTTTCATTAATTTTATCGACTTCTCCACCACAACAGCCGACGAAACAACTACTTTAAGATTAATTACACGTGAAAGTAAAACTGTCAGCTTATTACTTGGGTCAGTGCGGGTGGCCTGTTATTCAAAATTATAATATCCGGAACATTCACTTTCCGGTCGAGTGATATCCCTAACTGCATTCAACATAGCAGGGCCGCCGTGGGCTGATACGTCATAATTGCTCATTGTCTATACTGTTGGACAAGGCTTCCCTCATCCTGTGGTACGAGTGTACGCTTTACTGCCCGTAGCCCACATGTCCGTGCGACATTGTGCTAGATATCTATGGCTTGATAACCCTAATAGTGCGGTAGTCCGTAGTGTCCGATTTAAGAGGTCAGGGTCACACGATTGATTCGCGGTTCGGATTCGGGAGCCTCGCTTGAGATAACACTTTGCATGGCGTGGTATCCCATATTTGGGTATTTAGTCGAAATTCCATGATGTAATCATTGTAATGTAATGGGTCCTTTACAATAGACCACAGAAAGAGATGTCACGGATTCATTACATTTAAACAATTACCAAATACAAACAGCAGATCTCGATCCACTCTGCCTTTCCTGTTATAAACAAGCGGAACCTTTACAAACTCTGTCTAAATAGACGAGAGAGGTTCCTTATAACTAGGTTTTCTAATCTTGATTTGATCGCGGTTTAATTTATTTGGTTGCAAAACAAAAACAAATAGTGCAGAGGCCATTGTGTAGCTAACGACTATGTAATACGTGATATCCTGCCTGCTACCTGCTGCCTGCTCTCTGCTAGTACAAATACATAAATCATAATGTTCGAACTCTTCCGCACTCCTTATATTATTTTATTATTCTTACGACGCGTTTGGTCTCTGGTTGAGACGCTGACACGCGTGACTATCACAAGCTTCAACATACAACACACACAAACGTAGCGAGACGAGACATTCCTATATTCTGAACATAGGTATATTCACTACCCGATTAAAATAAAGGCAGCGAAATATACTACCCGTGCGCGCTAAGTTGGGACCTGAGTGCATACTATTTGAATAAAATAGGACCCTAGGTATTTAATTACGTATCACCAAATGTGTTGACTATGGTTTTGTAATGAATAAAAATACAATGTTTACTTTTATACATTTATTTTATCTATTATTTACATTATCTCATTTTCTCGGTGGTAGGCCATAACATCGGCTGCCGGCAGAAGTTACCACCCACCAGACAAAGTCTTGCCGCCAAGCGATTCGTCGTGTTCCGGCATGATGTCTGGTGAAGCCGTACGGAGGACGGGTCTGAGCAGTTGTGTTGCGATGTGTGGCGGGTACGATGCGCCAAATGTTGTTGTCTCGGGAATTTGGTCGTGGAGAGTCTCCAGATCAACCTCCCTCTAGCGCAGCATCGTTAGTCGTGTTGGTCTTGGGTTTAACATTGCATCACCTCGCTCAACTGCCGTCATCCTTCCTATTCCTAAGTTTTTTAAGTGAGTAGGCTAAATAAACTAGTGCGCTTTACACTCAACGATTGCATCACTGCTTACCATCAGGCGGGATTGCAGTCAAGCACTAGTTTATAATTATTAAAAAAAAAAAAAACTCTCAACGTCACCGCACTCAGGTCCCAACTTATCGCGCACGGGTAGTACTGTAAGTTTTAAATAATATTGTAAAAAGGTAACAAAGAGTGTGGGTGCCTCCTACCGAATGATATTCTTGTTCATAATCAATACTCGGAATATAAATCAGTTAATACTGTAATTTTCAAATCGATATGAAAATTAGAAACAAGCGAACAGTTGGTCCACTACCGTTCCAGTTTACACGTTCATTCATAAAATATGGACAGCCTCCGTGGCGTAGCGGTAGCGGACGCGGCCGCTGCGCAAGGTGGCGCGGGTTCGGTCCCCGCACAGTGCAAGTATTTGTATGCATGAATATGAATATTTGCACTGGTCTGGTCGTGCCTCGGAAAGCACGTTAAGCCGTTGGTCCCGGTTGCCATACGAACATCTAGTGGCAGTCGTTACGGGTTGTTGGAGCCCTCAAAAGTCCAACAATTGGTCTAACTGCAATGCTTCGATGTCGCCTTCGGGTTGTGGAGGTCAGACGGCAGTCGCTTCACGGAAAATGTCGAAGTTTAGCCATATCAGCAGTTGGACTGGTAAAAGCGGACCCCAGACTCCAAAGCTGAAAAGGCTGCGGATGCGACTGGGATTAACGCTGGGATGATGATGAATCAATACTCGGAATATAAATCAGTTAACATTGTAATTTTCAAATCGATATGAAAATTAGAAACAAGCGAACAGTTGGTCCACTACCGTTCCAGTTTACACGTTCATTCATAAAATATGTAGAGGCTGGTGAGTGATGCCAGTCGTCAGTCTGTAACACTACAGTAGAAACAGTACATCCAGCACAGCACACTGATTGCGTAACATACTACTACCTACTACTATCAATTTGAATCCAATCCTTGCTCCTTATGTTCAAAAATGTGTCTGCTCAACAACCTAAAAAACGCAATGAATATTATTTAACGTTTCCAAGTGCAATTTGTCTATATAATGTACAGACGACAGCATATCAAGCTACTAAAGCATTAAGGCTCAAGGTTGATTAGGAATATCTGACAGTTTGGGGTAGCTTGACCTGCTGTCGTCCGTACTACACTACTGTTGACACCAATGACAACCTCCGTAGCGTAGCGGTAGTGAACGCGGCCGCTGCGCAAGGAGGCGCTAGTTCTATCCCCGCGCAGTGCAAATATTTGTATGCATGAATATGAATACTTGCACTGGTCAGGTCGTACCTTGGAAAGCACGTTAAGCCGTTGGTCCCGGTTGCTACACGAACATCTAATGGCAATCCAACAGTTAGTCTAACTGCAATGCTTCGATATTATCTTCGGGTTGTAGAGGTCAGACGACAGTCGCTTCACGGAAAATATCAAAGTTTAGCCAAAATCCTTTAGACTGGTAAAACGGACTCCAGACTCCAAAGCTGAAAAAGCTTCGGATGCGACTGGGATTAACGCTGAGATGATGATGAATGTATTAACTTTGGTCTTTGTGCCCGAAACAAACGATTCCATTGTGATTTGGCAGAAATACAATGTCTTAATACAAATTCGTTTTCATCTACACGGAATAAAGAAAACGATATAAGCCTCGGGATCGACACCCATGCGGGTCAAACTGCGGCCCACAGCTTGTATCAAATATAAACAACAGTAAAAACATCTCTATTATACAGCTAAATATAGGTATATATCTCACTAGCTTTCCGCCCGCGGCTTCGCCCGCGTAAATTTCGGGTATATCGCGCTTTTTAGATTTCCCTCGTGAACCTATGTGCTTTCTCAGGGTCTAAAGATTGTGTGCTTTCCGCCCGCGTTTTCGCCCGCGTGGTGTTCGGCTATATCGCGCTTTTTAGATTTCCCTCGGGAATATCAAATTTTTCCGGGATAACAGGTAGCCTATGTTTTTTCTCAGGGTCCAAAGATTGTCTGTGCCAAATTTCATCAAAATCGGTTGAGAGGTTTAGGCGGGAAAGCGTAACAGACAGACAGACAGACAGACAGACAGACAGACAGACAGACAGATAGACAGACAGACAGACAGACAGAAAGACAGACAGAGTTACTTTCGCATTTATAATATTAGTATGGATTAGTAAGAATTATTCCTTTTTTTTTTAGAATTATTAATTACTAGCTTTCCGCCCGTGGCTTCGCCCGCGTGGAGTTCGGTTACATCGCGCTTTTTAGATTTCCCTCGGGAATATCAAATTTTTCTGGGATAAAAGGTAGCCTATGTTCTTTCTCAGGGTCTAAAGATTTTCTGTGCCAAATTTCATCAAAATCGGTTGAGAGGTTTAAGTGGGAAAGCGTAACAGACAGACAGACAGACAGACAGACAGACAGACCGACAGACAGACAGACAGACAGAGTTACTTTCGCATTTATAATATTAGTATGGATTATCTGCTAATTAATATGTATAAAATAAGGTACATAAAAGGTATAAAAAATATTTTGGAAAAGTATTTTTTTAAAGGTAGCTTTCATTACTTTTGAATATTTTAATGGACATAAGGCTCTTTCTGCAGTGAAGAGAACTATTTGGTTTTCATTATTAAAACACTTGGTTTTTTAATATGGTGGGGTCAAACCCTACGACAATAAAACAATTAATATCTGCTTCACCGTTGCAGGATTCTGATCATAATGACTTTCAGGTGTTGTTTTCCAAATACAGAACATAATCAGTAGCAGTAATTTCATACTGGTCTCAGATGCATCCAGCATCCGTCGATAAAAAGGTAGGAAATATGGATTTGACTGAGCCGGACGGACGGAATGGAATCCTTCATGCACATTAACAGAACCAGGTTAATGACCTTCTGAACCTCCTCTCCGATCGTGATCTCCGTATCGTATCGATGTCGTGTCGTCTCCGTATCTAGGCGACTGCAAGGACGTTGTGTCATCGAACGTGAGAATTTGACTTACTTTTACGTTACGGTAAACTTTTTCCTCTCCTTCCTTTGTAAGATGAAAGACAGAGATATGAAATTTAGGCAGGTCTCAAGACTTGAGTGAAAACTTTTCTTGAGCAAATAAAGCAGTGGATGTAGTCATGGGAGATCTGTTAGCGCCCTGTAGATAATAATAAAAATTGACAGCTTACAGTTATTGTGGATCCGACTTTTTGTTCCTAGGAGTTTCCCTAACTAAAAAAACTAAAGACAATCCTTGAAACAAATGTCCTAAAAAAAACCTAGTATTCATGTTTATGAACTTACTTTAGTTTTTTCAGACACTTTAAATTATATATATTTACCTACCTACTGTTAGGTAGGTATGTTTGCTAATTAGACAGGGAACTTATTAATAATTTAATTATTCATGCTTGTTACATATAGCCTTCTTTTGAAAGCTGATGGAAGGGCAAGACCATAACAAAAACACCAATTATGTACATTATTATCAGCTCTATAATACAGAGCCCTTAGCCCTTACTAACTTACCCACATAAGTTATAAAAAACACTAATTACATTAAACCTTACCTAGTTATTCATCACTAACCAAAGTCAGGAAAACTACGGTAACTCAACATTCTGCATGAGTGTCATTGTGGTGTGAGACAGTGAGTGTCGTCATTAGCCATGCTCAGCATACTCATCGAGGGGATTACATCAGGCGCCATGACACCATCACACTACTGCATCATTTGTATCGGTTAGCATCACTCAGTTCACATGGTTATTTATATAAGTACTTACTTTAAGGTACGATCAAGCAGGGCTGGTGGTTGCGAGTTCGCCACAAACTGCAGTTACGCTGTCATCAGCTCACATGGAGATTGCGTTGTCAATTGTTTTTAATCGTATTTGACTTTGTGACCATTTCTTTTTGGCACGTTGTCGGCCACAGGCGAAGAAAGCATTATATCAGGAAAAAATGAGAAATTCACAATAGTATTGACAAACCATCGTATACTTTGTAGCAATGAAGTCCTTGTGATGAAATATTATTACATTGTGATGAAACTCAAATCTTGTTTCCATTTTTGGTACGTGCAAAAATATAAAATATTAAAAAAATATATTATCCATATCAATATTATAAATGCGAAAGTAACTCTGTCTGTCTGTCTGTCTGTTACGCTTTCCCGCTTAAACCTCTAAACCGATTTTGATGAAATTTGGCACAGACAATCTTCAGACCCTGAGAATGGACATAGACTACCTTTTATCCCGGAAAATTTTGACGTTCCCGAGGGAAATCTAAAAAGCGCGATATAACCGCACTCTACGCGGGCGAAGCCGCGGGTGGAAAGCTAGTAATAAATAAAATTATTTTGAAAACGTTGAACTGGCATCTTAGACAGATACGATACGTACGTAATAGATTATGTTCAGAGGCAGAGACAGCACGTCAAGCTATTACAATCTGTCAAGTTTCTATATTAGATTTCCAACTTTATCGGTAAAGCACTAAGACTAAAAATTGATTGGGAGTATTTGACAGATTCTGGTAGCTTGACCTGCCGTTGTCTGTACATACAAAGATATGATTACAAACTCTACCCTGGGAGTCTGTTATCACTTATCCTATATTATTATGTACATTCTTCTTGCGTGTGTTATGGCCCGGGTGGTAAATCCTAAATAGTTGTTCTTCTATGGACATAGTAAGTACCGAGGATCCATCGCGTGCGAATACAACCTTATTTTTTCTTTATACGAAACCTGTCCCCTAATCGGGAACACATTTTTGTCAAATGATTGCTACTAGTTGCGATCGTTTGGACCGAACCGACCAATGGGCGGCCCGAACGATACCAATTGATCCCAACTAGTCGCAATCATTTGGCAAAAATGTGTTCGCCGATTAGGGGGCTGAATATAGTTTGTTCAGAATGAGCAATTCAATCCATTAGAATCATTTTTACACCATGTTATATTTTTCCCAAATACGTTTAGAAATTGTTGCAGTGTGGTTACCGAGCGCACAACAGCTGACGGTAGATCAAGGTACGAGGAGCCCGTCCCCGCACCGCGGTGCTTCAGCCGCGGGCGGGCGAGCGGTGCGTTTATCATGTTTTTGTTGGGATAACCAAGTAAGATAACAAACTCGTAACTTTGTGGTTTTTCATGATACCTTTTTGCAATTTTATACATAGGCTCTTTACTTAAAAATACTGGCCACGTGTTTAGGGTTTCGCATAAAAAAAAATATCGTTTTATAAGCGCACTGTGGTAGTATATTTGTCTAAAAGGTGCTGTGTTTCCTGTATTCGAATGATGTAATCAAATATTTGTATCAATAACTTGACAATTTAAAAGAGTGTCCATGGAGTTTCTTGCCCGTTCTTCTCCATAGGTACCTACTCTTTGGAATGGGCTACTAGCTTCACCTTACTGACTGACCGACCTTCTGACAATTCAAAAGGGCCTGTAACTGGTTTATTTGAAATAAATGCTTTGATTTGGTTTATTAATATTCTCAGCCTAGAACTCGACAGTGCTACTTACAGGTTGATGATAGTAAATTCCAATAATCCGCCTAAGAAATCAATATTGTCCGGTGCATTTATGAATGAAGCCATATCGAGTCGTACATACTCGTACGAGTCGAGTGCGGACTCCTCAAAACGATCAATTACAGCAATTAAGTACTTACGTTGAGACTTTCTTTCTGCATTCTGTTGCGCCTACCACTAATCACGCCGTATATTCCGTGATTTAATTTTGTCTTAAACGGTGCCTGTCTGCTAACGCTAAATTAGTGGACGTACACTTCTAAATAAGACATGTGGATTATTACTGGTTGCTTAAAACGGTCTCTGTTGCGGGTTTGTAGCACACGTTATCAACCTCGCCAACCAAACGTGAACCTAGTGGCACAGAGTCTTAAAAGATGCAATAAAATTTTTGATATCAGCGCGATGGCAACCGCTTTACAGAAAGGTGTGATCTTTAGCAAGAACTACTTAAACCTTCAGATTTCTTTATTGAACAGATCCCCACCATCTGGGGCAGATATCGTGGCCCACTCGGAAAACCCTAACTAGAATTCATACCCAGGCCGCATCATGAACAAACTCCACTAGTGAGGGTTCATAGACGGTTTATGCGACGTCTCTTCACAGCGATCTCCAGGCGATGGCTCGCCTCCCGTCTTGCTCTGTCACTGCGCTTTAGGATAGGACGGTACTATCATTGCTGAATTTTGGACCAAAGAAACAAAAAAAAAACATTGCCGGGTACTTTTGGCAAAGAAGAAAAGAGGATCGTAACTTTGGTTTTAGTTGTTCATTAATTTTTTTCTTGTAAAATATAGTAGACCGATATCCATTGAAGGAAATCATAGCTTACTTTGTGACTGGGATGCGACGGTTAAGAAGTGAATCATGAGAACTGGTAAAAATTTAAAACCAAACCAAACCTCATATTTGGTAGATTTAGGGTTCGTGTTGGTTTTTCAGCATTTTTGGATAAGACATGAATTTTGTATTAGAAAAGACAGACATTATCTAAGGTGGAGTTGAGTAACTGAACGAGAGTTTATCTTGAGTATGTTGTCTTTCAAAACATTTCAGTAATATACTGGAGCCATCAGAATTCCACAAATGCCTTTTTCCTTCTGGGGCACTTATAAGGATAGAAGGGTAATTAAACTCATAAGTACTTACAAATGAGCTCAATTACCCTTCCATCCTTATAAGTGCATCACAATCACATCAACACAAGTTCATGTCTCATCAGCAAGCTGCACACGCGCTTGCAAATCAAATCCAGCGTTAGTATGCGCGCGCGCATCGAAATGTACGTTGACGCTAAGACGCAGGGCCCAGACAGAATTACAAATTGAATGACAAGGAATTATAATAGGCGTGAATGAAGAGAGGAGAAAAGAGGCTGAGAATAATTGATGAGATGTGCCGATACTGTTGTGCCATCCCATCTTCGTGTCTCCTACATTACCAGTCGACAGGGATGCGGATGAATTATTTAATGGTATGTTTTAGTCCCGGAGGAGATTCGCAGAAGAACCAAAGTCACCTCACCTCACCGACATAGCTCTTCGAATCGCTAAACTTAAGTGGCAATGGGCAGGGCACATTGCTCGTAGAACCGATGGCCGATGGGGCAGTAAGGTTCTGAGGTGGCGGCCACGTACTGGAAGACGCAGCGTAAAGAGGCCCCCAACAAGGTGGACCGATGACCTGGTGAAGGTCGCGGGAAGCCGATGGATACGGGCAGCACAGGACCGGTCATCGTGGAAAGCCTTGGGGGAGGCCTATCCCCCAAGTATTGTGGTGTCCAGCAGTGGACATTATAGGCTGAGGAAGAAGAAGATGTTTTAGTTACGCTCACTCTTTCTCTGTATGAGAGGAGACTTGTGCCCAGCAGTGGGACGATAAAATGATTGATGATGATGATATGTTTTAGTTAAGTAAGAATATAATTCTGTTATTTGTATAACTCACATGTATCCATTTTAAGGTTCCGTAGTCAAAGTCCCTTATAGTTTCACCAAGTCTAGTCTAGTCTAGCTTCTTATATGGCGCTTTACTTTGGACTACTTCGTGCTTTTAAGATTTCGCCTGAGTTGATCTGGTCGAAACGAGTATGAGTTACAGAATATATTGGTATATAATAATGGTAGGTAATAGATATAAAGGGATAATGGTATATATATAATGGTAGGTAATATATTTATAATATTCATAATAATATATTATAATAAATTGGAATCTATAACTTTTCTCTAGTTATCACCATTCTTTGTGAACCCGTTTTTAGAATACCGTACTTAGTATTTCAACTCAATCCAACAAAAGTAGTCCATTTTTATACCTCTTCAGTGAGGACACTTATAGAGTAGCACAGTTGGTGATAATCTATTTATATTCTAATCTAGTCTATTAGCGAATAGGTCATTTAAAACTTAAACTGCTGAATAACTTAAAAGAAAAACATTCCCTCATACTAGGAATTACCTACTCCTGTGTGTGGGTGCTTTTACAAACGTATAAACTCACATACAGAAACAGCCAGACCCGGAGCAATTACTTGTAGGTCAAACAAATATTTGTTCCGTGCGGGAATCGAACCCGCGACACGCAGCAGTCAAAAACTAAGTATATAATTAATAAATCCAACTATATGTAGTACAGACAAAAGCAGGTCAAGCTATCGGAAACTGTCAAATATTCCCAATCAACCTTAAGCCTTAATGAAT
This sequence comes from Sesamia nonagrioides, assembly GCA_017933935.1. Lineage (NCBI taxonomy): Eukaryota > Metazoa > Arthropoda > Insecta > Lepidoptera > Noctuidae > Sesamia > Sesamia nonagrioides. Next base: position 149,263 of record JADWQK010001703.1, read on the forward strand.
TAGAGATAAAGTTGAAAATCTGACAGATCGAAATAGTTTGATGTGCTGTTTCTGTACCTAAATTCAGTCCAATGATGTCTTTTTACTCACTATTAAGTCTTGGGAAAGATAAGAGTTTTATTGTTATCTTGTGCTTTTCTTTAGTATCTTTCACCGCAATACTAATACATACTAAAGTAGGTATTTAACATACCTACTAATGAAAAAACAAAAAGCTTTAGCACAAATCACGTCTACAATCAAATCCACAAATCCTAGATAGATAAATATCGAACAATAAAGACCCGTTAGGTACTTACTCCCCTTTAAAATAGAAAGGAAGCTTGTGTGCCGGTGTCAGTAATTACGGCAATACTTGAGATAACAGATCGATTGTTCACGAGAATACACTCAAAATTAACACCACCGCCTCCCACCTACTCACAGTTGTTGTCCGTCACTGGCAGTTGTTATAAAAATAATATATGTAATTGTGGCTTTCCAATTAAGGATGCCATCTATCATTAACATACAACCGGACGAAACTATCCAATCAACAACCAAGTTAACTAACATTTAAATAGAGTTGGTTTTCATTGTGGTGCTGGTGCTACAGTCAGGTCCGATTCATCGCATGATCAGCCACTCAAAGTAGGTAATTGAAAAGAGCGGGCTCTGCGTGTAATTATCAGCGATTACATATAATGCCACATTGCCGCCCAGGAAGATTGTTTGAGGTTCACGTTGTTTAGTCGTTTGGTAGTGGGTTACAATTTGGGCAGTTCTCAGGAGGTTCTCAATTCGACTGCATTTTTTTTTTATATTTGTTGCCTAAAAACTTTTAATCAACTTCAAAAAAAAAAAGGAAAAGTTTCTCAATTCGACTATTTTTTTTAATTCAGAACTTTCGGTCAATTTGATGGCTCTTTTTTATTTAAAAGCTGGTGCTTCTGTGTGTTCCCATTTCATTCTTAAGTCTTTTTGCATTAAGTATTTATGTACGACAAATAAATGAAAGGAAACGAAAGGATGTATGAAAGGCAATTGCATGCAGCCGAGATGAGAATGCTAAGAGAGATGTGTGGTGTTACCTACACGAATGGATAGAATAAGAAATGAGTACATAAGAGGAAGTCTGAAAGTGGCACCGATAGCTGAAAAGTTGTGTGGAAATCGGTTGTCATGGTACGGGCATGTGTTACGGAGAAATGAGGAGAATGTCGTGAGGAGAGTTTTAATTCTGAATGTTGATGGCTATAAGAGTAGGGGAAGACCAAAGAAACGATGGATGGAATGTGTGAAGGATGATATGGCTAAGAAGGGGGTGACTGCCGAGATGGCTTCTGATAGGGATGTATGGAAGAAAAAGACATGTTGCGCCGACCCCAAATAAATTGGGATAAGGGCAGGAGAATGATGATGATGTATGTACGACAAATAAACGATTAACTCAATATCAAATCAACCGATTACGATAATTCTATATGCAACACATTTGCCAATAACTTACCGTTGCCATAGTTTGTCTGTGGTTCTGAGTACACTTTCTATAACCAAAAGACAGGTGATGCGACCTAGGAGCAAGGTACGTACGACAGCAATTCAAGCTACCGTCAAATATTCCCGTCAACCTTGAGCCTTAATGCAATATAAATGATTTGACAGATTGTAGTAGCTTGATGTGCTGTCGTCTGTACACATACTATCTATCTGCAGCTAGTACGTGATAAAACATGACTGTATGATTGCTTAGATCTTTGTAGATGTTGATACGGTGTTCAGAATATTTTAATAAAGACTTTATTATAAGGTCTACGACTATAATACCTTAAATAATATTTAGTTTTAACACAGAAGTCTCACCGTTTTGTGAAGTCGCCGTTGTCCCGAACGTTGTACGAAGCAGGGGCTGATCGCTCTAAACCATAATTTGATAAACGTGGGATCGTTCCCACGACGGGTGACGGCTAAGTAGTTAGCTCTTTGACGTTCGAGGTGAGGATGGGTATGAGTTCAGTATAAAAGTTTCGTAATTGTGTCAATCGACTTTCCATGGTTGTGTCAAATCCTTGACCAGGCTGTCGTCAATTTTGTTTGATATTTTGTAAAATAGAAGAGTGTTACAACTGGACGTGTACTGTCGGGTTTATGTATTTATCTAACATCATCAAGCGTCTAGCTGTTTCCCAGCTATGTTGGGGTTGGCCATAGGTCTAAACGGATTCAGCTGAATACCTGACCTCCACAACCCAGGTACTGGATAATATAATTTATTATTTATTGTATTGTATTTTAAAGAAGTTTACAGACTAACAACCAATGGTATAAAGAATATAATATAAACAAATAGCTAAGTAATAACAAGCGTTCACATATAGGTAGGTAGAATGAAAAGGTCGATAAAAAAACAAGTATAAAAGAAAACAAACAATTTATAAATTAGTTATCTACTCATGAAATAAGACTGCGCCAAAAGCCATCTTAGTTTCGATACACTGGTGCAAAGTAAGTAGATATTAAGGTCCCTAGGAAGCCTATTAAAAGCAAGTTCTTATTGAGAAAACATTGCACCTATAATTGATCATTAAGTTACATTACATCCGTTTGCATTCATTAGCAATACCCAACCTTACACTCATGTCCCCAATATAACGTCTCATCTCCAGAGGAAGGAAGTGGTACCGTTTGCGGCTCGTAGTCATCTGAGTATTGCTGAGCTCTAAAATCTAGATATCGCAAAAAAATTCTTTTGGACGCCTTTATTGGATTGGTTTACTTTGCCATACAGTTGATCTTGCGGCACCTTTATACCGTGGCTGAGGTCGGATCGATTGGGCTTCATTTGGTTCTCTGGGCATGGGAATCTCTTTACATATTAAGATACATAACATATTAAGGATCTGGTGCAGACACTTAATATGATATGTACCTATGCATTGTACTGTGTTTAGGAAGACAACTGAGGACCTCTGCGCCGGCTTAGGAAATTATTTGTCGATAACTTTCAATTAGGTAGTTACAACTATACTGTTTCTGTCAAAACTACGAACGATCGCTAAAATTGTTTTTAATCACGAATTGAAGTCTGTTATTACCACAGAACAGATAAAAGACATTATCTATTCCGTGGTTATTACGAAATAAGATACTAATATGTAGAAATTTCTAAAACATCTATTAATGTAATATTAATATACCAACGTACAATGTTGGCAGACAGACGATTGTTTCGTAATCTTTTTAAATCATATTTCACTTATGCACAATAATCTTGGTTATAATCAAGTAAATGACGAGGTGGCACAGCGAGCGGGCGGGAGCGATAGCGATTTTGTTTATATTACAAACTTTTTAAAATTCAACAGCTTTAGCGCCCTACCCCAAAGGCGAAAGCGCAAAAGAGAACCTTAAATTCAATTCAATTCTTGATTAATGGCCTTTGTGCGAGAGACGCCACAATTTTGCCAAAAATACCTTATCAATTAAAAGTCAATAAAGTCGATGACGTGTGGGTTAAGTATAACAACAGGCAACGGCAATTTATCTTACAGCCAGTGTGGGGCCTTTTTGTTTAATGTGTTACTTTTATGCAATTATTTTACTTCCAATTCAAACTCTTGTTTAATTTTATTGCAATTTTTGATCAACACTTGAATGCCTGTGGTTTAAAAAACCACATTTTGGTCGCTCAAAAAGCCATGTCATCTGTAATGATGGCGTGTAACGTGCAATCACGACTGCTTCACTGACACATCAGTCACGTTCAAATAACAAACGTATAATAGCCACTCAACTATCATGTCCATACCAGTTTGAATTGAGCTACTGGCCGTGAAAAATAGGGCTGTTCTATTCAATGCTTAAATTATACACATCTAGTATTGAGGTAGCTGTATTATGCCTTGTTCATACGCATTGATTAGATGAGCCAGATAGCAAGACCAGAGAACTGGGTGGACGACAGATGATAACACGTACCTGAAGTGGTGAGCACTGGGCAGAGACTGGCTGTCTCGAGCATCTACTTGGTACATGTGATCAAGTACATCAATGTTTTCTGTACAGACAATAGCATCGTGATTGTCTGAACCTTCCGGGAATCACTAACGGCCAGGCAGAGGTCCTGTAATAAACCCACAGTTCACCAGTTACGCTCTAGTCCTATGCAATAAGCGGAAAATTATCAACCACCCACCAAGCACAAATACATACTCCGGCTCGCTACTGAGACATTCCAAATGGATAACTCCAATGACACATAGCTCGAAAATTTAAGTGGTCAGCAGTAATGTGTGTGATCACAAGCCCAGCGACCGTGACACAATTCTGATATTGTTATACATATGTATAAAAAAGTGGGAAACCATACTAATCAAAATGCTTACTAATTACTTCATAATTCAGTTAGTTAATTAGTGGAAAGTAAGTGAGCAACTCTAAGAGGCTCACCAAGTTGTTATGAGTACATAACCTGTAGTTCAGTCGAGCTGAGCCAATTAGTGGTCGACACCCAGACGACCGGCGGAGGCGGCGGATGACCCCTTTCTCACCTACTTATAAAGAATATCACTGTGTTTGGCAGCATTTGTAAAGGGTTGGTTTTTTGACGGATCAATGAGGGTAGGATGGCGTTCATTAGACGTTTTTTGTTTAAGCTGTACTTAACCAAAAAAGTTCTTGTCAGTTTGTTCTCAGAACGTTTTCCTTTAGCTGATACTGGACTTAATGTCCTGTTTTCCATTTTGCCCCCATATGAAGTCACACTGAAAAATAAATAATCAGGACATTTGTTTTCAATCCCTATGTTTTGTTTGTACCTACTTTATACTGAAAACTACTGAACTGAATAATTTCATAAACCTTAAGATAAGCTGGTTACAGGTTCAGGGGCCCCATATTGTATAAAAATGGGTATTCAAAATGTCTGTATTGTACAGACATTTTGAATACCCACACAATTTTGAAGAAGTGAAAATGAAGTATATTGCAAAAACTAGTAATCCACAATTCTTGATGAAATTTCAGGCAATTACTTTTTATAAGAATGTAATAACTATAATCGTAACGTCGTGACTCTGTGATAACATAACAGATATATATAATAAATACATTATCTTTATCACTCATATTATATGTGTCGACAACTGAAATAATATTTTTTCTTGTTGTTTTATTGTAGAAGTGTCGATACGCACATCTCGTGACACTTGCACTTGACATAGAAGACATTCGTGACACTCTCGTCTGACACTCGCCCTACTTTTGTCAGTCAGTCCATAGAGGCAGTCACAACATCACATTCTGTCTCACACACGTGCCACTCTGAGGCGAAATATTTTACTTTGATTGGTGTTGTCACATTATGATTCGTTACTTGTGTATGTGGTGTCATCTTACAGGAAGTTGACACCTGCTACCTTTCACCGACTTGTGAGGTCTTGTAACAGCTGGCTTCAAAAAATGAAACTCTAGATAAGTTTAATTAGGTACTCGGTTCTATAATTCATGTCATAGCTACACATCATCATCATCATCAACCTTTTTATCGTCTCACTGCTGGGGACAGATCTCCTCTCATACAGAGAAGGATCACATCAATTTTAGCTAACTTCGCATTGTATAGATTTTTCGTACAATCAAAATTTAGCTGATAATGGTAATTTAGCTTGATGTCTAGCACCCTGCACCAATCCCAAAGGAGTAGGTACCATACGCACGAAGGATGTACCTAATAGCTTAAAAACCCATGATGGGTTTTAAGCTATTACATTCGTAATTCTAAGAATTCAGAATCCCCTCTGAATTAATTGTCATCCATTAGGTATTTAGTAAGTCTTTCAAGAATCCATGTTTAGTCACAAAAGCCGTCTACGTCACATTCGGAGTAACCCAACCACTGCCGCGGTTAAGTCGTCACGTTACAGGAAGTTAACTTTTTTTTATTAAACTTTCAATAGTAACCTGTACTATATTACGTTATAAGTAGTATAACTAAAGGTGTATACATATATGTAAGTAATGCCAGTGAACGTAGCCACCGACCGTAACGGACATGAGGACGCTAAATTGGATTTGTAGTAGGTAACTGTTTTGTTTTAGTGTTGTTGTAATTAAGTTAGAAGTTAGTTGAGGAAGAGCAAGAGTGTTGGTGAAGGTTAATGATATTGTGTGTTTAAGTGTTGGCATCTTTTTCCTTATAGATGACTGTTTCAAGGAGTTCGTCTGTTGAGCGTTGCAAAATGTCTGCGGATGATGTTACAGCTTTAACTTACTCCTGAAGATTCTACATGCCTTCCAGCCAGTAATTTTGTATGTTATAATGGATCCAACATGCTTCCTTGATAATATCACTGTACTTCAATTATAACATTTTTTAACCATCCAAAATCATTCCAAAGAAAAAATCTCCAACTTTCATAATAAAAGAGTTGTACACGTAATATTCTGGACATTAGCACTCCAGTTCTAAAGGATAAGACGTGACCACACAAAGGTCGTCTGCCGTAACACGGCACATTTGCCATACGAAACTCAACCCTATCTTTTTATCCGTAAGTACCTGTGCAAGCGTGACGAATCAAGGTGAACGACTCATGCCTCCGAAGTCCGAACTTGACATTATGTCAACTACACAACGAAAGAGACAGCTATCTTGATTTGATTACAAGTATTTGTATTTTAATCTAGACTAGAGCCAAGTGTGCAATATCTCAATTCTAGACAACACGGTGGACGCAGTGGTTCAGTGATCGACTGCTACTTTGCATATCGCGGATTCGATTCCCGCGCGGATCAAATAGTTGTTCCAAATCTGGCAATTTGTGTATGTGACTTTTAATGTTATTAAACACACCCACGATACAGGAGTAATTCCTAGTGTGGAGCACACTTAAAAAAAGTCTAGACCTCAATAAGGAACAGAATACTACTTTGGATTGATGAGAGTCTGTGTAAATGTGTCTTTGTGTGTGCCCTGACAGGACCACTCAAGGATAAGGGTTAACTTGGTGCGGATCACTTTCTTTGCCGAAAGCAACCATAAATACGTAAATCACGGAATAAGTAAGTAAGGTACGTACCTATTATAGACGTACGTATTTTATCTGTTCTGTGCCGTAAATTTGCCGGATATACCTTTTTTTTAATTGTGATATCTGGGCGATGCGGAAGGGCGTGTCCGACTTTTACTAACTAAAATCCACCCGTATTCCTTCACTTACGTGTGCGCCAGAGACCACGGTATTTCTTTCCAACAGCCCGCGACCCTGGCAGGCACCGGTCCTCGAGGACCGTGTCTCTATGTACTGACATCACACTGAGGCACGCGTGGCACACCGGAAGTCCCGTACCCCGTCCCATATTTTTCCGGATATACTTAGGTAATCACTTTAATATGTTAAGAGGGGACTCTAGTGCCGAGGAATTTGGAAAATAGATAGGTATTTGAAGAAACTAGTGCCGTCGCGCCTATACCTACAAAAACGTTGACCAAATGCCGTTTCGTAATCCACTATTTTCTTTTTCAAAACACGACAGATCTCAATTATTTTAATATCAAAATTTAGAGGAAAAGTATACCTATGCTTCTATTATTTTCTTTTTTGTCAAAAACTTATCACATTTGTCTAATAGTCATCTGAATATCACGGTAATAATGGGATATTTTTCGCGATTTTGAAGTATCGGATTTATTTTATTAATTAAGTTTTGGAAAAAATCAAATAATAGGGGCACGTATAATCACGGTGTAAAATTGCAGAAAAAAAGTTGCTCTACAAGCATTATCCACGAAAAAAACAGTGGAATACGTTTGTACCTATAAAGAAAGCAACACTAGAGTTCCCTTTTTAATACGACTGTTACTAAAAGTTTTGTTTAATTATATTGTAAAAATATAAGACATCCCATAACGACGTGAATGTAAATACGATAGTAATCAGATGTCACTAATGATCAATAAAAATGCCGTTTGGTAAAGAATCAGTTATATTTTAATGAGAGCAAAAAAAACGCTGTCCTTATTTTTTGTGCCGAATCAAAATCGTAGCACTGATTTGTATGAGCGAATGTATGACTTGACTAGACATAGTTGGAAATTGTGAGTAAGTTAACGGTAATGTATGAATATCGGAAGTCATTATATACTTGTCCAAATAGATGTACAACTTAAGAGAGTGGATGGGTACGTATCCTAGTCATTCTGTCTAATGATTTGTCGATACAGCAAAATATAATAGAAAACGGTCATTATAATACTGCAATAATAAATGATCATCACGGCATAGTTCTGTAGCCGTACAGTGTAGTGCCATTGATTTTTAACGAGTGTGTATTTGTATGAGTTTTGTTTGAAGGTAACGGTAACAAACGACGCTCGAATCTTCGGAAGTCATCAAAATAATAACTAAAATTGTATGGTGAATCTGTTCTGTTTATCTTTCTTTTTATAATAAAAAAAATAAAACGTTGCGTGGTGCTTTTACAAATATTTAAACAATGCACATACACAAACAGCCAGAATGGGAAGAACTACATGTAGGTCATATACATATTTGTTTCGGGAATCGTACCCACGACACGCATCGCAACAGTCACTAGCTTTTAACCACTGCGCCAATCAATTTTAACTATTTAAATTTGTTTAATGATAGTATTTTAGTAAATATGGAACCTGCAGAAATATGCTGTAAGACATGCAAGCACATCGGAAAATCTCTCCGATTTCTGTGTGATGATATCTACGTGTGATATATAAGTCTTATCAGATATATTTTAATCTTGTATATTTAAGTTATATTTCAGGAGCGTGTGAAATGACACAAGTAAGCGGTTAACAAACAGATAGATAACGAAGAGTAGATAAACACAACAACAGAGAGTAAACAGGATTTATCCTAAACAAACAGCAACAGGTATAAGTTTTATTTCGCTGATACAGATTATACCAGTGCTGACAGGGTTACAGTGGTCACAATGGAAGCACAGCAATCATTTAAAGAAGTTATTTAGCAAGATATTCAGCACAGACTATACAATTGATTAAGAAACTACGAGTATTGTGTATTGATGCCCCTACAGCAGAAAAAGATTTAAAAAGAAAATATGAAAAAAATCCTTCATTTTGATATCCCACTCGATATGCTTGGTAGAAATTTATTTCTTCATATCTCACAATATGGCGTCATACATCCGCCATTTTGGATTTTTTAAAATGTCACCTATCTAGTAGCAGTTGGGCAATTAAGTCAAATCTAACGATACCTCAAATGTGAAAATCCGTTCAGCGGTTCTAGAGATACTAGGTAATAAAGAATAATACATACAAGATAGGAGCTAAAAACATAACCCTCCTGGCAGTCGGGTAAAAAGAGACATTGCAGAATCTGAGGAAAAACAATAAGACGGAATGAGCACATAACAGCTTGTAAACATAAATGAAGCTGTTTAAATTAACAAGCCAATAATAGCTAAGTCTAACCACTCAATTATCGCCTCTTCCAACACGCAACACGGTCTACAATACCGTGAACAATTACCACGACTTCTTAAATCTTCTGGCGTGACTTAAAAACTGTGCCAACGATTGTTCCCAAGAAAAACTTATTTATCAAAGATAAAAGACCTATTATATCCGTCCTCATTAATAACCATTACTTCTATAATTCTATCTGAAGCTATTGTTCATTATAATCGAATTTTGAATTATGGAAGTGATAAATATGAATTGGAAACAGTATATTGTGTAGCGGCTCCATTGAGTTGGTTGTTGTCAGCAATGACAGCTGTTGTGGATGATCATCATCAGCACGATCTGTGAGGTAACTTCATTGATTTTTTTTGGCACATTTTTTACTACTGAACTGAATATTTATGCCATTACAGTTAAACAATGTGTCCTATCTATTGTTATTTTGCTGTGCTCAGTATCAGAAATTAAAGATGATTGACTTGAAAGTGCTGATAAGTTTATTAAGTGCTTTGACTGGCAATGTTAGGTTAGATTACAGATAATAAAAGCATTTATATAGAGACTGTGTTTTGTGTGACTATCGATATCAACTCGTAATATAAATCAAAGTCAAGTCATTTCTCAGGTTTTTCCTGAACTGTAACCTTTTCTAATGTCGCAGAGCTAAAGCTTTTACATAAATGCAAAAGGTGAAAATATTGTATAGAAAGCGAAGATGGGACTATACAGTGTTCAGGAATACGCAATGCGACAACCGACCCCCACCTTGTTCGAGGGAGTCTCCTCAACCTGTAGTGACCAAAATGAAACATAACCTCGTAGTTTTACGATATTTATTGCGAAAATTCTTAAACAAATATAAATGAACATCTGATATGTAATATGGACAGTAGAGGTACCTCCTTTAAAGTTTAACAGTGTTATACAACGTACAGATTGGTTCACTTTTCATATATTATTATATTATGTATAAGGCAATTTCATATCACAATTTATTAAGATTATGCTGAAATCTATACTTTTGTATAAATAGGAATTTGCTTCATCAAGGCCTTTTTTAACAATAAATATTTGTATACCATGTGGCACTGATCATAAATAGAAACAACTTACAACTACTACGTAGTACGTACTTATAAAATATTGCAACAATTACTAGCCCCGCACGATGATATTGCGATGGAACCTTGTCACAATAACAGCGTTGTGACGTCATCTGTCACACAAAAGGACAGCTAGCAAAAGAATGTTAAATGCAAAATTAATATTAGGGTTAAGGGTTTTTATTTTATAATTTTATTACACTCTTTATAAAGAGTGTATGTATAAATTAATATTAGGGTTAAGGGTTTATTTGTATTTTATAATTTTATTACACTCTTTATAAAGAGTGTATGTATAATAAAATTAATATTAATTTTGGATTTAACATTCTTTCGTAGGTATACCTACTCACCCATATTCTGACAAATAAACTTTCATTATTAAGAATTTCAAGGAAATAATTTTTGTAGACGTAAGAAAAATATACTTATTCGTATATCTTTCTTACATGTATACTATTTTTTTCTAACTACATTTCTGTTAATTTGCGAGCGGGAATTGAACCAGAGTCCACTGTGTAGTAGTCATGTTTTAATTACTACCTACATCTATCAGCTTATAAATAAAACCAGGATAATATGTAAAAAAATGTATATAGTCTTCCGAATCATAACTGCTTTCTGTGTCTGTCGTTTCCGATTCACTATCGTCGCCGTATTTATGACAAATAACTCGTCAGTTATTCGATCTTTATTCCAGTATTTATTCCTCTTCAAGCCGTTTAACATGATTGACTTCCTTTCGCCAGTCATCTGGAGTTATTGACGCCAACGACTCCAACGTCAGAGCTTCAATGCGACTTTCCAACTGCTCCACATTCTTTTCTGACACCCTTATCTTTACCAGGTTCCAGATGTACTCAATGGGGTTGAGGTCGCAGTTGTAAGGTGGTAATCTAACGACTTCATGGCCATTGCCAGCTAATAAATTGTCAATTTTATAAATGTTTCGGCGGTCTGTGCCGTTTAATTAATAAATACAGTTCAGGTTTTGTAGTGTCGTTGGGAAAGTCTCAACAATCAACTGTTTTTTATTGTTCATACTTGGTGGCCTATTCTCATCCCTACTGTGATAAGGGGCGTTGTCCATCACAATTTTAGAGTTGCGTGGTATGTTGGGTACTATTTCTTCTGTAAGCCACTTGGTGAAATTCTCAGCATTCATTTGATCATAGTAATCCCCTGTTTTGGTGTCTGCTTTAAACATTAAAAGGGCATTGTCAACAAAACCGCTTTAACTTCCCGCGTGAACTATTATCCATCGGCGGCCGGGACTGTCGTTCCGTCTCACTCCATCGGTTGTTGTTTGCCAACATTTTTCTACCGTGTAGTGTGCATGTATCCACGTTTCGTCGAGATAAATAACGGGTCTTTTGTTATTACCAAGCGAGTCATTTTCTTTCATACGTCGTAAATATTTAGCCCTCCACGCTTGAATCTGGGGTCTTTGAATTAGGGCGTCTTTTTTGGTAGCATCGTTTAAATTAGTAGCCTAAATCACATTTAATTATTTTTCTTAATGTAGTTTCACTACCAGTATAATTAAGGTCTACTTTTGAAGCCGCCAAGATTTTGCGCATTGTGGGTATTTCTCTCCTCACCGTACACATTGAATCTATAATATTTCTTAAAGCTGTTATGGAAAACCCGTCGAAATATTTCTTCTTTTGTCTTTTTCCTTTAGTAGGAGTTCTCATTTTGCTGCCACTGGCTGTTGCTGACTCATGCTCTCGTCTCAATTTCGTCACAGTATTTTTGCAACGCCTGTGGCACATGCCACACACTCCGTGACTTTGATAGAATTTTGCAAAATATTTTTAATAACTGTAAGCAGTTGCTTCGGTATTAAAATGTCCGAAGCACTTCTTAAAGCACGGTTTATACTTTCAAGAACTAACTTACAATCCTCTTTCTCTTTAACAAAATAATTGTCCACTTTAATTATAATTTCACGAGTACGACTATTAATTAATTTCTTACTCATTTTAACGAGTAACAGTTAACAAAACTAAACAACAAAACTCAAGAACAACAATAAAATAGGATAACAAAAACAAAAAGCTAACAAAAATATTCGATGTGCGTAAGTGGGTAAGCGCGGACTGAATTTGCGAACGGTACCGACGGTGCGAGTTCGACTACGTCACCAAGATGGCCGCCAATCGCAATATCATCGTGCGGGGCTTATAACACTATCAATCTCAGTTATTATTATTTTGATCTATGCACTATACCATTAAATTAAAATTGACTAATTTATTATTATGCTAGAGGATTTTTTTTCGTTTAAGTACCTAATAAATAATTTATACATTTAGTACTAGTGACGTGCTGTTGCTAGAGCTAACAAAGTATGTTGTATTACTAAAATTGCCATTTGTTTGGCATTGGAAAGGCAACACTTAACGAAGATTTTAGTAACGATTTTATTTATAAATCTAAAGTTGTATTAAATCATACTTACTCATTGTAAAGCTATCTAATTTATTACAAAATCAAAAGGTTGAACTCTTTAATGATTAGGCATCATTAGGAAATTATTAATAAGACATGAATGATATAAATGGGCATTTTACTTCAATTAATATTACTAATACCTTCGTTAGCTTTTCTAAGAACAGCTCTGTCAGAGTGACATTTCTTGCTAACTTTAGATATTGTGCTAAATTCTAGTGTATAAGGTAAGGCACAGACTATTTGACACTTCTAACAATGAAAGTTACTTCACTAAACACTCGCTAGTGTTAGGACAAGTACAAGTACCTACAGCAGTGACTGGGGCTCACTAATATATAATTATAACACAATCTGTAATTTCGTAAGAGGCTTAATTCGTATCATAAATTCGAAAATATAAGGCTTTCTGCATATTGTCGATTAGTTCTACTAAGTTTAATTCAGGCAGTAAATAGTAAAGTTAAATGCAACTTGAATCAAAGCAAGTCACTTGTTGGTTTTGGCCTAGTTCTGAACAACAAAATCGAGTATGTCGAAGGCTTAATATGTATAAGATATGCTTTACAAAATTAGTGTAAGTTTTAATTACAATAAATACAAAACAGGCCAGCTTCGACTAGTTCATATGTACCAGCACGATGGCGCCCGGATCCCCGGCGCCGCGCCGACGCAGACACCGCAGTGGCAACACATCTCAACATTATGCGAAAGAATGCTATAATCTTTTGAACGTTGAATAAATCATGCAACCGCGCAGCATAGTCAATGTAATAAACGAAAGTATAACAGATAAGAGTTAATCATATTGTTTCTTGCGAGGAATACATAACTTTAGCTAATGCGAAAGCATTAAATTCTAAGTAAAAATTCTGCATTAATTACCTACTTGGACGAGGTGTTACGAAAACTTTTGCATATTATATGCCACTACTGAGTGCTTACAAACTATACCGGAAACACGCTCTAGTACCTCATAAATGTACGTAAGTTCGATATCTCGACAATACTGGGAGCCGATTTCAAGGTGTTATTAGATTATTTCTTACACTCAATAAATATCCCACAGTCAGAAAGAGCGTGCCGGTGTAGCGTCGCCCGCGTGCCACTGAGGCACAGGAAAGCGGCGCCGCACCGAAAAAAATCTTATTAAGTTTTTCAGCTCACCAGAGTGATGTGAAACAATAGGATGAAACCATTTTACTCACACTTGGGAGGCCAGTTCGCAGCGTGTGTCGACCGCTTTCCAAGTGCGCGAGCGCGCGAGGTAATTGCTGTTACGGATAACCATCATTTGCATTGTTTGCAATCTAGAGAAAATTAATTGCTTCACAATCGATTGGTAGACGAAAGAAATCGATCAGCAAAACATGACTTCAAACGCGCACTGGACGAATTTACCATTTACGTAAAACCATTAATCGGAGACCGTAAACCGAGGCGATTTTGATTGGATACTAAACTTCACTCACACCTGTTCGTCAAATCGTCGGCGCACCAAGACACCCGAACATTGCCACTTTCGGCCTTGTATAAAATTTTCACTATGAAGCAGCTCCATCCAAACGGTGTTTAGCTGGCGTTACGCCCCCTTTATATCAACATATTTGAACCAGTTAGCCTTTCCGAACATTTGTCACGATCCTAAGCGGCGCCGGCCTCTTGCTTCTGCTGTATTAGGGACTCCCATTTGGCTATGAGTCGCGTCGAGCTGGGCGCGAGGAACTCTTCCCCCGGGGCGAGCGTGCAAAGTTCCGCTAGCGACTTAGCCGGCTTTAGACTACCAATGGAGTCGTGTCCCGAACTGTTCCGTGGCGAGGGCGACCGCAGCTCCTCGTTCAGAGCCTCATACAGCTCTCCTATTGATTTGGTTGGCTTCAGTTTGCCAGGCATGGGGATCTCCTCGTCCTCAGATTCGGAGGTGGTCTCGTTGTCAGTCAACTCTAAGTCGTAAGGCTTTTGTTTCTTCCTCATCTTTTTTAGCTCGTGTTCTCTGTCCTTCATTTCCTGTAATTCTTTCTGTATCTTCTCCTCGACAGGTACGTAACCCTTTCTGACAGGTTTACCTTCCGGTGTGCGGGTGATGACGGGTGGGGAGACCACGGCGGGCGCAACCACTGGTGACGCGGGGAACACGAGAGGTGGTGCTAGAGGCATTATAGGGTTGGTGGGAGGCATAGGGCCTCCAGGAGAGGCAGGCATCTTGCCTTTATTGGCGATAAATCGCTGCATGATTCCTTTTGTTCCCGTCTGGGGTGCAAACCGTCTCGTATATCCATTTGTGTTGAGGATTGCGGGTGCGACCGGAGGCGTTGGTGGCGAAACGGGGCCAAGCAGGTGTGAAGTAGACACGGCTCTGCTGAGAGCCTTTTGCGGCTTGAGTTCCGCATCGCCGTTCACGTGGCCATTCTGATGGTTCACGTCAATGGTGGACTCGGACATCAGTCTGTTCATTCTGAAATGTCCCTCTTTAAATTCCCTTTCTCTTTCTGTAACTTCTATAATCTCTCGCTGGATCCTGGAGAGGGGATCCTCTTTCTGCAATGACTGTAACAGAGTTAAAACATTTTTTTAATTATATTCTCAAAATAAATAATTTCCACTACATCGCTGATCTCTATTTTGAAATCATAGGTCATAAATGTAGGTTATATTATTGTAAATGTAGGTTATATCTAATATAAAATGAGAAGTGAGGCAGCTCACAATTATGTATCTTCTTTTCGCACAACAAGATTTAAGTCTTTGAGGAATCAAACGTTCAAGCCCTTAGTGTTTACGTATTTCTATGAATTCAATGTTACTATTAATAGATACAGCACCAGCGCTAATAAGGTAGGTAGCGGTCGGAGAGTGTGTCTCGGTCGAGTTCGGTCGGTGTTGCGCACACGCACGCACACACGCACACGCGCGCGACCTTACTGATATCAACCATCGATATCGTGTCAGCCCATATCAAAAGATTATGTAAGTAAATAAATATTGGTATGGAACAATTTCTATTACGACTAGTTGATTTAGTACAGGAACACTTCAAATGTTTTCGCTTCAACAGTATACTGTTGATGAATCTTTAATAAAATTAACAAAACTGATTAAAATATTCTATTTTCTTCTTTGATTTTATCTTTCGTCAGATTTCGACTTCACTTTCGTAAAAAATGTCCGCCCTGTGATTATTCAATCGCCTGCTACGTTGTGTCTTCACTCTTCCCAAATCGCATTACTTATTAGCTCAACAGATACAGTCAAATCGTTGCCTAGGTTGGTACCTACGGACTTTCTGAATGTCGGAACAGGTC
The DNA here is from genome assembly GCA_017933935.1 of Sesamia nonagrioides. Classification (NCBI taxonomy): domain Eukaryota; kingdom Metazoa; phylum Arthropoda; class Insecta; order Lepidoptera; family Noctuidae; genus Sesamia; species Sesamia nonagrioides. Next base: position 165,570 of record JADWQK010001703.1, read on the forward strand.
AGCCATGGGAGTATCTAGCCAGATTCATGCACAGATTCACGGACACAAAGAGTAAAATGATAATACGGACACTAGACAAATATAAAAACTATTCGATTATAGAACTTACTGTGTTTCAACGGCCCGAAAAGCTAAGCATTCTACTTCCTTGAATTAAAAGAACAGACTGTTCGCTAATCGCTTAAAAGAAAATTCTAGAATAGATAAAACGCTTCCATTGTTTTGTTATCTGATTAATTTAATCGATTAGTAATGTAGATTAATTTTCAGAAAAATATATTTTTTATCATAGATAGTACTTATATTGAAGGCCCGTTTGCTAGTTTTATCAGCGTACATAGGTAGGTACGCAACTTTTTAAAGATGTCCGGGTAGATGTTTATCTACACATAGGAAACTTATTTCCTAAGGTACAAGAAGATAGCGGCGTTCTGTATTTATGTAAATTAGTTAATTACCTACCTATCTTAGATCTGTAGATAAGTATTATTTTGGACCAAGTAGGTATAAGTACAACGTTGTACCTATAGGTATAGTGAGCAGTAGTTTTAACCCTTCGAAATTAACTCTGAAGGTAAAGTTAGGTATTAGTTGTTGCTTATCTAAAGTAATTCCGATTTCAAATATGTTCCTGAACCCATTGACTTATAATTCAATTTTCCTAGTAGTTGCTTTTAACAGCTGCTAGAAGGAGCAAATATTTCTAAATACGAATGAAACAAATTCCAGGACAGGATATTACCTACACGTAGCTAATTTTACTGTGAAGGTATGAGCTTCAAAAATGCTGACTAACCGCTTTGTGACAACTGCATAGTGACCTGTTCCAGAAATGACTTGGACATGTTACTCCAGCGATAGGTGATGAACTTTAACCTCGGGGTAATAACGCTTGAACTTGGTAACTAAAAGGCGAAAACTTGCAACTCATTCCGACACACGTCGCTATCCTTTATATTCCCCGCATACTGTGAGAGGCTTTCTAAATTGAAGGTTTTCTCCTAAAATGCCATCAAATTATAGAGATAAAACAAAATGAGAAATTAGAACTTCTTGTGAAATAACTTGCGCTTCTTTTTATGTTAATCTTTCTAAAAAAGCGTACAATAGTAGTACATACACGAGCCGCCGTGGTGTGTAGGTATCATAGTATGCGTGGGAGTCGAGTGTTATTTACTTATTTTTTGTTTTTGACCTCCTTAGAGATGTTATTATAATTTACATGTATACCTACGTATACATGTAAATTATAATAACATCTCTAAGGACTAAGGACTCTACGTACGTATGTCGTCTGGGACTAGGCAAACGTGGGTAACGAGCTAATCGTGTTTGTTAAGAACTTTGAATTAAATTCCACATGTAGGTAAGTAGCATTTGTGTTTTGTATAACGTCAACAGAAACGTGCTAGGTAAGTGTTTCATCATTACGCGTAGATATTTTATTACTGGAAAAGAGGTCACTCAGTTGCAGCGCTGTGTGCAATATGCTCGTTGACCTACGCATAGCCATATTCAGTTTCACTGGGCGGTCACCTCGCCTCACTGGCGACCATAGTAGCTTAGGAGACCGGACCAAGACTTATCTACTAAGGAGGTAATATCTGCCCACTTCACGCAGGGTCAAAGTTTTGTATCTCTGCCAAGTAGGTACCTATCGGTAATCGTGACTTTATATAAGTAGGTAGGTATTGAGATTAAAACAATACAATCGACGGCTACACGTAGCTACAGTCTGTTAATTCCTAGAGATAAGACAATAGCCACTCATTTGTTATTGCAAGAACGTACGATGCCAATAAATATAAAAAATGGAACAATATCATGATAATGTATCAGAGGCGTGTTATCAGATGTATAACAGTACACCGAATACTTTTACCGATGCGATGTGGCGGTTCGGCGACATGTCTCGGAGCTTTCTACCGGGTTCCGATCTCGACACACATACCCGAATACACCATCATTGTCGAGAGTATGAAAGCGTTAATTAATCTGGCGGGAGTCGCGAGCGCCGACCCGAAACACCGCGCTGCACAACTGTACCTCATGCCGACGACCCGACCTACGAACCTAGGATTACGATCTCGCAGGACTAGCCTCTCGGCCACCGTCTAAACTAGAGCACGCTTGAATTTCTTCACGGACAATATAAAACTACTCACTTCACCCATCGTGAAACACGAAGGTATCCGATAAGTAATCCGCACAGGTATGGTAAGTTGGACACTCACGAACTGTAACACGGTTTAAATCATCACGGCACCGACACCTGCCACGATAGTACTGCAGTCGCGAGGCGATACGTGCGGCACGTTGGACGGTCGCGGGCTAACGTCCTCTACGCGAGTGTGCGCCAGCTCGCAAAGCCTCCGCGCCTCCGCGTATCACTCACCTGGCCGCCTAATTGGCGCGAAAGCGAGACCGTACAACAACGTAATACGATGAAAAGAGAAGAGAATAACAACTCACAACACCTGGTGCTGTTTTACCGACGATGGTGACTGTTTCACCAGAAGAAAGTGAGGGCGCGCGTTTGAAACTTGACCGCGGATTTCCACGCCATTAGTTGCGAGGGTCTGCGCTCGCTCCCCTACTGTCGGACAGGAAGACGGCATTAATTAAGGAACCTGTTGATAATTCCTGTAACAGGACGCTTATTAAAATATTTTGACACGTGAGAACTGCCAGTTCATTTAACTAAACCTGTCTGTACTGTGTGCTGTGGACCGATTCATTAACTTTATATAGCTACCCAACTATTAATCAAAGTCAAAAATCATTTATTCAAATTAGGCTGAGAATCAGCAGTTTTTAACGTCAATATTACATAGAACCCCGAAAACGTCCGCCCTTCGGCACTTCCTAGTGCTTTCGCTGCGAAGAAGTGGCGGAACAAACTCCCCAACAGCACAGCTGTGTGTTCATTTAAATAAACACATGGCTTTATACAATACTATGTATAATAATAAACACAAGTAAACACAATATTAAATGAAATTATTTACCATATGCCAACTAGTGTACTGTCGTGGTGGCCTAGTGGCCTCTCAAGTATGAGTGTGTGGGTTCGATTCCAGGTCAGGCAAGCACCAATGACTGATTACAAGGTGAAGGAAAATATCTTGAGGAAACCTGGACTAAGTCATAGTAAAAATGAATATACAAAAACCAAAGACACCATGATCATGAACATGTATATCCATATTTGCCACCGACTTCGAAATTAGTTATTTTTCACTTCGTAGTGTTTTTTTTTTTGTGGAAGTCGGTTGTTTTATTTTAAAAAAAGTTTTTATTTTACAATTTTTAGTTGCAAAAAGTACTGTTCAGCTGTATACGGTCACACTGGACGCTGCAGCCAACATAGTTTGGATTGGGAATAGGCTAGCAAGCAAATGACGCCTTTTTTATTTGAATTTTTACCCGTAATTTTGGTTTAAATAAACCGATTTTTATAAAATTTCTCTGGGGACCGGACTGAATGTATGAGCATTGCTAGAGATGACACGATTACGCGACTTAATTTCAGTCTCTTGATTTTTTTGATTGTCTTATTAGCATGGCGAGTAGCAGTGGCTAGGTTGTCCTACGTTAAACTTCAATGCTGTGAATTGTTGAGGACTTCCCTCCACTGTCTATGGTCTTCTGTATGTAGTATTATCAGATCTACTGCCTACTACTGACTTTGGTTATTACCCACATGGATGCAAACTTCTCATCAACACAAATTAATTGAGTCCAAACACAAGGTAATTATTTACTGTAAATTGTTGAGGAGTTCCCTGAACTGAACTTCGTCTTCATCATCAGCTCCCTAATGACAGTCACAACCTATCTAGATGTAATGTTCTTATCAATACAAATTAATCAAGCACGAACACAACTTAGCTGCAGTGAATCGTTGAGGAGTTCTCTCGACTGTCTCTCGGCTCCATCATCAGATCTACAGCAGACGTTCATTATAACCCACATGGATGCAAAGTTCTCATTAATATAAATGAATTGAGTCCAAACACAAGGTAGGTAATTACTGTAAATTGTTGAGGAATTCCCTAGACTGACATTTGTTTTCACAATTAACTCCCTAATGACGGTCACCAGTCGCCACCCATCTATTCTTTTTTTTTTAAATAATTATAAACTAGTGCTTGACTGCAATCCCGCCTGAAGGTAAGCAGTGATGCAATCGTTGATGGTAAAGCGCACTAGTTTATTAAGCTTATTCACTTAAAAAACTTAGGAATAGGAAGGATGACGGCAGTTGAGCGAGGTGACGCAGTTAAACCCAAGACCAACACGACCAAACGATGCTGCGCTAGAGGGAGATTGATCTGGAGACTCTCCACGACCAAACTCCCGACACAACAACATTTGGCGCATCGTACCCGGCACATCGGAACACAATTGCTCAGACCCGTCCTCCGTACGGCTTCACTAGACCTCATGCCGGAACACGACGAATCGCTTGGCGGCAACACTTTGTCTGGTGGGTGGTAACTTCTGCCGGCAGCCGATGTTATGGCCTACCACCGAGAAAAAAATTAGGTGTAAGGTTCTTATCAATACAAATTATTGTAAACACTAGGTTGCTACTGTGAATCGTTGAGGAGTTCCCTCGCCTGTCTCCCGGCTCCATCATCAGATCTACTCCAAACCCTTATTAAATTGTAGTGCTTTAAAATACCTAATGAAAAACTTACAAATGCACTAGCCGACCCTACAATTTTTGAAAGTTTCTCTTGATTTCTCTGGTCTTCCACCACCAAACCCTGATATCCGTATCATGGGACCACCTTGGGAATGTCTTCTTTCCAACAGAAAGATAATTATCAAAATCGGTTCATAAACGACGAAGTTGTCCGCGAACAAACAAAAAAAAACATATACGGTCGAATTCTTCCAGTCGATCTTGAAGTACAGCGACGTGCTTCAATGTACTACTCCGCGAGGGGGGAGGCCATGGACACTAACTTTGTTACACAACGCGACCTCAATAGAATTTCTAGATTATTTAAACCTCAGACTGACGTCTGGGAGGACCTCTTATCCGAATGGCAAAGTAGGTGGGATAATTCCATCAAGGGCCGGCTGTTCTGTCTCCTGCTTATTATGGAGGGAAGTGGAAAAAATATCTTTTTTCTTACTCCTCCGCTATTCTTTTCTGATTAATTTCGTTGCGGGACCCAAGACAGTTGAAACGTTTCTCCGGGACTCGTCGAGCTTCATTGATCGGCGTTTTTCTGGCGGTCTCCACTGTTGATTCTGGCTTTCAGGAGTTGCAGTGGGTTGGGAACAGTGTGACGGGTTTTGTCCCAAAAAAAAAAAATACGGTCGAATTGAGTAACCTCCTCATTTTTGAAGTCGGTTAAAAAATACCTAGTAGCCCACCGTTGGTGGGCTACTAGGTATTTTTAACCGACTTGAGCCCACCTGCGGTGGGCTACTAGGTATTTTTTATTTTTTAAATGTTAATAAGTTAAATTATACTGTTTATATATTTTTTTATATGCAAATATTTAAAAATGTAATTAATATGTACCTGATTATAAAATAACATACTTACATAAATAGCCATTTATTCAAGTTTGCTTAGGTTATATTAGCAGTATAAGTAGTATATGAGGATGGAATATGGACCCGTGTAAGGGTTAAGGCCTCCTCCAACTTTTTCCATCCAGCTCTGTCTCCAACAAATTTTGTCCAATCATTTCCTTATTTGATTAATATCGTCAGCCCACTGTCTCGTTGGTCTTCCAACACTTCTTTTCTCTGGCGGGCCTTTCCATCGTGTGGTTTTGATGATCCACCTTTTGTCTGTATAATGTGTGATGAACGTGAGATGTGACCAGCCTATTTCCACTTAACCGTTTCCGTGCGGAGGTCTTTTTAACAATCTGTAGTACCTGGCGTCAAACAATAATTCCGTGATGCCTCTGGGGCACCAAGCGCCAGAGACTTTGATGATTCCCCTGGGGAATCATCCGCCATGAATTGTAAGTTTTAGCTTTTTCTCGTGTTTCCACTTGTTAAAGAGTAATTAGCGATTATGTATCGATCGTAAGCGGTCAGTAAATTCGTTCAGTGCGTTTAAAAGTGACGATCTGTGTCTTTATGGAAATGGAAGGTAAATGACTAATTTCTACCAGGTATTGTAAACCTTTTTGCATTATTACAATATAGAATTCGTTCACATACCATTTGAGTTTGCAGCGAGGTGATACCTACTTATTTGTAGGTACTTAGTTACCTACATGTCCCATGTTATATCCTAGTGTTTTGAAGGAAACAATTTTAAATCCGTTATTTTGATGGTATTTTGTTTGTCCACAAAACACTGTAATAAAGATTATAAAGAACATAGGTATGTTCTTTATAATCTTTATTACAGTGTAACTGAATGGGAAGTCCGATTCTAATGAATCAAAAATATTCTACTCGTAGGTACCTACAAACAAGTATTTTATTTGGATAACAATGTACTTAAATGTATTTTTATTTCTTATTTTGTTGTAGAGTTACGCAGAAAAAAAATTAAATATATTCCTCAGTCAGAAGTCGAAACTCAATGTGACTCGACAACTTGGTTTACAACCCCCGAAGTCTGCTAATTAATGAAATTACTTGAAACGAACACTGTGGGCATGATATGGGTGAGTTTTTTTATGTTTTTGTTCTGTATCCTCTCGGGCACCATACGCCATACGCAATAGATTTGATTTGGTGCCCGGAATTGGTCAATTATGACAGCATCTATAACGTTAGCTTAATTTTCGATCTTCACACAACCAAAGTAATAAAAAAATAAATAAAATAATTATAAATTATTATTATTATTATTATTATAAATAGTAATAAAGTAATTAAATGCACTCAAAAAGCAATGGAAAGGAGCACCTTTCCATTGCTTTTTGAGTGCATTTAATTTGTTGTCTTACTTTGGTTGTTTATAGCCAGGTTTTGCAACCGTAAAATACCTAAGCATGGTAACCTAAAATAACCTTTTTTAGATGCATAGGTACTATAGTTTCCTTCTAAGACTTCATAATTACACTGATTTGATGTGTTTATATACATTAATGCAACTCTCGTGCAAAATGTCGTGCTTCTAGACTCAGCCTAGAGGCTGTGCGTTGTCTATCAGTGAATGATTTTTTTTTAAATTATTATTAGATAATACGAGAAATTGCACGTTGCCTCGGTAGGAACGTTAACAGAACAACCCCAAAATAAAATAAATCTTCGGAAAAATAATGTTTATTTCTCTTATAAAATAATGACTAGCACAATAACTAATAAAACTACAGTTAAAACCGTTGGATTTGAATGTTAAATAGAAACATTGTCAGGGAGAAATGTGGAAGACTATGGACATCAGTGGCGAAGAGTCCATACAAGCCGATTCCCACCGGGTTACCTTTCAAAAATCAGTTCCATATTCATACAAAAGTATTTACATTCTATTTCATTAACAAAGTATTATTAATTAAATGCCTGCGCGATTTACAATAGCAATAGTAATTCTTAGCAATACCCTAAGTATCACATTTCATTTTATAGTCGTAAATTAATCAGCGCTTCAATTTTTCGTACCTAAATTACATTGAAGGTAACTCGACGAATTACAGCTTATCTCGGCCAACGTTTTACTATGAGGCGAAAAGAGACAGAGCGTGTCAGACCATCTCTTTCTAATGCTCGCTAACATAGGACGAAAGATAGGCTAATGGCAACCGGCTTGCAGTTCTCTCCTCTCCTCTATTAGAAAGAGACAAAGAAACCACTCAAACCACGGCACGGGAGAAAGGAAACACGACAAAATTAAAAAGAATTAGCGTTATAATGAAATCCTTCGCAAGTCATATTCTTTTTATTTTGGCATATTTTCGTGTTCCATTTCGTTTGGTTGAAAATAAATTATTTTTAGTATGTGACATGTGTTGCTATACCACTGGTGCGTGATAATTTCGTTTGTTATATTTTAATATTTGTGTTATTTAAACTGTGACTGATTCTGTAAGGTAATTTAATCGCAGATTTGGTTAAATACTGTGGATTTTGTTTGTTATTATGGCTTTAATTCATATAGAGTGCTGCTCAACAGACTACCTGCTTACAAAAGAAACTTCATTTTCAAAACTAAGTTATGCATACAAGAAGCATACAGTTAGGTAGAGCACTACCACACATGATTATTGATTGCAAAAGGCGAGATGGATTTTTTAAACATTTTCACGCGTCGTTATATGATAAATATACATGGATGACAGGCAGTTGCAAAGTGAACAAAATATTCTGTCATCCGTGTTTGTTATTTTCTGATTCGAAATCTGTTTGGAGCAGTACGGGTTTTACGGATATTAATAATTTGTCTAACTTAGCCAAAAAACACATTTCATTCTTATCTGAAGACCTCCTCCAAGATATCCTGCAGTAGGTAAGTGTTTAAGTGTTTATTTTTTTGGACCGGCTTCCCTTTGTCAAAATTTCACCCTTCGCCACTGATGGACATGCATGGTACCTGCTAGGCTTATACATTTTGACTTAGGGTCAGACATACACTGCATTTGATTAACTATGAATTTCTGAACAGACGTACGATCGGTACGATAAAACAGGTCACGTCGATCACGTACTCGCGTTGCGCCGCTTGGTAAAGACGTGGGGATAGTCATAAATCAAACTAGTTTAGCCTATGAAGAACGACAAGCTGACAACAATCGGCAAAGTTTTGAATTGACCAGGAAAATGTTAACATCTGGTTTAGGGAATCCAGCAAACTTTGAATTGACAGCAATCTGATCCTCTTGAATTGTCAAGGCTGTTATTTGTTACGGTAAACTGGTTGGAGCAAGTGTGCCTAGTATAGAGGCGATGCACGGGGTAGTTTAAAACCTCACTACCCCGTGCAGTAGACGAGGCCTGGACAGACCGGGCTGACACGAGAGTGTGGCACCGCGCGCTCGTGACAACAAATATAATACCGGTACAAAAAAGTGTGTCTAGCATGAACCACTCGACTAGGCTGAATAGTTGGAAGAACAATAAAGAATGGAGAACAGAGTTCCAAAAATTGAGTTCCTTAAAAAATATTTTCATAGCTGTGGGAAAAAATTCAGTCAGTAACAACCAGCACCTTATTAGTAACTACATGTCACCAAGGAAGTCATATCTTATCACTTGCTAACATATTGGTTTTTAAAACTTAAGCTATTTATATACTGGTGTATTATGAGTGGTACAGAATTTAATTACTTATGGTACAGTCTGCTATAATAATAATAATAATCATTTAATTCAAGTATCATTGACTCATAAGAAATTAATAGTCACATTACACTACAACACTCAAATCAAAAATATCAATACATAAAAAAAAATATTACAATATAAAATCAAAACATTAATAAATAAAACAATCACCATCATCACCATCATCAACCTTTTTATTGTCCCACTGCTGGGCACAGGTCTCCTCTCATACAGAGAAGGATTGAGCGTAATCACCACGCTTGCTCAATGCGGGTTGGCAATTTCAGACTTAAAGTCCAGGTTTCCTCATGATGTTTTCCTTCACCTTCAGCCATTGGTGTCCAAGATATACTTAGAAAGTACATATAACTTTAGAAAAGTTACATTGGTACTTGCCTGACCTGGAATCGAACCCGCGCACTCATACTTGAGAGGCTGGTGTTTTAACCACTAGGCCACCACGACTTATAAAACAATAAAAACACATAATTACAATGACAATTGAGTCACATTTCCAATTAAAGCAGTAAGGGTAATTTTTGTATGTCAAGTATGAAGGTGTTACCACTAGTATACCAGTTTCAAAATAAACAATCACTGAACACTTTACATTTTTGTTATACTAGTTTAATTGTTATAGTTTGTATTAAATAAGCATTTAAGACTAGCCAGTATTTTAGAACCATACTTTGTGAATTTGTAAATCACAATGAGTTGAGAATAGTATAAAAATGTATTGTTTTAGTCACAGTTTTAAAGCAGAACATTGTTCTAGAATACAGGCTTAATACTGTATATGGTATGGCACAAGTACTGTGTTATAGTATGGCAAAAATAATAATTTACATGTTAATTGGTCCTTATCATAGTTCCTGTAAATATAATGATACAATTTTTTGGGTGATTGTGAAATAATTAAATGAATTCTCAATCAGTAAATGTTTGTCTTAACTAAAACTAATATTTCCATCAAGATCATCCTGACATGATAACAATGATGTACCATCCATACTCACACATCAGCTATACTCTGAACTAATTAATTTACCATTTTCAGTATCATTACAAAAGCTTCAAAATCCCAATGATAAACTTCCAAACAGATACTATATTTTACTTATTTCCAATTTGTAGGGAACAGTAACTTCAATTAATCGGAGATCCTGATATCAATGGCCTAAATATCCGAGGTTCAATGGTAGCAGTTTCCATATGACTGACTCTGAGGTGTCGGGACAGATCACTGGTTCTGAAAAACCCTCTGGAGCAATGATGACAAATGTACGGCGTGTGATTTGTGTGCTGCTTCAGAAGGTGGAACTCTAGCATCATTGCAGTAGGGAATGTCTTTGTACACTCTCCTATAGAACACTTGTACTTGGAAGCATTCTCATGTTTGAATCCGACATGGTTGGACAAACTCCTTTTGCTTGCAAATGCCTGATCACAAAGCTTACATGCAAATGGTTTCTCTCCAGTATGTTTACGCATGTGTGCTTCTAAATCTGGGAATGTTTTTAAACAGACACTGCATTGGCCAGACCTCTCTGAATGTATCCTTTTTATATGAACTTGTAGGTTCCCCTTAAAAGAGAATGCTAGTCCACAGTAACTACAAATGATGTGCTTTTCATTAGAGTGTATCTGAATATGAGCCTTGAGAGCATTTCTAGTTTTAACAGATTTATTGCACAGGTGGCAAGTGAAGTTCTTCTCATCAGAGTGCACTGCCTGGTGTCTCTTCATGTGGCTCTTGTCTATGAACTTCTTGAAACAGATAGAACAAGTGTATGGTTTTTCTCCAGTATGCATACGTTTATGACGTATCATTGAAGCAATCTGCCGAAACGCCTTCCCACAGAAGGAACAAGAATAAGGCCTTTCATCAGTATGAACTCTAATGTGTGTTATAATATCACTCTTTGAGTAAAAGCTGCTACCACAAGTTTCACAAATAAATTTCCGTTCTCTCTGGGTATGGTGGGTCCTAATATGTCTCTTGAGTGTTCCTTTTAGGTTGAACCGTGCCCCGCAGGAGTCACATGAAAATGGTTTCTCCCCAGTATGAGTCCTCATGTGACCCTCTAGGGCAGAGCGACATGATGCCATTTGCCCACATACCTTGCACCTCACTGGTCCAATTTTAGGCCTTAACTTCCGTCCATCAATTTGCAATTGTTTATATTTACCAGACTTGTTATACTTTCTTTTTGTTACTTGCTTGGTGTTATAGTTATTACTACAGTCTGTAGGATCATCTAATAAGAAAATATCAAAATGGTCTTGGTAATCAGCGCCGCTTTCCTCCTTGATATTTTCTAGCTTTATTTGGGGTTCATTTTTGGGCATTACTAGCTCATCATAAAAGTCCACATTATTAGCACATCGCAGTACCTTGTCGGACGCCTCGCATTTGTTCACGAACTCGTATGATGCTGACAGTTCCGCGGCACAGTTAATACATATGTTGCTAGGAAGCCCATCTCCCTCGATCACCACCACATTGACGCAGCGCATCACTTTGGTGCTTAATTGAACTTCATCCACTTTATCAAATATGGAAATAGTTGCTGTTTTCTTAAGACAAATACGGCATATCTTCGACTCCATAATTATTTTTGTCCTCTTGGTGCGTTATTTGGTCTAAGACCCTATGTAGAATACCGTACGTATTGTTAACGACAAAAGCGATTATTATCCCACTATAAGAATATAGTAATATTTCACCATTATTCTTCTCAGACCAAGTTACATTAGAATAAATAAAGGCGTCTGTTGCTTGAATTGAATGTTTCAAATTCAAAGTGTTTGCATAATGTATACCATTATAATTTATAATAGGTGGTAATGGTTTTAGGTTTTTACTTTTTAACTTTTTATTGGTTTGACAGATAGGTAGTTTTCGTTCAAAAACGAAAAATAATACAATATTCGAACTCACCTGAACTCGCCATTACAAATAATTTGAGCTTTTGATTCTTATCACTTGCAATGTGTGAATACTTTATTATTACCAGAGTACTTGAAGTTGTTACTTGAAGATACGAGTAATAGTGCTATTCCTTTTTTTAAACAAAAACTTTCAAAATCTAGTCGCACTCGCAGTCCCATCTGAGCGACAATAAAAAGCTCAAAAATAATGGAAATTAGATATTTTGAAATTTTCAAAAGGTAACTGACTACAAGACCCGTGACTCATAGATTTAGGATTTCATTGCCAAGATCGAAATGAAACTGACCTAAAACGGTATACATCTGTCAATTACAAGTTTGACATTGACACCTCCTAATTGACGTTAATCTAATCTTGTTATGGTAGGTAGTATCAGTGTAATCAGTTTTTTGGATAGACAAATTTAATAGTGAGGTTTTTAAGATGTTTACAAAAAAAAGCCTTCATGTGGCCTGTTATAACTAATTAACCTTTTCCTAATGGATAAAAAACTTTGCAGATTGTGCTGCCAATATGAAGCTAATTCTTTCATTTTTAGTAGAGGAAATAAAGACATTGCGGTATATGCAAAAATAATGTATTGTTGTTCAAATGTAAATATCAAAGACGGGGATGGACTTCCAGCTCATATTTGTGATAACTGCGAAAAAGAGCTCGCAATCTGCTACCAATTTGTTCTAAAATGCGAAGCTTCTGATAAGAAATTAAGAGCTCAAGATTTGGAAGCATTTTCCCAAGTTATCGCAGATTTCGACGAATGCTCACCGAAAACTGAAGTAAAACTTGAATTGGACGGTAACAGCGACGATGATCAAATTTATGAGCCTTTAAAAAACGACACTCTTGAACAAATAAAACAAAATAAATTAGAAATAAAGTTGGAAAATGTAAAATCTAAAATCACCCCAAAACGAAAAACGTATAAACAAAGATCTAATAAATTCAAAAGTCTGGAGCCATGTACTTGCTCAGTCTGTGGCCGAACCTGTGCTAACCCGTCAGCTTTTAAGACTCACATGAGATCCCATACTAATGAGAAACCATTTGCTTGTCCTTTATGTGAAAAGAAGTACAAAGACAGTGGTACACTCAAACGACACATGGACAGAAACCACCAACAGAAGCGGCAGCGTAATTTTATTTGTGAAACCTGTGGCAAAGGCTTCTTCTCTAAGAGTGATGTGAAGGTTCACATGCGTACACACACAGGAGAGACCCCATATGTTTGCTCCATATGCACCCTTAGATTCACTCAGATCAGTGCCTTACAAAGACATAAGAAAAGACACACTGGTGAAAAGGATCACTTGTGCACAGCTTGTCCAAAGAGGTTTTGTACTAAGGAAGAACTAAAAAGTCACCTCTTGGTACACAGTAATGAAAAAAACTACTCTTGCCCTCTCTGTAATGTGTTATTTAAGTACCAAAACAATTTGAGAAAACATTTGAGATTGCACTCTGAACCCAATAGATTTGTGTGCAACCATTGTGGACGTACATTCAACGTTAAGGGGAACCTGAAGATTCACATTGACAAGCAACATTCTGAGAAATCCGGTTACTGCACTGTTTGTACAAAAAATGTTGCAAATATTGAGGTACACATGTGGAGACATACAGGACAAAGACCATTGAAGTGTGAGCTCTGTACAAGCAGCTTTTATGAACTAAAGGCTTTGGCTCGGCACATGAACTTTAGACATAAGAAAACTGATAGATTTAAGTGTGCAGTTGAAGGGTGTTTGAAAACATTCCCATCCAGACCCATGCTTGACTTCCATACGGCTAAGCTTCATGGTACCCATATTCCGTTTCCATGTGACAGGTGCACAAGAGCATTTTATAGAAAGAATGATCTTGCCAGACATAAAATTGGCACACACAAAGAGAGACTTGTGTAATTATAAAGTATACTCATAGTCTTTCGGTGGTAGGCCACAGCATTGGCCGCCGGCGTAAGTTACCAGACAAAGTCATGCCGCCAAGCGATTCGTCGTGTTCCGGCATGATGTCTGATGAAGCCGTATGGAGGACGAGTCTGAGCAGTTGTGTTGCGATGTGTGCCGGGTGCGATGCGCCAAATGATGTTGTGTCGGTAGTTTGGTCGTAGAGGGTAGAGGGATCCGAAGCACTGTGCTCCGCTGGCCGACCGCAGGTAGTTGGGGGCCCAAGTAGTGTGCCAGCCACATACGAAAGGCTGCCCCGTCAACTGCGAAAAATCCCAGGGTGACCCAATCGTGCCGGTTGGCGATCGGACGAGAGGACCCGATGGCGATCCCTGGGAGGGTTCGGGCGTCCCCGCAGTCTCCAGATCAGTCTCCCTCTGGCCCAGCATCGTTGGTCGCATTGTTGGGTTTAGCATTGCATCACCTCACTCAACTGCCGTCTTCCTTCCTATTCACTCATTCTTTTTTTAATGAAAAGTTCCACAAATAAAAGTAGGTGTGCACAGTGGGCGCACGTCCTCTCATTCAAAGTGCACCTCTCTAATATTAGAGGTCTGCACTCCAATCTCATTGCAGTACACTACCACCTTGAGACTGAAAAGCCCCATCTACTTTTCTTGACGGAGACCCAGATCAGATGTCCGTCTGATGCGGCATACCTCGGCTACCCGGGATACTCTTTGGAGCGTGCCGGGGTATGTGTGTATGTCCACAACGACATATGTTGCCGGCGCCTCCGTCACCTCGAAGACCCTCACTTCTCGTTCCTATGGCTGTTGGTTGACACTGGTGTGGACAAAATTGTTTACATCTGTGTCTACCGATCGCACAGCGGTGATCAGGAGACACCTCGATTATTTGACCACCTCAGTGAGGCTGCTGACAATGCGCTGCACCGGCGCCCTGACGCGCAGTTCGTCGCTCTGGGGGACTTCAACGCCTGCCACCAGGACTGGCTTTTCCCATACCAGAGGACTGACCACGCTGGGAGAGAGGCCCGAAACTTCGCGCCTTGGGCCTTTCCCAGCTGGTAAAGCAAGCAACTAGGGTGCCCGATGTAGTTGGTCCTACAGCCAATTGTTTGGACCTTCTGCTGACCACTGATCTGGACAGATGTGTTGTAACAGTTTCCTCACCGTTGGGAACTTCAGACCACTGTCTGGTGAAGTCTGTATCGTCCTTCTCCCCACCAGATCGCGACTCTCGTGGTGAACGGCGAATGTGGCGATACAGGTCAGCGGATTGGGATGAGATGCGCTACTTCTTTGCATCTTATCCTTGGCAGCAGGGCCGCTTCTCTTCTGACAATCCGTCGACCTGTACGGACGCTATAACCGATGTGGTGCGTCAAGCTATGGAGTATTTTATCCCATTCAATGACGTGCCCGTCGGTGGCTCGGCTCGCCCATGGTTCAATGCCGATTGTGTCCAAGCTGAACAGCGTAAGCACACGGCATTTCTCGCCTGGGTTGACGCTCGTGACCGCGGAGCTCCGGATCTAAGCTCAAAGAAGAGAGCCTTTAACCGTGCTGCCAAGTCCTACAAAAAGGCGCTCAAGAAGGCTCGCTTCGACCGCATTACCCATATTGGCAACAAGTTATCTGCGCAGCCATCCGGTAGCAGATCTTTTTGGTCCCTTGCCACATCGGTTGAGGCGAACTTCTGTCGGCCCTCACTGCCTCCGCTGATTAGGCCTGATGGAACACTGGCTCATACGGCGAAAGAGAAAGCAGGTCTCTTTGCATCTCTCTTTGCCCATAATTCGCGTCTTGATAATGGCAGTGCTACTCCACCTAATTTACTTCATTGCGGAGCTTCAATGCCTGAGGTTCGCATTAGGAACAAGGAGGTTCTGAGAGTACTGTGTCGTCTGGATATGAATAAGGCTAGTGGACCAGATAGTATACCAGCGATTGTTCTTAAAGCATGTGCGCCTGAGTTGTCTCCTGTATTGACGCGCTTGCATCGCCTCTCATTTAGGACTGGTATAGTGCCCAAATCCTGGAAGCTTGCTAACGTGCAGCCCGTGCTCAAAAAGGGTATTCGTGCCGACCCTACAAACAATCGGCCGATTTCGATCACCTCCATACTTTGCAAAATGATGGAGCGTGTGTTGAACTCGCGCTTCTTGGCATACCTGGAACGTAACGATCTCCTCAGTGACCGACAGTACGGGTTTCGCCGCAATCGGTCAACTGGGGACCTACTAGTGTATGCCACTCACTTGTAGGGCGAGGCCCTCGAGAAAAATGGGGAAGCGATTGCTGTCTCCCTTGATGTCTCGAAGGCCTTCGACCGGGTATGGCGCGCTGGCCTTTTGAGTAAGCTTCCAGCGTACGGCATTTCCCCTAGCCTGACTGGCTGGGTAAAAGACTGACTGAACGGTCCCTCCGAGTTGTTGTCGACGGATGCTCATCTGAGACCATGTCGACTAATGCTGGTGTTCCTCAGGGGTCTGTTCTCTCTGCAACTCTATTCCTGCTGCATATTAACGATCTGCTGATGCCCGCTATTTATGGGTATGCAGATCACAGCACAGTTGTAGAGAGATACCTGCCGGATGCTCGGGCTAGTAGGGAATCAATCCGGTCCGAAAGAGAGGCCATGGTTGAGCGAACGAGTGTTGCACTGCAGGCAGTCTCCGAATGGGGTAATGCCAATCTTGTAGCATTCAATGCCGCTAAAACACAGGCGTGTCTTTTCACCGCCAAAAGGAGCACGTTCACTTTGGCTCCTACTTTACGAAATGTGTCCTTGGGGTGTACCGACCGCCGCCAGCTTTTGGGAGTTGAGATTTCCTCGAACCTTAACTTTGGACGGTTCATTGAGTCCAAAGCCAGGGTGGCTGCCAGGAAACTTGGCGTTATCGTAAAGGTCCGGCAGTACTTCACACCTGGGCTGCTTCTAATGTTGTACAAAGCACAGGTCCGTTCGTGTGTGGAGTACTGCAGCCACATTTGGGCTGGTGCTGCTAAGTGTCACCTGGCCACTTTGGATTCGGTGGAGAGGCGTGCGAAGAGGCTGATTGGTGACCCTGATTTAACTCGAGATGGTCTCCAAAGCCTAGAGCATAGGCATAGAGTAGCCAGCCTTTCGGTGTTCTATAGGATGCATTTTTGGGAGTGAGCGAGGGAATTGCGTGATTTAATTGCCCCATCTCCATTCCACCATCGGACGACCCGTCGTACGGCTAGTTTCCACCCTTACGTTGTTAACACCACTACGATCCGGACGAAGCGTTTCGCCTCCTCCTTTATACCGCGTACATCGCGGGACTGGAACAATTTGCCAGTGGCGGTGTTTCCGTCTGACTACAATTAGAGTGTCTTCAAGGCTAGAGTGAATAGGCTCTTAATAAACTAGTGCGCTTTACCATTAACGATTGCGTCACTGCTTACCATCAGGCGGAATTGCGGTCAAGTGCTAGTTTATAATTTATAAAAAAAAAAAATTGTGTTAATGTTAATTTTGTAACGAGACCAAAAATACATGATTTTCTATTTGTCATTTCGTCTAGTCTAACAATATATTAAATAAATAAGCTTTTTTAATATGGCATTTTATCTATATCAACATATTTTATGGCCTTGTCCTAGTTGTCCTTGTCCATCTCTTACTCCGGTGACCCACTCATTTGCATTGATTGCGAAAAATTATTGGGATTTTGCTTCATCATCATTTTAGCCGAAAGACGTCCACTGCTGGACATAGGCCTCCCCCAAGGATCTCGTGTGCGTTCGCGCAGCGGAATGTTGTTGAATTTAAAGATTTTATATATGCAGATATTTAGTGTATGACGTCGTATAATTGTGTATGGTAAAAAAAAATTGTGCACGCAGCCATTGTGGAGAAATTCACCAAAAACTGATTCCGCTGGGCGAACGTTGTCCTGGCGGAACTTTTTTTTAATCCATTGACTTTAGAAGAGAGAGATGTGTCTAAAAATTAGTGTGTATTTGTGTGTAATTGTGTATGTATGAATAAAATTTGTGCATGCATAAACTTCGGAGAAATTCCAAGTTTCCGCTGTGCGAACGTTTGGCCATTAGATAGTTTAGTTAGTGTTTGTTTTAAATAGAGAGCTGTAGATTTTTACATACGTTGTTTTGAATTTGTTTATATTTGTGTACAAAACAGATTTAGAAAAAATCGTAGGGCTAAAAAGATAAAAATATAAACGTAAAACATGCTTATTAGGTCTTAGTTCTTAAAGTATGCATGTTTGCGGTCTAGATTTTCACGTTTATACAAACCTTGTAAGTGTCTACAACATATTGCCAAGTATCAATGAGAAAGGACATAGGCTACCTTTTATCCCTTAAAAATTTGATGTCCCCGAGGTAAATCTAAAAAGCGCGATATAACCGAACTCCACGCGGGCGGAAAGCTAGTATTATAATAAACTAGCTGCGCCACACGGTTTTACCCGCGTTTTTTTTTATATGCCCCGCCCCTATTGGTCGCAGCGTGATGTTAAATAGCCTAAAGCCTTCCCGGATTAATGCGCTATCTAATGCAAAAAGAATTTTTCAAATCGGACCAGTAGTTTCTGAGATTAGCGCGCACAAACAAACTCTTCAGCTTTATATATTAGTATAGATATACATATACTTAATACAGAATCTGCCAACATTTTAATATTGTGGGAGACTGGTGCCTAGCCAGAACTCTGTCAGAGCTTACACATTCATGAATTAAAAAAAAGAAAGGATGAACTTATACAACTTGTCAGAAAACTAATCTGCCCCCTAATCGGCGAATACATTTTTGTCAAATGATTGCGACTAGTTGGGATCAGTTGGTATCGTTCGGGCCGCCCATTGGTCCGTTTGGTCCAAACGATCCCAACTATTCGCAATCATTTGACAAAAATGTGTTCGCCGATTAGGGGATTAGTCAAAAGTATTTGCCCACCTGCAAGTAACATTTTAAAGATTCAATTTTTATTAGGTTTCATTCTTTGTGTAACACCAAAAATACTTATCCAAAGTAGTACCTACATACAATCGTAAACAGCTTGGCGACTTCTAGTCATAAAACTATAACAGTGGCAGTGGCGGCGTAGCATAGGTTGGCACCCGGGGCGACTTTCTATTCGAGCACCCTTTTTTTTTTTTTTTGTTAGTATGGGAAGTCATCAAATTACTTCTCCCGCTCTGGGCGGAGCGGAAGGGCGTGTCAGACTTTTACTGACTAAAATCCACCCGTGTTTCTTCACTTGCCTGTAGGATGGCCAAGGCCACGGTTTCTTGTTTAACCAACCCGAAACCCTGACCCAGGAGGCATCGATCTTCGTGGACCCCGTCACGATGTGCTGACATCTCTTTGAGGCGCGCGTGAAACACGACGCGCCGTCGACTCGGGCCTGGTAGTTACCAGGCGGCGAGCTGCCCACTGCTCACCGCCCGCAGGCCCGCGCCTACGGTGGCCGGGAGCTCGATGTTGTCTTCCATTGCGGCGGCTAGTGGCGTGAGGGCGCTAGGATTCCCGTTGCCTCACTGCCTCCTCCTTTGCCAGCATTACTGCTTCGCAGAAGGAGGTGACGGCCTGCCATGCACTCTCGCTCCGGACCATGGCCTGGACCAGGGTCAGACGCGAGAGATCGCCGCCGATCGCCGCTACGAGGCACGGCGGTGCTCTACCCAAGCCGGGCAGACCTCCACCGTGTCCTCAGGGCGATCCACACAATGGCCACACCCTGGCGTTTCTTCCTGCCTTATACAGAACAGGAACCTCCCGAAACAACCGTGTCCGGTGAGGACCTGCGTCAGGCGGAAGGTGAGGGCGCCGTGGCGCCTCTCTAGCCACTCCTCAAAGAGGGGACTTACCGCCGCTATTGTGGCGTGCCCAACTATCGAGCACCCTCAAAATAAAACGACAAATATTAAACGTGTTTACGTGACTTTATTTTGCAAAAACACTCAATGACATTATCATCGGGACTCCCTCCGAACCTTGGATTTATGCCCCCGATAACACCTGAGGAAATCCAAACTGCTCTTCGTCGCATGGCGAATCGGAAAGCTGTCGGAGCTCACGGAGTCCCCATTGAGGCCTGAAAGGGGATGGGTCCTCGCGGTGTGGGCATGTTAACGAACTTCCTGAACCGCGTGCTCCTGTACGGCAAAATCCAGAATCAATGGAGGCTGAGTATTATCACTGCAGTCTTCAAAGGCAAGGGCTCGGTACAGGAGTGTGGTAATTACCGCGGTGTAAAGGTCATGTCCCACACCATGAAGATCTTTGAGAGGATTTTAGACTCCCGGATCCGGCAGGAGTGTGCTGTCTCGACGTGTCAATATGGGTTCCGTCCAGGTTACGCAATCATGGAGCCTATCTTCTCCCTTAAGATCACCATGGGGAGATACAGATCGAAGATCACGCCTCTGCATATGCTGATCTGGTGGGCACTGAGGTCCAAAGTGGTACCAGAAGCCTATGTTGACATAATTCGAGACATGTCAAAATTACCTCAATTCCGATTCCGTTGTTAGGACCGCTGTTGCCGCCACTAAACCCTTCCCCATTACCGTCGGAGTTCACCAGGGCTCCGTCCTTAGTTCGTTTCTGTTCAGCGTGATATTGGACGTCTTGTCAAACAGCATCAAGAATTCACATGAGCAACCTCCCTGGCTGCTCATGTATGCTGATGATATCGCGCTGGCAGACGCGGACAGGGAAAGGTTGGTGCGGCGGGTGTATGTGTGGAAGAATTCGCTTGAGAACAGAGGTCTTAAACTCAATGTGGCGAAGACGGTGTACATGGTCAGCAACACGACAGACCCTATGTCTTTGTGCATATGCGGAGACATGGTTGAGTGTACAGACCAGTTTAAATACTTGGGGTCTGTGCTCCAAGCATCCGGTGATATTGATTGCGACGTTAAGGCACGTAATTTCGCAGCTTCGCAAAATTGAGGTGACAGGTGTCATTTGTGACTCCAAAATGCCGGTAAAGCTTAAGGTACAGGTCTATAAGACCATCATTAGACCTGTTCTTTTGTATGGCAGTGAGGCGTGACCTGTGCTTGAGCGAAACAAGCAGGAGCTGCGTGTCACGCAGATGAATATCCTGCAGTCGATTTGTGGAGTTATGCGGAAAATCCGCATCAGGAACTCCCGCATCCGTCGCATTCTTCGTGTCCGTGACATAGCAGACAAACTGCAAGAGGGTCGCCTATGCTGGTACGGTTACGTCTTACGAAAACCGAATGTTACGTGGGTAACAAATGTCTTGACATGGGTCGGAACAAGCGAGGTAGATCAAAGAAGTGTTGGCTTGACGTTGTTAGAGATGACATGCGTGTCAACAATCTCACCCCACGGGATGCCAGAGATCGTGCGAAATGGAGGAGTAAGTGTAGGAAAGCGGATCCTGGGCTCCAGCGCGAAAGCCGCGGATGCAACCGGGATTATACGCTGAGATGATGATGACTCAATGAAATTTCAAAATTTACTTTCGTCTCCTTTTCAATGGACAATATGGATAGACTGGAAAGTCGTGTTTGGCTCATTGTAGATCTTGAGTAAGATTTTGTCACCCCTTGATGCTTGGCACCCGGGGCGGACCGCCCCCACCGCCCCCCCTTTACGCCGCCACTGAACAGTGGTAGGTAGGTATTATCGGAAAAGGTTTGAATTCTCAATTTTATTTTGATTTAGTTATTCAGAAATAAAGACGAGTAGTATATAGAATAACTAGGTACTAAAAATATTGTTACGAATGGACCTTATGTCGATGGCATAAGGTTCAATATCGCGTGACATGCAGTGCGTAACTTTTAAGCCCTATATTTCCAGATCTAGACATTTTAAAAGTGCAATATAAAAACGCATTGCTAGACTTAGGATGGCCTATCGAATGGTACAGGTCTCAACAGTTTTGTCATCAAAGTGTCGACATCGAAATTTCTAGAAACCCGTTTCCGGGAATTACCGTAGGTACTTACTAAATGACCTCGAAGTTATGCGGTATTATTATTACGTCTAGACGAATCTGGAAGGTTCGATCAGCTGACCTATATACAATATGTAAAGAAAACCCTGTCCGATCCGTGAAGGTATTGTTAGGTATCGATAACTGATTCTACTAATGCCCACAAAGACAGGCTAAACTTAAAAAAAATCCCCCTAAAAAAATAAATATTATTTCGCAAAAAGAGGTAACTTAATACATGTGCGATAAGCCACCCATTCCGCAGGCGGCGGGGGGCAGGGCACGCGGCACCTGTGACGTGGCCGCGTCGCTATTCGCTTATAATAATACCGGTGTTGTCACTTTTTTAAAAATTACCAAATTTCGGGGAAATTGGAATTAATTCCCGGAAAAAAAGGATTGTTTCAAAATTCATTAGTATTGTTACTATGATGATTACATAAAATTTTATATTATATTTGGTCAAGTGTTTACTTAACCTTTATTATCCTTATCGATCGGACAGGGTTTTCTT
This sequence comes from Sesamia nonagrioides, assembly GCA_017933935.1. Lineage (NCBI taxonomy): Eukaryota > Metazoa > Arthropoda > Insecta > Lepidoptera > Noctuidae > Sesamia > Sesamia nonagrioides. The sequence continues at coordinate 188,171 of JADWQK010001703.1, forward strand.
TACATATTGTATAGCGCCGTGACGCCGGCGCAGAGTCAGATCATCCGACTGGCTCCCCGCGTTGGCCTTTATGACCCTGATCGACGTCCCATGACCAAAGTGGTAACCGACTGGAGGAAAGTAGGCGAATGTCTGAAATCCACCAGATCCCCCCACTTAGACTCTATTCCCGCTGTTTTGGACTCAATCGCGAGCACGACGACCGCAATCGACTCGTTCACGGAACACGTACAGTCAGTCATGAACGACTGTTCAAGGGAGATCTCAGCGACGGATTACCGCCGCGGGAAGCTCCCTGACGACGTACGTGAACTGCTGACCGAGAAGAATGCAGCCGTCCGGGCCTACAGCAACTTCCCCTGCGACGCAAACAAAGCCGATATGCGCTATTTGCAGCGAACTGCAAAGAAACGCATAAAGGATTGGCGTGAAGCCAGCTGGGACAAGTTGCTGAGCGAACTAGAGCCAAACCACTAAGTCTTCTGGGACCTTCAAAGGAAACTCAAATCCAGAGAAGAATTCATCATTCCCCCCTTAATCCGACCGGATAAAACCATCGCCTTTGACGATGATGACAAGGCTGAATGTCTAGCCATCAGCCTAGAAGCCCAGTGCTCAACCAGTAGACCCAGCTCACCTCCTGAAGGTTGACGCGGAGGTCGAACGCAGAGCTTCCCTCCCACCCGTCGAAAACCCTGAAGATCCTCTGCCTCCCGTCACTCCAGACGAAGTGCAGGATATTATCATAGGTCTCAAACACAAAAAAGCTCCCGGTTCTGACGGCATCACCAATAAAGTGATCCGACTTCTCCCTGCCCACCTGATTATTCTACTAGCCACCATCTTCAATGGAGCCAGGGGCAACAATATCTTCCCACAAACGTGGAAGGAAGCGACCGTTATAGGCATTCCTAAGCCCGGCAAGCCAAAATCTGAACCTTCGAGCTATCGTCCTATTAGCTTGCTAAAAGTTCTCGGCAAGGTCTATGAAAGGCTTATTTATAAGTGTCTCAGAGCCTTTGCCGAAAACAAGGGCCTCATCCCCGACGAACAATTCGGGTTCCGTTCTCGGCACTCCAGTCTCCAACAAGTCCTCCGTATCACCGAGCATATTCACGCAGGATTCCTACGTGGTATGATGACAGGTGTTATCTACTTCGATATAGCGAAAGCCTTTGACAAAGTCTGGCACAACGGCTTAATATACAAGCTGTACCAACTCGGCGTGCCTGACCGTCTCGTGCTCATCCTGCGAGACTTCCTGTCAAACCGCACTTTCCGCTACAAGACCGAAGGAGCTCTCTCCCCCTCCCACCTCATCCAGGCAGGAGTCCCCCAGGGCTCCGTACTGGCCCCTCTGATCTTCACGCTATTCACCAGCGACATCCCCAAAGTAAAAAGGCCCACCTCGCTCTCTTCGCAGACGACACAGCTATTTACTGCTCAGGAACCAGCCCCAATCAAATAAAACTAAATCTCCAAACCGCTGTCAACGCTCTTGCTCACTGGTTAAAAAAATGTAGAATAGAAGTTAATCCCGAAAAGAGCTAAGCGGTACTCTACTCGAGACCGCGACGCAAACCCACCCTTCCCCGACCAATCATCATGTCTGACAAGCCGATCCCTTGGGAAAAGCGAGCCAAGTACCTAGGTGTTATCCTAGACGAACACCTCACCTTCGGAGAGCATATAAGGACGGTACGCTCGCGCGCCGCCTACGCACTCTATCATCTCCACTCTCTCCTCAACCCGCGCAGCAAGCTGTCCCTCAAGTGCAAAATGCGCCTGTACACAGCCTGCATACGCCCCATCATGACATACGCCTGTGTAGTCTTCGCACACACGAAGCCCAGTCATATCCATAGGATGCAGACACTCCAAAACCGCTTTCTTCGTAGAACAACAAACGCCCCTTGGTTCGTCCGATCCTCCATCTAGATCTCAAAATCCCCACTATCCAGCAATTCATGAAACGCCTCTCCAAGCGTTTCTTTGACACAGCCGCTGAACATCACAACCCTTTGGTTGTCGCGGCAGTGAAATACACCCCCTCCAAAATTAGTAAGCTTCGCCGACCTAGGCACGCTCTCACCGACCCTGATGACCCCATTACCCTCCTCCAAGAGGCCAATAGGGCCACTAGTACAAAATACAAAAGACCGACAAGAGGACCGAGAAGACCTCGCCGCCGAGGTCCAACGCGACGAGTTCAACGTAGTAATCCCCAGTCCCTTGCCCGATGAAGGCCAGCCCGCGCCGCAGCTGAGCCAGTAAATATAAATTCCCGACTATGACCGCTGAGTTAGTTTCGGACGTTTCTTCTCAGAGCTAGTACTAGGACCGCCGCGGTCATCAAACCGAAATAAAAATTCGATCCAGCCGTCCCTTGCTGTTCTTCTAGCGACACCCTAAGCCGAGGTTCGTACCCCACAGGGGGTGCCCTTAGCGTGTAGTCGCTTAGTTTTTAGTAGCCCTGGCTGGAGGCTTTAAATTCACTTAAGGCAGCCACAGGATAGTCTGGTTAAGTAGTACAGACCTCTCAAGGTCAACTACGAGATGCCATATTAAAAAAAAAGGCGCAGAGTCAGTCTACACTCGACTAGCGATACGAAAACAGCGACAGTTAAGAAGCGATCTTTGAGAATACCTACTGCGACAACTGTAACGAGAATTTTGAGTACTACGTGAAGAAACATCTGTAGTGTTATTGTGTGTTTACGACACGGACTTCGTGGACTTAAGTGAAGACTTCGGTGCAACTTCGACTGACTTCGTCAGCGCCATTCTACTTGTCATTGCCTACAATCGACTGTACCTTCGTTGCCAATAAACTTTACCGGCCTTACCCGCGACCGCGACCCTAACCGGCGTTTTAGTACCCCCAGCCCGTAACAATTGGTGTCAGAAGCGGTATGCCGGTCACGCCAAGGGAAGACGAAAGAGTTCGCACGCGACGACAAGCAGCGATGGATTTGGCGTGTCAAGAGGAAGAATCGCTTAGTGTGCCTGCACCCGTAGAAGATGCGGCCGTCGTAATACCGACGAATGTGAGTATGCCTACTACCACCACTATTACCGGAAACAGCGGATTCGATTTATCGGCGTTACTGTCTCACTTGACGGCGCAAATAAAGCTGAGCATAGCAGAAGCCCAGGCAGAAACCCAGGCGCAAATAAAGCTGAGTATAGAATCCAAGGCAGAAACCCAGGCGCAAATAAAGCTGAGTATAGAATCCCAGGCAGAAACCCAGGCGCAAATAAAGCTGAGTACCTATAGAATCCCAGGCAGAAATCCAGGCACAAATAAAACAATTCCAGGCAGCAACCCAGTCACAAATAAAGGAATCCCAGAAACTGGTATTAGAATTAAATGAAAAATGGAAAAAAAAACAAAGAAGAGGTCAATGAACATAGAATAAAAACAGCTCAACAAGATGCCCGTCTGGACCAGCAAGATACGCGCATAGACATACAAGATGCGCGTATGGACCAGCAAGATACGCGCATAGACAAACATGATGCTCGTATAGAGAAACTAGACAATACCATCCTGGAGTTTGGGAAAGAAATAGAAAGAGTACAAAAAGGAAGTATCAAAGGTGTGATACCTGTACCCAGTGCTCTGCCGACGTTCCATGTACCTCATTTTGACGGAACAACGTCATGGGTGGCATTCCGTCTTCAATTTGAAAAGGTCGCAAAAGGCAACAATTGGGACGACGATCAAGCTGTAACCGCCCTTACCCTTGCTCTGCGTGGTGAGGCGGTACAAATCCTCGAGAATATTTCCGGCGATTGCAATACCCTAGCCTGTCTGTTAGAAGCGTTGGAGACTAGATATGGAGAGAAACAGTGGGCAACGGAAATAGAACGTATGGTTCGGAAGGCGTATGCATCAACACCGGGATTGATTGGCGCTACTACTCTGTGATTCTTTACTGATGGGATTCGAGATGCAGAAGTCAGAGCTGCAGTACGTCTGGGTCACTATCAGACCCTGAAAGCAGCTTTGGCGCATGCTCTGGAGGTGGAAGCAGTACGCCAAGATGGCCAACAACTCGACCGTATTCGAGAAGTGATCGCACAAATAAAAGCCCGACATTCGAATTGATTGTCCCAGGAAGGCTAAGGGAACAAAAACTTCCTGGTCACGTGAGAAGGCCGCGGTGATGGCGTGGCGCAAGCGCGATGCGAAGGTCGAGCCCGAGCGCCCATGCGAGCGAGTCGAGTGGCGCGAGCGGAGCGACCGGAGCGGGCACCGCGAGCGACCCGCTGAACGAGAGCGGGAACGCGTCAAGGATCTGGAACGAGAACGAGACCGGGAACACGAACGTTCCGGCAAGCGAGAACAAGAGCGCGAGCGGTCGTGCGGAAGGTCGTGGAGTGAGGCAGACGCAAGGCGGGACAAGGAAGTCGAGGACGAGGCGCGTAAGAAGCAGCGCCTCGAGAGAAAAAGGCAAGGCAAGAGGACTGCCGCCGCCAGCTAACTTCAGGGAGTAAGGACCGAGGTGAAGAAAGCAAACAGGAGAAGACAGAGAACTTGCGGATTATCCAGGTGAACGCTTTGGATAAAGACTGGGATAATCAATCATTGGAAGACGCACAGAAGGAAGATAGGACCTGAAGGCAGTAATCGAATGGAAACAACGTGGCCAGAGGCCCGCTTGGAGTGAAATATCAGCGCTTAGCCCAACAGTAAAAAGTTACTGGGCTCAGTGGGACAGCCTGATAATTGATAATGGAGTTCTCAAGAGGAAATGGGAATCACCCAGTGGACAGGAGGTCACCTTACAGATTGTTGTTCCCTGCGATAAAGTCGCGTCAGTGCTAAGACAGGTGCACGACGGAGTGTCCGGAGGACATCTAGGAGTAAAGAAAACCCTGGAGAAGGTGAGGAAAAGATTCTATTGGGTGCATTGCCGCGAAGACGTAGAGGACTGGTGTAGAAAATGTGTAGCCTGCCCCTCATTAACGGGACCGTAAACGAGAGCCAGAGGTCGGCTGAAAGTGTACAATGTTGGTGCACCATGGGAAAGAGTTGCTGTCGATATAGCTGGGCCATTCCCTGTTACTGAAAAAGGGAATAGGTATATCATCGTCATGCAAGACTATTTCAGCAAATGGCCAGAAGCTTTTGCAGTACCTAACCAAGCTCATACAGTCGCCAAAAAGCTAGTTCACGAGGTGTTCTGTCGATTTGGCGTTCCCTTGGAGTTACACTTTGACCAGGGTAGAAACTTTGAGTCTTCATTATTTCAAGAGGTTTGCCAACTACTCGGGATACATAAGACTCGTACAACACCATATCACCCTCAGTCAGATGGAATGGTCGAAATATTCAACCAGACGCTAGAGAATCATTTGGCCAAAGTAGTGGAAGGACACCAGAGGGATTGGGACCAATACATTCCACTCTTCTTCAAAATCAAATCATTTATTTCAAATAAACCATATCTTAATGTCATACCGCTCTGCAACACATGATAGCACAAATTACACACCGGCGAAAGTCAACTTCGGCCGAGAAATTAGACTACCCATAGCTGCACTAACCGGAACACCCCTCAATACTCCCATCCTAGCCGTCGACTATGTGGCTGACCTACGGCGTAAACTAGATGGAATAGATGAGCTAGTGAGAGAGAATGGTCTGAAAACCAGTGAGAAAATGAAGATCCGATACAACCGCAAAGCTAACGTGCCCGGATTTTAACGTGATTTGAAGAGGGAACTTTGGTATGGTTACATAATCCCATTAGAAGAAAAGGAAGGAGTCCAAAGTTCCAAGCCAAATGGGAGGGTCCGTACACGATAGTAACCAGAATAAACGATGTCACCTACCGGATAAAGAAGCGGGAAGAGGGAAGCTGAAGATCGTACACGTAGACCGCCTAGCTCGCTATTATGGATCAAATCATGCTAGGGACTAGCATGACTAAGAAGGGGGCAATGTTACGAATGGACCTTATGTCGATGGCTCAATATCGCGTGACATGCAGTGCGCCTATAATTCCAGATCTAGACATTTTAAAAGTGCAATATAAAAACGCATTGCTAGACTTAGGATGGCCTATCGTATGGTACAGGTCTCAACAGTTTTGTCATCAAAGTGTCGACATCGAAATTTCTAGAAACCATAGGTACTTACTAAATGACCTCGAAGTTATGCGGTATTATTATTACGTCTAGACGAATCTGGAATGTTCGATCAGCTGACCTATATATAGCGCCGTGACGCCGGCGCAGAGTCAGTCTACAGTCGACTAGCGATACGAAAACAGCGACAGTTAAGGAGCGATCTTTGAGGATACCTACTGCGACAACTGTAACGAGAACTTTGAGAACTACGTGAAGAAACATCTGTAGTGTTATTGTGTGTTTACGACACGGACTTCGTGGACTAAGTGAAGACTTCGGTGCAACGTCAGCGACATTCCACTTGTCATTGCCTACAATCGACTGTACCTTCGTTGCCAATAAACTTCGTAACCCTTAACCGGCGTTTTAGTACCCCCAGCCCGTAACAATATTTAACGTCAGTAATCTGATGACACGTGTGGTACCGGGCCTAGAATTGTACCAACCCATATCCTCCCGTGGGAGTCGTAAGAGGCGACTAAGGGAAATCACCAGGGAAGCGGGCAGCAGCGCTTCTCCTGTGTAATATCAAATCACTGCGATCCCCAACCCGCCTGCCAAGCGTGGGGATAATGGCAAACCCCCCCAATGATGCACACGATACAGCCCAGGCCCCTAGTCCCCGGCAGCTCCGCTATTCCAGTCTACGGTAGCGGACTTGGTTACGGCGGGGCAAGGGGTGCTAAGAATCTCCGGCAGAGATCCGGCTACCATCACAAACGACGACCTTTGGCCCTGGCAACATTTAACACGCGCACACTACGGACCGATGAGAAGATTGTCGAACTGGAGGAAGAACTGAGCCGGTTGCGCTGGGACATTGTGGGGTTATCTGAAGTCCGAAGAGAGGGAGAGGACTCGATAATCCTGAGGTCTGGCAACCTGCTCTATTTCCGGGAAGGCAACCAGCTGTCCCAGGGTGGTGTCGGGTTTATTGTCCACAAGTCCCTCGTGAACAACGTGGTTAAAGTCGGGAGCCTTTCGACTCGGGTGGCGTACCTTGTACTGAGAATAACAAAACGATATTCGTTAAAGGTTATACAGGTCTACGCCCCAACGTCTAAACACTCTGACGATGAGGTGGAGGCTATGTATGAGGACGTCAGTAGAGCCATACATTCCTCCAAAACCCACTACACCGTTGTCATGGGGGACTTTAACGCAAAACTGGGCATGCGAGAGGCGGACGAGACGAAAGTGGGGCAATTTGGAGTTGGAAATCGGAATCCCAGAGGTTCAGATGCTAATGGATTTCATGGAAAGGGAAGGACTCTTTGCGATGAATTCTTTTTTCAGGAAACCATTGCACCGCATGCCAGACAGAGAAATGTTGTCTTTTTCGGAATAGAAGAAACCGAAACATCTTATTTAAATTTAGAAAGTAACCTGATTGAATTTGTTAAAAAGTTCTTATGTATAGAACTAGAACGAAGAGACATACAGGAAATGAAGAGACTAGGAAAGAAAGGGGAAAGACCCCGACCATTAACCGTTACTTTTTCTACATTAGGTTTAAAAATAGATATTTTAAAACAGAAAAAGGCTCTTAGCGACACCACTTACTATATGAAAGAAGACTATCCACACTACATATTAGAAAAAAGGAAAGAGTTACAAGAATTAGTATTTACTAATTAGATTTCTAGAGCGAGAGAAAGGAAATAAGGCGATACTAAGATACGACAAAATTATTATACTAGATAAAAACACATCAAACAGCAACAAAAGAATGCTCTCAGTATCCCCGGAAAATAATCGTCTAGGACAAACTGGAAAACAAACGCAAGTGAACAAGAAAAATAAAATCTCGGCACAAAATAAAAGGAGTTCTAGTCTGTCAGAAGGAGTTGTAAAACTAAATTTCCTCACTACTAAACACCCAAACAGCGGGCCTAAGCAACAGGACAAGGAAAACTCAAATGAATAGCAATTAACACCCCCCTCGCAAAGTGATCATATAGAAATAACAACAAACGAAACACATCTTCCAACCCGGTTGGTCACCGCGGAAGATTACGACCAAAACCCTCCAAAGGTACAACACTTAAAGTTAAACCGTCAATTAAATATTATCACATACAATGTAAGGACCCTTTCCTCATACGACCGAATACTGGAACTGGAAGAATGTTTAAGTAGAATAAAATATGATATTATGGGAATTTCGGAAGTTAGACGACAAGGTAACACAATAGAAGAACACAACGCTTTTATACTTTGCTACATTGGATCCACACCCGGACAGTATGGGGTGGGTTTTATAATACACAAGTCACTTAAAAGTAATATAGAGAGCTTTATAGGCATAACAGAACGCGTAGCAATGCTTAACATGAACATAGATGGTAACATGATATCAATAATACAAGTGTACGCACCCACAGAGAACGCAAACGAGCACGATATTGAAGAGTTTTATAAGACCATAGAAAAGGCACTTGGAACAGCACACAAACACATCATTCTAATGGGAGACTTTAACGCAAAAGTTGGAGTCCCCAGGGAAAACGAATATGTGGTTATGAAACAATACGGCTCAGGAGAAAGAAACCACAGAGGCCAAAGACTTGTTAACTTTGCGTTAGAACACGAGCTCACAATTATAAATACCTGTTTCAAGAAAAAGCAAAGCCGCAGATGGACTTGGCGATCACCAAATGGCCAGTATAAGAACGAGATTGACTACATCCTTTCAAATCACCCAAAATGGTTCCAAAATATCGATGTTTTGAATCTTAACTACGCATCAGATCACCGTCCGCTTAGAAGTACTATCATGTGTACCAAGCAAAAGAAAAATAGGACCAAGTTCTCAAATAATCAAACAAGTCAACTCAAACACAACGATGAAATAACAGAATACAAAGAAAACCTATCAGGCTTTCTTTCGGAGTCACCAAGTCAACCTACCAGACAAGATAAAAAACTGGTGCAAACCTTCTACGACAACATAATAAAGGCCATCCAGCAAAGTTTGATCCTTACTAAAACCAACAACGAAGATAATAAAAAACATAAAATACTACAAGAACACACATTAAAATTATTAAATCGAAGACAAGAACTACAAAAATGTAAAAATAAAACTCGTTCATTGAAAAATGAACTCTCCGCTCTGTACAAACTTGTTAATAAGTATATCAAGAAAGACTATGCAAAATATAGGCAAGAAACAATAGAGAAACATCTTCAACTATATGGTAGCTCGAAGAAAGCATACAAAGAACTCAGAACTAACCGATCTTGGATAGAAAGACTGAAAACCCTTAAAAAGGACCTTTACAATCGAAATGACATTATCAGTGCAGCAACTGAATTTTACAAGGAACTGTACAGAGACAAATCTCGAATAACCACTGACAAAACTGAAAAAGAAACAGTAGACTGCCATCTAATACAACAAATCGATGAAATGGAAGTGATAGACTCAATTAAGAAACTGAAATTCGAGAAAAGCCCTGGATCCGACAACATCACGAATGAATCATTAAAGTATGCTCACCAAATTCTATCAAAACCATTAACTGAATTATTTAACTCTATACTTTCTAGCTCTGAAACGCCCATAGAATGGTCCGAAGCAAATATTATACTTATATACAAAAAGGGTGATCCAAAAAACATCAGCAACTATAGACCAATTAGCTTGTTACCAAATATATATAAATTATTCTCATCGATTATTAACAATAGAGTAAGTTCGATAATAGAGGCAAAACAACCGGTAGAACAAGCAGGCTTTAGGAAAGGCTACTCTACAATCGATCACATACACACCATCGAGCTTATTATAGAGAAATACCAAGAGTTCCAAAGACCTCTATATATTACTTTTATAGATTATCAAAAAGCTTTTGACTCGGTTACACATATAAGCATATGGGAAAGCTTAAAAGAACAAGAGGTGCCAGAGATATACATAAATACGATTAAAAGTATATACAATAATAACAAAGGAAGAATAAAACTCGAAACCTTAGGCCCCGCATTCCATATAGAAAGAGGGGTTAGACAAGGGGACCCACTCTCACCCACTATTTTTATAGCTATTCTCGAAAACATCATTGGTAAGTGTGATTGGAGTAAATCAGGAATCTATATAAACGGCAACTACCTAAGTCATCTGAGGTTCGCTGATGACCTAATACTTCTAGCAGAGACAGCCAACGAAACGCAAACCATGATAGAATCTCTACAACGGGCGAGCGCGACAGCTGGATTGGAAATTAATTTAACGAAGACTAAAATGATGACTAATACACGAACCAATCCTATAACTATCAACGGTAACCCTTTGGAATACGTGGACAGCTATATATACCTGGGAAAAAGAATAAGTTTTGAAAAAGACAGCAACATTAAAGAAATAGAAAGAAGGACCCAACAAACCTGGAACAAATATTGGAGTCTAAAAGAAATATTTAAAAGTAATCTACCAATAACTCTCAAAGCTAAAGTTATGAACTCATGTCTTATACCGAGCCTCACCTATGGAAGCCAGACCTGGAAATTCTCCACACAAGCCATGAATAAAATCAATACATGTCAAAGAGGTTTAGAGCGAAGCATGTTAAATATAAAGAAAATGGACAAAATAAGACATTCAAAGATAAGAGGCGTCACTAAAGTTACAGACGCCTTGATTTATGCTCGAAAACGGAAATGGCAGTGGGCTGGACATGTGGCGAGAATGACTGACGACAGGTGGACATCGCGGGTTACTAACTGGTTAGGACCACCAGGCAAGAGAAAGAGGGGGAGACCTTTAAATCGCTGGGAAGATGATCTGAAAAGATCAACGGGCACAAACTGGTACACCATAGCACAAGACCGACAAAAATGGGCATCTTTGGAGGAGGCCTTTACCCAAACCGGGGTTCTTGTGATTAATAACACTACTAACATATTATAAACCTACATATATTACTAACATTACTAATACTTAGAAATATAAATTGTGTTTCATGTAACATTATTACTATCAATTGTAAAACAAGAAATAAAAAGGCTTATTATTATTATTATTATTGCACCGCAAGTGGACCTGGCTCAGCCCCGATGGTCAGACCAAAAACGAGATAGACTTCATAATGTCAACGAGAAGGCAAGTGTTCAACGATGTCTCCGTGATCCATGCGGTAAAAACCGGGAGTGATCACCGTATTGTTAGAGGCATCTTGAACCTCAACATTAGGCTCGAGCGCTCTCGACTTATGAAGTCTACGCTCCGTCCAGCGTCAACACAACTCCAAAACCCTGAGAGCTTTCAGATCGAACTACAAAACCGCTTCGAATGCCTCGGTGAATGCGTAGATGTGGACGACTACAACAACAGATTTGTGGAAACTCTCCAAACGGAAGGGTCTAAGTTCTACAAAACCCTCCGTTCAAGAAGACAGAAGAAGATCTCCGGTCCCACCCGCCGGCTAATGGAAGAAAGACGGGAGGTGATCTTAAAATCCCCTGATGACGCTTCGCGCATCAGATGCCTTAACAGACAGATCTCAAAGTCTCTGACTCGCGATATACGCCAATTTAATACAAATTGTAATAAAGAGGCTATCGAGCGGAACAAAGGCTCCAAAGTGTTCGCACGAGAATTGTCTGTTGGACAGAGTCTACTTGCGAAGCTGAAGACTGGGGATGGTAGGATCGTCACTTCCAAGCCCGAGCTTTTGGGTGAGATTGAGAAATTCTACGGAGAGTTATATACATCAACACACGCACCTGTTGTAAGCCTGGCTAATGATCCTAGAGCCAGACTAACCCGGCACTACACCGACGATATCCCGGACGTCAGCCTGTACGAGATTGGTATGGCCCTGAAACAGCTCAAGAACGATAAGGCGGCTGGAGATGATGGAATTACGGCTGAGCTTCTGAAAGCGGGTGGCAAACCGGTTCTTAAAGCGCTTCAGAAACTATTTAATTCCGTCATTCTTAAAGGCGAAACGCCTAAGGCGTGGCACAGGAGCGTGGTGGTTTTGTTTTTCAAAAAGGTGACAATACCCTCCTGAAAAACTACAGACCGATATCCCTACTGAGCCATGTCTACAAGCTGTTTTCTAGGGTCATCACGAATCGTCTCGCTCGCAGGTTCGACGACTTCCAGCCTCCCGAACAAGCAGGCTTCCGAAAAGGCTTTAGCACCATAGACCACATTCATACGCTGCGGCAAGTTATACAGAAGTCCGAGGAGTATAATAAACCACTATGCTTGGCGTTTGTGGACTATGAGAAGGCCTTCGATTCGATTGAGACTTGGGCGGTGCTACAGTCTCTCCAGCGGTGCCAAATTGACCATCGATACATTGAGGTGATAAAGTGTTTGTACAAAAAACGCCACCATGTCAGTCCGTCTCCAGGATCAGGACTCGAAACCGATCCAACTGCAGCGTGGAGTGAGACAAGGAGATGTCATATCTCCTAAATTGTTTACTGCTGCGTTGGAAGATGTCTTCAAGCTCCTGGACTGGAAAGGACTTGGCATCAACATCAACGGCGAGTACATCACTAATCTCCGCTTCGCAGATGATATCGTGGTCATGGCTGAGACCCTGGAAGACTCGGGCAAAATGCTCAATGACCTCAGCAGAGCTTCCTAACAAGTGGGTCTAAAAATGAACATGGATAAGACGAAGATCATGTCGAACTCTCATGTCGCACCCACTCCAATTGTAGTTGGCTGCTCTGCACTCGAAGTTGTTGACGAGTATATATACCTGGGACAGAAAGTCCAACTAGGTAGGTCCAACTTCGAGAAAGTGGTGTCTCGGCGAATCCAGCTCGGTTGGGCAGCGTTCGGGAAGCTACGCTACATCTTCTCGTCGTCCAAGATACCACAGTGTCTCAATACTAAAGTCTTTGACCAGTGTGTGTTGCCAGTGATGACTTACGGAACTGAAACGTGGTCGCTCACAATGGGTCTCATACGAAGGCTCAGAGTCACACAAAGGGCAATGGAAAGAGCTATGTTAGGAGTTTCTCTGCGTGATCGAATCAGAAATGAGGAGATCCGCAGAAGAACCAAAGTCACCGACATAGCTCTGCGAGTCGCTAAACTTAAGTGGCCGTGGGCAGGGCACATTGCTCGTAGAACCGATGGCCGATGGGGCAGCAAGGTTCTGGAGTGGCGGCTACGTACTGGAAGACGCAGCGTAGGGAGACCCCCAACAAGGTGGACCGATGACCTGGTGAAGGTCGCGGGAAGCCGATGGATGCGGGCAGCACAAGACCGGTCATCGTGGAAAGCCTTGGGGGAGGCCTTTGTCCAGCAGTGGACATCTATAGGCTGAGGAAGAGAAGAAGAAGAATCTGATGACGTCTGAACAGGGGCCAGAGAATCGGCTAGATACTAATTTTCATAAAGTGATAAGCCTTGTACACCACTAAATCTTTTTTAAAATGGTCAGCTAGTATAATTTTGGACTTGTGCGAGTGTGTCGATTATTTAGGAAGTCAATAAAACACCATATAATGTTATACAATATTTATTTTTAGTGCTGATGAATATCATGTACCATGATCCAAAAAGAAACAGTATCACAGTCCGCTACAGATTAGTAACTAAAGCTCTTGAACACAGATGTGAAAGAAAATAATAACAGAACAAGAATTGAGGTATGTGGGTAAAGAATAAATATACTTCATAGACGTCTGTACAATTGGCTAAAAATAAATATCTGTAGACTACTTGTGAGCCCCAAACGAAACAACTCACTAACTCATAAACCAATACATATTCTCTCATAATAATTTCAAAATCATTTGCTATTTATATTATATCTGTCATCAACACATGTTTTGTACAAAACAATAACCCTTATAAATACCATGTCAACTAGTTCATTATTTACATCAATAAGTTTATAATGTAGACAAAATATTGCGTAAGTAAATAAAAAAATAATAAATTGCACGCATTACAATCAGATTTTTGATCCAGTCAAAATATTAATTACTGAATATAAATATCCATTAGATTAAATAAAGATTAAAATAAAATATAATAATAGATAGTTCGCGAACTTTATAAATTATGCAAACATCAGTCAACAACGTTAAAACTAATTCACGTTAACATTATAATAATCGTTATGTTCGCGGCTGATCAGTCGCGTCAACAGTCACATCAACAATAACCCGCAGTACACAAACATTTATATATCCACAGCGTATGGAGTGGCTGGCAGCTGCAGGGGAGGGAGAGCTGCCGGCCAGGATACACTAGGTCCCACCGTCACGTGGTCGCGCCCTGCCCATCTACACTATACGGCTAACTACAAATAAAACCTCGCACCTCGCAACAATTAGCACCAGAGAAATTTAGGATACGATTAGTTGTATACGATCGAGTCGATGTCACCGATTACACTAGCATTATCTTTAGATAATATTTACGCTAAGTATTCAGGGAGTGAAACTATAATAGTGACTGAATGCGGGTGATTCTTATAAAAAGCTATAATCCTGCCTACCTAGTAATAATTTGTATACGTTGTCGGCAGGGCGTCGGCCGGTCGCGAGACTCGAGTCGACGCCGAGGACCGGAATTTCTCTAGCTACTTGCGTCACTAAGGGCCCGCCAGGCCCAGCCTCATGGACATGAGGACTTCATAAGGAATCGTGCGTAAATAAACTTACGTACTCGTAAAACAAACATGTGTTGCCTTCTCAGAGCGGGGCTCGCGCTTCGTCTGTGAAGCGCACCGTGCGCTGGGCCGGGGGCCCGTCGGAGTGGCGGCGGGGGCCCGGGGGTCCGGGGCGCGCCAACGGGGGCCCGTCGGAGCAGCGGCGCAGGCCCGGCACGGGGGGGCAGGGCCCCCCGGCGCTGAGTCAGTTGATGGCCTGCTCCGTCATCTGGAGACACAGCGCGTCGAGGCGCGAGTCGTAGTCGTCGTGCGGGGGAGCGCGCGGTGCGGGCGGCGGGTACGAATGCGACTTGCCGCGCGGGGCGGGGGGGCCGGCGGCGGCGGGGGGAGCGGCTCCGTGCCAGTGTCGCGCGCGCTGCGGCTTGTGGTGCCCGTTGTGCGGACCGATGCGCCATCTGAAAGGTTCACAGCATTGCTTCAGATACACGAGGTTACAAAAATGTTTTAAAAGCCTGTGTTGGCTTCACGAACGCCAATGTTTAGCATATCATTTATATAGTAGGAGCTAAACATTTGTTTTTAAAACGGGATAACAAAGAGCGTTATGCGGCTTCACAAATTGTATTAAAGAAAACATTTTACATGGATTCCACGGGTTTGAAGCCGATAGTAACGCTAATGAAAGTCTAAGATGGTTGGCTACAAAGATGTTAAAATTTTAGACATTTTATAATTTTTGCAGCCGCCATTTTGAAATGAATTATTCCAACTAGAATATAAACAACTAAATTAAAAATCTTTTATTCAAATTTGGCTGAGAATTAGCGCTTTATAAACATCAATACATTACGTAAGACAGTCCCCAAAAATTTGTTGCCCTTCGCCACTTTCTAGTGGTTTCGCTGGGAAGACATGGCACAACAAACTCCCCAGCAGCACAACTGTCTGTTCAGTAAGATTAGGATAGTAATATGATTTTGATTTAAGTAAGATTAGATACAAAACACAATGCAATAAAAGTCGAGAGCTATAATTTGTACAATATAAAGGGAAACCTGCCTCTTAAACTAGGAGATGGTACTAGATCTTCAGACAATGATTCAGTTTAAAATAAGATGCCATAAGTATTATACAATACTGGGCAGTTGAAGCGGCGATGTACCCAAACAACAAATTTTCTTTTTTCTTCCTTGGCCTCGCCTTTTCCAGTTAAGTGGGAAATGAAATGAAATGAAGGGGTCGACTTTCCTGGTACTGAGGCGCTTTTCTGGTACTTACTTCATGTAGTTCGGGACCTTCCCCTCCCTCTCGTCTTTGTAGACACGGAAAGCCACTTTTTTACGCCATCTCGGCCTAGACTCAAGAGATTTCTTCTGCAACCTTAAAGATACCTCTCACATATTCATTGCGCATCTTGTCTTAAAGCGTAACTCCGCCCGACTAGTGCAGCATTCGCATCTCGGGCTGTGTGTAACTCCTGTAAATGACTTTTCTTCGTAGCCCATACCTCGCGGCCGTCGAGGAGAGCCGGTCTAACAGCTGTTAGACCTTGCCTTTTGTTCTAATTGACATTTTGTTGTCGCACAGTACTCCAGTGTTCGTCTCTACTCGTACTCCACCCACAGGTTGTCCGATGAGTTATATCCGCTTCAATGGATCCGCCGAGATAACGGAACTCAAGTACTTGAAGGTATCCGCTTCAATGGATCCGCCGAGATAACGGAACTCAAGTACTTGAAGGTGTTTACTCTAGGTAGAGATGTGCCCCCCAGCCTGATGTCCGCGTGTTTTGAGTTGTCCGAATCGAAGTTAAAGACATGTCTCAAAGTATTCAGTCTTAGTTCTACTGATGCGCAACCTATTTGGCTGAAGTGCCTCCCTCCATTGCTCTAAATTGTCTTTTACATCTTGGAAGTTATCAAATATTAGTGCTACGTTGTCGGCATATAAAAGGTTCCACAGAGTGGGTTTTTGTATTTTTGCGGTAATAAAATCCATCACGATGTTGAATATCAAAGGGGGCGCTTCCTTGATGATGCTCTAATATCGAAGCTGTCTGATAGGCCAGCTGCACTTCACACATGTGTCTGGATATCTTTATACATGTCTGCAATTAGTGTTCTGTACATTTATGGTGCATTTTTGCTCTCAGTGCCTGCCAGATTATAGATTTGATATACGATCGAAGGCTTTTTCAAGATCTATAAAGACTATCCATATGTTTTGCATGGATTGTATGTAATCCTCTGTCATTTGGACACCCAGATGTTTTACATGGTCAGTTTTTGTAAGTCTCGAACATGAGCATAATTATGTGAATGGATTGAAGCAGAAGTGCGCTTTTAAGGAAAACGATATTTGGGTAAGTTAATATGTGGATAGCGCATAGGATGGACATCGTTTTATCGCAGTTTAGGGTAAGTAGGTTTAGGTTGAGCCATTGCATTATACTTGTTACTGAGAAGCTAAAGTAGCATAATGTTCAATAAAATCTCAGTCGGTTCAGAAACTATGGCCGCGGTATCTTCTGCGTAAGTAATGATCATAGCGTTGGAGATAGTCATACGGCATACCTCATTGACGGTATCTTTGAAAGAGAGTGGGGCCTAGGATGCTTCCCTGAGGTAAATCATAAGTAGTTGCTACTTTGTCACTTATATGTTCTCCTATTTTTAATAGCAAGGTCAGGTTTTGGTTGTCTCTGAGGATGTTGGTGATGAGTTCCATTTTACAGATAAGTTTGGGAACACATACTATGTTATTGGCTTTTGAGAGATCTAGGAAGCTCCTTAGACTTATGCCTTTGTTGTGGAGCTTTCTAGCAACGAAATGTATCAGGTCAAGAACTGAATCTTCGGTTCGGATTTCTGTGCGAAAACCATAATGATAAATTATTATAATATCAACATCGGAAGATGTAAATATTGCACTTCCTTCTTTGTTACAAGTATTTATTTTTTAATCCACTCTGTCGGACGTTGAGGTCACAATTAACATAAAGTCGTGCGACTAAATGGTTCTTCCACTTCTAAAACAAAGGAGGTTAGTTTCAAAACTGTTCCTTGAACGAAATCTAATGATTTCCAAAGAGAGTGTAGGTGGGTGTACCTGGGCTTGGGGCACCTCCTGTTGAGCGGCATGTCGGACACGTGGTGGAAGAACTGTCGCGGCGGCAGGCGGTGGCGCAGGCCTCGCAGCGCGTCCTGCAGCGAGGGGTGGGCGAACGCCTCGTGGTGCAGCGCCTGTCGACAAGCCGAGATATATGTTACATGGATAAATATTTCATTTGCTCTCAATTCCCTTCGTGCCTCGGAAAGCACGTTAAGGAGTTAGTTCTGGCTTTCATTCGCTGGTCGTTGACAGTAGGCACAAGTACACAAGTAGAAAGGATCCTAAAATACTGATATCTGGTCTTACCGACGAGTAATTACCTAGCAACTACGTTGTGGAGAACAGGTAAGCAAGCGTTCTATGTAAATTACTGGTATTTAGCTGCATCTGTACACATACTGGGAAAATGCTAGCCAGATTGGTTCATGTATCATATGTTCAAAATATGCATTATGTAAAGAAAACCCCGTCCGACACATAAGGATAATAGTAAGATAATCACATGACCAAATAAAATTTTAAACTTCATAATCATCATAGTAACAATAGTAATGAAGTTTGAAATAACCTTTTTTTCTGCGAATTAACTCCAATTTCCCCATTATTTGGTATTTTTTTAAAAAGTGACAACATCATTTTCGGCGGTAACATTGGTACCTTGTATGAATGAATATACAATATTGGCAGCGTTGTGTTTGACATTGTTGTGATGCCGCCGACTGGAGCGGCCTGGCTCTGTCGGCCGACTTCAAAGTAATAACGTAGAGATGTACCTACTAGTTTTTGCGTAATAACGTTTTTTTATCGCTATTAATCGATATCTATTAATATACCTCGCTACTAATGTACCTGGTTGAATGATCCATCAATATTTTGAGTACTTTGACATCTCTAGTCAAAGTGGGTACCACCACTATGCACCTGTTTGCCTATTTGTGGAAAACAATAAAGTATTGAGTATTTTTATAAAATACTAGCTTCTGTCCGCGACTTCGTCCGCGGAAAATTTCTTGTTTTAACATAAGATTACACTCGATTGATATTACTGTATTTAATTTTATTAGTATATTATTTTTTGGAATCAGATCACCAACTTCAAAGATTACCGAAGTTCTCTTTTCTGCTCAAGGTAACTGAACCCTTAGTCGCCTTTTACTTATTTTATTTATTTATTTAAGTTAGGTATCTATTTAATTTAAAGCTGTTTTATATATTTATAGGTCACTTTCAAGTGGAGTCTCCACTGAAGGGTGAGCAGATCAGGGATGTGGAGGTTGTCGTGTCGGGGGTTTCTGAACGTGTCACAGCAAAGCAAGTTGCGCTAATAATAAAAGGCATGACACGAGGGAAGTCCCCCGGGCACGATAGCCTGAGCATCGAACATTTTCAGCATGCGGGGCCGCACCTTCCAAGGCTCCTGGGACTTTTATTTACTTTGTGTATTAGGCATTCCTACCTGCCAAATGAGCTGATGAAGACGGTGGTAGTGCCTATAATTAAAAACAAGACCGGAGATAGTTCCGATAAGTGCAACTACCGCCCGATATCATTAGCTACAACCGCAGCTAAGGTGCTTGATGCTCTGCTTGAGAGACAACTTAAAGAACACCTGAACTTAAATGACGCACAGTTCGGTTTTAGACCTGGACTTTCGACAGAATGTGCGGTTATGTCTCTCAAACAGACTGTCAGGTATTACACTGATAGGAGCACGCCTGTTTATGCAGCCTTCCTTGATCTCTCCAAGGCTTTTGACCTAGTTAGGTATGATATTCTGTGGCATAAATTGAAGAGCACAGGTGTGCCTGGTGATGTCATCAATATTTTTAAATATTGGTACGGCCATCAGACTAACCGGGTCAAATGGCTTGGGGAACTCTCTGATGAGTACGGGCTGGAATGCGGAGTGAGGCAGGGGGGATTGACATCTCCTTCGCTCTTCAGCTTGTATGTAAACGGGCTGATTGGTGGGCTGAGTGACACTGGAGTCGGATGCTCAATTGATGGACATAGTATCAATAGTATCAGTTATGCAGACGATATGGTGTTGCTCAGCCCATCAATAGCCGCGCTCAGAGGGCTGATAGGTGTGTGTGAGGAGTACGCGAGGGTACACGGTCTCCTGTACAATGCCCAGAAAAGCGAGCTCCTGGTTTTCCAAGCCAGGAGTCGAAAACTGGAAGGTGTGGCACCTGTGCTGCTTAATGGTGTCGCGCTTCGAAGAGTCAATGAATTGAAATACCTCGGCCATGTTGTTAACGAGGAACTGAAAGATGACGGGGATATAGAAAGGGAAAGGAGAGCGATGGCGGTCCGCTGTAACATGTTGGCACGCAGATTTGCTAGGTGTAGTCTTGAGGTAAAAATTACTTTGTTTAAAGCATTCTGCCAATGTCTCTACACCTGCAATCTGTGGGTCGCCTACACGCAGCGGGCCATCAACGCTCTCCGAGTACAATATAATAATGCGTTCAGGGTGCTGGTGGGGCTCCCACGTTACTGTAGTGCGTCTGCGATGTTTGCGCACGCGCACACAGACGGCTTTCACACTGTGCTGCGGCGCCGTATCGCGTCGCTGATGTTTCGTACACGTGGGAGCGCCAACACCATTCTGAGCGTGCTCAGCCACAAGCTGGACAGCCCCCTTCTGCGGCATTGGGTTCAAGCACAAGTGCGGGTGCCTGGTGCCCCAGAGGGAGGCAAATACCTTAATTAAGTTCTTTTTTATTTTTTTATTTAATACTAACATAGTTTTTAAGTTGTACACTAACAATATATGGGCATGTTGCCCGAAATAAATAGATTTTATTTTATTTTTATTTTTTTTATATACAATGTTTGAAGTTGTTTTATTTTCCGGTAACAGAATAATCTGCTATTCGGATGATCCCACTCTTGATAGAACAACATATAATTGCCCATGGGAAAAACATTCTTTTGGTAGGTCAATCCCAGGGACAAACATTCTCTTTGGTTGGCACCAAAGAGAATGTTTGTCCCTGGGACTTGTTAATAGTCAGGGCAAATTATGTTTTTATTGGAAACCGGAGTCGTTTAAACGGTATGGGTAGGTCCGTCGGAATCATTGGAATTCTTGGGATGTACGCCAACTGGCCAACTCCTGGGCTGATGAGAATGGTAGCCACAATTAGGTTGTCTTTAAAATCTTTTATTAGTAGCCTTGTGCCATTGCACAGGTTAGGTGGGCTTAAATTTCGTAAGAGCATGATAGGCGTTTCGGATTTCAACAGCGTTAGTGAGGTGGCAGACCAGATAGTTTAAGGGAATTTAAAAATTCCTGCGGATAGTGGACTGCATTCTCGATATTACACACTGTATCAATTGACTTGTAGATTTCAGCTGTCTTTCTATTGCTAGGCGCTGCGAGCGCTCAGTGTTAGTCTCCCTATCCCTTGTTTCAGAGACATGCTGCCTTAATTAAGATAGACGCTGCGCACGTTCAGCGCTAGTTTTTCGAGCACGGGCCCGCGACTTCCTCACGTTTTGGCTAGCGAGGCGCTGTGACCGCTCGGAGCTAGATTCTCTAGGGCGTGCTTGCGAAATATATTCTCTATTTCTCGAGAGGCGTTGCTCATTTTCAGGGGCAGATTCTTCCGTACGACGTCTTCGAGCGACTCTTGTCTGTGATGTCTGCCGGGACAGTTGAGATTTCCTTTTAGGCAGATAGAAGTTAATAATAGCGCGGCGCGTACCGCAATGTTGTTTTGTTGTTATAATCCCACAAATGAAAGGCAAAGGCATATCAATACAGCCTAATGACATGCGATGTTTAGTCGTGACGCAAATACGCGCGCTTTTTGGCTTAATAATTTTTTTTTTAATAATTATAAACTAGCGCTTGACTGCAATCCCGCCTGATGGTAAGCAGTGATGCAGTCAAACAGAAAAGACCTTAGTGAATAGGAAGGAAGACGGCAGTTGAGCGAGGTGGTGCAACGTTAAACCCAACAATACGACCAACGATGCTGCGCCAGAGGGAGATAGACGTGGAGACCGTCCACGACCAAACTCCCGACACAACAACATTTGACGAATCGTACCCGGAACACATCGCAATACAACTGTTCAGACCCATCCTCCGTACGGCTTCACCAGACATCATGCCGGAACACGACGAATCGCTTGGCGGCAAGGCTTTCATATGTTGATATTATTTGATGCCATAGCCATAAAAAAATTAAAAAGTTTAATTTAGTACGGTTTACCCGAGTGGAAATGGTCATTGTAACACGATTTGGCAGGAATGAGTACTATTGAGATATGACTTATGGTTATGCATTAAGCAAATTACCAAATGGTCGTAGAAAAAATATTTAACATTTCAGAAACGAACAAAAACACATGAACACTCTCACAAGCGCTCGGCGCCGCGTAAACGAAACAGCAGGTCGGGCATGCATATATTTTCGCCGTACAGTAAAAACAGAAGGAATAAAAAATGAAAAGAAAAGAGAAAGTAGAGAGAGAAGAAAGGGAAGGGATATAACTTCCTCTCCTAGACTAGACACGCCGGCGGCCTCCTTCTGTCTTAGGAATTTTCGATCAGGTCACGTGTTTTGACGTGAGTTTAACAGGTTTTACTCATGCAAAAAATAGCACAATGCGGATAAAGATGTTTTCATTTTAAAAATGACATAAGTTTAAAACAATTTGACATTGACATGACGTATGTCAGTAATTATTTGCACGTGGCGTCTCAGGCTCGGACGGGTATACCAGAGAAGGTAAGCGCTTCGATAAATCTTCGTGTTTCTGTATTACCACAAATAATATGACTTAGTAGCGCTTCCTAGAGGACATGTTCTAAGTTTTATAACTCCGAGCTTTTTAGCGCTGCGTCTATCATTCCGTAATATGAAGTTCTCAGATCGGGTCTCAATGTGACAATTAGTAAACTATATGTAGAATTGCATAGGGGTTGTTGTTCTATAATTTTGTACACATATTTGTAGTACTAAAAATAGGTCAGAACGTCTCTGATTACAAACAGCGAGTATTGTATATACAATATGTAAAGAAAACCCTGTCCGACCCATAAGTATAATAAAGGTTTGGCAATCACATGACCAAATAAAATTTAAAATTTTGCATAATCATCATAGTAACAATACTAATCAATTTTGAAACAATCTTTTTTTCCGCGAATTAACGCTAACTTCCCCAAAAATTGGTATTTTTTTTTCAAATGGCAACTCTATTTTAGGCGGTATAACTGTCGGCTTTCGTTTCATTATTTTGTTAGACTATTGATTTCTTGCGGCGTCGCGCGTTGAGCTTTGTCGGCGACGTAAAAGTAATAATTAGATGCACTATTTTTTGCGTAATAACGTTTTTTTATCGCTATTGATCGAAACTTGTATCTGGTTGAATGATTTGTTGTAAAAAGACAGATTACCCAATGGTAAAAGTACTTTTGTTTGTTTATCGATTAATTACTAATAACATTATTATAACACAAGTATTAGTAAACAGAAACTAGAAGGACTTATGAACCACAATTTTAGTAAAGTTTTACAAATATTTTAACGGTCAATATCATCGATATTGAGACAGAGACTGAAATCAAAACTTTGGCATGATTTTCATTTACAGCAGTGTACCTTGCTTATTTGAGTTTTGTAAAAGTTCTAAACAATTCCATGCGATGTTGAATCGAGAATGAGAAACTATAATACTAAATCGATACCAAAAATAGACAAATAAATCGTTTCGATCGAAAATCTATATTTTGATTACTTACACAACTCTATTTACTCAAAGGATGCCGCGAGACCAGCCGCGTAGGTACCTATTTTTATAAAATAAAAATCATTTTTACTTTAAATTATCAGTTGCGTAAACATTGCTTCCGTGTAGACTATTCGTGCATTGTGTGATCATGTCGTTTCCTAACGTATATTAATGTAACATGCTGATGGAAGGTAGTAACTGCAATTAGCTGTGTTGTGATCAGGTGTTGGGCGATTTGGACGTGGCTACTTATCGGTCAATGTGGTTCCAGCATGACGGTGCGCCACCACATTTTTGCCGACCTGTACGTGAGTACCTCCATTATCAGTTCGGCGAGCAGTGGATTGGTAAGGGTGGACCAACTGTGTCCAGCGCGGATTTGACACCACTTATTTTTATTTGTGTGCATGTCCGTGCTAATTTCGTGCGACGGTGCCAGGCCTGTATCGTTCTTAGTGAACAAAACATCTCCGCCACAGCCATTGTGCTTATCGAATGAAATGATACATTCGGAGAGTCAGACGACCTTCCTACTTAAAAAAAGTTCTATTCACGAGCTGCCTAAGTATCATTGTTTCTTTCGAGACTCGATAAACGTGGATAAACTACCTATACATACATGCGTGAGGTCAACTGAAGTCATGACCTGTGCCTGTGTTGCCATGAAATTACCTATTTATTTTATTTATTTTTTAGGGTTTTTTTTTTAAGTTTAGCCAGGTTTTGTAGGCATTAGTAGAATCAGTTATAGATACCTAACAATACCTTCACGGGTCGGACAGGGTTTTCTTTACATATTGTATATTTAGATCTCATCATCAGGGGCGTGCACAGACATTTCGAGTGGTGCATGCATTCACTACCGAAGTGTCTGTGCTTATACAACCTTATTTTTTCTTTATACGAAACCTGGATATAGTTTGTTCAGAATAAGCAACTGAATCGATTCCAAACATTTTTACACTATGTATCACAGAACACAATTACTCCTAGCGGAGAAGAAGGTCAACTTCATACAAAAAAAGTAGGAACGAATTTTAGTTTGGAAGTGCTGCCATCTTACTTTAGCCCAAGTAAACTATGTCGGCGTAGTAGGGCCGCGGGAAATTTAAACCACTTCATGATGACTATTGTATTTTAAGTTTTAACATTTTATTACACATCCAGACCAGGAGTGCAGCCTCGAGATTTTTTCCTCCTCTCGAGACCACCCTCCCGATCTGAATGTATCAGAAACGGAAAATAGAATGAATCTAGCATAGAGAAAAAAACTTTGTAATAAAAAAAAAAACTAACGGGCCCCGTCCATACAAATTACATTCATACAGAATGCAATGTGCGGCCGGTCATATGAAATAACAATATAACATAAATTGTAAAACGTTATCAACGTGCTAGATTCAATTCTAGTCCCTTTATTTTATCTGGGAATAGAGATTGGAAATAAAAGTATTGTTTAGCCAATATTTTATATATTACATGATAAATTTTATAAATTTCGTATCATCATCATCGCATCTGCCATGGCAGAACTGAGGTTCACAAACACTGGTCACAACAGCCACAAAATAAATAGGTTCAGGATCATTGGTTCAGAGTCAATATCTCACGAAAAACAACAGTAATGTTAGAGTCACTATCTCACAATGCGCTAACACTAACCACGATTCGCGGAACTTTGTAACACATAAAACGGAGGAGCAGAGCTCGACTCAACTGTTATAGCACATAATTACAAGCAAATCGATGAATTATGGAATTGTGTTTACATCGGGTGACGCCATATTGTTTAAGCGGACGCCATGATCGGTCACGTGATTCAAGAGTGTTGCCATACAAATAAATTGAGATATTAATTTATATAGTAACATCGCCCAAAATTCAGCCCTTGTAGGTATTCTAAGGGCTTCCATACAAAGTTGACCCCGGCTGCTATGTATGTTATATTTTTTCCCAAATACATTTAGCCATTGTTGCATCGTGGCAACAGCTGACGGAGGTCAACGCCCCGCGTGCCCACCTGATCGGCTGAGTGGAGTGTGGACCATATTTTTCCTTTATTAAGCGAATCGTCGTGATCACGGAACGCAACATTTTGTTTACCTAAAAAGCAGACGATAAGGATTGGCATTTTGAAAAATTTTTGTGTTTGAAAAATTTAATTAATTTTAAATGTCATTCAAACTAGACTCTATTCTACTTTTCCAAAAATTTGGTACTTTAAACAAGAATCTAAATGTTTTCCCGACGAATCGTATTTAGAGGGGGTTTTGTCAAAATATTTAAATCTGAATATCCATAACTCCAAAATTTTTTATTAATATGTTTTGAAAATAATATACACGGGAAACAAAATAATTTGTGTGTACACCGCCTGCTAACCAGTTATAATTATCATAATACTTTTTATTAAAACAGCGTGTGATATAACCTTTTTTTGAGTTACATCCAAATTGCGAACACAACGCCCTTTAATTCACATTTTTGCTCAAAACTTTATGTTGAAAAAGAGACCGTTTTAAGTTTATCTAAAACCAAATCTTACAGGTAGGTATAATTTTGCATATTTTAGAAAGAAATACGTATTAAAGTAAATAAACTTAATTCATTTGCACTTAAAACGAAAACAAATATCACAATTCACAATAACAAAAAAAATGGAGTAATTTATCATTGCAAAGCTGGTAAAATAAATAGGTATTTTAACGAAAAACCATTATGCTGTTTTTGGTAGCCTCTAAACTTGGCCGGTTTATCGGTAGGCACTGCTTTCTTGGCCTTAAAACCGAATGAAATTCTGCGGCCAAACACGACAAGTTTACGCACACCATCAAACAATTTTATTCACATACTCGACCATTCTCGCTAAAAATAAACATTTTTAGTTCGTGCCTACGTCGCTCTACGCTCCGTAGCGCTAGGTACGCGCGCATTATAAATTGTAATGTGTGTTAGCTAATTTGCGCTAGCCCCAAAAGATGGCAGTGTTACTGTTTTAGTGTAGTGTTTTAACAGAATGTTCTGTAGTACAAAAATTATATTATAATACGATTTGGGTGTTCCGAATTAGAAAATTGTAAGGGTATGCAGTGCTTATATGCCTCTATGGAGCGCACGCGCCTGCTCATCATCAGACGTACATATTAAGGAAGGAAGACAGTAAGTCCCGAAGTGCATAGTTTTACTTGTAAAGTTGAATGTGTTACCTTCTCAACGAGCCAGCAGTGCAGCGACATGGGGTCCACAGGCGGCTCGTGCTCGCCGTCCTCGCTCACCAGCTGTGACGTCACACGCCCGGCCGGCGGGACCGACGTGTTGTTTTACTTGAAAAGTTGAATGTGTTACCTTCTCGACGAGCCAGCAGTGCAGCGACATGGGGTCCACAGGCGGCTCGTGCTCGCCGTCCTCGCTCACCAGCTGTGACGTCACACGCCCGGCCGGCGGGACCGACGTGTTGTTTTACTTGTAAAGTTGAATGTGTTACCTTCTCGACGAGCCAGCAGTGCAGCGACATGGGGTCCACAGGCGGCTCGTGCTCGCCGTCCTCGCTCACCAGCTGTGACGTCACACGCCCGGCCGGCGGGACCGACGTGTTGTTTTACTTGTAAAGTTGAATGTGTTACCTTCTCGACGAGCCAGCAGTGCAGCGACATAGGGTCCACAGGCGGCTCGTGCTCGCCGTCCTCGCTCACCAGCTGTGACGTCACACGCCCGGCCGGCGGGACCGACGTGTTGTTCAGGCACTTGGATGCTGCAATAAATAAACGACAATTGTTTAGAAACTATACTGTACACGCGATACAACATTAGGGGATAGTGCCGTCGCCATACTGCCAGTTGGTTGTCACTATTTAAATAGATTCGAAAAAAAATGAACAAGAATGGCTGCTTTAAAACATTCCTCATTTGTTGGGTGTCTGTCGAAACAAGGAGATTAGTGTCATTTATTTTGTAAATTATACGGGATGAGTTTTTAAGAACCGTCCAATTTCGATATATTACATAATATTTGGCGAAAATCATTGAATACGTGTTTTTCTTTAACATCACTGAATACAAAAATATTGCGATATCACTTCACTTTGTGATCTATATAAAGTTGATGTTTGTTTACATCGAGCCGTGCGTACGCGTTCGGTAATAGCGCGCGACAGCCCGCCCCCATCGCTAAATTTCATTGAACACGATCATAAACAAAGTTGCAAATTTTCCCTTCATACTTTCACGGGCTTAGGACTGTTAATTAGCGAAAAGTTTGTGCTATGTCCACTATTGTTAGAAAGTAATCTTTAATTAATCAACTAAATAAACAAATCTTCATCTCAGCGTTAATTCCAGTTGCATCCGTAGCTTTTCAGCTTTGGAGTCTGGGGTCCGCTTCAGTCTAACTGCTGATTTTGGCTAAACTTCGATATTTTCCGTGAAGCGACTGCCGTCTGACCTCCACAGCCCGAAGGCGATATCTAAGAATTGCAGTTAAACCAATTGTTAGACTTTTGAGGGCTCCAACAACCCGTAACGACTGCCACTAGATGTTCAAAACGCATACCTCATACCTCTCCAAACAGTCTTGCACGTTTTAACACATTATTTTTAATTTTGTTGAGCACTAGTGTCACTTATTACATTTTAAAATGCACGTACAATTTGCATTTTTAATTGGTTCCTCCACATAAAACGATTAATGTGTCGTTTTATTTCGCACCACAAAAAAAGTCACATTTTTTTTTTATACATATATATTACCCACATGGAGTAAGATCAGGCGACCGAGGTTCCGAATTTAAATATCACGTGCGTAACACTAGGGACGTGCCCCGGTCAGTCTTAATGCAAATATAAAAAAGCCACTAAGTATGTGAGATTCAAAATACTCGCGGTATGGACACATTGTTAACGAATCACGAGGGCGCCGGATCGCGCCGGAGCACGGGAGGAAGCGCTCACGTCACACAAGCGTGCGTGTCACAGGGTACTATAATTTTTGAAAACAGGTTTGTGCCGCGCAGGGTAGCAGCGGGCGGGGGAAGGGGGATGCGGCGCTTTCATTGCTCATGCTTGCGCGGCAGTGTACCTACACCTAGTGAATACTAGGTGTAGCTGTACCTACACCTAGTGAATACTAGGTGTAGCTGTACCTACACCTAGTGAATACTCAATAGTGAAGAATCAAATCATTCAATCAATCATTTTCTCGAAAGAATTATCCGCGCTGCGTAGTCACTGAACAGTGACTACGCAGCGCGGATAATTCTTTCGAGAAAATGATTTAATATGAAAATATTAGATATCGATTTTTTTAAAAATGGAATTAGTGAATGATACCTAATGACTAGAAAAAATTAGGACGGTTCTTAAAATCTCTTCCTGTATAAAACAGGAATACTTACCTCAAAACTTATTTTTATTTCGATGATTCATAAGATAGTTTTTAAAAGAATTGTTACGTCTTCCATAAGTACACGCAGCACGGCTCGCACGCCAGCATTGTGTCCCTTACCCAGGTGCAGCGTGCGTACGAGCGTGGCGGGCAGGTCGCCGCCGGGCGCCAGCGGACTGAGCAGCACGGCTCGCACGCCAGGGGTGTGTCCCTTACCCAGGTGCGGTGTGTCCCTTACTCAGGTGCGGTGTGTCCCTTACCCAGGTGCAGCGTGCGTACGAGCGCGGCGGGCAGATCGCCGCCGGGCGGCAGCGGACTGAGCAGTACGGCTCGCACGCGAGACAAAGCGCGCGCGGCGGCTCCCGGCCCGGAACGCAGCTCGGCCGCGGCCGTCTCTAGCGCCGCGCCGCGCTCCGACAGCTTCTTGATGGACAACAGCAGCTTGTGCCGCGCGCCCTTCGTCACCCCTGCCGACAAACTACTGCGTCAGGGACACGCCGACACACTGCGACAGCAAGCATGCGGCAGGCATGACTCCTGTTACAGCTCCGGCGGTTCCAAGGGAGCTTATCGTCACAGATAGAAATAACACGTCACCGAGGTTTAAACCACCTGCTCCTCAATTCGCGAGCTCCCCACGGGGTAAGGCGCTGATTGATTTGACAGGACGAGACTAATAGAATCGGCAACAATATATTCATTTGAAAAATGATATCTTCCGCCATTATCTTTATTGGATCTAAATAAACAATATAGTATATAACATTTTGCGGAATTTTAACGTCGCTGAAGTCGGACAATATGCAATTGTAGACTCTGACATGTATGTATAGGTGTGCAATTATGTAGAAACTCGGCTTTAAGTTGGTTACATGAAACAAAATACTTGAACGCATCCAATTGGTCCGCCATTTTGAATATGTATATTAGGGCCATTGCAGTATCAGTCATTTTCAAGTACCCACTTATTTCCTGTGTATCAATTTATGAGACGAATTTCGATAAGCAACAATTACGCCATTGCAATCTGTTCTGTTTTCAAATGAATAAAAATGTTGTTCAAGCTATGAAATTTATTAATTCGACATTAAGTGATTATTCTGTGAGCCATTCGACAGTGAAAAAATGGTTTGCAAGATTTCGTGAAATTGATTTCTCAATTAAAAAAATAATAATAAAAGAATTTTCTGCATAAAATCATTACGGGTGATGAAAAATGGATTTTGTACGACAATCCAAAACGTAGAAAAGCATGGGTTGAGCCAGGCCAGCCATCCACTCATGGGGAAAGTCATACACCTCACTCCCCTCCCCTGACCCGAAAAGGCTCACAGGTGCGGGCCAGCACCAATCAGGGGTTGCGGAAGCAGTGTTCGTTCTCGTAACAGTGGTAAACGCCGATGTAGGTGTGTGATGGAACACCGGGGTGGTTTTTACTCAGTAAGAGTGTGACAGACCCCATCGCCTGCCACAGGGCGGCGGATTTCCATGAGGATTTTCCGCCCCGGAAAAAAAATTGGCCGGCCACACATCATTTGCAAAACGGAATATTCATGCCAAAAAGGTTTTACTCTGTCTGGTGGGATTGCGAAGGAATCCATTTACTAAGACCTCGAACCTGACCACTATTACAGCTAAGCGTTACTAGGTCCAGCAGATTAAATTAAGTAATGCTCTGTAGGAAAAAAGGCCCTTTACGGGACAAGGAAGGCAAAAAAGTGATTTTGCTGCATGATAATGCACGTCCACATACAGCAAAATCAACTAGGAACTCATCTTCAGTTTAGGCTGGGAAGTTGTATGTCATGTGGCATATTCACCAACCAGACTTAGCTCCTTCTGATCATCAATTATTTAGATCTATTTCGTCACATTTAAAGGAGCAGTAATTAATTGAAGTGGAAGATGTCCGAAAATGGCTGGATAACTCATCTAAAACCCAATAAATCGCAATGGATTTTATCCCTATTTATATCCCACCAATTTTTTGCTGGGATGCTTAAATTTCAACTCACTTGAAGTACGACGTTCGCGCGATCAGATGATTGTAGTCTTTAAAATACTCAGAGGGATTACGGATGATCCTGATCTGCACAATGAGATCTGCAATGTGTTTGTCCCTGACAATGACTGTCGTGGCAGAAAACATCGGCTACTGGCTGTTCCGACCAGCCGAACTATTGCTCACTCCGAGTCGCCTATTACTCGCACATTAGCAGCTATTAACGCTCTCCTGAACTCAAACACTGATCTCGATATTTTCGTGGATGAATGGAAGATGATACTGTCAGAATGTTTGAAGTTTTGTGAGAAGAATGCATGACTGAATTAAATAAGTGTATGTTTAAAGTGTCTGTTTAATGATTTTATTGTATCGTTTGTTATATGTTTCTCTTCTTTTTTATTAATGTTTAGTGTAGTTTGTGTTTAAATAGTGTAATTGGCTTCTGCCGTTCTATTTAAATAAATAAATAAATGGACTATAGATAACACCGGCGACTATTTTGATTAATAATTCTTCTACCAAGTATTTTTTTAATAAAGTTGTATTTGACACAAAAAAGAACAGAGTTTCTATTTCCACACCTAATAAACACTCGGCCAAACAATAGTTATATAATACAAATAATAATTAAAGAAGATGAAGTGCGTTATGTCAAATCAATTTCGGAGTATAACATTCTGTCAGATAAAGGGGACTCGGACACACCTATGTAGAGAATAATAGAACAAGAGAAAACTATGCAACTCACCTAATTTTTCCAAATACTTTTCATCCATGTTCATCATCTGTTCGTAGCTCATGTTAGTGAACAGCCACACGTACTTGTGCAGCCGCAGACTCTTGAGCCACTGCGCCACGTTGGACATTCCCGGGTGTTCCCCGAAGTTGTGCGAGCGGAGGTCGTCCAGTCGCGTCTCGCTACCCGTCGTCCCATACATTATACTAATAGGCCTTATCTGACTCAAACTGTGCTCACTTGACAGTGAAAAACTCCTAGGTTTTTGTACAAAAGGTTCATCACTCAAGTTCTCAGCCGACGAAGACATGTGCATAAAATTACTCGAAGGAGGCGTCAAGCTGTTCGACCTCTGTGACTTAGGCTGTGCTATCGTAGCGTCAAAATTCAATTTTTCTCCTTCTATACTTATATCTACGTCTCGGCCATTTTTCGAGAATGATTCTTGTAGTAGGTCGGGAGTGTAGTGTTCCACAGCGTCTAGGACGCCTCTGAACTCGACGTTCTTGCCGATGGTTCGTCTGAATGTGTTGTTTGTGCTCCAGATGTTTGTGTCGGAAGTAAGGCAGGGGTCTATTCTAGTTTGCCACACGCTGTCAGTTCTGTTGCCGGAAA
This sequence comes from Sesamia nonagrioides, assembly GCA_017933935.1. NCBI lineage: Eukaryota > Metazoa > Arthropoda > Insecta > Lepidoptera > Noctuidae > Sesamia > Sesamia nonagrioides. The sequence continues at coordinate 220,498 of JADWQK010001703.1, forward strand.
TGTGGTTTTCTAGGTATCTTAACCATTGTTTTAGTATCCTGAAATGGAGTATCATAAAATTGCTTGACTGATAAAGTATAAACTAGCTTCTACCGGCCGACGTCGTCCAAATAAAATTTTAGCCGTCGACCCATATCGCTCGCTCGCGCTAATATTTCATGGATATTTGGACTATCAATGACAGGAATAGATCCGACAGGTACATCCAGAGATGCTAATTTCTGAATGCACAGACGACAGCACAACAAGCTACTACAATCTATTCTACTACTAATTATTCTAATACCATCAATCTCTATTATCTGTAAAGCATTAAGGCTCAAGGTTGATTGGGAATATCTGACAGTTTGGGGTAGCTTGTCCTGCTGTCGTCCGTACCTGTTGCATTCATCCAAACACTTCAGCTATATGTATAGTTAATATAGATAGATAATATAAGTCCAAGGAGGCTATGCCATCCCTGGATGACAAGCTAACCAAAAGGCTGTTGCGCATGGATAGAAAAGGTCTATGATTGATGACGGTGATCATCACGGGCCACTGCTCGCTGAATTAGCATCTCCATAAAATAGGCATATCGGACAGCCCTCTGTGCTGAGCCTGCATAGAGGCTAACGAGACTGTTGCGCATGTACTCTTTGAGTGTACAGGCGTTACCCAAATTAGAACCAAACCATAGAAGTACCAAGATCTTACACAGATGTTCTCCACAGACTAGGAGACCTGATGGGCTTCTGGAGGGAGATGGTCTGGCTGGAATAACCACCAAAAGCTATAGAAGTGTGTTTGGCCAAAGTTAAGTGTAATTGATGATGATGTGTAAAAGAACACACTGGAAACATGCACCCCAGATTATGTTTTTAGTGCCCATGTAGGTTCATGTGAAATAAAAATATTTGAATTTTAGGGTTGCTTGAAACTACTTCATGGGGTATATTGAACTGCGCAGGAAGCCCCGACTATTTCATGTTCATTGAATAAAGAGGCCATACCCTTTATCATGATGAGTGAGCGTTGGATGCACGAGCAGGTAGGACAGCAACTGCCTGCACAGCTCGGGCACGACGTTGGGGCGGCGCGGCGCGTCCACGCAGCGCTGCACCAGCGCCGGCGCCGCCGCCACGTACATGTCCTTGCAGCGCTCGTTGTCCATGCGCAGGAGGGGCAGCAGTCCTAGCAGGCGCTGGAGGCGCTCACAGCCTGGACATACATAAGCACTTTATTCAGTAGCAATAAATTACAAGGGAGCTCGAGATACTTAGATTTTTACAAATTCCCTGGTTCCCACACTACGATTCCCATTGCTGTGGAGTGGTCTCTGGCCAAGAAAAACATACATTTAGGTGACATGGCAAGGTCATTATTACTGCCACTTTTGATTGCACTTTTCTGTTCTGCTCAGAATTTATAGGAATTTTGTTCACAATGTAACAAGCAACTAAATTTAAATTTAGTTTTTGTTCAAAAATCACTTTACTACTATAACATAAGATCAGTTCATTAGTGAAGCACAACATAATACAAATCAGGTAATGGTAAACAGGAAGTGGCACATTGTTCAAGTAATTCACTTCCTCAGATGCAGCTAATGGTACATAGAGGATTTGATATAATATACAATATGTAAAGAAAACCCTGTCCGATCCGTGAAGGTGTTGTTAGGTATCGATAACTGATTCTAATGATGCCCACAAAGACAGGCAAAACTTAAAAAAAAATCCCCCTAAAAAAATAAATATTATTTCGCAAAAAAAGGTAACTTAACACATGTGCGGTTAGCAACCCCATTCCGCGGGCGGCGGGGGGCAGGGCACGCGGCACCTGTGACGTGGTCGCGTCGCTATTCGCTTATAATAATACCGGTGTTGTCACTTTTTTAAAAATTACCAAAGTTCGGGGAAATTGAAATGAATTCCCCGGAAAAAAGGATTATTTCAAAATTCATTATCATTGTTACTAGGATGATTATGTAAAATTTTATATTATATTTGGACAAGTGTTTACCTAACCTTTATTATCCTTATGGGTCGGACAGGGTTTTCTTTACATATTGTATAGGCATATGACAGCATATCAAGCTATTACAATCTGTCTTCTTTATTTGATTTTCAATTTTATGGTTAAATGATGATGGGTCAAGGATGAGCGGGAATATTTTACAGTTTTTCAGGTTGACCTACTGTTGTCGGTATATGATGCATAAATAATTATTAATAAAATTCATGTTACTGTTTATTTAATGTTTTTACTGGCAGCATGAATAGGGGAATAGTTGTTGCTGGCCTACACAATGTTTTTTTTAGTCCTATTATGTGTATCTGTATTAGTTCTGTTTCTCCATTTCATCCATGCTGTTAATAGACAACCATAGTCCAGTTTTAATGTATATTCACAAAAAGATGCCTTGATTATTTTATTTAAGGAATACATGTTATATTTTAGAAAATTGACAATGACTGAATGTATTTATTATAATTTGTGAAGTTGGTCAATTAGGCCAAATTGTTATTAGCTTTAATAAGTTTATATTAAAAGGTGCAATCTGTGCAATGCTTATTTGAAACACTATATATTTAAAGTGGTGGAAGAAATCTGGGCATGGTTGAAGATCAGGAAATCATATTCAATTGGAGCCTGGTACTCACACATTACCAAGTTACCTACCAGTGAATGTTGTGAATGAGTAACAGTTCTGACTATAAATGATCATTATTCTCTGCTAATCTTACATTTCGTTTTTTTGGAATAAAATAATAACAATTGCTTATTCATTGAGACTACTGTGAGTGGTATGTAAGTACCTATTATTTTATGTGTGTAACCCATACATAACTTGTATAATACTTAGAATAAAGGCAGTCATGCATTATACTTTGAGATGTTTCAATCAACCTGACACCTGTCCTTATACTACAATGGCCACTACATATAATGTTTATGACATTATAGTAGCTGTATATCTATAAACACCATGAATTCTTCATTTCCTAAGCAGTTTACAGTGCAACTAGCATCCTTTAAATTTCCCAACATCAACTGTAGGGCAAGTGCCCACACGACTAAACATGTCTGGTTAGAGGATCCACCTTGTTCTTCATGCCACCAAAGTGGATATTGTTGTTATGTCATACTAAAAAGTGTATAGGTACCTACAATTTTATGAAATGTTTACTATCACAACATCAGCATCGGAGACCTACCCTGTATAGAAAGATATGTTTTGCAAACTGTCAGCTTTATTTTATAAAAAATTGTGAGCCTTTAAGGCCTTCTATAATGATATCAGTTATATTTACAATGAACAGGCTTCCCTTATTAGTGGTAGATAGGTGGTACACATATATGATTTATTATTCTAAATGTATTTTGAAGATTTCTATATGTACATATACAATGTAATGTTGATTCATTCCCGGCTCAAACTAGGAAAGATCTTCCAACCAATGATGTATTCAAACTTTTATGTGAATCAACTGATAAAAATGTATTTATAGGGTAGTTTGTCATGTTCCACAAGATTTGTAACAATTACACAATACGTAGATGTTTGGACTATACTTGCTAATAGAGCCTTTTTTCTGACCAAGCAATGCAAGTAGAACCCTGTCATGATCAGTTCTTTAGTCATGTATTCCGTACAGGGAAACGAAGATTAGAAACATGAGTATGGAAGGACAAGCGGAAGTACGTACCGTCGTCATCGTCGTCGTCGCGCATAAGTAGCAGGCTGGCCAGCTGGAGCTCGTCGTTGGCATCGCGCTCCAGCCGCTCGTCCTCGACGTGGCTGCGCAGCGCCGCTTCCACGGCCCGCTGCACCAGTTTCAGGCCCGGCCATGGTACACGACGCGCCAGCGTGCATGCCAGCACCGTCTGCTCGCACGCGCCCCATTGCTCAAACACCCCGGCTATACCTCCGAGCTGCTCGTTGAACGTGATGTTCATCGTGAAAACAGCATAGCAAACCCAAAATATCAGATTTGTTTGTGTTCTACACGTCAGTAGTACGTGACAGCTGATCGTAGGGACACTCTTTGACCCCCTTGGAGACAATCGGCACACGAGGCGTTGACAGTGTTGAAATGTTCGCGATTATGTCGCGTAATGGGAACGCTAATTTAGTAATAAAATAAAAGGTAGATTGAAAAACATGAAAATTGTTTCGATGGTCAATCTGATTATCAAAATCCAAAATGGCCGAATACAGATAACAAAATATTTGCACTTTTTTTTTATAACAAATCATCGTAGAGTAATTTCGAGAATAAAATTAACATAGGCAATATTCCAAAATTAAAATTCTCTAAATTAAATTACTTGACACGTTTCAAGCGAAAGTAAATATCAGATATTACAAGTCTATGAAATTGTAATATAGTACTATAGTTTGACGCTAGATGTCAGAAGTAGTTCTATGGGAGTGTGAACTGAATTTGATGACTTTGTAAAACTATATACCTACACTTCAAGATAATTAAATTAGCTAGGTTCAAAGAGTATACTGTATAGTAAGTATAGAGAGGCTTGGTTGGTTATAGTTATACCAATGTATTTTTTAAAGATAAAAGATATAATGTTACACTTTATGTTCTTATCGTTTGTACTCAAGTTTAGAAGCTAAGCTAGCAGACTGGATGATTTTGCATCATAAGACACTTAATTAATTTTCTTTTAGCACGGCTTAGAATGTTGGTGGTCTTTGTCTGTGATTTTATTATTTGATGAGTGATTTTACGGAGGATGGGTTGCGTTGTGTTGCGATGTGAGCCGGGTAGGTACGATGCGCCAAATGTTGTTGTGTCGGGAGTTTGGTCATGGAAGGTCTCCAAATCGATCTCCCTCTGGCGCAGCATCGTAGTCGTGTTGTCGAGTTTAACATTGTATCACCCTGCTCAACTGTCTTCCTATTCACTCAATTTTTTTTTAGTGAATAGGTGCGCTTTACCATCAACGATTGCATCACTGCTTACCACCAGGCAGGACTGCAATCAAGTACCTACTACTTAAAAATTATTAAAAAAAAAAGATTGCTTAAATAAGTTACTCTATGGTCTACTCCAGTGGCTGCGGACTTACTTAGAATTGGTATGCAAGCTAAACAGTTATTGTTTTAATGGAGAGTTACCTAGTTTAAAACGTTTTTGAACAGCATACGTAAACAGGTAGACTATGTCCATTACTTACAATGAAAAAATCTGTCACAGACTCGTCAGTGAGTGCTCCGCAGTCAGAGAGCAAAGTAAAACAAATGTATACGGATAAATCAATACAGCCCCCTAATCGGCGAACACATTTTTGTCAAATGATTGCGACTAGTTGGCATCAGTTCGGATCGTTCGGGCAGCCCATTGGTCCGTTCGGCCCAAACGATCCCAACTAGTCGCAATCATTTGACAAAAATGTGTTCGCCGATCAGGGGGCAGGTATAGGTACGGACAAATTACACAGATTGAGCTAGCCCCAAAAGTAAGTTCGAGACTTGTGTTATGGGATACTAACTCAACGATACTATATTTATAATACATACATATATAAATAAACATTTAAGACAGGACTATCAGGAAAAGTTCGTTTTCCATCATGACCTGGCCGGGGATCGAACCCGGGGCCTCCACGTCGCAGGCAGGCGTGTTGACCGCTGTGCCACGGAGGACGACTAGGACTGAAAGGACATGTATTTCCCAGTGTTGAGTGTTTTAAAATTTTCAGCAATTCAGGTTATTTTTAGAATTAAAAAACAAGTACGCCCTAATTAAAATACTGTATTGGAATGATGACACTTTAAGAGACAATGGCCCCGATTGCCTTGTTCACAAACTAAATTAAATTAAAGTTCAGTTCTTTCTATTTTATTAAGAAAAGGATGGAAGGATGGAAGGATAAAATGTCAGTTTAGACCTGTCAAATTAGTGCACTCCAGACGTAAACTGGCGTATTTTTTGTCGTCATGTCTATAATCGCGTCTAAACTGTTTATGGAGTCTCTTATTCAGGGAGTAGTTGGGTAGGTACCTATACATTTTTGAATTTTATTGTACAGTCGAGAACTAGTAGAGTTGCTGCATACTGTCGGCTGGCAAACATGGAGCGGCATTACCCTATTTTCATAACTCCCGAAATTTTTTACAGGTAGAACTTCAGAATGATTGTGATGACTAACACAATCATTTAAACTTAGGTAGGGTAAACTAGGCAAACATGCCCCAGTCGGACACGTGCCCCACTCACACTCAATTTGGCGCTTATTCTACCCTAACTGGTCAGTACAATAACCCAAGTGTGGCCGCAATGTAAACAACACTGTGCTGATTTTTTTAAAGTTTTAGTGAGAAAAAGTAATTAAAATGGTTTTTATGACTACATGAATTTGTTTTAAATGCTATTTTCACTTTGATTAAAAGTATTTGCTCGATATTATTTTGTGTTTTTAATTTTTTCATTGAAGACTAAGCTCATTTAACTTTTGTTTGCTTACAATTACGTTCCTTTTTCATTATGAAAATCAGAATTATTTAAATGGGGCACACTACATCGTTACACTGTACATCGTCTAATGCGCCCCGATTTGTTTTGGCTAATGCGCCCCTTATTCTTATTGAGTTCTTATTTTGATTTGATTCTAATAAAATTATGGTTTTTGAGGAAATGCAAAGCTGTTAAACCAAGAAAATGGAAGGAAGAAAATTAGCAAAAGGCGGTGGAGGATGTATTAAATAAGAAAATGAGAGTAAATGAAGTGAGTCCTTGATATGAAATGCACGCACATTGCCAAGACACATCCTCAGGTGTTGGAGGTAGAAGTAGAGAATTGGAAGACACGATACAAGATATGAGAAGAAACTGGATACGAGAGCTTGCTGGGGCACTTAAGGCGGATATATCAGTGTAATGTGGGGTACATTACCCTAAGATTTACAAAATTGTTGAAATTAGTTATTTTTAATAAAATTTTAGATGCTTTATTAGTTTTTGTTAGCCAATAGAGTCAGAGGTTAAGACAGATTATTTCAATAAACATGTTCTGAACAAAAAATATTGTTTATTTGGATTCTTCGAATAGTGGGGCACGTTTGCCTGCCCCCTAATAGGCGAACACATTTTTGTCAAATGATTGCGACTAGTTGGGATCATTTGGACTGAACGGACCAATGGGCGGTCCGAACGATCCCAACTGATGCCAACTAGTCGCAATCATTTGACAATAATGTGTTCGCCGATTAGGGGGCTGGTTTACTCTAAATAAAAAAACAGAAATTTATTGATATACAACGTGTAACCTATAGGGTATATACATAACAAAGGCATGGCATCTTTACATGATATCAAACGATATTGGAAGGTTTTTTTTAATCCTATCTTTTTATGTTAGGAAGTTGTGAGGAAAAACACCGCCTGTAGCACTGTGTGTGTGGCAAGTAACGTGACGGGTAACGAGTAGACGTATGTAGTGTGCTGCCACGTTTGTTATGATTTTATTTTAAGAAACACACGATACCGAAAATTTGCTACCAATTTTTTGAGTATTTTATTTTGAGTTGAAAGTGTTGAAACCCTTCCGATATCGTTTGATATCATCTAAAGATGCCATGCCCTTGGTATGTAAATACCCTTTTTGTTACAAGTTGTATAGGTACCTACTATAATCAAAATTATCATAAACCTAAAGTGACTGCTAAAAGTTTATTCACAGAGGCAACAATTATAATTTACAAGCTAGAGACTAATATAACAAATACAAATGAACCAAACAATTAACTAAAACTGTTCACAAACTAAAATATATTATTTAAGGTAGGTACCTATAGTTCGTGTTTTAATCACAGAGACAAAATGACAGGTGTCAACCTATAGATATAGGTAGGTACGTATTTAAAAAATCAAATACAAAAGACTAGGAGAATAAGGAGTTAAAAATTAATGATATAAACACAAGAATAACTACAGTTAATGAGTTTTAGTCATATTTACTTATACAATTGCGCAAAATTTAGCGGTTACTAATTATTAAATTCAATTTGATGTCCGACATTTTATTTGTAACCCATTTTTTTTTAAATATCTTTTTCTTTATTCTATACACATTTAGATACACACAATAACAACCTAAAGTACATGTGGGTAAAAAATCCAACTTATATGTATACTTACTGCTTATATTCGAACAAACTAAATAAAACACTTATACTTAGGTATACATATACTATGGAACTATAACTACTACTTAGAAACTACATACTACGTACTTATACAACAGGTGTAAAACTAATCACTTAAGGCGCTGTGTTCAGTAAAAATAGGCTTCTTAAAACAATTTTTTAGCCAAATGTATACATTTCAGAGCAGCCAAAAATTTATATGTTAATCTTGATTATATGTAGCAGGAAACCATTGTTTTCAAAACACGTTTTGAATTAATTTTCCCGATAGAAAAAAATCCTAAAGTAACCCCTAAAACTGAATTTATAACAGTTGTAACTGTATTATTATTCATCAAATCTTGATAAAATTGAGAAGAGCGATGTAAAATATAATAGTAAATGAAACCATTGTTTTTGTTTATCGATTTAACTAAGATATTCTAAAATAAATAATGTATTTTATGATAAATAACGTGAACGAAACGTCGCTCCATCGCGGCGTCCATTGCCTTCTCTTTCACTTCTATGCAGTGTGACCATATGTGGCAGGATCCTGCCTTTTTGGCAGGTTTAGCCCTTTATTTTACTCTCTGGCACTTTTGTTTGACGTTTTAGAAATCTGGCAGGATTTGGCACTTTCGGCAGTATTAACAATATAGTATAGCCGCTAGCCGCTACAGCCCACAAAAAGAGTAGGATGCAGTATCCAATTCAAATTCAAATAATACTTTATTCAACTATGCTTAGATACAAGCACTTTCGAATCATGAGTTACAACCAGAGAACAGAGCAATTTGTTGTTAGGAACAATACAAAATAAATAAAATAATAAAAATCCTAAAAAGAAATGTCAAAAGAAAATAATGTTGAATGTATCTAGACAAAAATTCTTATGTCAAATTTAAAAAAAATAATTTAGAATGTTTCTAGAAGGAAATTCTAATGCCAAAATGTAAAAAATTAAATTATGGTTAAAAAATTAATACCTTAAGGGGTAATGGTTCAAAAACAAGCCGAATGCTGCTTGTGAAAGGATATTCTTGAAAATCAATCTGATAAAACAAAAACGCCGAACAGATTTATTAATGAACATGTCGCCTCTATTTTAGTTGTTAGACAGGGCATTAGTGAATATGGTGACTGCGTTTCATTCCAGCCAACTAAAGAAATGACAAAAGCGATGTATAAAGAAAGTGATCCAGAAGAATACGATGCTAATAGGAATGTGTAATTTAATTCAGTTCACTTTTAGACTTTAAGATCTATTATTTATCCTACTAATATACATATAAAGCTGAAGAGTTTGTTTGTTTGTTTGAAAGTGCTAATCTCAGGAACTACTGGTCCGATTTGAAAAATTCTTTTTTCGTTTGATAGCCCATTCATCGAGGAAGGCTTTTGGCCATATAGCATCACATTGCAACCAATAGGAGCGGAGCATTTTAAAAAAAAAAAGCCTGTGAATCCGTGTGGCACAGCTAGTTTTAAATAAAACTTCAAAAAATAATGTGTTTATTTATTTTAAACTTTTAAATTATATTGGCATTATTTTGGCATTTTGTGCTTTTGATTGTGGCAGGATTTGTCAGTTTTCTTGTCTAAGTGGGGCAGGATCTCTAATTTAAGGTTGGTCACACTGCTTCTATGCTTAGCGACAGTGACCGCTGAGGCGTGGTGCTTGTCGGACCTATGTCACTTTTTGCTTTACCCCGCACAGAAAATAATTATATTTACGTGTCTGTTTGTTGATGAATAATCATATTTCGTTTTTGCCCGGGTTCAAACCCCAGGTTTACATTATATGCTTTTTGTAGATTTTAATTGAAATAAATGCTTTTTAATTTACTGTTGTATTTTTGCCGATATTTTATTTGATTTTTTTCTGTAATTATTCTTTTTACTTTTTCGCGGCACATTTTTCTTCACCTGTATGTGTTCGGGTTCAAACCCCAGCCTTACGTTGTATGCTTTTTGTTGGATTTCTTATTTGCAATTGTTTTTTTTTAAATTATTATTAATTTATCCGATTTTCTGTATTTTTGTAGTAATTGTTCCATCTTTTTAAATATATTCTTTTTGTAACAATTATAATGCAAACTAATATTTAAAATCAATTCGTTATAATTTTCTTTCTACAAATTTCTAGAAATTAATAATAAATAATAATAATAAGCCTTTATTTAACCATGAATTTCTTAGTTCATAATATAATTTAAAAAAAGAAAAACAATAAAAATAACAGTTAATTTGATAATAGTTCAAAACAGTAAATTTAGATTTCATTTTGTTGCATTATTCATGGCCCCTTTCAGTATAGGCCTCCTCCAAGTGCCTCCATCTATTTCACTCGTACAAACCCGATTTCGATAAGAGTTGCAGTTTTGAAGAAGAAATCTTTTATTTTTTTAAATATCCGAAAATGCATTTTTTTTTAACAGTTACTCTAAACAGCTGTTTATAAATAGTAATTTCTAGAAATGATATATTTCTAACAGTTTCATGAAAAAAGGACATAACACAAAAAATTTAACAGAACGGACAAAGCGCATTATAAAAATAAAAAAGAAAACAAAAAAAATAATAAAAAATGAAAATATGTATAAAGTACACATTTTCGAAAATCGCAAGGTAAAGTCGGATTCGATCCTGGTGCTCGTCTAATGCGAACCGGGACTGTGACGAACAGAGCCAACCGTACCTCGGGGTTGGGTTGTGAAATTACCCTTCTAAATGTAGATGGAATAGAAAAGAAAAACAATAAAAATAACAGTTGATTTGATAATAGTTCAAAACAGTAAATTTAGATTTCATTTTGTTGCATTATTCATGGCCCCTTTCAGTATAGGCCTCCTCCAAGTGCCTCCATCTATTTCACTCGTACAAACCCGATTTCGATAAGAGTTACAGTTTTGAAGAAGAAATCTTTTATTTTTTTAAATATCCGAAAATGCATTTTTTTTTAACAGTTACTCTAAACAGCTGTTTATAAATAGTAATTTCTAGAAATGATATATTTCTAACAGTTTCATGAAAAAAGGACATAACACAAAAAATTTAAGCAGAACGGACAAAGCGCATTATAAAAATAAAAAAGAAAACAAAAAAAATAATAAAAAATGAAAATATGTATAAAGTACACATTTTCGAAAATCGCAAGGTAAAGTCGGATTCGATCCTGGTGCTCGTCTAATGCGAACCGGGACTGTGACGAACAGAGCCAACCGTACCTCGGGGTTGGGTTGTGAAATTACCCTTCTAAATGTAGATGGAATAGAAAAGAAAAACAATAAAAATAACAGTTGATTTGATAATAGTTCAAAACAGTAAATTTAGATTTCATTTTGTTGCATTATTCATGGCCCCTTTCAGTATAGGCCTCCTCCAAGTGCCTCCATCTATAATAATAATAATAAAAAAAAAAAAAAAAAAAAAAAAAAAAAAATTGTCACGGCAACACGTACGTCAACAAATTCTTTACTAAAAAACTGATATTTTTGGATTTCATTATATTTTACAGTACTTATTATACACAAGACATTTATAAAAATCCAAGGAATCAACAGAATATTCATACTTTTTTCAACGAATATCAACAACAATTACAATGAAGAAAATCAACCGAACTGCAGGTGACATGACAGGTGTCACCGCACAAAAACTGCAATAAAATGATGAAAATAAAATAATGTTGACAAGATCTGCCGCAAGGAAACGTGCACGCCCACCATCCCCGGACTCGTTGCTCAGCTCCGCCTCGCCGCCGCCGGTCTCCAGCCCCACTGTAAGCGCTGTGACGACCCCGGCCGCGGCAGTTGCGTCGAGCTCGAGCGACGAGTACTTCTCTCCGCCGACGACGCCACCACCTGTTCGCCGACGGGGAGGACGCCGGCCGCCGGACCGCTTAGGACCTCGAGGCCCATCGGCTTCTGACAGGGTCCCAGCTCCCGGCGGAAGTGTGCAGCGCATGAGATGGACACAATCCATCAATGAAAACGTCATGCGCTCATACTATGGGGCTACAGAGGGAGGAAACAACCTGACCGCGTACCGTGTTCGAATGCTCTCTCTGTTTCAGGTGCTTGAGCCAGCTGTCAACGTTTCGGCGCAACGACTGTCGGATCAGGTGCGGGTCATCCAGCGTAACCATATGCTGGATGATGTGGTACTTGATCGCCTACGCCTCGAGTCACGGAATAGTCATGTTACGCCTGCTTCGTCATTGGTCGCGGCACAACTTAACAGTGTTTCACCGCGACCCAACCGCGTTGATGAAGAGGATGATGATAGGGCTATATCCGTGAGTCCCCAGTGCATTGAAAAATTGAGGAGCGCTTTGGAGGATGCTTTCTGTGAGTACCGCTCTACTCCGCCTGAACTTAGACCTCGTTTACCTCGATTGCCCATGCATAAAAAAAACAAGGCGCTGGTGTGTGCTCTAGACTCTCAGCTGTCTTATTATTTAAAAGACAGCAAAGATCTGACTGATACACATTCAATCTTGTACTGAGAAGCTGTTGCGATATGTCGTGTGGCTCATGTCAAATTCCCAGACAGTGACAGAGCCACACGACCAAAATCAGCTGTACCAGCTTGGCAGTGCAGGATTGAGCGTCGTATCGGAGAGACTAGAGCACTCATTGGCAAGCTAACTAGCTTCAGGGAGGGCAATACACGCCCTAGAGTGATGCGCTTTGTGAGGCGGGCGTTCTCGGGGACTGATACTAGTACTCGAGACTATTTGTTCCGCGTCACAGAGCGCATCGACTTTTTTAAGCAGAAGATTTATGCATGGGCAAACCGTATTCGTCGGTACAAGCGAAGGGTTGAGCGGTATTCTCAGAATCGCAATTTCCAAAGCGATGAAAGGCGGGTCTATAGAGCTTGGGAGCGATCAGACCAAGGTGTCACTGACACGTGCCTACCGGATGATGATGCCATGTGTTCATTCTGGCGCAATATCTGGTCGGTGCCTGTCAGTCACACCGAAGGTAGTTGGACTCGGGTTGTTGAGCGAGCCTGCGATCCAGTATCAGAAATGGGGGCTATTACCATCTGCCCCCAAGATGTAGCTCGTGCAGTCCGTCCGTTGCCTAATTGGAAGTCTCCAGGGCCGGATGGGCTGCACAACTTTTGGATCAAATGGTTTACCGGGTCGCACGCTCGCTTGGCATCTCAATTCCAGACTGCTTTAGAGTCTGGTTCGCTACCCCAGTTTCTAACAACTGGAGTAACCCACCTGCTCCATAAATCAGGTAGCACCGCGGAACCCAAAAATTATAGGCCGATCACGTGTTTACCGACGGTCTATAAAGTTCTTACATCCATTTTGAAATCTAAAATTAACACCCATATTGACAGCAACTCCATCATGTCTGCCTTTCAAAATGGATGTAGGAGCGGGTCCCGCGGTACTAAGGAGCTACTCCTCATTGATATGGCCATTAGCCAACAGGTTCGTCGTTCCCGAAAGGATCTGTCGACATGTTGGATAGATTATAAGAAGGCCTATGACTCAGTGCCACATACATGGCTCATGCGGGTGCTGGAGTTGTATAAAGTGGATGCAACTCTACGCACCTTCCTGATGACGTGTATGAGGACATGGAGGACAGTCCTTCGCTATCCAGGATGTCGAAATATTCAGAGGAATAGCGAACCGATAAGGATCGAGCGAGGTATATTTCAGGGCGATAGTTTGAGTCCACTTTGGTTTTGCTTAGCACTGAATCCTCTAAGCACACTATTGGAGGATTCAGGTCTAGGCTATCGGTTGAGGAGAGGTGGTCAGGTTATATCGCACCTCCTCTACATGGATGACCTGAAACTTTTTGCTCACACCGATTCACAACTGAAGGAGCTACTGAAAATTACTGAAACTTTCAGTAGCTCCATCAGGATGGAATTTGGTGTGGACAAATGTGCGGTCATGCATGTAAAGCGAGGAGAGATTATGGAATCCGTGGGAACCCAACTCACGAGTTCCATAAACCTTAGAGCCCTCTCCGCATCCGAAACCTATAAGTATTTGGGTATGTCGGAAGCGTTGGGTATCAATGTTACTGACATGAAGCAATCGTTGAAGGAACGCTTCTTTGGCCGCCTGAAAAAAGTACTTAATAGTCTTCTATCAGGCGGAAACAAGGTGCGCGCTTTCAACGGTTGGGTCATGCCGGTATTGATGTACTCTTTCGGCATACTCAAATGGACTCAAACCGAACTTGACGCCCTGGATCAGAGGGTCCGTACACTGCTGACTGCAAATCGATTGCATCACCCACGGTCATCGGTTATGAGGCTGTATATCCCGCGAAAATGTGGAGGTCGTGGCTTTTTAAACGCCAAGACCCTCCACAATCGCGAGGTATGCAGTCTCAGGGAATATTTTCTAGAAACCGACGTGGGGATGCATCGAGATGTGGTTGCGGCTGACAAGGGCCTCACTCCGCTCTCCTTGGCTAAGGAGAACTGGCGTAAACCAGTAGTGCTTGACACAAATGATCGCTTGGAGGTATGGAAGAGCAAAGAGCTTCACGGACGCTTCTTCCGAGCCCTACACGGGCCCGATGTAGATTTTCGAGCGTCCGTAGCCTGGCTACGTTTCGGTGACCTCTTTGGAGAAACCGAAGGTTTTGTCTTTGCAATTATGGACGAAGTTATGATGACGAACAATTACCGGAGATTCATTGTGAAAGACGGCACAGTTGACATCTGTCGGGCATGTCACCGGCCGGGAGAATCAATTAGACACATTATTTCCGGGTGTTCTCGTCTAGCTAACGGAGAGTACTTGCATAGACACAACCTTGTAGCCAGGATAATTCATCAGCAACTTGCTCTTAAATACAACCTTGTGGAATCGGAGGTGCCGTACTACAGGTATATGCCCGACCCAGTTCTCGAAAATGGCCATATTACATTGTACTGGGATCGATCCATCATCACTGACAGGACTATTGTTGCCAATAAGCCTGATATAGTGCTGGTGGATCGATCAGAGCGGCGTGCAATGATTGTTGACATAACCATCCCACATGATGAGAACCTCGTGAAAGCTGAGAAAGATAAACAAATCAAGTATCTTGACTTGGCTCACGAGGTTGTCGACATGTGGGAAGTGGATTCAGCAATCATTGTACCGATAGTCGTGACTGCCAATGGCTTAATAGCCAAGAGCCTCGACCAACACCTCAGGAGACTCTCGTTAGGCAGCTGGATCAAGGGCTTGATTCAGAAAGCGGTACTGCTGGACACGGCTCGCATCGTCAGGAAGTTCCTCTCTCTGGAGCCCTGACCGCCGGTAGCTTGGACCCTGTTCCCGATACCGGTGGGCTAATATTTTTTTTATATTTTTAAATGTTTTTTTTATTTATTTACATATAAATATTTAAAAATGTAAAATAATATGTACATATAGAAAAATAGAGAATAATAATAAGCCTCTTATCCTGAACTGTTATGTTGAGGTTGTCTCTTTACTTATAAAATATCCCTGAGTTCAGTGTGCCTCTTGGCAAAGGCCTCCTCTAACAATTTCCATTGTACTCTGTCTCTAGCAACCCTTCTCCATTTTGGGCCTGCCGTTAGTTTTAGTTCATCTTCCCACCTCTTGCTCTGTCTTCCTCTATTCCTTCTCCCATCTCTAGGGTACCAGTCTGTTATGATGTTGCTCCATTTCTCTTGTATACCGCGCAACATGTGCCCAGTCCATCTCCATTTCAAACTATCTATTCTAGTAAGTACGTCTGTGACTTTAGTTTGACTTCTTATGACGGTGTTTCGTATCCTATCTTGTTTCTTTACACCTATCATACTTCGTTCCATAGCTCTTTGGCAGTGTTCCAGCATGTTTCTGTGATGTTTCGTAAGAGCCCAGGTTTCACACCCATATGTAAGACATGGGAGAACGCAGGTATTGAAGACCTTCCTTTTGATACCAATGCTGAGATCTGTGGATTTCATTATCTCTTTCAGTGACCAATATCTTTTCCATCCGTTAGCTATTCGTCTTCCGATTTCTTTTGCAGTTGTGTCTGTATGTGAGATGATTTGTCCTAAATAGATATATTCATCTACATATTCAACAGGATGGTTTTTAATTTTTATTTCATATTTGTTTGAATTCGTTAATAGCTTCGTTTTGTTTATATTCATAGATAAGCCCACTTTCTCGCTCTCTCTATTTAGATCCTGTATCATTTTTTCGAGGTTCCCTGGTTGTTCTTCAAACAAAACAATATCGTCAGCGAATCTAAGATGGTTTAATTTTTGACCATATATATTTAATCCATGTTGGTCCCAGGTTAGCTTCCGAAATATGCTTTCCAGCACCGCCGAGAACAGCTTTGGGGACATCGGGTCGCCCTGTCTGACGCCTCTTTTCACTTGAAACGTTTCCCCCAAGGTTTCCAGTTGTACTCTTGCCTTACTATTGGAGTAAATGTTTTGAATGATCTTTATGTACACTGTCGGGATTCCCTGGTTTCGTAAGCTTTCCCATATGGCTGTATGGCTAATGCTGTCAAATGCCTTAGAGTAATCTATAAAAGCCATATATAGCGGTTTGTTGTATTCATTGTATTTTTCCATAATTTGCTTGACTGTGTGAATGTGATCTATCGTGGAGAAGTTTTTTCTAAAGCCAGCTTGTTCCTTCGGTTGGTTCTCATCAAGTGTGTTGCTTATTCGGTCCAAAATAATTTTGGAGAATATTTTATATATGTTAGACATCAGACTTATTGGCCTGTAGTTCCCTATGTCGTCTTTTTGTTCTTTCTTATATATGAGAATGATATGGGATGTCTCCCATTGTTCTGGAACATGTCCTGATCTCAAGATGTCGTTGAAGATTTTAGTTAAAATGGGGACCAGTTCTCCTACGGTTCCTCTCAGGAGCTCGTTTGTGATTTTATCAGGACCTGGTGCTTTGTCTAACTTTTGGCTTAGTATGGCTTTCCTAGTTTCACCGGGTAAAATGTCAGGTTCTGGGTTCACTAGAAGCAAATTATAATTTACGGTTTCTGGACTTACATGTGTAGTGGTGTCTTGGTTGGAATATAGATTACGGTAGAATTTTGTAGCTATTTTATTTATGTTCTTTCGGCCTGTTACGTTTTTTTGGTTGTTTTTCAATTTCGGGATCCATTGGTTCGATTCTCGGAGTTCTTTTAGAGCTTTTCTAGTTCCTCCTGTCCTTGCTATATGTTTTTCTAGGGTTTGCAACCTTTTGGCTTTCCTATCCCTTTTGATGCCTTCTCTGATTTTCTTGCTTAAATCAGTTATTTTTTGGATGTTCTGTTTCCTTATTTTGCAGCCAAGTAGACTTTTTCTATCTTTTATAAGTTGTAGTGTTGAATTACTTAAATTGTACTTATGTCGTGTCCTTTTTTGGTCTCTTTGACATGTAATTTTGTTTTGTAGTTTGTTATAACTTGTTTTTACATCTATTGCATCGGTTTCTAATAGTTCTCTGCTGAGTATTGACAAGGAATTCTCCATTGTTTTGTTGGGTTCTGTGCTGCATATCGGGAATGTGTCATGTATAGCAAACTTTCTGGTTCCTTTGGGTGGTATAATCTTGACTGACGCCCTTACCATGCGGTGGTCGGTATTAAAGTTGAATTTTGATATAACTGCTGTGTTTGTAAATAAATTTGGGTGGCTGCTTATAATATAATCTATTTCGTTTCTATTATTCCCGCCTGGAGAGATCCAGGTCCATTTATTGTTTTTGTTTTTCTTAAAAATACTATTCAGAAGGGTTAGATTGTGTTCTAATAAAAATTCAACCAGTCTTTGCCCATTTTTGCTTCTTTTGCCGTAGCCAAAGTTTCCCAATACATATTCTTCTTTACATTGTTTTATTCCCACTTGCGCGTTGAAATCTCCCATTAGTATAATTATGTTTTTTGAGTAATTACTTGTAATAGCTTGGGATAAGTTGTTGTAAAAAGATTCATGTTTAGGTTCATCTGCTTTCTCAGTAGGAGCATAGGCTTGGATAATTGTCCATGTTTTTTTGAAGCTAGGTAATTTGATGTTGAGTATGGCAGTTCGGTCATTAATTCCAATGAATTCTAGTATGTGTTCTTTTAGGTGCTTCTTAACTATGAATCCGACTCCTCCTTGTCCTTCGATGTCTCCTTTGTTGAATAATACGAAGTCATGGTGCTCTTCAATAGATTCTCCTGTTCTTCTCATTTCACTAATTCCTAAAATATCCCATTTTAGGTCCTTCAATGCTTCTTCAAGTTCTGATAAAGATTCTGGTGTTCGTAAAGTTCTGGTATTTAGAGTTGCTATGTATAACTGTTTTTCATTCCTTTTGTTTTTTGTTCTTGTTAGAGGGTGATGGTCTAAGTCTTCCGCGGGGACCAACCGTGGTGGAAGACATTTTGTTGGTTGGTTGTGTATGTAATTAATTGTTGGTGTATATATTTTCAGATTCCGGTAGTCCGAGGGCATATTTAGTTTTTTGACATCTATTTCAATCTTTTTGTGTTGTGTTATTCTAAGCACTCGTACAAACCCGACTTCGATAAGAGTTGCAGTTTTGAAGAAAAAATCTTTTATTTTTTTAAATATCCGAAAATGCATTTTTTTTAACAGTTACTCTAAACAGCTGTTTATAAATAGTAATTTCTAGAAATGATATATTTCTAACAGTTTCATGAAAAAAGGACATAACACAAAAAAATTAAGCAGAACGGACAAAGCGCATTATAAAAATAAAAAAGAAAACAAAAGTAATAATAAAAAATGAAAATATGTATAAAATATACATTTTCGAAAATCGCAAGGTAAAGTGAACGGATGTGGGATTCGAACCTGCTGCTCGTCTAATGCGAACCGGAACTGTGACGAACAGAGCCAACCGTACCTCGCGGTTGGGTTGTGAAATTACGGTTCTAAATGTAGATGGAATAGAGAATGGTTGGTACAGATTTAATAGAACGTGCGTATTTCTCGATGCACGACGCCTCACCTCACGCATCGATGTACTCGCGCGGAGCGCCCCGCGCCCCGCAGTGGGCGGGGCTAGTCGTGTCCCACTTCGTCTGCTTCACCCCCTCAAATACCTAAAAGTTTGCTATTCACAGCGTCATATGTCCGGGCACGGAACAGACTAATAGTTTTAGATCTGTCGACAGTGTCCACAGATCTGTCCAGATCTAAGTTCCGCCAACTTTTTCTTTAGCAACGTCACCTGTAGAGCCAGACGCATCTCTCGTAGTTTCCGCCTGTCTCTACTCTGTTTGGCGGCGAGGTTATTTCTTTCTCTTTGCCTCCTGTAGAAATCATCGGCGCGCGGCGGTCCTGTTGGTTTGCACCGCCCTCCGCATTCTCGGGTTGTCGCCGAGTATGCTCCCGCCATTTCTCTTTGCCATCGCTAGCAGGGCATTTCTTTCGAAGATCTGGTAATCCAGATCGTCGTAGAGCGATTCGGTAGTTTTTTTTTTTAATAATTATAAACTAGCGCTTGACTGCACTCCCGCCTGATGGTAAGCAGTGATGCAATCTTTGATGGTAAAGCACGCTAGTTTATTAAGCCCAATCACTTAAAAAAAAACTTAGTGAATACGAAGGAAAGCAGCAGTTGAGCGAGGTGGTGCAATGTTAAACCCAACAACACGACCAACGATGCTGCGCCAGAGGGTGATAGATGTGGAGACCCTACACGACCAAACTCCCGACACAACAGCATTTGACGCATCGTACCTGGCACACATCGCAACACAACTGCTCAGACCCGTCCTCCGTACGGCTTCACCAGACATCAAGCGGGAACACGACGAATCGCTCGGCGGCAAGGCTTTGTCTGGTGGGTGGTAACTTCTGCAGGCAGCCGATGTTATGGCCTACCACCGAGAAAAAGGTCTAAGTGGCAGTAGGTGGCGAAGGCGTGGTTACAGTGCTGTGGTAACAGCTACCGATTGAGTTGGGACGGGAGACATCCCAAATGACACTGATTGTGCAGCTTACGGGTCAGTATAACTGCTGATGTAGTGTAAGGAATTCCGGTACACTACAGGATCCGGGGGGGTACAGAGAATTACGAATGTCTTTTTAGTCTGTTTTGAAAATTTCCAGGTTATGAAAATGGGTAATTTTTTATATTTCGATATGCTCTTTCTGAATTTCTTTGCCACCTTGTAGGTAGGTACAGGTGCCGCCTAATGGCACTTTTAAGGCTCCGATTGTACAACTCATTTCAATAACTCATTATACAATAAAAAAAACATTTGTACCACATAAAACTAAACTAGGTATATAATATAGAAATTTTCTACAATTTATCTAAGTACGAAACATCTGTCGACAGAATTCATAATTTTGAACCTTATTGCTTTCCGTTAAAATTCACAGAAATACAATATTACTTACTATAAATAATATAAATTCAAATAACATAGTACTGAAAAATATTGGAGCCCGTATTTACCCAAAAAAATAAACATGATTTGTTTTAACTGTTTTATAATGTAGGTGTGTTGTGTAAAATATAATTATATAAAAAGAAACAAACAAACTCTTTTATCTTTTGGCTACAAAAAGAAAATGCTTTCATCATAGTTAAATATCCGTCGTGGATCTTTTCCCCCCATCGAAGCGTGCCGTAATGAAAAAGGCCTCTCTTAAACTGTTTTCCTGAACCACCTGTAGACAAGGCCAGACATTTACTTCAATTTAGGCTTGTCAGGAAATAAGAGAAAACTAGCTGTCCAATCGCTAAACTACGTCATCATAGAGAAGATCTGAAACAGTACTTACTTATTAACGTGTCTATCGTCCTATGTAAATCTAGTCATATTAGGTACGTACCTATACAACTTCATGTTAATCAATATCATTTCACTATTTTTTTTATCAATGATTAATGCCATCGGCCCGCACGTGTGCCTTAGGGTACATTTACTTATATATTTACTTTGTCCGAAATTGGTTTTCTATTTTATATTATTGTTTCAACGATTATTCACGCCATTCACGGTCAAACAAAGGACTATGGAAAGAGCTGTGATCAGAGTTTCTCTGTGCAATCGAATCAGAAATGAGGAGATCCGTAGAAGAACCAAAGTCACCGACATAACTCTTCGAGTCGCTAAAATTTAGTGGCAGTGGGCGAAGCACATTGCTCGTAGAACCGATGGCCGATGGGGCAGTAAGGTTCTGGATTGGCGCCCACGTACCGGAAGACGCAGCGTAGGGAGGCCCCGAGCAAGTTGGACTGATGACCTGATGAAAGTCGCGGTAAGCCGATGGATGCGGGCAGCATATGACCGGTCATCGTGGAAAGCCTTGCTCCCGCAAGGCTTTTGCCCAGCAGTGGACCGTTATAGGGTGAAGAAGAAGAACTGCTTGTAAAAACTGCTATAGGTAGTTAATACTTAATGTGATAATGTAATAGCCACTCTATTTATTTCCAACAGAAAATGGGTTTTGTTTGGTCAAACACAAAGTAGGTAAGCCGGTACCTATTAGGTGACTAAGTACAAAAAGCGCCGAACTGTTAACTTTATCCACTCTATTTTATAAGTAGAAGCAAGCGGAGACTTTGTTGAATATTACAATTTACCTTATTCGAGAAACTACATTACCTTAGAGCGATGAAACTACATCATAAAAATAAGCTCCCCACTGAAAGGCACTCACTGCCATAAATCAAAGATTCATCAAAAGTTGTATGAAACTTAACAATATGCAAACTATATTGTGGAGCATTTGTAAAGGATTAACGCAATAAATAAAACAATGACATTTTGGTCAGCTTGTGAAACATAACGGTACAGATATGAATGGGGCAATAATTACCATTACTTTTTGCAGTGAGAATTTTAACAGTACCTATTATAATGGGTTCGGGTCGCTGCAGGTAGTTGAAGGTTTTGTTCTAATCCATCGACTGTTTTTGTTTCGACAAAAAGGTACATAGGTCGTATCATGAACTTTATGCACAGCGTCCGAACTTCCATATGTGCCTCACGAAATGTGTACATTGTATGCAACGCAGGTTATATGCAATGGATTAATACCTATCTTTTTTTTTATATATACCTACACTATGTAAAGAAAACCCTGTCTGATCCGTGAAGGTATTGTTAGGTATCGATAACTGATTCTACTAATGCCCACAAAGACAGGCTATACTTAAAAAAAAATCCCCCTAAAAAAATAAATATTATTTCGCAAAACGAGGTAACTTAATACATGTGCGGTAAGCAACACCCTTCCGCGGGCGGCGGGGGGCAGGGCACGCGGCACCTGTGACGTGGTCGCGTCGCTATTCGCTTATAATAATGCCGGTGTTGTCACTTTTTTAAAAATTACCAAATTTCGGGGAAATTGGAATTAATTCCCGGGAAAAAAGGGTTATTTCAAAATTCATTAGTATTGTTACTATGATGATTATGTAAAATTTTATATTATATTTGGTCAAGTGTTTACCTAACCTTTTTTATCCTTATGGCTCGGACAGGGTTTTCTTTATATAGGTATTGTATATTATAAACTAGCGCTTTACCGCAATCCTGCCTGATGGTTAACGCAATCGTTGATGGTAAAGCGCACTAGTTTATTAAGAGCCTTGAAGACACTCAAATTGTAGTCCGACGGAAACACCGCCGCTGGCAAATTGTTCCAGTCCCTCAATGTACGCGGTATAAAGAGTGAGGCGAAACGCTTCGTCCGGATCGTAGTGGTGTTAACAACGATATTACCAATTTTGCCTAAAACTATGTGAGTGAAATAATTATAATATTAATATTATCTCAGAATAGATAAGTATCTGTTCTGTGAATATTGTAAGTGTGAAAGTTCGCTTGTATAATGCAGGTAGACTGTGTAGCCGAACCCCTCACTCATACTTTGAGTCCTGATCCGTGTCACTGGTCAGTTTCCTTCAGCTGTCAGTTTCTTCAGTTTATCTAGCAAATGACGGGCATCTCTCACTAATATTGTACCTAAATGTGAATATAATATTTATTTGCAAACGTCGATGGCTCGTTGGATAACTTGTAAGATGTTTGTTTTTCAAATAATTGCTTTGCTATGGTCACATTTTAAAATAGTGGCATACGTGCGAGCCGATGGCATTAATCATTGAATAAAAAAAAAAATGTGAAATGGTATTGATTAACATGAAGTTGTATAGGTACGTACGTATGACTAGATTTACATAGGACGATAGACACGTGAATAAGTAGGTACTGTTTCAGATCTTCTCTATGATGACGTAGTTTAGCGATTGGACAGCTAGTTTTCTCTTATTTCCTGATAAGCCTAAATTGAATAGAATAAAAGCTATAATTGCATGGCAAACGTGTGAGCACAATGTACGAATGTGCTGTAAGGCATTTTTTTGTTGGGTTAGTATTTTTTATTGACTTGATAGTGCTCTGGCTGTTGAGAGTATGTCATGCTCACTCAAATCATCATCATCCCAGCGTTAATCCCAGTCGCATCCGAAGCCTTTTTCAGCTTAGGAGTCTGGGGTCCGCTTTTACCAGTCCAACTGCTGATGTGGCTAAACTTCGACATTTTCCGTGAAGCGACTGCCGTCTGACCTCCACAACCCGAAGGCGACATCGAAGCATTGCAATTAGTCCAATTGTTGGACTTTTTTGAAGGCTCCAACAACCCGTAACGACTGCCTCTAGATGTTCGTATGGCAACCGGGACCAACGGCTTAACGTGCTTTCCGAGGCACGACCAGACCAGTGCAAATATTCATATTCATGCATACAAATACTTGCACTGTGCGGGGATCGAACCCGCGCCACCTTGCGTAGGGGCCATCCATAAAGTACGTCACACGAATTTCATGATTTTTTGAGCCCCCCCTCCGTCCTTGTCACAGGTGTTCACATTTCTGAGACCCCCCCCCCCCAATGTGACGTCACATGTTTTGCAATTTCACATCGAAAAATTATTAAATTAAAACAGCAGTTCCGGATTTGGTTTTATTTCCATTTAAATAAAGTACTTTTTTATGAAATCAACATTATATCAATTATTTGAAACAATAACAAAGCAATAAACTATTGAATATAAAGAAAAGAAAGAAACCCAAAGGGCTCGATCGGCGAGTGTCACTAAAGCGAGTATGATCTCGTAAAGAAAACAATTTAAACCGTATTGTCCCAAAGATAAGAGTTGGAAATATTTTTAAGTTTATAATTAATATTTCAAATAACGCGATTATTACCTCTAGCTATATTCGATTTTGAAATGTGATGTCACGAAACATAGTACCCCACCCACCCCTTGTCACACCATGTCACACTTTGTCGACACCCCCCTCCCCCCTTTATGTGTGACGTACTTTATGGATGACCCCGTAGCGGCCGCGTCTGCTACCGCTACGCCACGGAGGCTGTCTATCATGCTCACTCAAATGTCTCGCTGATGGTGGCGTGTGTGTTGGGTCATTAGGTTCCCTTCAATATGGTTGAGCTGAATGATGCTGATCCATTCGTCATGTTCGTGAACGGACGCCGTCGGAGGGGACTGGTCATCTCTTAGCTGCCACGGCGTATTTTAATTTCTGAATTGATTTTTGTGTGTTTTCCATAATGGACGCTCTCGGCGTACAATTTATTTCTGTATCGTTCTCACACGGTTGATTTCAACATGAATGATGTAATCAAATATTTGTAACAATAGCTTGAAAATTTAAAAGACTGTCCATGGAGTTTCTTGCCCGTTCTTCTCCATAGGTACCTACTCTTTGGAATGGGCGACTAGCTTCATCTTATTGACTGACCGCCCTTCTGACAATTCAAAAGTGCCTGTAACTGGTTTATTTGAAATAAATGCTTTGATTTTGATTTTTGATTTTGAAGTAAATGTCTGGCCTTGTCTACAGGTTAGCAAAATCTGATGCAAACCTGTGCTGTATGTAGTTCAGGAAAGCAGTTTAAGAGAGGCCTTTTTCATTACGGCACGCCTCGATGAAGGAAAAAGATCCACTACGGACATTTAACTAAGTATGATGAAAGCATTTTCTTTTTGTAGCCTAAAGTTAAAGATACCGGAGTTTGTTTGTTTCTTTTTATATATATTTTACACAACATACCTATATTATAAAACAGTTAAAACAAATCACGTTTATTTTTTTGAGTAAATACGGGCCCCAATATTTTTCAGTAGTATGTTAATTGAATTTATACTATTTATAGTAAGACTTGTTATCATAATAACAAGTTTGACTTGTTATTACGATTTCTGTAGTAAGTACTTATAGTTATAACGGGTTAACAGTTTGGCGCTTTGTGTACCTACCTACTTAGACACCGGTTAGCCATTTTCTGCTCGCAATAAACACAGTGGCGATTACGTTATCACATTGATTACTTATTGCCTGCAGTGGATTTTACAAATCGATCCGTCTCTTAAAATAAAAATGATAATTTTATGTTTCGGACTTCATTTTATTCGATAGTCTGGCCGCTCTTTCAAAATGGTTGCGAAGAATAATGCGAACCTGTACCTCCAGTATTAAAATTACAGAAACTGAAGACATCCCTAGTGACTCATGCCTTCAAGTGGGATCGGGTTGATGTTGGTGCTTCAGACGAGTGTTTTTATTGAATTGATAAAAACTATCAAAAACGTATGTGCCAACACTTTCCACAGGGCTCTTTCGTTTTAAGTTTGTCCAAGTTTGAGACTAGTTGCGCCGCGCAGTTTCATTCGCGTAGGTTTCGATATATTTTTTTTATATGCTCCGCTTCTATTGGTCGCAGCGTGATTTTATATAGACTAAAGCTTTCCTGGATTAATGAACTATCCAACACAAAAATATTTTTTCAAATCGGACCCTTACCTAGTTCCTGAGATTAGAGCGTTCAAAGAAACTCTTCAGCTTTATGTATTAGGTAGTATAGATATGATCAATCCAAGATATAAGCCCCGCACGATGATATTGCGACTGGCGGCCATCTTGATGACGTAGTCGAATTCGCACCGTCGCGCGTCGGTACCGTTCGCATGTTCAGTCCGCGCTTACCCACTTACGCACATCGAATATTTTTGTTAGCTTTTTGTTTTTGTTATCCTGTTTTATTGTTGTTTTTGAGTTTTGTTAGCTGTTACTCGTTAAAATGCTCGCAAGCTGTGCTCGTGAAATTATAAT
Source organism: Sesamia nonagrioides (assembly GCA_017933935.1). NCBI lineage: Eukaryota > Metazoa > Arthropoda > Insecta > Lepidoptera > Noctuidae > Sesamia > Sesamia nonagrioides. The sequence continues at coordinate 246,762 of JADWQK010001703.1, forward strand.
TAAAGTGGACAATTATTTTGTTAAAGAGAAAGAGGACTGTAAGTTAGTTCTTGAAAGTATAAACCGTGCTTTAAAAAGTGCTTCGGACACTACTGAGGACATTTTAATACCGAAGCAACTGCTAATAGTTATTAAAAATATTTGGCAAAATTCTACCAAAGTCACGGAGCGTGTGGCATGTACCACAGGCATTGCAAAAAATACTGTGACGAAATTGCGACGAGAGCATGAGCCAGCAACAGCCAGCAAAATGAGAACTCCTACTAAAGGAAAACGACAAAAGAAGGAATATTTCGACGGATTTTCCTTAACAGCTTTAAGAAATATTACATTCAATGTATACGGTGAGGAGAGAAATACCCACAATGCGCAAAATCTTGGCGGCTTCAAAGTAGACCTTAATTATACTGGTAGTGAAACTACATTAAGAAAAATAATTAAATGTGATTTAGGCTACCAATTTAAACGATGCTACCAAAAAAGACTGGCTATAATTGAAAGACCCCAAATTCAAGCGTAGAGGGCTAAATATTTACGACGTATGAAAGAAAATGACTCGCTTTGTAATAACAAAAGACCCGTTATTTATTTCGACGAAACGTGGTTACACGCACACTACACGATAAAAAAAATGTTAGCAAACAGCAACCGATGTCGGAGTGAGACGGAACGACAGCCCTGGCCACCGATTGATAATAGTTCACGCGGGAAGTGAAAGCGGTTTTATTGACAATGCCCTTTTAATGTTTAAAGCAGACACCAAAACGGGGAATTACCATGATCAATTGAAAGCTGAGAATTTCACCAAGTGGCTTACAGAAAAATTTGTACCCAAATTACCACGCAACTTCATAATTGTGATGGACAACGCCCCTTATCACAGTAGGGAAGAGAATAGGCCACCAAGTATGAACAATAAAAAACAGTTGATGGTTGAGTGACTACAAGCTCACAACATCGACTTTCCCAACAACAGTACAAAACCTGAACTATATATATTAATTAAACGGCACAGACCGCCGAAAAATTATAAAATTGGCAATTTATTAGCTGGGAATGGCCATGAGGTCGTTAGATTACCACCCTACAACTGCGACCTCAACCCCATTGAGTACATCTGGAACCTGGTAAAGATGCGGATCTCAGAAAAGAATGTGGAGCAGTTGGAAAGTTGCATTGAAGCTCTGACGTTGGAGGCGTTGGCGTCAATAACTCCAGATGATTGGCGAAGGGAAGTCAATCATGTTAAATGGCTTGAAGAGGAAATATTGGAATAAAGATCTAATAACTGACGAGTTATTTGTCATAAATACGGCAGAGTACAGTGCATCGGAAACGACAGATACAGAAAGCAGTTCTGATTTAAGAAGACTATATGAGTGGAATTGAATAAATAATGTAAGATTATATTGAATTATATATAAACATTTTTTTACATACTATCCTGGTTTTATTTATAACCTGATAGATGTAGGTAGTAATTAACACATGACTGCTACACAGTGGACTCTGGTTCAATTCCCGCTCGCAAATTAACAGAAATGTAGTTAGAAAAAATTAGTATACATGTAAGAAAGATATACGAATAAGTATATTTTTCTTACGTCTACAAGAATTATTTCCTTGAAATTTTGAGTAGGTATATAGAGTGTATGTATAATAAAATACAAATAAACGCTTAAGGTCGTACCCTCACCAAATGACCTCGAGCATTTGCTCCCTCTTCACCGCGCCCCACCTCTACAATACTTCGCAAAATATTACTAGCGCCGTCTGGCGGACGAAGTACTTACAAATACAAGTTAAATTCATAGACCACAGAAGTAACAGACATGGCACTTTTATTTTTGTTTATTGGTGCGCCCAAATACTTTTGGTTATTATGTACTCAAACAAATGTTGACGATACTTCATAATAAAAATTCTGCGGTGTTTATTTTTTAACCGACTTCAGAAAAAGGTGGTTCTCAGTTCGATTTACTGTCGCTGATAACTTTATGGTTAATGAACCTATTTAGACCATTCTTTTTTTACATGAAGGGATATGCTGCCTATGTAATTCCATTGTTACCACGTCAGTGTCGATAATGGAAATTCTGAGAAATTTAGGCCAATTATCGAAAATTGTAGGCATGCTTGGGATGACAACTTGATACTCATGTTTATATCGGATGATACTATAAAACCGTGAAGATTTGGGCCTGACCTGATGATGGAGATGACAGAATATCAAGGGAATCCACATCGGAAGCAACTGTCACGTGTTTGGGCTTATTTAATGTGTATTGATTAGACCTTTATAACTAAATATGTTATGACTGTAACTTCAGGGTTGGAAGTTAGTTTTGGGTTGGAAGTTAGTTTTGTAGATTGAAAGTTAGCTAAGTCAGATGGACAAAGGGATAGAAAAATAATATAATAAAGTTTAATTTATCATTATTTATTATTTTAAGGGAAAACGTAATCAGGGTCAAATAAATTTCTGCAGAACTGACACATTTAAAAAAAAAATCATGTTTTTTTTTGGGACCAGGCAAGACTGTGAAATTATATTATTAACTTCCGAAATTAGTTATTTTTCACTTTGTAGTGGTTTTTGAAGTCGGTTGTTTTTTGTAAAAAGTTTTTATTTTTATGTTTGTTTGCGGATAACTTCGCCTAAAATTTGGTATTTCGATGAATTTTTGGGTATTTCGATATGGGTGTCGTGATAGGGGTTTTTGGGAGTGCAGATCACGAATATGACGTAATTTTTGAAATCCAAGATGGCCGACACCATCATTTTATGATATTTTGACATGGGTGTCGTGAAAGGGGTTTTTGTGGGTGCTAATCACGAAAATGACGTCATTTTGGAAATCCAAGATGGCCGACACCAATTTTATGATATTTGACATGGGTGTCGTGAAAGGGGTTTTTGTGGGTGCTAATCACGAAAATGACGTCATTTTGGAAATCCAAGATGGCCGACACCAATTTTATGATATTTTGACATGGGTGTCGGGAAAGGAGTTTTTGTGGGTGCTAATCACGAAAATGACGTCATTTTGGAAATCCAAGATGGCCGACACCAATTTTATGATATTTTGACATGGGTGTCGTGACGGGGGTTTTCGGGGTTGCAGATCACGAAAATGACGTCATTTTTGAAATCCAAGATGGCTGACACCAATTTTATGATATTTTGACATGGGTGTCGTGACGGGGGTTTTCGGGGGTGCAGATCACGAAAATGACGTCATTTTTGAAATCCAAGATGGCTGACACCAATTTTATGATATTTTGACATGGGTGTCGTGACGGGGTTTTCGGGGGTGCAGATCACGAAAATGACGTCATTTTTGAAATCCAAGGTGGCCGAAAATATTTCATGATATTTTGACTTGGGTATCGTGACGGGTTTTCGGGGCGCTGATCACGAAAATGACGTCAATTATAAGCTGTGGCATAGCTTCTATTTCTTTATCAAAGTCAAAAATAAAACATCAAATATAGTTTAGTCGCTAAATCGCCACCATTTTTCGCACTCCTTCAATGACGTCACTGGTAAAAAATAAATAAATAAATAAACTACAAAAAAGAAAATACATACTTATACAAATGTATACGTTAATTGGCAAAATAAAAAAAATACTATGTCATAAATAACTAATAAAAATTTCCTACTAACTACATACTGCGGAACTCGGTGTGCACACCTTTGCGATTTACCCCGCAGCCACGCGCAGGATTGCGTTTTTTATCTGCATTTTCATGCACATCTGCAGCCCTGCGCGTGAGCGCAGATTCAATGTATAGTACCATGCGTTTCTCCATACAAAATTTGGTACTAGCGAACATCTATCTTATGTATAAAATTCTCGTGTCACAGTTTTCGTTCCTATACTCCTCCGAAACGGCTTGACCGATTCTCATGAAATTTTGTGAGCGTATTGAGTAGGTCTGAGAATCGGCCAACATCTGTTTTTCATCCCCCTAAATGTTAGGGGTAGTCCACCCCTACTTGTTTTTTTATTTTTACACAACATTTTTAGTTTCTATTTTTTTACAACATACAAAAATAATACAATCCTAAATTATCACCCTTCTACGATCAATCCTTCAAAACTGATCAATCGTCATTAAAAAACTATCGTATATCAAAATAAATAACAAATACATATACTATAATATTATTTACGCAAAGCTTCCTTTCGCAGAAAAATAATAAACATCCGACTAATACAACATCCGATCAGACTGGACGTTGACGGCAGCATATTTGGAAAAGGCCTGCAAGCAAACGACCTATTTCGTTTGCTTTAATTCCTTTAAGACCACAATGAAAGTATGAGCATTTCTAGAAATAACGCAATGAAATAACACAACTTAAATTCAGTCTCTTGATTTTAATTGATGTTTGCATAAGCATGACGAGTAGGTAGTGTTTGTACTATGTTAAAGTAGAGTGTTGTAAATTGTTGAGGAATACCCTCGACTGTCTATGGTTTTACCATCTGATGTAATTCAAACTTTAATTTTTACCCATATGGGTGCAAATTTCTCATCAATATAAATGAATTAAGTCCAACCACAAAGCAGCTACTGTAAACCTTTGAGGAGTTCCCTCAACAGACTGTCCTTCGTCTTCATTATAAGACTCCTAATGATCATAACAATCCATCTAGGTGTAAAGCTCTTATCAATACAAATTAATCAAGATATTACACAAGGTAGCTGCTGTGAATCGTTGAGGAGTTCCCTTGAATTTCTCTCGGCTCTATCATCAGATCTATTGCAGACATTCATTTTAACCTACTTATATGGGTGTAAAGTTTTCATCAATATAAATGAACAGAAATAAGTTCAAACATAAGGTAACTATTGTAAACCTTTAAGGAGTTCCCTTAACTGGCCTTTGTCTTCAACATCAGAGCTTTAATGATGATCACAACTCATTTAGGTGTAAAGTTCTTATCAATACAAATTTATTAAGCACAAACACGAGGCAGCTGATGTGAGTCGTTAAGGAGTTCCCTCGGCTGTCTCCCGGCTCCATCATCAACTCCGAACTTTACTAAATTGTAGTGCGTTAAAACACTTAATGAAAAAACTTAGAAAAGCCCTAGACGCCCCTTTGATTTTTTTAAATTTCTTCTAGATTTACCTAGTCTTCCATCATCAGACCCTAATTTCCTAAACATGAGACTACCTTGAAGATATCGTCTTTCTAATAAAACAAAAACATGTGGCACTCGGGGCTGCCGCGGTAAAGCTATTTTATACTAGCGGCCGCCAGCAACTTCGTTCGCGTTGAGTTAGTAATGCTCTGCTCCTATTAGTCGCAGCGTGATGTTTTATAGCCTTAAGCTTTTCTGGATTAATGAGCTATCCAACGCAAAAAGAATTTTTTCAAATCGAACCCGTAGTGCCTGAAATTAGCGCGTTCAAACAAACAAACTCTTCAGCTTTATATATTAGTACTAGCTTTCCGCCCGCGGCTTCGCCCGCGTGGAATTGGGTTATATCGCGTTTTTTAGATTTCCCATGGGAATAAAACTAATTAAATGACGATTGATCAGTTTTGAAGGATTGATCGTAGAAGGGTAAAAATTTAGGATTGTATGTATTTTTGTATGTTGTAAAAAATAGAAACTAAAAATGTTGTGTAAAAATAAAAAAACAAATAGGGGTGGACTACCCCTAACATTTAGGGGGATGAAAAACAGATGTTGGCCGATTCTCAGACCTACTCAATACGCTCACAAAATTTCATGAGAATCGGTCAAGCCGTTTCGTAGGAGTATAGGAACGAAAACTGTGACACGAGAATTTTATATATAAGATAGATGTTCGCTAGTACCAAATTTTGTATGGAGAAACGCATGGTACTATACATTGAATCTGCGCTAACGCGCAGGGCTGCAGATGTGCATGAAAATGCAGATAAAAACGCAATCCTGCGCGTGGCTGCGGGGTAAATCGCAAAGGTGTGCACACCGAGTTCCGCAGTATGTAGTTAGTAGGAAATTTTTTATTAGTTATTTATGACATAGTATTTTTTATTTTGCTAATTAACGTATACATTTGTATAAGTATGTATTTTCTTTTTTGTAGTTTATTTATTTATTTATTTTTTACCAGTGACGTCATTGAAGGAGTGCGAAAAATTGTGGCGATTTAGCGACTAAACTATATTTGATGTTTTATTTTTGAATTTGATAAAGAAATAGAAGCTATGCCACAGCTTATAATTGACGTCATTTTCGTGATCAGCGCTCCGAAAACCCGTCACGATACCCAAGTCAAAATATCATAAAATATAATTTCGGCCACCTTGGATTTCAAAAATTACGTAATTTTCGTGATTAGCACCCGCGAAAACCCCTTTCACGACACCCATGTCAAAATATCATAAAATTAGTGTCAGCCATCTTGGATTTCAAAAATGACGTCATTTTCGTGATCTGCACCCCCGAAAACCCCCGTCACGACACCCATGTCAAAATATCATAAAATTGGTTGTTTAGTATTGCCATACTAATTTATAGTTTTTTACATTCATCTCTTTCTTACGAGCTCTCTCTCTCTCTCTCTCTGGTACAGCCATACAACATACACGCGCTCTGCACAATAATTAATAAAATAGTGGAAATAATCAACTTAAAATAACATTGTGAAGTGTCATTTGTGAACTATATAAATAGTGTGCTTGTGTACTAAAGGTGTTTCACTTAAACAACCCATATCGTCAGTAATCTCAAACATAATTTTGGTCCTTCGAACGCCATTTTTTTTTGGTGGTGTGTTGCGTGCCTTGCTAGCTACACTCAAGCCGGCAGGAAGTCATCGACAAGATCGACGAATTTCGGGTAGCTTCGGGTCGCGTCGTGCCACCTCGGGCCGCTTCGGCATACATCGCCAGCGCCGCTTACGAAGATACGAGCTAACGAGTGCTGTTTTACCAACTGGGCCGGAGAGAAGCAGCCAATAGGCGATCGACATTTTTAAGTCGTCGATAAAACAGACAATATGGCGGATTCAACCAAACCCGTAAAAAATCAAGTGTGTGAAAAAATACAACGTGCCTAATTTCTTTAATAGTACAATATTACAGAAAACATTTTTGTTTTAACGAACATTTCTATAGTGCATTACAATACATACAGCTCACAAGAGCATCTTGCAACAATTAAATAATCGAGTGATTCTATCCAACACAAAAAGATGGAAGAATTAGAACCCTTGCGCGCGTCGCGTGCCGCCATTAAAGGTAAATTAACAAGAATATCGAACTACGTGCAGAACTACGATCCTGCAAAGCTAACTAAACGTGACCTACAGGTCAGATCAGAAGAATTAACGAAATTGATGGATCGATACGATGAAATCCAAATCAAAATTGAGATGATGGACTCGCCCGACAGGCAACAAGCCAACGAACAAGATCGTGAGACAACCGAAGAAAAATATTATTCTACTAAAGCACAAATTGCGTCATTAACAGGAGGATCGCAACAAGTAATAGAGCAATCTCATTTCAATTCTACCTTGCATGATTCTACGGCAAGGAAGCCTCGTGTCAAGCTGCCATTACTGGAGCTTCCAAAATTCGAAGGTGATATACGTGAGTGGCCAGCATTCAAGAACATATTCTACGCGTCTGTTGACAGCGTAGATATTCCAACAGTGAACAAACTCCAATACCTGAAGTCCGCGCTGTCAGGAGAAGCAGCTGGTCTTATTACCTCACTTCTCATAACGGAGGAAAACTACAGTAAGGCTCTAGATATACTAGAAAAAAGGTATGAGAACCAAACCATGATTGTTAATTTTTACTTAAAAGCTATTACTAATTTCAATGTTGTTAACAAACATAACCTAAAAGAATTTCTGGTAACTTTACAACAAAGTCTAGATTCCTTAAAGGCTATTAAGCTACCTGTAGACAGTTGGGATGTCTTATTAGTATTCCTAATTTCTCATAAATTAGACAGCTCGCTGAGAGCAGCGTGGGAATTAAACAAAAAAGAAAATACTCTAGCTACATTGTCTGAGTTGCTAGATTTCTTAAACATAAGGCGATCAGCGTTTGAATTACTTAATGATAAGCCTACTGTTAAAACTACGCATTTGTCAACTTCTATGAAACGCACACTGGATTGTATATTATGCCAACAAAAACACGACCTATATAAGTGTCCTAATTATATAGAAATGAGTGTACCTGATCGTATTAACATTATAAAGTCTAAAACTTTGTGTTTCAACTGTTTACAGCCTTACTATGCAAAACATAAGTGTTCAAAGCTGAAGTGTTTGTCATGCCATCGCAAACATCATACAAGTATACATATGGATCATCCTAAACAAGTAAGCCCTGCCACAGCAGATATTAAGGTACCTCCTACTATTGCCTCACTGAAATCTTGCGTGCAACAGCACAATATTGCTAATCTAAATGTCCAATGTGAGAGAAACTCTCAATCAAACCCATCAACGGTTCTTGTCTCAAATGCTAAACATAATACTACCTTGCTATCAACTGCTATAATAAGAATACAAGATGCAATGGGAAACTGGGTAAATGCACGAGCATTATTAGACTCGGGTAGTGAAGTTAGTGTAATAACACAAAGGCTTGCAGATATGTTAAAGCTTCCATACAGCTACCATGCATGCACAATTAAAGGCGTTGGCAACAGAGATAGCCTCGCACAATTAAACATAAATGCAAATATTTCTTCTCGATATAATGATTATAACTATAAGCTAACATTCATAGTAATGAACAACATTACAGTACCATTACCTCATACTTACATAGCTACAAGTAACTGGAATATACCTCGCACGCTTGCACACAAACTAGCAGACCCTACATTCTTTATACCTAGCACAATAGACATACTCATAGGAGCTGAGCTTTTCTATTCGCTATTACTAACAGACCACATAAAGTTAGGTCACAACCTACCGGTCATGATTGATACAGTATTTGGTTGGATTGTATCGGGCATACTCACAAGTGACACGTCTTTAAATGCATGTAGTCCTGACCGTCACGTCAGCATGTATGTATCTTTGTTATCAACAGATCAGCTTCTACAACGCTTCTGGGAACAAGAGGAAATCACACCTCAAAAGCTAATATCTCCACAAGACGAATATTGTGAAAATTTATACAAGTCTACTACAATACAAGATCACTCGGGTAAATACACAGTTAATCTACCCCTACTGAAAGACAAACTACAAGATTTAGGTAGCTCGTTTAATACTGCTTACCGCTGCTTATTACAGTTAGAATCTAGATTTCAAAGAGATCCTTCTTTATTCATTCAATATAAAGAATTTATTGATGAATATATTGCATTAGGTCATGCATATTATGTAAAAGATTTCTCCCCGACACAGGTCAATACATACTATTTACCTCACTTACCTGTCATAAAGTCTGAAAGTAGATCAACGAAGTTAAGAGTTGTTTTTAATGCTAGTGCTAAATCATCAACAGGTACATCCTTGAATGATATTTTACATGAAGGTCCTAACATTTACAATGATCTACTAGATATAGTTTTGAAATTCAGACTATTCAAATATGCCTTTTCTTGTGATATAGTTAAAATGTTCAGAGGTATATTTGTGGATTCAGAGCAAAGATCATATCAGAGAATTTTATGGAGAGAATCTAAATCTACTCCTCTCAAATGCATAGAATTAGCAACAGTTACATATGGCACTAAGTGTGCACCTTTTCTTGCATGTCGCACTATGCTAGATTTAGCTTACAAAAATAAAGAGACTCATAGTCTAGCTGCAGAATGCATAGAAACTTGCAGTTACATGGATGACTATTTATCAGGGCAACAGTCCCTTGAACAGTGTACTCAACTCTGTTTACAACTAATAGATTTGCTTAATAAAGCTGGGTTCAAGTTACACAAATGGACTTCAAACAACCCCCACATTTTAACACAGATTGCCAGTCATACTACGGATACATCCAGGCATCATAATTCAAAAACTAATTCTAGTTCTCAAAATAATTCATACGATTTTAACAAGCCAGATCACTCAGTTAAGACTTTAGGCTTAATCTGGCTACCTACACAGGACACACTCCATACTCATATACCTGAAGTTATAAGCACTTCCCACACTAAAAGATCTATATTATCACAGATAGCACAGATGTTTGATCCAATAGGTGTTCTAGCACCTACAGTAATTATTCCAAAAATTCTAATGCAAGACATCTGGAAAGAAAATATTGACTGGGACAGTCCCATACCTAACAAATTACAAGACCTTTGGCAAAAGTTTATGGATCAATTAAATTATTTAAAGTCTATTAATATCCCAAGATGGTATTTTACTGATATACCTACTAAAGTATACCTAGTTCGATTTTGTGACGCATCTAAGAAAGCTTATGGTGCTTGCTTATATTTGAAAGCAAATTATCCTAACAAAAAATCTACTTGCATTTTGGCCATGGCCAAGTCTAGAGTTGCTCCTATAAAAAAACAACAGTCAATTCCCAGACTTGAGTTATGTGGAACACTATTGTTATCAAAAATATATGATAAGTTTATTAACACTACAAAAAATAACATAGAAATTGATTTTAAGTTTCTATTTACAGACTCATCCATTGTTCTTAGCTGGATAAAATCTCCTTACAAACATAAACATGACACATATGTCTCTAATCGTATAAGGCAGGTTATGGAATTAACTGGCACGGATGATTGGTACTATATAAACACCAAGCAAAATCCAGCAGATCTAATAACTAGAGGGGTTATGCCTAAACAATTGCCCACTTGTGATTTATGGTGGCAAGGCCCTACCTGGATTAAACAGGATGAATCTACATGGCCTATAACTGTACCCCAAGTAGTTAACACTCAAGTACTTACTCCTATCCGCAATACAAGTACACAATTATGTCATACATCCACAATGTCAAATAAAATCCCTATTAATTATGAATATTTTTATAATTTGTTTGTTAAAGTGTCTAACTTCACTAAGCTAACAAGAATCATTGCATTCATGCTTAGATTTTTAAATAAACTCAAAAACAAAAGCTTAAAATATTCTCCTTACTTAACTGTAAAAGAACTCAACAGAGCTACTAATTTCATTGTTCAAATAACACAACTTAAATCCTTTTTAAGAGAACATTTAGAGTTGTCGTCACTCAGTCACTCAGATAATTCAGACTTACCTAAACGAAGACTATATACATTCCGATCCAGTCCCCTAAGGAAACTGTATCCATTCCTAGACCAAGATCAGCTCATCAGAGTTGGAGGTCGCATTCAGCACTCAGACATATCCTATAGTCAAGCTCACCCTATTATACTACCTGCTAAAGATTATATAACATCATTAGTTGTTAAACACTATCACCATAAGTTGCTACACTCCGGAATACAAAGCACTTTATATAATATAAGATTAAAGTACTGGATCATGCATGGTAGGAATGAAGTCAAAAAGATAATTCATTCTTGTGTTAAATGCATCAGATTTAGAGCACAAACTTGTGGTCAGCAAATGGCTAGCCTCCCTTCGCCTCGAGTAACCCTAACAAGAGCGTTCCTTCATGTAGGCATTGATTTCAGTGGTGCAATAGCTATCAGAACTTCCATGACTCGAAACTGTAAGTACACAAGGGGATACATATGTCTATTTGTATGTCTAGCGACGCGAGCTATACATTTAGAGCTTGTTACAGATTTAAGTTCCCAGGCATTTATTTGTGCTTTGAAAAGGTTTGTATCTTGAAGAGGTACTCCAACATGTCTGTATACCGATAATGCTACCAATTTTAGAGGTTCTAAAACTGAATTACATGAGCTTTATAAAATGTTTAAATCTGATAAGTCATACAGCCACATAATTGAATTTTGTGTTTCTAATTCTATTAATTATAAATTTACAATACCTCTTGCCAGTCATATGGGTGGCATTTATGAAGCTGGTATAAAATCAGTTAAGTCATTACTTAAAAGACATTTGTTTTCTACTAAATTAACTTATGAGTTCTTATATACAACTTTAGTCCAAATAGAGGGCATATTAAATTCTAGACCATTATGTACAATCGCTGATGTTCCGGATGATGTTATCTGTTTAACTCCAGCCCATTTTATCATAGGAACTTCTATGACAGACATACCAGAACCTAGTGTGTTAGATTTGAATGAATCTAGATTAAGTGTGTACCAAAAAATAATGTTAATTAAGCAAAGATTTTGGAAACAATTTTATTTTACTTATATTTCAGAATTACAGAGTAGAAATAAGTGGTTAGATATTAAGAAAAACTTAAAAGTAGGAGACATTGTAATAATCAAAGATGAAAGTACACCTCCTACCTTGTGGCCCTTAGGCAAAGTTGTATCTACTAATGTAAACAAGAATGATAACTTAATAAGATCTGTAACCATTCATACATCCAAGGGTGATTATACTAGGCCCATACATAAATTGATTTTGTTACAACAATGTAATAATAATAACTAGCTTACATAATTAAGAATTGTATCTTTAAACTTAGTGAAACAGAATAGTTAGTCATAGATAATTATTATACTGCATACTTATATAGGTATATACTTACACATTACATCTCTTGTACTAATTATAATACTTAAGTAACATAGCGTACCTTCACATACCCAAATAATAATTTGTCATTACCTAAATTGTAGATTAATATACCTACTCACTAAATTAACTGTAAAACAACTTGCTTTGTAAATATTCAAGTAGTGCAGTTTCAGTTTGTTAAAAGAGGGCGTGAGAATGTTTAGTATTGCCATACTAATTTATAGTTTTTTACATTCATCTCTTTCTTACGAGCTCTCTCTCTCTCTCTCTCTGGTACAGCCATACAACATACACGCGCTCTGCACAATAATTAATAAAATAGTGGAAATAATCAACTTAAAATAACATTGTGAAGTGTCATTTGTGAACTATATAAATAGTGTGCTTGTGTACTAAAGGTGTTTCACTTAAACAACCCATATCGTCAGTAATCTCAAACATTGGTGTCAGCCATCTTGGATTTCAAAAATGACGTCATTTTCGTGATCTGCACCCCCGAAAACCCCCGTCACGACACCCATGTCAAAATATCATAAAATTGGTGTCGGCCATCTTGGATTTCCAAAATGACGTCATTTTCGTGATTAGCACCCACAAAAACCCCTTTCACGACACCCATGTCAAAATATCATAAAATTGGTGTCGGCCATCTTGGATTTCCAAAATGACGTCATTTTCGTGATTAGCACCCACAAAAACCCCTTTCACGACACCCATGTCAAAATATCATAAAATTGGTGTCGGCCATCTTGGATTTCCAAAATGACGTCATTTTCGTGATTAGCACCCACAAAAACCCCTTTCACGACACCCATGTCAAAATATCATAAAATTGGTGTCGGCCATCTTGGATTTCCAAAATGACGTCATTTTCGTAATTAGCACCCACAAAAACCCCTTTCACGACACCCATGTCAAAATATCATAAAATTGGTGTCGGCCATCTTGGATTTCAAAAATTACGTCATATTCGTGATCTGCACTCCCGAAAACCCCTATCACGACACCCATGTCGAAATAGCCAAAAATTCATCGAAATACCAAATTTTAGGCGAAGTTATCCGCAAACAAACATAAAAATAAAAACTATTTACAAAAAAACAACCGACTTCAAAAACCACTACAAAGTGAAAAATAACTAATTTCGGAAGTTGGTGTCTTTCGTTTGGTATATTCGTTTTAGACACCGAGTTCCGAAATTAGTTATTTTTCACTTTACATAGTGGTTTTTGCAAGTCGGTTGTTTTTTTCTAAAAAAGCTTATAATTTACATTTTTTAGTTGTTAAAAGTACTATGTATTCAGTTGCATCCGGTCAGACTGGAAGCTGACGCAAATATAGTTGGGAAATGACGTACTTTTGTTTACTTTAATTTTTACCCGTAAGTACCTATTCCCTCAACTGCCTATGGTCTTCATCATTAAATTTACTGTAGACTATTATTTTAACCTAATCGGAGTAAAGGTCTTATTAATATAAATGAATGAAGTCCAACCACAAAGTAGCTACTGGAAACCGTTGAGGAGTTCCCGGAACTGGTCTTTGTCTTCATCATTAGAGCTCTTATGAGAGTCGCAACCCATCTAGGTGTAAAGTTCTTATCAATACAAATTAATCGAGCCCAACCACAAGGTAGCTGCTGTCAATTGTTGAGGAGTTCCTTCGACTGTCTCTCGGCTCCATCATCAGATCTACTCCAGACCTTTATTAAATTGTAGTGCTTTAAAATATTTAATGAAAATGCTAAGAAATGCACTAGTCGCCCCCAATTTTTGAAAGTTCCGCTTGTTTTCTCTGGACTTCCACCATCAAACCTTGATATCCTTATCAAGGGACCACCTTGGGAACGTCTTCCTTCCAACAGAAAAAGAATTATCAAAATCGGTTTATAAATGACGAAGTTATGCGCGAACAAACATAAAAAAAAACATATACGGTCGAATTGAGTAACCTCCTCCTTTTTGAAGTCGGTTAAAAATTGATCATAAAAAACTTATAATTGAGCAACCTCCTCCTTTTTGAAATCGGTTAAAAAAACGAACACCAAAATAAACATCAATAACAGAGATACTCTAAGATAGTATTATACTCTATGCGACATGCGGTGCGTGAGCGAGCAAGCAGATGCTTTCTCGCTCACGCGCCGCCCGCTTATGCTAGCGGAGCGCGCGATGACGAACGACACGGGTTCCCCCTTCGAGAGCTTGTGGCATACTGAATCTCAATAGCCCGGGCAACAGAAATGATGGCGAATGCGCTCAGATTGTTGAACAAAATTTTGATTTTGGTCAGTTTTAAAAAAATATTTCTACAATAATGTTCGTCATGAAATTACCTATCCATTAGTGTAAGAACGCAATCTAAATAATGCTTACTTTCCGAGGAGATGCACGTTTATGATAATTATTTCTCTTGTCAGTGGTTTCGTTGTGAAGGAATTATTTAAACATTATACTTAGTAATATAAAAAAAAAAATCTACAATTTTGGAGCCAAGATTATGGAGAAAATTTACGTATTTTCAATAAGTTGATATTTCTTTTGGATAAAGAGTAGATAGCTCCGGAAAACTACATAAAAACGGCTTGCGGTGTGTTTTTCCTCTGGAGCCGCCTTAACCCTAGTTTATTAATTTTGCGTTAAACATTCTTTTGCTAGCTGTCCTTTTGTGTGACAGATGACGTCACAAAGCTGTTATTGTGACAAGGTTCCATCGCAATATCATCGTGCGGGGCTTATACCTAAGTATAGTTAGTATAGTATAGCGGATAGTTTACTGAAACAATTTAAGGTACCTATAGAACACTTAGTTACAATATTTCGTAGTCATTATTAGGTATTGATTGGTATAGTAGGTATCTGATTTATTTATAGAATGTGTTGTTATAGCGGCAACAGAAATAGGTACATAATCTCTGAAAATTTCAACAGTCTAGCTATTACGGTTCATGACAGGACAGGACAGACGATGAGCGAAGTCTCGTGAATAGGGTTCCGTTTTACCTTTTAGGTAGGTACGGAACCCTAAAAATGATACTTGAAGGTTTATACTATGTGGTCTACTTAGTTACAATATTTCATAGTCATTAGGTATTAATTGGTATAATATCTGTTTAGTTACTTTATCTATTTTGTTATTGATTTTGAGAACAAGCACCCGTTGGTAACATAAACTTGAGCACTTAGAATGTTCTAGGTACATAGGTACTAGTTCCAAGCTAGAATTCCGTTATAATATCCCAAAAACGAAATGCCTCGGTAACACCCAAACAGATAATGGACTCCACTCCACATTATTGTATGCGAGCCCCTATTGTAAACCTAATCCCTTTTCTACTAATATTTTAAAATATAGGATGTAATGAATGTGCCGCTAAAGCGGTTACAATGAAAACATTTCTCAAAATATTTAAAAATGGTCCGTCATAAAGTCGTCACAAATACCTATGACTTCCTTTTATAAAATACAGTGTAAATAAAATAATGCACCTGTGTGTATCGAAGTGTTGAAGTGCTTATACAGCAACACCACTACGACAGTCCGAATACAGGAGCAGAGTATGAGAGTACGAAGGCTATTCCACTACAGAGAGGGGTGAGGCAGGGAGACGTTATATCTCCGAAACTGTTCACCACTGTACTGGAAGATGCTGTGGAGGTATGAGGAGCAGCGTGTAAAGCTCACTCATCCTCCATAGAAAAGGGAGGATCCTCCGACCAGACTGGTTGTCTGTCGGGCCACTTGCCCGCCGGTTGATGTCGCGAGCTTGTATGCGTGCTAGTTGCACCGAAAACTATGATTGCGAGATGCAGGATTCGAGTGACGTCAGCTTGACGCGTTGATCGCATGTTGCGTTGTAGGCACCTCTACATTACTCCCCTCCGTCTGAGGGTTTCGATTTTTTCGTCGAGATCAAACGGGGATCGGGTCGAGATCGGTATGGTTCGTCGATCGGATCGGGGTCGGGTCCGGATCGGTATGGTTCGTCGATCGGATCGGTGATCGAATTAGGAATGAGGAGATCCATAGAAGAACTAAAGTTGCCGACATAGCCCAGCAGATTAGCTCTCTGAAGTGGCAGTTGGCGGGGCACATAGTTCGTAGAGCCGATTGGCCGATGGGGCAGAAAGGCTCTTGAATGGCGACCACGTATTGGCAAGTGCAGCGTCGGAAGCCCACCGACTAGGTGGTCGGATGATCTGACCAAAATCGCAGGGAAGCGCTGGATGCAGGCCGCGTCCAACCGCTCTTTTTGGAAATCCTTGGGGGAGGCCTATGTCCAGCAGTGGACTTCATGTGGCTGAGATGATGATGATGATAATGTGTTGTGAATAAGCAGCTGGTAGACAGTGGTCGGCGTCTGTCACAGTCATAACTAGCTGTTAACTAATGTTGTTACTTGTTCCTATATCTAAACCGTTGGTAAGAGTCGTAGCACGAGATTGAAACAGTAGGCTCGAACAGACAAGTACGTATGACCTATCGAAATGAAAAGGCATTTATCATGATTTTGCATCATAAGATTTTAATTTTCTTTACGCAGGGGACATGTATACTGTCCCCTGCATAAAGATGTTAAAATGTGCCTGTTAAAATCTAAGAAAGAAACACCTGAAAGAACACCTGTAGGTGTTCTTTAAGATTGTGTAACAGAAGACTGTCGCCAATTCTTTTAATGAAGTAGACTGCCAACGCTGCGACCAATTCAGCACATTATGAACCACTTGTTCATTAGATTGAGGTATGAAACTCATTGATATTATTGTAGAGTTTCGTTTGTCACTATTATGTCTATTTCGCTATTAAATAGTAGTTCACGCAAATACTTTAGAAGATTGTCTACTCCAGTGGCTGCGTACATATAATTAATTTGCAGGCTAAACGGTTTAATATTTTAAATTTCTTATTAAAACTGTTTTAAAAATCTTATCACTTTTAATTTTTAGGGTTCCGTAGCCAAATGGCAAAAAACGGAACCCTTATAGATTCTTCAAGTCTGTCTATCCGTCTGTCTGTCCGTATGTCACAGCCATTTTTTCCCAAACTATAAGAGCTATACAGTTGAAACTTAGTAGGTAGATGTATTCTGTGAACCGCATTAAGAATTCGATGCAAAAATTAAAAAAAAAAATATTGGGGGCTCCCCATACTTAGAACTGAAACTCAAAATTTTATCTATGGATAGGTCTTCAAAAATGATATCGAGGTTTTTTTTCTAAAACGAATAGTTTGCGTGACAGCTGTGGAAAAAAGTTGGTCCCCGCCCCTCTAACTTCTAAAATAAGAAAATGAAAAATCTAAAAAAAACATATGATATGGTATACTTATTACTATAAAAAGTACCAACGAAAATTGTTTTGAACGAGATCTAGTAAGTAGTTTTTTTAATATCTCGTAAATCGTAAACCGCTTATTACCGCGTAATCTTTCAAAATCCTTTAATTTCATAAATCAATGGTACGGAACCCTTTGTGCGTGAGTCCGACACCGAATATCATAAGTAGGTAGATTATGTCTATATTATACACTATCTGTGACTACAATCAAAAAGTCTGTCACGTACAGACGACAGCACATCAACTTACTACAATCTGTCACATTTCCTTATTAGATTTTCAACTTTATCTCTAAAGCATTGAGGCTCAAGGTTGATTGGGAATATCTGACAGTTAGGTGTAGCTTGACCTGCTGTCGTCCATACCTACATGTCATGATGTGCTCTGCGGACAGGGAGTAAAGTGAAAGTGGCTCCCAGTGTTTGAGTGTTTTCCAATCTTCAGCAATTTAAATCAATTTTAAAATCACACATGTAACGGATTTTCAAAACCCACGTTTGAGTGAAACAAGCTTGTTTACAAGTTTGTTTGTTTGTTTGATTGACGCTGAGTCTCTTATTCACAAACTAAACTAAATGTAAGTTAACTGCATTTTTTCTTTATATTTCACTAGCTTTCCGCCCGCGGCTTCGCCCTCGTGGAATTCGCTCACCTATATCACGCTTTCTATATTTCTCTCGGGAATATCAAATTTTTCCGCGATAAAGAGTACCCTATTATTTAATCCGGACTTCTAACTTTACGGCTGCAGAATTACAAAGCAATCGGTTCAGTAGTTACGGCGTGAAAGCGGAACAAGCAAACAAACAAACTCACTTTCCCATTTATAATATTAGCACAGTATAAAAATCATACAGTAGGTCGACGCCTTTGATCTCGTGTAAAATGCCGACATCGTCTAGACGCATTCCATCGCAACGCATCGCAGACGCATCGGCCAGAATTGTCACAAATAAACAATATTTATAAAATTATTTATTTATTGCAGATCAACATCGATAGCTGTATTATATTAAATTAATTTGCTATTTTTACCAAGGGAACAACTCGAGATAGATTTAAGTTATTTAGATGGCATTTTCGTAACCAGCACCCCAATCGACCTCGGAATTAACACCCATATCATTAATATATCTACATTTAAATTGGCATATACCTCACACCCTGCACGATTGCTCTGTCTAGACGTCTTCGTCGAAAGACTGTATGATTTTTAGACTGTGATATTAGTAAGGATTAAGTAATATGGTAGATGATAACATACCTATTAGTTTAATTCTGTCAAATTAAGATACTCCATAGACAGTTCAGAAACACGATTGTAAACATGGAGACCAAAAATCCGTCGATTTAAATCAGGCGGAGACTAACTTAACAGGTCTAAACTATCATTTTGTTTTCTATCCGTTTCTTAAAGAAATGAAAAGAAAAAAAAAAGCACTGAACTTAAATTTAGGAGACGAATGGGCTCTGACTCGTCTAAACTTACATTTTGTTTTCTATCCGTTTCTTAAAAAAATGGAAAGAAAAAAAATGCACTGAACTTAAATTTAGGAGACGAATGGGCTCTGACTCGTCTAAACTTACATTTTGTTTTCTATCCGTTTCTTAAAAAAATGGAAAGAAAAAAAATGCACTGAACTTAAATTTAGCGAACAAGGGAATCAGGTCGAGATCGTTACTAATATATTTTAATTATTTTTATCCCGGAAAAAATTGATATTCCCGAGGGAAATTTAAAAAGCGCGCTATAACCGAACTCCACGCGGGCGAAGCTAGTTTTTTAATAATTAATAGATACAAGTCATCATTCTCGGAACTTACCTTTCTAACGTAACATGCAAATTGTATCATCTGCATTGTTCATTTTTGTAAAGGACCAACCCTTTTATGTCACGCCGAAGGTAAATCGACAAAAAAAAAAGACATTACAACATTTTGCAAGTTTACAAAATACTTAGAACATTCTCGAGTAAAATAACACATAACATTGTCTGGCAGAGTCTCTGTTATGGTGTTCTTTTTTCTAAGAACTTTTAAAAGCATAATTACTGAAGGAAGGCATGGCGCTCCATGTTACGTAATAGGTATCCAAAGTGCTGTTTTCATATGCTGTAACGCTAGGGTTCATTCAGTAAAAAAACCGGCTAAGTAGGAGTCAACTCGCACACGAAGGGTTCCGTACCATTATCTTTAAAAACGGCAAAAAAATCACGTTTGTTGTATGGGAGCCCCCCTTAAATATTTATTTTTTTTATTATTAGTATTTGTTTTTATAGCGGCAACAAAAATACACAATCTCCGAAAATTTCAACAGTCTAGCTATTACGATTCATGACAGGACAGACGGACAGACGGACGGCGAAGTCTCATGAATAGGGATCCGTTTTATCTTTTAGGTAGGTGCGGAACCCTACAAAAAAAAAAATTAAATATTTCGACGAATTGAGAACCTCTTCCTTTTTTAGAAGTCGGTTAATGGTTAATAATACTTGAAAGCTTAGAGTTAGACTACGTGGTCTAAAAACGAAAAGTGTTAAGTAAGAGATAAAAAATGGGCTATTTGTTACATTGAGTTGACATACTAAGGTCCGTATTCCAGAAGGAAACTCAAGCATTGATCTCTGTTTAAGCATTACTTAAAACTAGTTTCAACCAATCAAAAGGCTTCAAACGAGACTTAAGTAAAGCTTGAGTTTTGAGCGACGTTCTGAAATACGCACCTAAGTACGGAATCCTAAAAGCGGGCCCTCAAAGGACGGTGATAACACTGTTAACTATAGAAAGAGTTATATGCAAAATACCTCTTCAACAATTTATCACAGGAAATAATCATTCACATATACCCTGTTACATAACATTTATTTCCACTTTTATTTGGCCATTTTAATAATAATACTTTTATTTGTTAACATAAGTAATAGAGATACAGTTCTTGTTTTTGATGAGCAGAGCGCTATGTTAGGTATGCCAGTAGGCGTACAAATATACATGCAAATCTAGATCCTTTATTATTCTTATGTCGACGCTTGAATGGCAAAAATCTAAGCGACAAAAATTCGTAAATTAAGTTATATACACCAAACGACGCAGAAACATCTAGCGGTTCGAATGGTGTATACCTATAACTCAATTTACGAATTTTTGTCGCTTAGATATGATTGCCTTTCAAGCGTCGATGTCATAACTAAATGAGGAATCTTTAAAATGTGAAAAAAAAAATATTTTGTCGGCATGATTGATTGATATACCTACGTGACAAATTCTAGTGCACTACGTTTCTGTTTGTTTTTCAAAGTTATGATCGAAGAAGAACCAAAGTCACCGACATAGCTCTTCGAGTCGCTAAAATTATATGGCAGTGGGCGAAGCACATTGCTCGTAGAACCGATGGCCGATGGGGCAGTAAGGTTCTGGAGTGGCGGCCACGTACCTACCGGAAAACGCAGCGTAGGGAGGCCCCTAACAAAGTGGACCGATGACCTGGTGAAGGTTGCAGGAACCCGATAGATGCGAACAGCACAATACTGGTCATCGTGGAAAGCCTTGGGGGAGGCCTTTGTCCAGCAGTGGACATCTATAGGCTGAAGAAGAAAATGTTTGTAGGTCACAGATTATACGCGGACTGGCAGACAGTCAGACTTGGCAAAACTATAAGAGTTCTTAGTTGACTACGGAAATCTATATTTTCATGTAAAAATTAATAAAATGCGACTTTATTATAGGTATTTTACTTATTTCCCTATTTTTTTATTTAAAATTATGAATCTGTCGAATAATTTTGTGTGAACGTAAATGAAAAGAAAAAGAAATAAGTGCCTAGTTGATAAATACTTAGGTACCTTTGGATTTCAAGTATCAGGATTCGACGTCGGTTCAAACAAGTACCTAGGTATCCTAGTATCTACTTATAGTGCATATTGAATCCTATCGACAGATGTTTAGTACTTACATAAATTGTAGGAAATTTTCTATATACTTATAGTTTAGTTTTACGTAATACCTACAGATGTTTTTTATTGTAAAATGAGTTATTGAAACGAGTTATAGAATCGGAGCTTTAAAAGTGCCATTAGGCGACACATAGGTATTGGCGCCACCTACTTACAAGGTGGCAAAGAAATTCGGAAAGAGCATATCGAAATATAAAAAATTACCCATTTTCATAACTCCCGGAAATTTTCCCAGGTAAAACTTCGGAATGGTTGTATGTAGGCATGACTAAAACGGTAAAGCATTTTTAACTCACTTAAATTTAGATAGGTAAATATAAAAACAGAAATTTATTGTAATATAGGTATTTTAATCAAAATGAACCTAAAAATAAAGTGACTATTAAAAGATTCAAAGAAACAACAATTGGGTATAATTTACAAAACAAAAAAAAAAAAAATTCTAACTTAACTAAAACTATTCACAAACTTAAATATATTTATAGTTCATGTTTTAATCACATAGATAAAATACATCAACCTAAAGATATTATTCTATTTAAAAAATCAAACTAAAAAGCCTAGGGGAATGAGGAATTAAACATTAAAACTAAATAAACATAAGAATAAGTACAATTAATGAGTTTTAGTCGTCAACCTAACCTATGTAGGCCTTACACAAAGGTACGGTACCTAATACATAATTAAATTCAATTTGACCTACCGACACTTTATACATAACCCATTTTTTAAATAAATTGTCTTAAAATAACTTATTCTTACATTATTATTTACATATTTACACACAACAATAACCTAATGTACACGTCGGTATAAAACCTAACTTATAAACTACCTACTTAGATTCTAATAAACAATACAAACACTTATACTACGGAACTATAACTACTATGTACTTATAAACTACTTACTACGTACTTATTATATAATGGGTATAAAACTAATTATAATTTCACTTTCACACTCTAGTCCTGAACACAGCGTCCACAGATCTGTCTGGCTCTCAGGTCCGCCAACTTTTTTTTCAGGTACGTCACCTGTAGAGCCAGACGCACCTTTTTTTTTTTTTTTTTTTCGGGGTGGAAATCCTCATAGGATGTCCGCCGCCCTAGGGTGGGCGACGGGGTCTGTCAGACTTTTACTGACTAAAACCACCCCGGTGTCTCTTCTGTCACGAGCGCGCGTGGGGCCGCGGGAGTCTAAATTCTTCCGCAGCCCCACACTCTCGTGCTGGCCCGGTCTGTCCGGGCCTCGTCTCCGGCACGGGGTAGTGGGGTGTTAAGCTACCCCGTGCATCGCCTCAGAGGCGCGCGCTGACACTCGCGCGCGCCTCCGCCTCGGGGTCCATCGAATAGGGGGCGGGGACTTCCCCATGTCCCTCGCCCCTGGACCCATTCATGGGGGGCGGAAGAGGGCGTTGTCCGCCCTTCTTCGGCGCCCGGTGCGTCTTCTGCGGCCCGGGAAGGGAGTTGAGATCTCTCTCTCCCGTTCCGCAGCTTCCTTCTGCGACATCACGTCCTCGCAGAAGGACACCACCGCGTCCCACGACTCTGCGCTGCCGGCCATCCTCCGCACTACTGTCGGCAGCGTCAGGTCGCTTCCTACTTCATTTGTGAGGACACGGCGCTGCTCCTCCCAAGCTAAACACTCGGAGAGCGTGTGCTGCGCCGTGTCCTCCCCGCATTGGACGCAGTGGTGGCACCGAGCGTCCGGCTCCCTGCCTAGGCGACACAGGTACTTGCCGAAGCAGCCGTGCCCCGACAGCACCTGCGTCACCCTGAACGACAGGGAGCCGTGCCTTCTCCCGAGCCAGTCGTCGAGTACTGGCCGGATTGCCTCGACGGTAGCGAGGCCGGCGGCAGGGCGCATAAGCCTTTGCCGCCAGTCCGCCACCAGGACCTGATGGAGCTCCTCTCGGCGCAGCTCGATCTGCCGCTGCGCCGGACTGGAGCCCCGTGTCCGCTCTTCCTCGCGCCATCGGTACAATGACGCGAGTACTTTCGCCTCTAGGTCCCAGGGCGGGGATCCGGCCAGGACGCAAGCCGCCTCGTAGGAAATCGTGCGATACCCGCGGACGACCCTGACGGCCATCGCCCTCTGCGGCTTGCGCAGAATGGCGAGTGTTCCGGCCGTCAGGTCCATCGCCCACACAGGGGCCCCATACAGGGCCATGGACCGCACGATTCCCACGTATAACCGCCTACAGGCGGCGCTCGGGCCCCCCATGTTGGGAAGCAACGTTGACAGCGCGCCTGCTGCACCCATCAGCTTGGGCGCCAGCCGCCGGAAGTGGGGTCCGAATTCCCATCGGCTGTCGAGCACCAATCCCAGATACTTCATGGTGGACTCGACAGCTATCCGGGCACCACTGACCACGATATGTGATCCCGGCGCCGGCGCACGCCGGGGGCCATGGAATACCATGGCCTCCGACTTGTCAAGGGCCACCTCCAGGCCCAGGCGCCGGATGCGGGTCACCACCTGTGACACCGCAGCCGTGGCTATCAACGTCGCTTCCCTGTGCGAGCTCCCCCGGGCAGTGACAAGCGTGTCGTCCGCATAACACGTCAAGTCGGCGCCCGACGGAAGCTCGCCTCTCAGCACCCAGTCGTAGCCGATGTTCCACAGGAGCGGTCCCAAGACGGATCCCTGTGGAACACCGCACGACATTTGGTGCCGACCGGCACCGTCACGTCCCCGATAGAGCCAGACGCACCTCCCTTAACTTCCTCCTCTCTCGACTCTGCTTGGCAGCGAGGTTGTTTTTTAACCTCTTCTTCCTGTAAGAGTCGTCACTGTCATCAGCGGTCCTATTAGATTGAACCGCCCTCCGCATTCTCGGGTTGTCGCCCGAGATACTCCCACCATTTCTCTCTGCCATCGCTCGTAGGGCATCTCTTTCAAAGACCTGGTATTCCAGATCTTCGTTGAGCGATTCGGTAGTGGCAGTAGGGGGCGAAAGCGCGGTTCCATTGGTGTGGTAACAGCTGCCAATTGAGTTGGGAGACGTCCCAAATGACACTGCTTGTGCAGCTTGCGGGTCAGTATAACTGCTGATGTAGTGGAAGGGATTCCGGTACACTTCAGGATCCGAGGGGTGCAGAGCCGACAGTGGTCGTGGTTGTAGAGTACTACTAGAGGTAGAGAGAGGTGATTCTCTCTCTCCACTTGCCGCGTGTTTATTCAGGTCTGTAGGACGTTCTTCCTGCTTGTATGGAGTCCAAAGAGCCATGTTGACGACTTGTTGACTTGACGTGCAAATCACGAATGTCCTTTCCGTCTGTTTTAGTAGCAGAGTGTCGTTCAAAAGAGGCGGTGTCTATTTACACCGCCCCCAATGGAAGGGATGGATACAGGTAGCCGGGCTAACGGATCTCGATAGTTGGGTGATTTATGAGTTTCATGCGGGTTTTTTGGTTAACATAATTTACCCTAGGCCATAGAGTAAATAAATTTAACGTTAAATTGAATAATCGATATAATTCATCGATCGAAACCAAAAATAACAAAAACCTAGATAAATGAATAGTAATTGTTCATTCAATTTTGTTTATTAATATGATATAATTATGTTTAAATAGAGTTAATAATAAATAAACTTGAAATATAGTAATATTTTAAGTTTATTTAGCTATATTTTAAATGTCAATAAAATACAACAAAATGTATTCATCTTAATAAGTATTATCGATAACTAAATCGATAAACAACATTACTACATCTCTACAAGAAAATAGTAAAACTACTCAACAATAGAGGGCGCTTATTACAATAATGGAAAATTTTCTAGAACTAAGATTTTTTTTTAATTTGTATTGCAGACGAAATATAAATAATTCATAGAAAAACATTCCGAAGTTAGGTCCAATCGTTTTACTATAACGAGATGTACAGTAACACAAAGCGCAACATGGCATATTTCCTTAGAAAATGTTTATTCTTGGTGGACACAAATTACGTCCTGACGCGCAGACTAGACTGAGCGACTTTTAACCAAGTCGATAAAATTTTGTTCGTGATGTCCTGTCTATTGTAAATATAATTTTAATGTCTTTGCTTGTAGGTTTTGATTCCCTAGCGTGTGACGAAAATTCGTCTAAGGTGTCGGTATAAACTGCTGTATCTTTTGATCGCTTTAACTTAGAAGTTTGATTTTGTCACTGCTTGAAGGGACAATAGACCTAGGTATTTGGTATAAATTTCAATTTGATACCTTTATTAGTTCGTGAGAAATAAGGTAGTAAGTTTCATTTTATTAAAATATGTTTATTATATTATATAACTAAAAAAATGTGATTTTCGCAATTTTTCCTATATTTGCATTATATGAGAATCCTTCATGCCAAATTTCAAGATTCTGAGTTTACGGGAAGTATCCTGTAGGTTTTGATTCCTTTGCGAGTGTCGAAAATTTGTTGAAAATATCGACATATCGGCTGTATCTTTTGATTGGCTTGGCTTAGAAGTTTGATATTTTCACAGCTTAAAGGGACAATAGACCTAGGTATTTGGTATAAATTTCAATTTGATAACTTTATTCGTTCGTGAGAAATAAGGTAGTAAGTTCCATTTTATTAAAATATGTTTATTATATTATATAACTGAAAAAATGTGATTTTCGCAATTTTTCCTATATTTCCATTATATGACAATCCTTCATGCCAAATTTCAAGATTCTGAGTTTACGGGAAGTATCCTGTAGGTTTTGATTCCTTTGCTAGTGTCGAAAATTTGTTGAAAATATCGACATATCGGCTGTATCTTTTGATTGGCTTGGCTTAGAAGTTTGATATTTTCACAGCTTAAAGGGACAATAGACCTAGGTATTTGGTATAAATTTCAATTTGATAACTTTATTGGTTTGTGAGAAATAAGGTAGTAAGTTCCATTTTATTAAAATATGTTTATTATATTATATAACTAAAAAAATGTGATTTTCGCAAATTTTCCTATATTTGCATTATATGACAATGCTTCATGCCAATTTTCAAGATTCTGAGTTTACGGGAAGTATCCTGTAGGTTTTGATTCCTTTGCGAGTGTCGAAAATTTGTTGAAAATATCGACATAATCGGCTGTATCTTTTGATTGGCTTGGCTTAGAAGTTTGATATTTTCAACACTCCGATAATGATTTTGTTTTTCAGTCGCAGTTTCTTGACTTGATACAGGCAAGTCAAACTACTTGCTTACGGTTTGAGATTATGTGAATGGCGTAAATTGATCTGAATAGAGAAATTATTCGGTCGTTATTCGTCACTTATCAACCACCACCACCACCACCATCAACGATCGCATCGCTGCTTACCATCAGGCGGGATTGCGGTCAAGCGCTGGTTTATAAATAATAAAAAAAAAAATATTACATCACGTATCTTGATCCATTTTTTCAGCCGAAAGACGTCCACTGTTGGACATGGACCTCCCTCAACCACCTTTACTTTGATCGCTTTAGTTCTTCTCGTGACCTTTGACATTGCCAATTCCTAGCAACCCTAAAGGAGCTTCCCTCAACCATCTCCACTTCTTCGTGCCGCGACTTCCATTGCCGTTGTCCGGAGTGCTCTACGAGGAGGCTCTATAATGGCAGGTACTATATTTTCCATTTGTAGGTGCCTACCTAACAACATTTCAAGGATAGGTATAACATTTCTGTCATAGGTACACTGTTCACGATTAAATAATAATTTATTCTACCTACAATCTGCCTACACTGAGCTGCTTCACTTAGGCATAGATTATACTATGACTTAGGTACCCCAGCTATATTAAAATAGCTTGCTGCAACTTTGCGATTCAAAGCAAGTCGACGAGATTCGAACCATCGAGTTATTGTTATCATATGACTAGCGCACACTTTTACAAACTAAGCCAATTAGGTAGGTAGTTAATAATTCAATGCATTGTCAATATACTTACATATAGGTACCGGTTTTTGTTTCCCAGTTATTTAAAAATTTCATAAACTACTAATTTGATAATGAATTGGTTTGTATTTCCGCGGTAGGTATGTACGACAAGTCAGTATTTAGATTCTCATGGGAGTTAAACGTGTCTTTGTCTTGTGCGAACTTGAAGTGGTACCTCACTGCACTCAGAATTTAAGTTTCGCTCAGGAGCTCGCAGTCACCTCTAATTTTATTTTGCATTTTTGAAGTAAGTACCTACTTATAACATAATATGTAATTATTTATCATAATTATACCAAATATTATACTTTAGGTATTCTGCGATCGATAAAAGCATTATTTTGGTGGATATTCAATTAATTTTCTGTTAAATTTATTTATAATGGGTTCTTCTTTTATTATTGACCGTATTTTTGGAAAACTTTAGCTGCCATGTAACATGGGCTGTGATGAAGCGTTGCTTACCATCAGGCAGGATTGCGGTCAAGCATTAGTTTACAATTTATATTAAAAAACAAATGATCCGAGAGGCTGAAACATGTATTTAAGTTATGAATATCTTTAGGTACATCTGTTGTTTTGGAAAAATGTTTTATTCAACAGTCATGTATTTAAATATACTTAAATAATGTTAATGTCAGTGGTGTTAATTGAATAAAATATTGTTTAAAGTTTAGCACATTGTAATTATCTGTAATCTGCGTTATTATCTAATAATAAAAACATACAAGTTTATGAACTAAGTACCTACTTTTTATAAAAAAAAATGATCTTCAAAGCAATTGCAATAAACGATTTTGATTTGATTTGATTTGAAAGCCGATGATTTTGATATGAACGTGTGCAGTCTAAATTTGACAGTACCTACGTAAAATAGACGAATTTAAAGGGTTCCCTTAAATCTGACTGAGCACACAGATTTGGATAATTTTTTAAAGGACATTCAGGGCGTTTACCTAGGTACATGCTATTCTGTGCAATAGTGGTACATGCTCATACCTACTGATGCTTAGTGATTATAATTATTTATACTCACTAAGCATCACTATAATTATTTAGGTATTATATCTGACGGAATGATGGAGCTTTAAATCTTAAGCGAATATGACGAAATTTATTTTATTCACAAAAATACTCAAAATCTGTTATGTACCTAGGTATAAATAAATCCATACTAATATTATAATTGCGAAAGTGTCTATGTCTGTATGTCT
This sequence comes from Sesamia nonagrioides, assembly GCA_017933935.1. Lineage (NCBI taxonomy): Eukaryota > Metazoa > Arthropoda > Insecta > Lepidoptera > Noctuidae > Sesamia > Sesamia nonagrioides. The sequence goes on from JADWQK010001703.1 coordinate 275,782, forward strand.
GTCCGGCTTTCACGCCAAAACTGTTGAACCGATTGTAATGAAATTTGGAACACATAGTCTAGAGCCTGAGAAAGGACATAGGCTATACAATATACATGACCAATCCGCTACCGCAACCCGCTATGACCAATAGGGGAATAGCAGTAAAAAATAATGTTGCGAAAACGGGAGCTAACGCGAACGCACATATTGCTCCCATTATTTTAACAGGCGCTTATTTTATATCAACCTCGGAAATTCGGAATAGAGAAGTTTTTATCTGTTCTGTGATACCAACTAAGTTGTTTTTAATTTACGGGAACCATCACGCGCTGTAACCTGAAGTTCACGCGGACGGAGTCGCGGGCAACAGCTAGTAATAAATAAATATACCCATACGGACAAATCACACAGATTGAGCTAGCCACAAAGTACCTAAGTTCGAGACTGGTTTGGTTTGTCTATCGCCAAAAGGGCATTTGTAAGCATTTTCACGAGCTGCTAATGAGACATCATCATAACCTTGAGATGTGTTGACAACAAATGGTAACCGGCTTTATTTTTCGTTCGTCGTATTACCCTCAATAGCATAATTAATGAACCTAGCACTGCCTTAACGGAATCATCGCGAGAACGGGAACTAGAACTAACTTCATGACTCCGACGGGACCGTGACAGAGGCTTATGACGGTGTCGATGCGACTTGCCATGAGATCGCTTCGTCTTTCGACGATGCGTGTCCCCTGTACTACTACCGCTACACGAGCGAGATGGTCGTGTAATGATTCAAACTGACGGCTGTTCTAATTTTACAACAAATAGGCTTGTATAGGCCCAGGCCCATCCTGATGATAGTTGCACTCCATACACACACAGAATTTAGAAAAAACATGTACATGATAAGAACATGTCTATAACCATCGGCCTCAAGAGCATCTAATGAATCTAAATAGAAATTGCACAAAAATAGGCACCAGTATGTAAATTGGATCACCAATGAAAGAGTTCCGGACCTCAATCATTACCGAAACAACATCACCTGGCAACCACTATCGGGGTTACAGATAACCATAATGTGGAGGCTTTCAGAAATAAAATCTCTCAATGTAGGGGCAAACAGCTACAATGCTAGAGCTATGTAAAACGGGTTGCCGCAATGTTAGTTCAACGAGTACCACAGTTTAAAACTTTAGTGCAACCGATTTCCGCACATCAATCACCAATATTACGTAAAGTAGGATTAAAGTTTGAAATATAAAAATGTTGATATCTACCCGCAATATTAATCCAATACAACCTGTACTTGATAAATCAATTTTGCTTAGCTGGTTATGTATTTGAATCATAATTTAAGTTCCTAACTAAACGGTCAGACTCGTGGAACGAAGTTTGCTCATATACACGTTTCGATACTCGTAACGGCGGCGACTGTGATCTAGAACGAGAGCGCGAATAATGGCGGTAGTTATGTCTGAGAGTCGGGGACTTATGTCCAGACTCAGTCATTCTAGGCAAAGGTGAAACTAAACGGCGGCGACGCCCCGGTGGTGGTGAATGACGCACATTACAAGATTCTATCCGACATGACGATCGTAACTTACGTACACGTACAAAATTTTATAACGGTTGCACGAACGCACTGGCAAGGGTGAAGCCCTCGTTTTGTCTTCAAGCGCTTTAAGGCGAAACATCATCACTGGTATCTTGAGCCTTAACGTGTCGTTTTCATTCGGGGATCTCTCGCGGTAGGTACTCACTATTTCGCCGTCAATGACTATTGCGAGACTAATCGCGATGAGGACTATAGTGACCACGTAAGCAATTACCACGACTGCCGTCCATACGATCTACGTTCGCGTCTACGTTTGCGGTCTAAACAACAAACTAAACGACAAACCATACAAGTAATTACACAAGTACCCTCACACAAGTACAATAAGAATAATGGCAGAAAGTGACTGTTATTCTGTTCCTTGATTTATAACGAGAATGTGAGCAGTGTAGTTCTTTATCCCAATACTGATTTTAGGATCAGGATAGAGATTTAAATAAATAAAAGTACAACACAAATCAGAAACCATGATTTATAATCAATAACTCAATTTCATAACTTTAAAATGACTCTTAACACAAACAACCATCAGTTTAACACCATTTACAGCGAAATATCAACAAAATGACCGACTTACTGCAAATCGCACCGACCACCAATTCAACCACCTTACCGTCCAAGAGCTCAGGAGGAAAAGGACCTGTCAATCAGACAGCCGTCTATTTACACTAGATAGGCGTAGATATAGTAGACGTAGGCATAGACAAAGTAGGTGCGAGTTGCTATAAGTCTTCAAACTTCTTTCTGCTAACAATATATACTTAATTATTTCACTCAGATAGTTTTAGGCAAAATAAGTAAGATAGGTATAAATCATCATATAGGGAAGGTAGGACGCTGTGCATAAAGTTCATGATACGACCTATGTACCTAAATCTTTTTGTTGAAACAAAAACAGTCGACGGATTAAAACAAAACCTTCAACTACCTGCAGAGACCTGAACCACAATAGACCTGAACCCATCATGATACTGTTAAAATCCTCACTGCAAAAAATTATGGAAATAATAGCACCGTTCATATCTGTACCGTTATGTTTTACAAGCTGAGCAAAATGTCATTGTTTTATTTATTGCGGTAATCCTTTACAAATGTTATAGATACAATGCAGTTTGCATATTGTTAAGTTTTGATACAACTTTGATTTATGGCAGCGAGTGCCTTTGAGTCGGGAGCTTATTTTTATGATGTAATTTCATTTCTCGAATAAAGTATATTGTGATACTTATTCAAAGTCATCGCTTGCTTCTACTCATAAAATAGAGTGGGTAAAGTTAACAGTTCGGCGCTTTTTGCAGTTACTTAGACACCTAATAGATAGGGGCTTACCTACTTTTTGTTTGACCGAACAAAACCCATGTTTTGCTAGCAATAAATAGAATGGCTATTACATTATCACATTGTGTATTACCTGCAGCAGTTTTTACAAGTGGATCTTCTTCTTCAACCTATAAAGGTCCATTGCTGGACAAAGGCCTCCCCCAAGGCTTTTCACGATGACCGGTCTTGTGCTGCCCGCATCCATCAGCTTCCCGCGACCTTCATCAGGTCATCGGTCCACCATGTTGGGGGCCTCCTACACTGCGTCTTCCGGTACGTGGCCGCCACTCCAGAACCTTACTGCCCCATCGGCCATCGGTTCTACGAGCAATGTGCCCTGCCCACCACCACTAAATTTTAGCGACTCGAAGAGCTATGTCGGTGACTATGGTTCTTCTGCGGATCTCCATATTTCTGATTCGATTGCACAGAGAAACTCTTAACATAGCCACTTTCCATCGCCCTCTGTATGACCTTGTGCCTTCGTATTATAAGAAGGGGAAGGTGAGGCATAATGATCCCCTTAAGGGAAAAACTTAACTGTGGCTAAAGTTGAAGGCTAAATAGCAAAATTTCTATGGTTGGAAGTAGTGATTTTACTTAACTTGGTAACTGCATTCTTATTAACCGACTTCAAAAAGGAGGAGGTTACTCAATTCGACCGTAGGTATATATGCTTTTTTTTATGTTTGTTCGCGCATAATTTCGTCGTTTATGAACCGATTTTGATAGTTCCTTTTCTGTTGGAAAGAAGACGTTCCCAAGGTGGTCCCATGATAAGGATATCAGGGTTTCATGGTGGAAGACCAGAGGAAACAAGGAAAACTTTCAAAAATTGCAGGGCCGACTAGTGCATTTCCTAGCATTTTCATTAAGTATTTTAAAGCACTACAATTTAATAAATATCTTGAGTAGATCTGATGATGGAGCCGGGAGACAGTCGAAGGAACTCCTCAACAATTCACAGCAGCTACCTTGTGTTTGTGCCTGAATAATTTGTATTTACAAGAATCTTACACCTAGATGGGTGGTGACTGTCATTAGGGAGCTGATGATGATGACAAAGGTCAGTTCAGGGAACTCCTAAACGATTTACAGTAGCTACTTTGTATTTGGACTCAATTCATTTATATTGATGAGACCTTTGCACCCATTGGGTTAAAATAATGGTCTGCAGTAAATGTGATGATGAAGACCATAGGCAGTTGAGGGAATACTTACGGGTAAAAATTAAAGTAAACAAAATTACGTCGTTTCCCAACTATATTTGCGTCAGCTTCCAGTCTGACCGGATGCAATTGAATACATAGTACTTTTAACAACTAAAAAGTGTAAAATAAAAACTTTTTTTTACAAAAAAACAACCGACTTCCAAAAACCACTACAAAGTGAAAAATAACTAATTTCGGAAGTCGGTGTCAAAAACGAATATACAAAACCAAACACACCGACTTCCGAAATTAGCTATTTTTCACTTTGTAGTGGTTTTTGGAAGTCAGTTGTTTTTTTGTAAAAAGAGTTTTTTTTTTGTTATTTAATTAGTATTTTTTTGTATTAGAGGTTTTTTTCTAAACATAAGTAAAGGATCATTTTATACATATGGAGAATGCGATTGTCGCAACCCAGTGCTGGGCACGCCACAATAGCGGCGGTAAGTCCCCTCTTTGAGGAGTGGCTAGAGAGGCGCCACGGCGCCCTCACCTTCCGCCTGACGCAGGTCCTCACCGGACACGGTTGTTTCGTTCCTGTTCCGTATAAGGCGCCAGGGTGACCATTGTGTGGATCGCCCTGAGGACACGGTGGAGCATACGGTGGAGGTCTGCCCGGCTTGATCTCGTCGCGATCCGGCGATCTCTCTCCACCCAGGCCATGGTCCGGAGCGAGAGTGCATGGCAGGCCGTCACCTCCTTCTGCGAAGCAGTGATGCTGGCAAAGGAGGAGGCGGAGCGCGTGAGGCAACGGGAATCCCAGCGCCCTCACGCCACTAGCCGCCGCAGGAGACGCCCTGGTCGGGAGATGACACCAAACTCCCAGCCACCGTAGGCGCGGGCCTGCGGGCGGTGAGCAGTGGGCAGCTCGCCGCTCGGTAAGGACCAGGCCCGAGTCGACGGCGCGTCGTGTTTCACGCGCGCCTCAAAGAGATGTCAGCACATCGTGACGGGGTCCACGAAGACCGATGCCGGGTCAGGGTTGCGGGTTGGTTAAAAAAGAAACCGTGGCCCTGGCCGTTGCACAGGCAAGTAAAGAAACACGGGTGGGTTTTAGTCAGTAAAAGTCTGACACGCCCTTTCGCTCTGCCCAGAGCGGGAGAAGTCATTTGATGATTCCCCATCCCAACAAAAAAAAAAAAGGATCATTTTATACACACCTAAATAAGTATAAAATGATCCCTGGGATAATGGTAAAATAATCCCAGGGTTAGTTTTATATCTACCATAAGGTAATAAATATTAACGAAATAAAACATCTGTTTATTTTAATCGTAATTCATAATAATTTAAGTACCTACCTATGTAAGCAAATTACACAAAACTTTTGCAGTCTTCTAGTTTCATTAGAGATCTTTTATGTATTTAGGTATCTAATGCTCAATCAACAAAATTAAACATTATAACAAACTTTTAAAAGGTTTACACAATCAACAACTTACCTAGTCAAGCAATAGAAAAATCAATTCTTTATTAAAAAAAATTCTTGTCAAGAACTTAGAAATAGACCTCTAGTTTGAATTTGTTTTTTCATAATATCAAATTGATTACTGGAAAGGCAATATCGCAAATAAAGTCGCTATCATGGTCACTATCGACTCCCGCACAAGCTACATGTCCCCATTTAAGACACACAACGCACCTAATCCACCTTCCACTTTATTGTCTTTGGAGTAGCTTTCAGTACAGAAGAGGCATTCGGTATTATTCACCTCTTGTGAAGAATCTGACCTGTTTTGTTTTGTTTTTTTTTTTTGCCTTTTCCCTTTCCGCTTCTCTTTCCTTTCCCAGCTCCTTTTCCTTTTTCACCACCTTTCAATTTATCGTTCTGTTTGTGGTCACAGTTTTTTTTCTCTATAACTGTTTTCTTTTGGGCTTCCTCTTCAAGCTATTTTTTGTAAGGTGTACTGGTCAATAAGGTGTGAAAAGAGCGGCTGCATGACGAATAAGAGTAAACACATCGGTGTTTACTCTTATTCGTCATGCAGCCGCTCTTTTCACACAAAAGATAGTTGGACTATCTTTGGTGTTGGTCCTACTTCCCTGGGTGTAACAACACCAAAAGCTGTGAATGGAAGACCAACAGCCAAAGGTGTTTTCTGGAAGGGACGAAGGTTGCCGCGATGACTGTGGTGTTTGTGAAAATTTTTGAATTTTCGTTTAAAGTATCTACTTAAACAGACCTTGAACTGTCTACTTGCGGTTTTGTAGGGCATACCATCTCTGACGGCTTCTAATGCCTTTTGCATTTGTTCTTCAGGCCAATTTTGGCGATTAGTTTTGCGAATATAAATTCTCGGCATAATTTGTAAAAACGATAAATACTAATGGGGTCAAATGATTCCAGGGATCATTTTAAACACAGAAAGGGATCATTTAGCCCCAAACACCAAATTCCATGATATCGACCATGCTCATTTGGATAGATGGCACTAGTTATCTTTGATTTAAGGGCGGGATCATTTGACCTCCAGGGATCGTATTACCTCACCTTCCCTAAGTAAATAGTCGTTGAAACAATAATACAAAATAGAAAACTAATTTCCAGCAAAGTAAATATACTTACCCTACCTAAGGCACCCGTGTGAGTCGATGGCATCAAACATTGAATAAAAAAAAATAGTGAAATGATATTGATTAACATGAAGTTGTATAGGTACCTACGTACCTAATATGACTAGATTTACATAGGAGGATAGACACGTTAATAAGTAGGTACTGTTTCAGATCTTCTCTATGATGACGTAGTTTAGCGATTGGACAGTTAGTTTTCTCTTATTTCCTGACAAGCCTAAATTGAAGTAAATGTTGGCCTTGTCTACAGGTCAGCAAAATCTGATGCAAACCCGTGCTGTAGTTCAGCTGTTCAGAAAAGCAGTTTAAGAGCGTGGTTTAAAGAAGTGAAGGCGTATTTCATTACGGCATATCTCGATGAAGGGATAAAGATCCACGACGGATATTTAACTATGATGAAAGCATTTTCTTTTTGTAGCCAAAAGATAACAGAGTTTGTTTGTTTCTTTTTATATATATTTTATATAATATATCTACATTATAAAATAGTTAAAATAAGTCATGTTTATTTTTTTGGGTAAATATGGACCCTAATATTTTTCAGTAATATTTTAATGGAATTTATATTATTTATAGTAATATTATATTTCTGTATACTTTAACGGAAAGCAATAGAGTTCAAAATACCGCTGCAAAATTTACCGGCTTTCGGGACAATTTAACGATAACTAGTACCTACCTACCTACCTACAACTTTACCAGGTACTGGTACAATTACCCCCTTTTGTAGTTTTTCTTTATATTGTTAATTAAAAATTTATAATATTTAAAAGTATGTGGACGCAATGTGCTGATTACCTGGCGGCAGCACAACCATCTTGCTGCAACTGCGTGGCCAGCAAATTAGAAAATACCCAGCACAACGCGTTTAGTACGGAATGCCCAGTACGCAGGCACGAGGTAGGAGTAGGCAGGTACGAGGTGGGAGGCCTTGGCAAGAGCCAAGGTGGCTTACCACTGCTAAAGTGGTTACAAGTCGTTTCGGGGCAGGCAGCCCCACCAGTAGATATGCAGTAGCCCAGGCGAACCTCCAAAGAAAACAGCTGGCGACCACGGAGCTCATCGTCGAGGCCAGCAGGAGAAGGCTTGCTTTTGCTCTGGTCCAGGAGTCATATGTGGGCGGGGTGAGGAGGATGAAGGACTACCGTGGGGCGAGAGTCTTCCAGTGTGCAGCAGTAGGAGGTGGGACTGTGAAGGTGGCAATCGTCTTCTTTGACGACGATCTTGACGTCATCCAGTGCCCGAAACTCACGACCACCAATATTGTTGTAGTGAGGATCCGAACCAGCGCCTGGGAAATCGCGGCGGTGTCCTTCTACTTCGAGCCAGACCAACCCATAGGGCCATACCTGGATCAGATCAAAAGCATCCGAAAGGAGCTGGGCTCAAGAAGACTGCTCATTGGTGGCGATTGTAACGCCAAGAGTAGCTGGTGGGGCAGCACCATAGAAGACCACAGGGGTGTTGAGATGTCCGGAACCCTAGAAGAGTGTGGTCTACAGGTACTCAACAGAGGTGATACTCCCACGTTTGACACAGTGAGAGGTAACAGGGAGTACACCAGCTATGTCGATATAACAGCCTGTACGGATGATCTACTAGAATTGGTGGAGAACTGGAGGGTAGACTAGGAGAAAGTCGGACCACAACGCCATACTTTTTGCAATTCGACTCCGCAAAAGTAGAGGCCTAAAAGTTCAGAGAACTACTAGGCTCTACAACACTAGGAAGGCAAAATGGGACCTCTTCAATATCACGCTATCGGAAATAAATTCGACAAACCAGTTTGATGCCGAAACAATAGCAAAAATTTACACAAGACCAGAATTGGAAAAAGCTGTTATCAAATTCACTGAGGCAATTACCGAAGCGTGCAAGATCAGCATGCCCGCCAAAAAGAGTACGGAGCTACTCAAGGTCCCATGATGGAATGATGAGCTCGCAAAGCTGAAGAAGGTCACCAGCACCTTCAGGCGAAAGATCAAGAACGCGGCACCGTACCGTAGAGAAATAGTGGTGGCCGAGTACCTGAAGAAGAAAGAGGACTATGAGTGCCATGCCAAGAAAGCCCAAATAAACAGTTGGAAAGAGTTCTGCAGAAAGCAGGACAAAGAGGGGGTATGGGATGGGATATATAGAATAATCCGTAGGACCACCAGGAGACAAGAGGATTTGACCCTAACCAAAGAAGGTGCATTCCTAAACCCAAAGGAGGCGGCTATCTTACTAGCGGAGTCATTCTACCCACAAGACCTGGAGGAAACTGACGATGAAGACCATCACCGCGTTAGAGAAGCAGCAAAGCGGGTAAACGAGTGGCGTCATGACGAAAATCATGACCCACCGTTTACACTGCTGGAGCTCAAGACCGCGGCGGGTAGTTTCAATCCCAAAAAGGCCCCGGTAGCTGATGGCTTCACAGCGGATATCTGCAGCAGAGCTATCTGCCGGGACCTGGACGCATCCCTTGCCCTTTTCAACAAATGCCTAGAGATGGGTCACTTTCCGGACATCTGGAAGCAGGCTACTGTGGTGGTCCTGAGAAAACCGGGCAAGGACGATTACACGAACCGCAAAGCTTACAGGCCAATTGGCCTGTTGCCGGTTTTGGGGAAGGTCCTGGAGAAGATGTCAGGAGCAAGGATCAAATGGCATATTGTACCGAGGATTAGTACTCACCAGTTCGGTTTCATGCCCCAGAAGGGTACCGAGGACGCCCTCTATACTCTGATACACCGAATCCAGGGTTTTATTAAGCTGAAAAAGCTAGTTGCCCTAGTGTCATTGGATATAGACGGGGCCTTCGATAGCGCATGGTGGCCGGCTATCAGAAATCGTCTGGCTGAGGAAAAGTGCCCGGTGAATATCAGGAGGCTACTGGATAGTTATCTGGACTGCAGAAAAGTCAGTGTAAGATACGGGAGGAATGCACGAGGAGCACCAACAAGGGTTGTGTGCAGGGGTCAATCGGTGGTCGCGTCTTGTGGGACCTTCTTTTGGATCCATTGCTGCGTGAGCTGGAGGCGATGGGGCGATCGTCATGTTGTTCGACGGAGACACTGGCCTTGACTTCTCGAGACATGCGAACGCAGCGCTTGCCTATGTTCGGCAGTGGGGTGTCACAAACAAGTTGAAGTTTGCGCCACAAAAAACTTGCGCAATGGTACTCACCAGGAAACTGAAGTATGACGCCCCGCAGTTGAACATGGGAGGAGTCAGTGTTGGCATGTCGCGAGAGGTCAAGATTTTAGGACTGACCATCGACGACCGGCTATAGCTGACCTCGATGCCAAACGCGACCAATTAAAGGCTCGCCCACCTGTTGGCATCACATACAACTACGTCGACGGCGTGCTTACGTGCCCTCAGTGTGCACGAAATTTCGCCGCCAAGATAGGCTACATAAGCTATCTTCGGCTAGGAGTCGAAGTGGTCGCCGTGGCCGAAATCGGTCGGGAACATAATCATCAGATACTATAATTTGCCTAGATATGTGTTTACATAGGACGATGTGCATAAAACGTTAATAGATAGGTACTGTTTCCGATCTAAGTACTCCATGATGATACAACTAACAGAAAATTACTTGTTTGCTTTCTCCATTGGTTTGTCTCCGCAGTTTCGTCAGGGCGCGGGCCCCTACTCTTGTGAACATCACTAGCGTCTGGGGATTTGGGTCTCATTAGAATAAGTAGGTTAATTGTTTTTATTGAAACAACTTCCGACATAAATTTGGCAGATTTAACATTTACCTATGGTGCTTGAACAGGAAACTTCCGCGTGTGCCCTTGTACTGGAATTCCCTTTTGAATACATCTGGACAGAAGGCCAGTCACCGGGGCGGTGCACCCTGGGGTGCAGACAATGTTCTCCTTGGACACTGCATGCCTGAGGGGTCTCATTGTCCGACTGTCCGTATGCCAATATCCTGTCGGAGGTACGATCCAACATACTAACTCTGCCGCCGCGCGGGCAGTAAGAGGTGTGCTACTTCTGCCACCGTTGCTTTAGCATTGAGCTGCTGAGAAGAACCGTCCGTTTTTCCAGAAGCTCTCCAAATTAGGAGAATACCGGTTTCCTCCTACGATATCAAGTGGAACTGAGCCGGCCAAGCCGGCTGACACAGAAGGGCAGGACTGAGGAGTCACCAGTCGCAGGGCGGCCCTCACGCAGTGAAGGTAAAGAAAGCTATGCCCCGAGACTGGTGCTCCTCAGTTTCCAACACTCTCCCGAGTCCTATGAGGAGGAGTTGCAGTTGTCGTATTTGTAGAAGTTGGCGGATTTAAGATCCAGACAGATCATTGGCATCTGTGGACGCTATCGATAGGTTTACAAGTATTTATCAACAAATTGTTCAGTTCTCGGACTAAACAGAATTAAACAAGTTGTCTTGTGGCAATGGAAGTGGAATTAGAATTATCTTCTTACATATAGGAACAGAAACCAAAGATTTTATTCTAGACAAGTTAGTATTTTGTTTAGTATCAAAGTATCTACCCACTTACTAGTGTTCTGTCGAATATACCTACCTAATAGGTACCTACGCATCTCCTCAGGACAGAAGAATAGAGGACGTGGTGTGAAGCGCCTGAACAAAACCAATATACCTAAAAATATTCTGAGCCAATCGACTAACATTTCTGCCGTTCCAAGAGCGACATACGAGAATGGTGTACAAATGGAGGCGGACTTTACATCGCTTAAGGCCGACCTCTTCCACCCGCCGACCAATCAGAGGGCTTCACGAGAGGCGCCAGCGCATGCATACTAAGCGGCGGCGGTGATTTGTAACTTCAAGTGACAGCTGTCACATCATGTATATCTGGAGTCTTTTATTTAGGTAACTGTAAGTTTGTTTACGTTTTGTTTGCTTTATTGGTAGGTTTATCGGCGTGGCTAGCTGATATTGATTAATAATTGTATTTAAAATTCTTTAATTATAGGTATCTAACTATTGCAGCAAAACTGCTTGGCTATAGCCTGTTTTGTTTACCTACATACAAATAGTGTTGAAATAATGTCAAAAAATAAATTACTTCGACAAAACAAAGGATATTTTCTCTGTCATGGACAGAACATTTTCAAGCGGCTAGCGGCATGAGAGACGGGGTGTTCGATGAACGAAGCCGCCGCAAAATTATTTGGTGCAACTGCAACTGTTACCTACTATTATACTTAACTGCCTATCTAACCATATGCCATTGGTGTAATTGTAATAATGTGTATCAGAAGGCGCAAGTTTCTTCACAAATGCAAATTCTTTTCACGCAACTTTACCAGTTTTACCCAACCCACCAAACCCACCAACTAAGAATTTAGGTATCTGCAGAGTTCAACGGATTAGGTACCTACACATAAGAGCAATCGGATCTATAATTACCTAGGTATATCTGAAATTAATGGATCGTCATCAGATCACCGATACCGAAACAAAAAGTAGGAAAGAAAGTTTAAAATATTAGGTATTGGCTTTTTGAAATAACAAGGTTTTTTTTTGAGTGACACTTGGATGATTTTGCATCATAAGGTTTTTATTTTTTTCTCATGACACAGGGGACAGCATGTTGGTGGTCTTTGAGATTGTTTAACTGAACACTGTCGCCTTATCTTTTGAACAAGTGAACCGCCTACGCTGCGACAAATTCAACGTAATGTGAACCTTTTGTTCATTATGTTAAGGTATGAAACTCATTGGTATTATTGCAGTGTGTTTTCATTTGTCACTATAATGTCTACTTAGCTGTGAGACAATAATGCACGCAAATACTTTAGAAGATTTTCTACTCCAGGGACTGCGTAGGTATAGGTAATTGATATGGAAGCTAAATATTTTAATACTAATTTAAACTTTTTACTAAGTCCATGCTTTTACTTAACTTGCAATGTTACATAGGTACCTACTTATATATGTAACATTGCTTACTTAGAACTTTCTCGACAATAAAATCGTTACGTTGTCTGCCGGAGTAGTCTATGTAGGTCGGTAACTACTTACCTAAGCAACACAATCACACACAACAGAACATTTTGGAAACTTAAAATTGATGAAGATTGAAGAACTTTCTTTTTTTTAAAGTTAACACTTAAAAAAGAAGTACAGAAATAGTAGGTATTATTCAGATTTGTAATTATAATGGCAGATCCATTTTTGGCCAGTTATTAGAGGTTATAAACAGAAGCGGCTTTTATTAAATAAAACAAAAAAAAAAATGTAGGTAGAATTACAAAAATAACACTATCATTTCTGTTTCGTTAACATAGTATTTAAGTAAGTATTAGATTCATAAAATCATTAACACACATGGGCAGTTTATATTCTTCAGTAGAAAGTGATTCACGATTGAATTCACTTTTTGTGAAGTCCATATGTTCAAGCCGTATTTTGCAGCCAGCCTCGCCAATATTTCACCCAATGATTGTATCGGCGGAGTTTTGAAGTTTTAGTTCCCGTTGCCACCTATACTTTCATACACAGGCCTGCTTTTTTTCGGTGCACTCACACCTGAACTTGTAGATGATTTAAATTCGGAATCTTCTTGAGTTTTAGTAATAACGATTTTATGCAGGTATGTGCTAAATGTCTCACCAACACGCTGGCATTTGAACCTTTGCAAGCAATGGTTTTTGGGCACTGTACACATTTGCAGTTGGTACTTATCCAAAGTACCTAAATAGTAAGGTTTCGGTAAAATCTATAACAATCACAAATTAATAATAAGCCCTTGGATTATACGTAAACAACAGAAATTGCAATATTTGTCTCACAAAAAAATTACACATTAATTAATTTCAAATACTTACATAAGGAAAACATATCAGAATAATAAAAAACTAAGCTTGTGTATTGTTGTTACAAAAATAGGAAATATATATAATTCGACATCGCTTACAGCCTGTGTTTGCAATCATTAGATCAACCTTTTTATCGTGCCACTGCTGGGCACAGGCCTCCTCTCATACAGAGAAGGATTGAGCGTAATCACCACGCTTGCTCAATGCGGGTTGGCGATTTCTGATTTAAAGTCCAGGTTTCCTCAAGATGTTTTCCTTCACCTTCAGTCATTGGCGTTCAAGATATATTTAGAAAGTACATATAACTTTAGAAAAGTTACATAGGTACTTGCCTGACCTGGAATCGAACCCGCACACTCATACTTGAGAGGCTGGTATTATAACACTTATAACCACTAGGCCACCACTTTTGCAATGTGAGCAGTATAGGTATTAACGTATCGTTAGTAAGTTATTTTATGCATTCTTTCAGTCATTTTACTAGATACCTAGTAAAATTTAAAATCATATTTAGAAGATTGATAAAAATGATATGAATAATATATTTTTTTAATAAATTATGAACTAGTACATGGCCGCAATCCCGCCTTGAAGACATTCAAATTGTAGTCCAACGGAAACACTGCCGCTGGCAAATTGTTCCAGTCCCTCGATGTACGCGGTAGGTATAAAAGAGGAAGCGAAACGCTTCGTCCGGATCGTAGTGGTGTTAACAATGTAAGGGTAGAAACTCGCTGTACGACGACGGGTCGCCCGATTTCGGAACGGAGATGGCGGAATTAAATCATGCAATTTCCTTGCTCACTCCCCAAAATGCATCCTATAAACCACCGAAAGACTGGCTACTCTACGCCTATGCTCCAGGCTTTGGAGACGGTTTTGAGTTAAAACTGGGTCGCCAATCAGCCTCTTCGCACGCCTTTCCACTGAATCCAAAGCAGCCAGGTGACATTACGCGGCACCAACAAACGGCGATTGAATTTCTATTAATGTAGGTACATGATTTCTCGAGTCTTCTCGAGATTTCCCGGGAATTCTCGACTCGACAATTTCTCGATGAACCCTAATCAAAATCTGAAAAAATACTTACTGTTAAAACTCCCGGGAAAGTTTCCTTGGGTTAGGTAGGGACCTATAAGTAGATTATAGAAAATTTTAGGAAAGTAAAGGAAGGCATTTCCTTAATCCGTAAACTCGGATTTAACTAAGATGTCCGTAAGACAGGATTAAACTAAAATGTTATCTTCTATCCTTGTCGTGAGGAAATAGAAACAAAAGGAAGCACTTATTAGATATTGTTACCAATTACACTTTAGTCAATAATAACTTAATAAGGATTGCTGAACGCACTTTTGTTTTTTATTTATGACAAGTGAGTCATAGATTTTGCCGCCAATTTTGACGGAAATTGACAGTGACACGGACCGAGGAAGAAAAAAAAACGACTTGGTTTCGGACAACTGAAATGGTGCTCAAAAACCTTGTTGAAAGAGGAAATAAACGTTAACTAAAACTCAGAGTGTTTTGTATTAATTGTTTTAGGTACACTCAACTTAACATTAGTTCAGTATCTGAACAAGAAAATCGACGCCAGTATTTGTTCTGTGATACAATATTTTTAGAAATGTCACAGGAACCAGCTCTTATGTGTGTACCTGTTAGTCTAAGCTAAAATTATCATCATCATCATCATCTCAGCCACATGAAGTCCACTGCTGGACATAGGCCTCCCCCAAGGATTTCCAAAGAGAACCGTTGGACGCGGCCTGCATCCAGCGCTTCCCTGTGATTTTGGTCAGATCATCCGACCACCTAGTCGGTCGGGGCGTCCGTCAAAATTAACAATTAAATATCATTGATAATTTTCCCTTAGACCAACCGGTCATTAGATCATCCTTAGTCCCTTCCGAACTTATTAGTTCAGGGAATTACTTAATTCAATAATGACTTAATCGGTAAACCAAATTTAACTTACTTAAAAGAGAAAATAGAAATGGTAAATAAAAAAATAGAAATTCATTGAAATATTGTATAATCAAAATTAACATACATCTAAGTATAAGTTTATTCACAGAGACATCAACAATCATAATATATTATAATTTAAGATTGATTAACAAAATTATAACTTTTCGTAAACTAAAATATATAGATATATCTACACAGTGGTGCTGACAACACCAATCACCTCAACACATTCTCAGTCTACCCATAAAAAATCATATAAATATTTCCATTAGTTTAGTCACAGAAAATTATTTTTAGATTTTCACATTTTCTACATGATGTACTTACATGTTGATAAGGAAGCGCTTACAGGTTAATGGCCGCCGTATCCTGCGGTACCAAACTTTAATAATATGAATACAATCATGATCACGCTGTCGCCGATCGGAGGTTACTGAACTAATATTTTTAAAGTATGTTCTATTCCGTTTGCAATTTTATGCGATTTAATTTTAAATTTTCTTTTCTATTTTCTGCTAGGTTTTTTTCTATGGTTTAAGAATATTTCTATGCACCAGTATTGTTCGTGTTTTCATTTATTGTCGTAATGGCAGCACCACCCTGTATAGTCCGCTGTTTAATCACAGAGACAGAATGACAGGTGTCAACCTATATATTATAACACAAAAACACGAAAGACTTGGGAACTGCACAAGAATAATTACAATTAGAGAGTTTTAGTCATAGGTAGGACTTACCAGAATTGTACAAAATTTACTACAGTTAAATGAGTACGGTATCTAATAATTAAATTCAATTTGATGGACCGACACTTATTAAAAATAATTTACCTTAAAGAGAACTTATTCTTACAATATTGTATACCAACATATAAAACATATTTAGGTACACACAACAACCTAATGTACACGTCGGAATAAAATATAAGTTATATGTATAGTAGGTACGTAAGCATATTCTAATAAACAATACAAAATACTATGTAACTATAACTACCTACAAACAATACAAAATACTAAGTAACTATAACTACCTACAAACAACTACTTACTACGTACTTACATAATAGGCTAAAGCAATTGTATATTAAGCTTTTGCCTTTATTCCTGAATGCACTTTAGTCCTGAACAGTTAACTGGCTATTTAAGCGGACCCCGGGCTCCAACGCGAAAGCCGCGGTTGCAACCGGGATAAACGCTGAGATGATGATGATGAGTTAACTGGCTATTTGTAGACCTGCCGGCAGCGTCCACAGAACTGTCTTGATGTCAATTCCGCGACCTTTTTTTTCAGGTACCTACGTCACCTGTAGAGTCAGACGCACCTTCCGTAACTTCCTCCTGTCTCGACGCTGCTTGGCGGTGAAGTTGTTTTTTTCTCAGCGTCAGTCATCAGCGGTCCTGTTTGATTCGGGTGTTTTCCGAGTATGGTGCCGCCATTTTTCTCTGCCATCGCTCGCATGGCATCCTTTTCGAAGATCTGGAATTCCAGCGCGTCGTTGAGAGCGTCTGTATCACAAAAGTGTAATGTAGATGGTGTAGGTGCAGCTACATTAGGTACTATGCGAAGAGCTCCCGATAGAATCGGGAGACAGCCCCGATTGTACTGTTTGTGCAACTTTCTGGTAATTATGGAAGGAATTCCGGTACATGGGGTACACCGTGTACCCCATGTACCGGTACGAGAAAGAGAAGTGAGGTAAACGGACCGAGAAGTGCTGAGAGAGGTGATTCCCTCTCTCCACTCACCGCGTGTTTACTCAAGTCTATAGCTTCTTCCTGCGCGTATGGAGTCCTAAGGGCCATGTGGACGACTTGTTGAATTGGTATGCAAATCACGAATGTCCTTTCTATCTGTTTTGACAGCAGAGTGTCGACTTAAGCCGCCCCCGATGATCTTGAGAGTAGGATGATCATTCTCATCAGATTCCATTGGTATTTTTTGTAACGTTTTTTGTAAATAAAGATAACTTTAAATTGAAAATCAGACAGTCATTGGGTTATTTTGTTTTTATTAGACTAATTATTACATCATAATACTCCGCTAGTGATTTTGTTTATCTGCCGCTGTAAGTATCTAAGAATAATCGGCATAGATTCTGGCGTCCAGAGGGTTCTTGTGAGGTGGATGGCAGGACGTTTATTCATAACATTGTCAATAATTCCTATTAATCATGAAGATGGTGTAACGTAACGTCAGTACCGAGCCTGCGAGATGGTCGATGGATGACTACACAATTGAGTAACAAACTTTAAGTAAGTTTTAAGTTACCAATGGTTTACCGTTTTAGATAAGTATGACACTGATTGGACAACGGACAC
Source organism: Sesamia nonagrioides (assembly GCA_017933935.1). Lineage (NCBI taxonomy): Eukaryota > Metazoa > Arthropoda > Insecta > Lepidoptera > Noctuidae > Sesamia > Sesamia nonagrioides. The sequence continues at coordinate 293,556 of JADWQK010001703.1, forward strand.
ATTGCATCGACTTACATTTACATCTTGATCTTTGTTATTATACCATTAAGGGCTATTTTAATGTAAAATAATATTAAATTGCATAAAAAGATTAGATCGTCACTTGGTTGTCAATTGCAGAACCCTTCCGCTTACAACTTAGTTAACGGCTTTGTTATATTGGAAATGCCTTCCTTTACTTCTATATTATAATCTTTTGATGGGTACCTAACCCATGAAAACTTTTTCGGGAGTTATGAAAATGGGTAATATTAAGATTTTAGATTTTCGACGTGCTCTTTTCGAATTTCAACTTTGCCACTTAGTGGATACCTACCTGTATGTGCGACGTCTAATGGCACTTTGTCCTTATTCTATTGTTCACGAACTAAGTACACAAACTAAATATAAGGTCAGTGCACTTTCTTCTCTCTATTTTATTAAGAAAAAGACAGATAATAAAATATTAGCTTGTCCTAAATACTACTGGTATTTCATAATACTTACATAGACAATTTAGACGCGATGGAAAACATGGCGACAAAAAATACCTTCATCTTCTTAAATAATGAAAGAGAAAGTAAATGTTGCACGGAACATAATATAGTTTAGATTGTTGAGAGTTGATGCCAAAGAGTTCATTTTACAATAAAACACGGCTGTACCTACTACGTAAAACTAAACTATAAAAAAAGTCCTACTTACAATGTATGTAAGTCTACAAAAGATCAATTACGTCTGCGTATTCCCTCTACAGTTTTGATACATTAATTAAAATTTCAAAGTTGCTCACTGTTTGGTGATCTCTGTTCTAAATTTACAGTCAAAACCTCCACAGAACACTACACTTTGGTGTAAGTACTTTACAATTTACCTTTTATTTGTTTGGGATGGGAAATCATCAAATGACTCAGTACACTATATTTTTGTGTTCTTAATAGGACCTTGAATAGAATTCTAGAGTTACAGCATATAAAAACAACACATTACGACATTAGATACCTACATATTTAGAAGGGAACAAGGAGCGCCATGCCTTCCCTCAGGAAATATTCTTCTCAGAAAAAAGAATAACTAGAGAAGAGTAGGTAACTCTTCTGTTATGATTTTCTGTAGTGAAAGAATATAAGTGGTTCTCAGACTTTGACAATGTTTTCGATCTTCATCAATTTAAATGAATTTCAGAATTAAATTTTTTCGAAGTCATCTGTGTAACGGTACTTCAAGACCCTTCGTTTAACTCAGGCACAGTAGACTCAGGCCCGTTCATTGTTTATTAATTATTGCAAGTCAACATTCTGGGAACTTACCCTCCTAACGTAACATGCAAATTGTATCATCTGCATTGTTAAAGGACCAATCCTTTTATACTTACCTACCAGGCGGAAAGCATTCAAATAATACGACGTTTTGCAAGTTTGTTGTGCTTTGTGTTGTACGTACTGTAGGTACGTACCTACGTACAGAATACTCCCGCATACAATATAACGGTATTTTGTAAACTTGCAAAATGTCGTATTGTCTTTGATTGCTTTCGGCTTGACATAAAAGGGTTGGTCATTTTCAAAGTTTCAAACGTGGACAATGCAGATGATACAATTTGCATGTTACGTTTGCAGGGTCAGTTCCGAGAATGATGACTTGCACTTATTTATGAAATAATGAGCTTGTTTGAGTTGAACGTGGTGTTTTGAAATAATGAGCTTGTTTGAGTTGAACGTGGTGTTTTGAAATAATGAGCTTGTTTGAGTTGAACGTGGTGTTTTGAAATAATGAGCTTGTTTGAGTTGAACGTGGTGTTTTGAAATAATGAGCTTGTTTGAGTTGAACGTGGTGTTTTGAAATTCCGTTACACAGATGATTTAATAAAAGAAAACTGAAATTGATTTAAAGTAGGTACCTACTGAAGACTGGAAACACTCATACACTGGGAACCACTTTCACTTTCCTCCCTGTCCGCAGAGCACAGCGTGATGAGTAGGGACAGACCACGGAATAGTTAAATTATCTCTTTTGTGGACAGACTTTACGATGGTAGTCACAGACAGTGTAGTATATCTATAGTATGGACATAATGTACTTGCATGTGATAAGTATTCAAAAATTAAAAGTAATAAGCTTTTTAAAAACAAGCCTCTATTTACATAAATACGCCAAAAAGAATAAAACGCAATATAGTAGGTACCTACACTAAAACTTTTACAGTTAAGTTACATAACGTCTTTCACATTTGACACAATTTACTTATATGATGTAAAAGCTTGTCACAACATTGAAATACTTTCATTTAGGTACTTAGTTTTAATATTTCAATACATAAAATTATTAACATAAAACTATTATTTATACTAATATATAAAGCTGAAGAATTTGTTTATTTGAATGCACTAATCTCAGGAACTAGGTACCTGCTAGTCCGATTTGAAAAATTATTTTTCCATTGGATAGCCCTTTAATCTAGGAAGGCTTTAGGCTATATAACATCACGCTGTGATCAATAGGAGCGGAACATGTAAAACATATCAAAAACCTTTATGAATAAACACCACAGTGTTTAAGAGGTTTATTCATAAACGATGATTAAAGTTAATTGACGTTAAAAGGTCAAAAATGTATGGTTAAAGAATCGCTAATCACTAGTTAACTTTAAGCAGCGTTTATGAATAAGGGGGATTATTGTAAATCGTGTAATATAAAAATAAATTTTAAACCAAACCAATAGTGGTTTGGTTAAAATGTAGATATACCTACATAGTTAAATGTTTATGTAAAACATATTAGCCACAAAAGCTTAAGCAAGCGTTTTAATTCCATATTATTATTAAGGCCAATACCTACAATGTGGAAATGAAATGAAAGGAAAAAAATAGAAAAATGACCCCTGGGAAAAATCCCTAGTTACGCATTGACGTAGCTAGGGATTTTTTATTGAGGGGCCCATAGCCCCAGCTACTGAAGTAGACATCCTTCTTCTTCTAAGTATTGCGTTCATTATTGCCTAATATGTAAATAAATAGCGTACCCCGGGCTCCAACGCGAAAGCCGCGGATGCAACCAGGATAAACGCTGAGATGATTATGATGAGATAAATAGACATATTAGTGACAAAAGAAAACACTACAATACAATAATACCAATGCGTTTCATACCTTAACCTAACGAACAAAATGTCCACATTATTCTGAATTGGACTGAGCGTCGTCGGCGGCCCACTTGTTCAAAGGATTAGGCGACACTCTTCAGTTATACAATCTCAAAGACCACCAGCACGCTGTCTCCTGTGTTATGAGAAAAAAATTAAAATCTTATGATGCAAAATCATTCTAGTGTCACCCAAAAAAAAAACCTTTTCTAGTCCTTGCTATGGTTGTCTTGAAGCTCATAGTAACTATTATAACTAACATATTTCTTCTTAGTTGTTCAGCTGACACGTTTTTTGAAAATGTTAAGCAATGGATTAGCAATATGCTTCAAAATGATTCAAATTAATAGTACCTACATATGTACCTACTTGCATAACAATGCCACTAGATTCGGTTTAGCGCCATCTATACGAATTCAACTGATTGTTGCTTCAGAGCCGCTATCTCGCTTTCGCTTCGTGCAGCTTTAGTTTGTGTAAAGTTCACCTTCCGTATAACTAAAAAATGATACAACAATATTAAAATTGTATCCAGTGCTATCCCTAGTTTTTTTCGTGAGCGTGCTAAAATAGATGGAACTACGGAGTATACTTAGGTATTTTTATATTCCTAGGGTAGATTGACCATCGAAACTATTTTGGTGTTTTCAATCTACCTACCTATTGTTACCTACTTAATTAACGTTCCCATTACGCGACATAATCGCGGTCTTTTCAACACTCATCGCCTCGTGCGCCGCTTGTCTCCGAGGAGGTCAAAAAATGTCCCAACGATCAGCTATTATCACGTACTACTGACGTGTAGATCAGAAACAAATCTGATATGAACCTTACGCGGAGGTACAGCCGGTGTGTTCGAGGAATGGGGCGTGGGCGAGCAGATGGTGCTGGCATGCAGGTTGGCGCGTCGGGTGCTGTGGCTGGCATGGTGCTGATGCAGCGCGCCGTCGAGGCGGCGCTGTGCAGCCACGTCGAGGACGAGCGGCCGGAGCACGATGCCATCGAAGAGCTCCAGCTGACTGGCCTGCTACTCTTGCGCGACGGTACGTACCACCGCTTGTACATACACACTCGTGTTTCCAAACTTGTTTTCGTTAAAGGGAGTACGTCACTAAAGAACTGTTGTATACATCTTGAACAGGAAGGCTAGAAGGCTAGCTCTGGGACTCTGTCAGTGAATGTAGTCAATAGGCACCTAAGTATTGTTAATTGTTAGGATCTTGTGATACTAGACAAACTATACATACTTTTATCACTTGTTTCACTGAAAACTAAATAATACTTTTAATACATCATTGATTGGAAGATCTTTCCTAAGGTAAACGCAGGTATTAACGACCCCCCTAAGGCAATTTGAAAATCAACCATGTTTTTTTAGTATACTGGTTCCTCTAAAGATTAATAGTTTCATTTTATATGCTAGTGTTATGTATAAAAAATTTATTTACTGAATCAAATACATATAAATAAAAGATAATCTTGTAAAAAATTATTTAAAATGTGGCTTAGTCGATTGTTGCAATTACCGACCCATAAAATCAGCTGTGAAGCTATTAACGATTTTTATGCAGCTATTTCCGATCGTGTATAGAGGAGGCCTTCTTCCAGCAATAGAATGTGGATATGTAAGCTAGTGATGATGATGATTACCGATCTTAATCAAATAAAACAAAATACTTATTCGTATTTTTTTAGTTATCATTATATTTAATAAAGCAAATTAGTACATCTTAGTAATGAACTAAATAATTATAAACTTTTAAATTAATTAATTAATTATTTTTTTCGATAATTATGATGTTAATCATCACAGTCATTGGTTCAGCTCCTTTTAGAAATAAATTGCAACTAATTAGTTACATAAATTATATTATTTGGTACAACTGGTGCTTACAAACGAAACAACAGAAGACTGGTATTTCATTTGTTACACGCCACGGATAGAAGCAGGTGGTAATTAATATATTCATAAAATGCTTCTGTGTTCATCCAACTCGATTCCCTTGTAACCAAGTCCCCATCCTCGAGGTAATGAAGGCACAAGATTTTTTGGCAAACGTTTATAAGAAAAAGTACATTGGAGGTGCTACATTTCCGTCAGCTGAAACGTTCACATTGATTCGACACTCGATTATACACTCGTTTGCTACCTCTGCTGACCAAAACTTCTTTCTCTTTTGGGCATAAAAAGGAAGCAGTTTCGTCACAGTTAAATACTCGTCTAGGATCCTCTAAAGCATGATGCAGATTATTTGTCATAAAATAACTGTTCACTCTGTCGAACCACGCACGTATAGCCACTTCTGTGACTTGATTAAGGCTTGAAGGAAGATTTTGTGCAACGCGTTTAGACACTGTTGGATATCTCTTCATAAAATTCTCCAACCAATATCTGCCAGGCACACCATTTTTAAAAGGATTTGGACGATTTAAGTTACGGACTAGCTTAGCCACTGCTTCTAATAATTCATCATCATCTCAGCGTTTATCCCAGTCGCATCCGAAGCTTTTTCAGCTTTGGAGTCTGAGGTCCGCTTTTACCAGTCTAACTGCTGATATGGCTAAACTTCGACATTTTCCGTGAAGCGACTGCCGTCTGACCTCCACAACCCGAAGGCGACATCGAAGCATTGCGGCTGACCAATTGTAGGACTTTTTGAGGGCTCCAACAACCCTTTAACGACTGCCACTAGATGTTCGTGTGGCAACCGGGACCAACGGCTTAACGTGCTTTCCGAGGCACGACCAGACCAGTGCAAATATTCATATTCATGCATACAAATATTTGCACTGTGCGGGGATCGAACCCGCGCCACCTTGCGCAGCGGCCGCGTCCGCTACCGCTACGCCACGGAGGCTGTCACTGCTTCTAATAATTGTTGTTTTGTAACTCGAAAGCCCATCTTGCCAATGTAGTGAATCCAGTCTACAATCAGTTTTTCTTCACTTAAATTAAGAACCGGTTGAACTCCGTAAATTTCATTCTTATATTTCCCGTCCCATTTGTCTCGTAATGTAGTTTTGGGAATATTAAACCTTTTTGATGCCTGATATACATTTCTACCGTCATTAATTGCTTGACTCCATACTTCCGGAAACAACTATAATTGTATGTTTTATATTGCTTTAGACAAGAAGTACAATTAATTAATAGAAATTATATCATAAAAGTAGGTCAGAAACTGTATAATCTGTATACCTACGATCGGTAATAGCTTCTTATAGTTGCTATTGCCGACCCTCATGGGTCGCTAATAAAGTATGTAAGGTATAAACATTATTGTATTACCGACTCATAAAAAATGGTTATTTTAATTCAATTGACCTTCGGACTACATAATAGATTGTAATTGATTAATGTCACAGAAAATATTAACAAATGCACACTGTTTTAAACACAAAAACAATGATTTATTACTGTAACCATTCAATATCGATCCTCGATAAATATCATGACTTTGGTTAAATTGACAACGCTAAAAGGAAAAAACTAGGCAAAAAAGTTCAGACGCTAATAGATTTTTAGAAAGCCTGATAGCTTAGATTTAAACTGGTGCATAAAAATACTTGTATTAGTGTGATATAATAACATAATAGAAAAATAAAATGAAAAGTTACGTTGCTGCCATTGCCGACTTATGGGTCGTTGATAGCTGCCACGACTAAAACTGACGAAGGTTACACCGTCCCATTTTAATTTAAAGTTTTATCATTTCATATCACTTTTTATTAATTAAAAGTTGTAAGAAATCAAGAGTTGACACTTAAATGAATACATTTAGCAATATAAGATAAAGAATAGACGTCATTTGTTTGTATAAATGTCTTAAATAGAAAAGTCGTGTACTTACTTGAAGGAACAAGGGAACAGTAAGACTCGTCCTGCGTCCGCGCTGCCCCGCAGTAATTGACGTATTTTATGTAATTTTGCACAGATACACTAACGTAAAAGTATACGATGCTCAAGGAATAAACGCGTGTGAAACTTTGCTTACCTATAACTAGAGTAGTTCTGGAAACGAAAGATTTCGAATTACTTTTATAGGTCGGTAATAGCTGCAGATTTTCAATGGGTCGTTGATAGCTGCGTTTACCCTAGTTTGAGTTAGGAAGGAACTAATTAAATTGGTTTCTAAATTTAAAAATTGATTAAACTGTTCAATTCGAGTTAAACATTAATACGAAATAAAATATTATCAAATCACGAAAAATTGACGGTAGGTAAATTTTTTAAAATTAGGGTTTCAAATACCTGGACTTCTCTCATGCCAATATACCTATCTGATGAGGTGTGGAGCAATTTGGGTGCTAACTAAGCGCAATAGAAATGCCTCGCAGTAGGTACTTTCCCTCAACATACAACTTCACTTGACAAAGTGCTGAGGAACATTCTAGAATTGAAGCAATATCTGTTGGATTTACAAAGTTTAGTCGACGACATAAATACCATTAAAGATGAGTTGAGGGAACTCAACAAAATGTATGACTCGTCTAGTGGTAGACTGGATGAAGTCGACACTAGATGCTTCAGGATATAGTTTACTCATTGTGGAGGAGTTAGCTTCAACAAAGCTTGAGCTTCTAGACAAGGATCTGTCCACATCTGACATCGGTTACCTATGACATAGGAGCACCTCAACGTTTGGAGCACCTCAACCTTTTCAATGAAACTAAAACCGTTGCTAAAGCGGAACATTTATAATTTGTATGGGTGAAACACGGTGAAATTTAAATGTGCGCAAAGCTAACTGTAACCCTATGAAAGAAACAAACTAGAAAGGAAATAGTTAAAGCCCGTTGTTAAGATCAAGTAGGTAGTTGGTTTTTCTAATAGGTACATGTTACCCCTTATTCATAAACGTTGCTTAAAGTTAACTAGTGATAAGCGATTGTTTAACCATACATTTACGACGTTTGCACGTCACTGAACTTTAACCAATGTTTATGAATAAATCCCTTAAACACTGTGGTGTTTATTCATAAACGATGATTAAAGTAAAGTAACGTTAAAACGTCAAAAATGTATGGTTAAAGAAACGCTAATCAATAGTTAATTTTAAACAAAGTTTATGAATAAGGCGGTTTTATGTTTAAAATTTATCAACGTTCGCAATCGCTTGCATCAATTGCTTGCATCTCGCAAACAGCCAGACCCGGAACAACTACCTGGCCCTACAATATTTGTTCCGTGCGGTAATCGAACCCATGACACTCAGCGCAGTAGTCGATCGCTAAGCCATTGCGCCATAGTCTGTATACCTATAATTATTGTCATTTCGGCTTTACTAATGAGCTTTCTATGTACCTATTCATTATTCTGCTGTTTTTCTTGAAGATCTAACACTTAAATGCATATCTATCTCTTTTGTACACAAGTGTGTGACTAACCTATAGGCGCTTGCTTGCTCGCTCACTTATTGTCCTACCCGACATCGTATGACCTAAATATACTAGGTACTACCCACATTGCAAATATTTATTTCAGTAATGTTTGCTTAGAAGTGATTTTTTTATTATTGAAATCTATTGGTGTTTATATAACTTAAATTGAATATAATTATATAAAAAATGACAGATACCTATCTAATAGTGACTAGTGTCTAACTGTTATTTATAAAAGTGCACGTCTGCGGGGACTGCATACAAAAGCAGACTTGTTTTATCATCAGGTGTGATTGACTTCTTACGATGTTAGATATTATTGACGTGGATGATTAATGATGAGATGATATGTTAAGCTCACAGTTGTTTGGTGTTCGATCATGTATAGGGTGGAGCCGTGACCGGGATTATTTGGTACACTGAACATAAGCGAGGTAGTGGTGTAGGTACCTACTTATTGCGACACGTAGGGAGCTAGCTACTACCTACAAGCGCTCCTTCACTCCTCAGCGGAAGATCTCTGGATGATCATAAGAATTAAAAATGGAACTCACAAGTCACATACCTAATACCTTATACTTAGGTACACAAAATAAAGCCTTTCCTGTTGTTAAAGATGAGTGAAGGCTTGCTGTGCGTAACTGTTGTTACTTTCCTGCTGTAACCTTAAATGTAACTGTCGCCAGGTTAACTTAATGAAAAAGAAACAAAAATATGTACCTAACCATGTAGGAAGGTACTTAATAAAAATAAAATTTCATGCGTTATTTAACTATGTATCATAAAAGTGGGTGCATGTGCAAGTGTGCATGTTGAAAGCAATATTTTGTATGTCCAGGCTGTGAGCGTCTCCAGCGCCTGCTGGGACTGCTGCCCCTCCTGTGCATGGACAACGAGCGCTGCAAGTACATGTACGTGGCGCCGGCGCTGGTGCAGCGCTGCGTGGACGCGCCGCGCCGCCCCAACGTCGTGCCCGAGCTGTGCAGGCAGCTGCTGTCCTACCTGCTCGTGCATCCAACGCTCACTCATCATGATAAAGGGTATGCCATTTTATTCAACAAACATGAGGTTGTGGTAGTTTAATGCCGCATTATTATTCAGGTCATTCCTTCTTTGTACAAATATAATATCTTATGTTTCTCTCACTATAGTGCAAAACAGTAGTTTGCCTGTATTGAATGAGGAAGCCGGCGTGACGTCACTCTAGCTAACACACACTACACGTTTCTCTGACAAACATTCCTTGAAGCTATTATGTAGGTATGTCTTAAATATTGAATCTACGAAAAAAAGTGCTTTCGCTGGGAACAAGTGTTGGAACAAACTCCCCAGCAGTTCCTACACCTGTATGTTCATTAAAAAAAAATACACATGATTTTATACAATAGGTACTATGTATGTTATGAAGGTAGTCTACGTTTAGTTGACTGCCTAAACCGTGTGAGACTATTTTCAAGGAATTATGAAGTGATCAATGTTTTTTCAATAAAAACTGAAATTAGGTGCAATCATTACCTACAATGCATTTTACCTACACTATGCATTCGTCGCCTAGTGGTTAAAACACCAGCCTCTCAAATATGAGTGTGCGGGTTCGATTCCAGGTCAGGCAAGTACCAATGTAACTTTTTAAAGTTATATGTACTTTCTAAGTATATCTTGGATACCAATGACTGAAGGTGATGGAAAACATCTTGAGGAAACCTGGACTTTAAGTTTGAAATCGCCCACCCGCATTGAGCAAGCGTGGTGATCGTGCTCAATCCTTCTCTGCATGAGAGGAGACCTGTGCCCAGCAGTGGGACGACAAAAAGTTGATGATGATGATGATTACCTACAAAGAACGTGGTCAATACTTAATACATGTGACTATTGCTTTTTACTTAGATGGTCCGTTATAATCAGTGATCGGAATAGGTAGTGATTTTTGGTACTTGCATCATAAATGTTCACAGAAAGACGTGGATAAGCCATTTTCCCGGAATATAATTCCGGATCCAAGTAAATATTGTTAATGTTGGTAGTGACATTATTACTCATTTCATTTACATTTTCTTTTTCTCGGTGGTAGGCCATAACATCGGCTGCCGGCAGAAGTTACCACCCACCAGACAAAGTCTTGCCGACAAGCGATTCGTCGTGTTCCGGCATGATGTCTGGTGAAGCCGTGCGGAGGACGGGTCTGAGCAGTTCTCTTCCAATGTGTGGCGGGTACGATGTGCCAAATGTTGTTGTGTCGGGAGTTTGGTCGGGGAGAGTCTCCAGATCAATCTCCCTCTAGCATAGCATTGGTTGGTCGTGTTGGTCTTGGGTTTAACATTGCATCACCTCGCTCAGCTGCCGTCATCCTTCCTATTTCTTAGTTTTCTAAGTGAAAAGGCTTAATAAACTAGTGCGCTTTACCATCAACGATTGCATCACTGCTTACCATCGGGCGGGATTGCAGTCAACCACTAGTTTATAATTATTAAAAAAAAAATTAAAGGAAGTTAACAAAAATAAACGAACTTATTATTTACTTGTTGAAAAATAAAAACAATCAAATTCCGATCGAAGCATTCATTAATACATTTGAATATTTTATTTTTAGCCTCTAATGATGGGTATGGCCAAATCAAACGGTTTTACGGCTTAATATAATTTATGCATATGTTTTTAAAATAATCAACCAATTCCGTATATCCAGAGGAATGTCCATATTAATATAGGTATACGTTTCCGATCAATGACCCCAATTCACTCTACCTATTCCGATCACTGGTTATAATTATGTGGTCCTAATATCGGTGTCATCACGTTCCAGGTTGAAGGACTGTCCCGGAGTGAAGCTGAAGTGCGTCCGCGGCAAGTACGACCTGCCGCATGTCATCAAACAGAAAGTGTAATAATTGTAGTTAGAGGTAGGTAGGTCTAGTAACTACTAAGTACTACTAGACTAGTTACTACTAGATACCTAGATTCTAGATACCTAGTTGGTATTTTGTACTAACAAAATACCAACTAGGTATCTAGAATAAAATCTTTGTTTTTTGTAGGTGGAGTAAAAATACATATAAAGGAAATAAAATACATAGCATGTTTAAATAAAACACCTGCATAGCATAATATGTACAAATCATAAAAGCGCACTCTGTACGCAGTATTTATTGGACTAGTATGATACACTTAACGTGTATATTTATTATATAAATTAAGTAAAATTGTAAATAGTACACTGTAGACTACCTACATTATTTCTCTCTCCTTCCCCTTACTATTCCATCCAAAGGTTGTCTGTAAAAGATCGCTCTTAGCGATAAGACCGCCCATTGTGTCACCCTTTGTAAAATTTTTATATTTATGTTTTTGTAATCTATATGGTGTACATAATAAAGAGTACTCTAAGCGCACTTTCTGTCACCGACGTTCGGTGTCCGACAGGTTCATGATTGTTCTTATTTATTAATACTTAGGTACCACCTATACGGCCAGCAACAGAACTCGATTAACATGTTACGAGTCGATATTGTAGCTTAAGGCATTTTAAAATTATTCTGTAGCAGGACATTAATATCTATACAATACAAAACTCATTGTAAGTTAACTGAACTGACCACTGAACAACTTGTTGGTTAATATTTGTAAACGTGTCCACAGCCTCCACAGACGTCAGTAATCTAAATCTTAGTTTAGACACCTTCTTCTTCAAATACAACACATGCAGTGCCAATCGTAGGTACACTTCTGTCAGTTTCAGCCTGTCTCTGTTCTCTTTGGCGGCTAAGTTGTTCTTTCCTGTTGCTGCCTGTTGGTGTCATCAGCGGTCATGTTTATAGGCACCACCTTCCGCATTCTCGGGTTGTTATTGAGTATTCTGCCTCCATTTGCCGAATGTCTGATACCCATTCCAGATCGTCGTTCAGGGATTCGGAGTTGTCCAGTTACGGGGGCCAAGACGCGGCCACTTTGCTACAGCTTCCGGTTTAGTCTGGGAATATTCCCGATAAAGGTATTCCAGTACTCTTCCATGTACGAGGGGTACAGAGCCAACAGTGGTTGTAACTGTGAACCACTCGAAGCGGGGAGGGGTCGCGGGAGGCGATTCTCTATCTACAGTCACCGCGTATGGAGTCCACAGAACCATGTTGACAACTTGTTCACTTGCATATGTCCTGTCCGTCTGATCTGGCAGGTTACTAATTGTAATTTAAGCTTCACAGTTTACTCCGGGCACTGAGCAGTTAACTGGTTAATATTTCTAGACCTGTCGACAGCGTCTACAAATCCGTTTGGGTCTAAGTTCCGCCACCTTTTTTTCCAGGTACGTCACCTGTAGAGCCAGACGCACCTCCCGTAATTTCCTCCTGTCTCGACTCTGCTTGGCGATGAAGTTGTTCTTTAACCTCTTCTTCCTGTAGGAGTCGTCACTGTCATCAGCGGTCCTATTTGATTGCACCGCCCTCCGCATTCTCGGGTTGTTGCAGCTTGTTGGGGATTATTACTGTTGGTATAGTAAATTTTACATTTTATTCCGGGCATTCAACAGTTAACTGGCTATTTGAAGACCTGTCGACAGCGTCCACAAATCTGTCTGGCTCTAAGTTCCGCCACCTTTTTTTTCAGGTACTTCACCTGTAGAGTCAGACGCATCTCCCGTAATTTGCTTCTGTCTCGGCTCTGCTTGGCAGCGAAGTTGTTTTTTTCTCTCTGCCTCCTGTAGCTGTCATCAGCGATCCTGTTTGACTGCACCGCCCTCCGCATTCTCGGGTTGTTTCCGAGAATGGTGCCACCATTTTTCTTTGCCACCGTTCGCATGGCATTCCTTTCGAAGATCTGGTACTCCAGATCCTCGTTGAGAGATTCGGTACAACAATCTGATACAGATCGCAAAGGTGCGGCTACATTTCTATGTGAATAGCGCCCGGCAGGATCGGGAGACATCCCCGATGGCACTGTTCTTGCAGCTTGTTGGGAATTATTACTGTTGGTATAGTAAACTTTACACTTTATTCCGGGCACTGAACAGTTAACTGGCTATTTGAAGACCTGTCGAGAGCGTCCAAAGATCCGTCTGGCTCTCAGTTCCGCCACCTTTTTTTTCAGGTACGTCACCTGTAGAGCCAGACGCACCTCCCGTAATTTCCTCCTGTCTCGACTCTGCTTGGCGATGAAGTTGTTCTTTAACCTCTTCTTCCTATAGGAGTCGTCACTGTCATCAGCGGTCCTATTTGATTGCACCGCCCTCCTCATTCTCGGGTTGTTGCAGCTTGTTGGGGATTATTACTGTTGGTATAGTAAACTTTACACTTTATTCCGGGCACTGAACAGCTATCTGGCTATTTGAAGACCTGTCGAGAGCTTCCAAAGATCTGTCTGGCTCTCAGTTCCGCCACCTTTTTTTTCAGGTACGTCACCTGTAGAGCCAGACGCACCTCCCGTAATTTCCTCCTGTCTCGACTCTGCTTGGCGATGAAGTTGTTCTTTAACCTCTTCTTCCTATAGGAGTCGTCACTGTCATCAGCGGTCCTATTTGATTGCACCGCCCTCCTCATTCTCGGGTTGTTGCAGCTTGTTGGGGATTATTACTGTTGGTATAGTAAACTTTACACTTTATTCCGGGCACTGAACAGCTATCTGGCTATTTGAAGACCTGTCGAGAGCGTCCAAAGATCTGTCTGGCTCTCAGTTTCGCCACCTTTTTTTTCAGGTACGTCACCTGTAGAGCCAGACGCACCTCCCGTAATTTCCTCCTGTCTCGACTCTGCTTGGCGATGAAGTTGTTCTTTAACCTCTTCTTCCTGTAGGAGTCGTCACTGTCATCAGCGGTCCTATTTGATTGCACCGCCCTCCGCATTCTCGGGTTGTTGCAGCTTGTTGGGGATTATTACTGTTGGTAAAGTAAATTTTACATTTTATTCCGGGCATTGAACAGTTAACTGGCTATTTGAAGACCTGTCGACAGCGTCCACAAATCTGTCTGGCTCTAAGTTCCGCCACCTTTTTTTTCAGATACTTCACCTGTAGAGTCAGACGCATCTCCCGTAATTTGCTTCTGTCTCGGCTCTGCTTGGCAGCGAAGTTGTTTTTTTCTCTCTGCCTTCTGTAGCTGTCATCAGCGATCCTGTTTGACTGCACCGTCCTCCGCATTCTCGGGTTGTTTCCGAGAATGGTGCCACCATTTTTCTTTGCCATCGTTCGCATGGCATTCCTTTCGAAGATCTGGTACTCCAGATCCTCGTTGAGAGATTCGGTACAACAATCTGATGCAGATCGCAAAGGTGCGGCTACATTTCTATGTGAATAGCGCCCGCCAGGATCGGGAGACATCCCCGATGGCACTGTTCTTGCAGCTTGTTGGGAATTATTACTGTTGTTATAGTAAACTTTACACTTTATTCCGGGCACTGAACAGCTATCTGGCTATTTGAAGACATGTCGAGAGCGTCCAAAGATCTGTCTGGCTCTCAGTTCCTTCCGCCACCTTTTTTTTCAGGTACGTCACCTGTAGAGCCAGACGCACCTCCCGTAATTTCCTCCTGTCTCGACTCTGCTTGGCGATGAAGTTGTTTTTAACCTCTTCTTCCTGTAGGAGTCGTCACTGTCATCAGCGGTCCTATTTGATTGCACCGCCCTCCGCATTCTCGGGTTGTTGCAGCTTGTTGGGGATTATTACTGTTGGTATAGTAAATTTTACATTTTATTCCGGGCATTGAACAGTTAACTGGCTATTTGAAGACCTGTCGACAGCGTCCACAAATCTGTCTGGCTCTAAGTTCCGCCACCTTTTTTTTCAGGTACTTTACCTGTAGAGTCAGACGCATCTCCCGTAATTTGCTTCTGTCTCGGCTCTGCTTGGCAGCGAAGTTGTTTATTTCTCTCTGCCTCCTGTAGCAGTCATCAGCAATCCTGTTTGACTGCACCGCCCTCCGCATTCTCGGGTCGTGTCCGAGAATGGTGCCACCATTTTTCTTTGCCACCGCTCGCATGGCATTCCTTTCGAAGATCTGGTACTCCAGATCTTCGTTGAGAGATTCGGTACAACAATCTGATACAGATCGCAAAGGTGCGGCTACATTTCTATGTGCATAGCGCCCGGCAGGATCGGGAAACATCCCCGATGGCACTGTTCTTGCAGCTTGTTGGGAATTATTACTGTTGGCACAGTAAACTTTACACTTTATTCCGGGCACTGAACAGCTATCTGGCTATTTGAAGACCTGTCGAGAGCTTCCAAAGATCTGTCTGGCTCTCAGTTCCGCCACCTTTTTTTTCAGGTACGTCACCTGTAGAGCCAGACGCACCTCCCGTAATTTCCTCCTGTCTCGACTCTGCTTGGCGATGAAGTTGTTCTTTAACCTCTTCTTCCTATAGGAGTCGTCACTGTCATCAGCGGTCCTATTTGATTGCACCGCCCTCCTCATTCTCGGGTTGTTGCAGCTTGTTGGGGATTATTACTGTTGGTATAGTAAACTTTACACTTTATTCCGGGCACTGAACAGCTATCTGGCTATTTGAAGACCTGTCGAGAGCTTCCAAAGATCTGTCTGGCTCTCAGTTCCGCCACCTTTTTTTTCAGGTACGTCACCTGTAGAGCCAGACGCACCTCCCGTAATTTCCTCCTGTCTCGACTCTGCTTGGCGATGAAGTTGTTCTTTAACCTCTTCTTCCTATAGGAGTCGTCACTGTCATCAGCGGTCCTATTTGATTGCACCGCCCTCCTCATTCTCGGGTTGTTGCAGCTTGTTGGGGATTATTACTGTTGGTATAGTAAACTTTACACTTTATTCCGGGCACTGAACAGCTATCTGGCTATTTGAAGACCTGTCGAGAGCGTCCAAAATCTGTCTGGCTCTCAGTTTCGCCACCTTTTTTTTCAGGTACGTCACCTGTAGAGCCAGACGCACCTCCCGTAATTTCCTCCTGTCTCGACTCTGCTTGGCGATGAAGTTGTTCTTTAACCTATTCTTCCTGTAGGAGTCGTCACTGTCATCAGCGGTCCTATTTGATTGCACCGCCCTCCGCATTCTCGGGTTGTTGCAGCTTGTTGGGGATTATTACTGTTGGTAAAGTAAATTTTACATTTTATTCCGGGCATTGAACAGTTAACTGGCTATTTGAAGACCTGTGGCAGCGTCCACAAATCTGTCTGGCTCTAAGTTCCGCCACCTTTTTTTTTCAGGTACTTCACCTGTAGAGTCAGACGCATCTCCCGTAATTTGCTTCTGTCTCGGCTCTGCTTGGCAGCGAAGTTGTTTTTTTCTCTCTGCCTCCTGTAGCTGTCATCAGCGATCCTGTTTGACTGCACCGCCCTTCGCATTCTCGGGTTGTTTCCGAGAATGGTGCCACGTTTTTCTTTGCCACCGCTCGCATGGCATTCCTTTCGAAGATCTGGTACTCCAGATCCTCGTTGAGAGATTCGGTACAACAATCTGATACAGATCGCAAAGGTGCGGCTACATTTCTATGTGAATAGCGCCCGGCAGGATCGGGAGACATCCCCGATGGCACTGTTCTTGCAGCTTGTTGGGAATTATTACTGTTGGTATAGTAAACTTTACACTTTATTCCGGGCACTGAACAGTTAACTGGCTATTTAAAGACCTGTCGAGAGCGTCCAAAGATCAGTCTGGCTCTCAGTTCCGCCACACGTCACCTGTAGAGCCAGACGCACCTCCCGTTATTTCCTCCTGTCGCGACTCTGCTTGGCGATGAAGTTGTTCTTTAGCCTCTTCTTCCTATAGGAGTCGTCACTGTCATCAGCGGTCCTATTTGATTGCACCGCCCTCCTTATTCTCGGGTTGTTGCAGCTTGTTGGGGATTATTACTGTTGGTATAGTAAACTTTACACTTTATTCCGGGCACTGAACAGCTATCTGGCTATTTGAAGACCTGTCGAGAGCTTCCAAAGATCTGTCTGGCTCTCAGTTCCGCCACCTTTTTTTTCAGGTACGTCACCTGTAGAGCCAGACGCACCTCCCGTAATTTCCTCCTGTCTCGACTCTGCTTGGCGATGAAGTTGTTCTTTAACCTCTTCTTCCTATAGGAGTCGTCACTGTCATCAGTGGTCCTATTTGATTGCACCGCTCTCCTCATTCTCGGGTTGTTGCAGCTTGTTGGGGATTATTACTGTTGGTATAGTAAACTTTACACTCCATTCCGGGCACTGAACAGCTATCTGGCTATTTGAAGACCTGTCGAGAGCTTCCAAAGATCTGTCTGGCTCTCAGTTTCGCCACCTTTTTTTTCAGGTACGTCACCTGTAGAGCCAGACGCACCTCCCGTAATTTCCTCCTGTCTCGACTCTGCTTGGCGATGAAGTTGTTCTTTAGCCTCTTCTTCCTATAGGAGTCGTCACTGTCATCAGCGGTCCTATTTGATTGCACCGCCCTCCTTATTCTCGGGTTGTTGCAGCTTGTTGGGGATTATTACTGTTGGTATAGTAAACTTTACACTTTATTCCGGGCACTGAACAGCTATCTGGCTATTTGAAGACCTGTCGAGAGCGTCCAAAGATCTGTCTGGCTCTCAGTTCCGCCACCTTTTTTTTCAGGTACGTCACCTGTAGAGCCAGACGCACCTCCCGTAATTTCCTCCTGTCTCGACTCTGCTTGGCGATGAAGTTGTTCTTTAACCTCTTCTTCCTGTAGGAGTCGTCACTGTCATCAGCGGTCCTATTTGATTGCACCGCCCTCCTCATTCTCGGGTTGTTGCAGCTTGTTGGGGATTATTACTGTTGGTAAAGTAAATTTTACATTTTATTCCGGGCATTGAACAGTTAACTGGCTATTTGAAGACCTGTGACAGCGTCCACAAATCTGTCTGGCTCTAAGTTCCGCCACCTTTTTTTTCAGGTACTTCACCTGTAGAGTCAGACGCATCTCCCGTAATTTGCTTCTGTCTCGGCTCTGCTTGGCAGCGATGTTGTTTTTTTCTCTCTGCCTCCTGTAGCTGTCATCAGCGATCCTGTTTGACTGCACCGCCCTTCGCATTCTCGGGTTGTTTCCGAGAATGGTGCCACATTTTTCTTTGCCACCGCTCGCATGGCAT
Organism: Sesamia nonagrioides; assembly: GCA_017933935.1. Classification (NCBI taxonomy): domain Eukaryota; kingdom Metazoa; phylum Arthropoda; class Insecta; order Lepidoptera; family Noctuidae; genus Sesamia; species Sesamia nonagrioides. The sequence continues at coordinate 312,085 of JADWQK010001703.1, forward strand.
TCCTTTCGAAGATATGGTACTCCAGATCCTCGTTGAGAGATTCGGTACAACAATCTGATACAGATCGCAAAGGTGCGGCTACATTTCTATGTGAATAGTGCCCGGCAGGATCGGGAGACATCCCCGATGGCACTGTTCTTGCAGCTTGTTGGGAATTATTACTGTTGGTATAGTAAACTTTACACTTTATTCCGGGCACTGAACAGTTAACTGGCTATTTGAAGACCTGTCGAGAGCTTCCAAAGATCTGTCTGGCTCTCAGTTCCGCCACCTTTTTTTTCAGGTACGTCACCTGTAGAGCCAGACGCACCTCCCGTAATTTCCTCCTGTCTCGACTCTGCTTGGCGATGAAGTTGTTCTTTAACCTCTTCTTCCTATAGGAGTCGTCACTGTCATCAGCGGTCCTATTTGATTGCACCGCCCTCCTCATTCTCGGGTTGTTGCAGCTTGTTGGGGATTATTACTGTTGGTATAGTAAACTTTACACTTTATTCCGGGCACTGAACAGCTATCTGGCTATTTGAAGACCTGTCGAGAGCTTCCAAAGATCTGTCTGGCTCTCAGTTCGCCACCTTTTTTTTCAGGTACGTCACCTGTAGAGCCAGACGCACCTCCCGTAATTTCCTCCTGTCTCGACTCTGCTTGGCGATGAAGTTGTTCTTTAACCTCTTCTTCCTATAGGAGTCGTCACTGTCATCAGCGGTCCTATTTGATTGCACCGCCCTCCTCATTCTCGGGTTGTTGCAGCTTGTTGGGGATTATTACTGTTGGTATAGTAAACTTTACACTTTATTCCGGGCACTGAACAGCTATCTGGCTATTTGAAGACCTGTCGAGAGCGTCCAAAAATCTGTCTGGCTCTCAGTTTCGCCACCTTTTTTTTCAGGTACGTCACCTGTAGAGCCAGACGCACCTCCCGTAATTTCCTCCTGTCTCGACTCTGCTTGGCGATGAAGTTGTTCTTTAACCTCTTCTTCCTGTAGGAGTCGTCACTGTCATCAGCGGTCCTATTTGATTGCACCGCCCTCCTCATTCTCGGGTTGTTGCAGCTTGTTGGGGATTATTACTGTTGGTAAAGTAAATTTTACATTTTATTCCGGGCATTGAACAGTTAACTGGCTATTTGAAGACCTGTGACAGCGTCCACAAATCTGTCTGGCTCTAAGTTCCGCCACCTTTTTTTTCAGGTACTTCACCTGTAGAGTCAGACGCATCTCCCGTAATTTGCTTCTGTCTCGGCTCTGCTTGGCAGCGATGTTGTTTTTTTCTCTCTGCCTCCTGTAGCTGTCATCAGCGATCCTGTTTGACTGCACCGCCCTCCGCATTCTCGGGTTGTTTCCGAGAATGGTGCCACCATTTTTCTTTGCCATCGTTCGCATGGCATTCCTTTCGAAGATCTGGTACTCCAGATCCTCGTTGAGAGATTCGGTACAACAATCTGATACAGATCGCAAAGGTGCGGCTACATTTCTATGTGAATAGCGCCCGGCAGGATCGGGAGACATCCCCGATGGCACTGTTCTTGCAGCTTGTTGGGAATTATTACTGTTGGTATAGTAAACTTTACACTTTATTCCGGGCACTGAACAGCTATCTGGCTATTTGAAGACCTGTCGAGAGCGTCCAAAGATCTGTCTGGCTCTCAGTTCCGCCACCTTTTTTTTCAGGTACGTCACCTGTAGAGCCAGACGCACCTCCCGTAATTTCCTCCTGTCTCGACTCTGCTTGGCGATGAAGTTGTTTTTAACCTCTTCTTCTTGTAGGAGTCGTCACTGTCATCAGCGGTCCTATTTGATTGCACCGCCCTCCGCATTCTCGGGTTGTTGCAGCTTGTTGGGGATTATTACTATTGGTATAGTAAATTTTACAATTTATTCCGGGCATTGAACAGTTAACTGGCTATTTGAAGACCTGTCGACAGCGTCCACAAATCTGTCTGGCTCTAAGTTCCGCCACCTTTTTTTTCAGGTACTTCACCTGTAGAGTCAGACGCATCTCCCGTAATTTGCTTCTGTCTCGGCTCTGCTTGGCCGCGAAGTTGTTTTTTTCTCTCTGCCTCCTGTAGCAGTCATCAGCGATCCTGTTTGACTGCACCGCCCTCCGCATTCTCGGGTTGTGTCCGAGAATGGTGCCACCATTTTTCTTTGCCACCGCTCGCATGGCATTCCTTTCGAAGATCTGGTACTCCAGATCTTCGTTGAGAGATTCGGTACAACAATCTGATACAGATCGCAAAGGTGCGGCTACATTTCTATGTGCATAGCGCCCGGCAGGATCGGGAAACATCCCCGATGGCACTGTTCTTGCAGCTTGTTGGGAATTATTACTGTTGGCACAGTAAACTTTACACTTTATTCCGGGCACTGAACAGCTATCTGGCTATTTGAAGACCTGTCGAGAGCTTCCAAAGATCTGTCTGGCTCTCAGTTCCGCCACCTTTTTTTTCAGGTACGTCACCTGTAGAGCCAGACGCACCTCCCGTAATTTCCTCCTGTCTCGACTCTGCTTGGCGATGAAGTTGTTCTTTAACCTCTTCTTCCTATAGGAGTCGTCACTGTCATCAGCGGTCCTATTTGATTGCACCGCCCTCCTCATTCTCGGGTTGTTGCAGCTTGTTGGGGATTATTACTGTTGGTATAGTAAACTTTACACTTTATTCCGGGCACTGAACAGCTATCTGGCTATTTGAAGACCTGTCGAGAGCTTCCAAAGATCTGTCTGGCTCTCAGTTCCGCCACCTTTTTTTTCAGGTACGTCACCTGTAGAGCCAGACGCACCTCCCGTAATTTCCTCCTGTCTCGACTCTGCTTGGCGATGAAGTTGTTCTTTAACCTCTTCTTCCTATAGGAGTCGTCACTGTCATCAGCGGTCCTATTTGATTGCACCGCCCTCCTCATTCTCGGGTTGTTGCAGCTTGTTGGGGATTATTACTGTTGGTATAGTAAACTTTACACTTTATTCCGGGCACTGAACAGCTATCTGGCTATTTGAAGACCTGTCGAGAGCGTCCAAAAATCTGTCTGGCTCTCAGTTTCGCCACCTTTTTTTTCAGGTACGTCACCTGTAGAGCCAGACGCACCTCCCGTAATTTCCTCCTGTCTCGACTCTGCTTGGCGATGAAGTTGTTCTTTAACCTCTTCTTCCTGTAGGAGTCGTCACTGTCATCAGCGGTCCTATTTGATTGCACCGCCCTCCTCATTCTCGGGTTGTTGCAGCTTGTTGGGGATTATTACTGTTGGTAAAGTAAATTTTACATTTTATTCCGGGCATTGAACAGTTAACTGGCTATTTGAAGACCTGTGACAGCGTCCACAAATCTGTCTGGCTCTAAGTTCCGCCACCTTTTTTTTCAGGTACTTCACCTGTAGAGTCAGACGCATCTCCCGTAATTTGCTTCTGTCTCGGCTCTGCTTGGCAGCGAAGTTGTTTTTTTCTCTCTGCCTCCTGTAGCTGTCATCAGCGATCCTGTTTGACTGCACCGCCCTCCGCATTCTCGGGTTGTTTCCGAGAATGGTGCCACCATTTTTCTTTGCCATCGTTCGCATGGCATTCCTTTCGAAGATCTGGTACTCCAGATCCTCGTTGAGAGATTCGGTACAACAATCTGATACAGATCGCAAAGGTGCGGCTACATTTCTATGTGAATAGCGCCCGGCAGGATCGGGAGACATCCCCGATGGCACTGTTCTTGCAGCTTGTTGGGAATTATTACTGTTGGTATAGTAAACTTTACACTTTATTCCGGGCACTGAACAGCTATCTGGCTATTTGAAGACCTGTCGAGAGCGTCCAAAGATCTGTCTGGCTCTCAGTTCCGCCACCTTTTTTTTCAGGTACGTCACCTGTAGAGCCAGACGCACCTCCCGTAATTTCCTCCTGTCTCGACTCTGCTTGGCGATGAAGTTGTTTTTAACCTCTTCTTCTTGTAGGAGTCGTCACTGTCATCAGCGGTCCTATTTGATTGCACCGCCCTCCGCATTCTCGGGTTGTTGCAGCTTGTTGGGGATTATTACTATTGGTATAGTAAATTTTACAATTTATTCCGGGCATTGAACAGTTAACTGGCTATTTGAAGACCTGTCGACAGCGTCCACAAATCTGTCTGGCTCTAAGTTCCGCCACCTTTTTTTTCAGGTACTTCACCTGTAGAGTCAGACGCATCTCCCGTAATTTGCTTCTGTCTCGGCTCTGCTTGGCCGCGAAGTTGTTTTTTTCTCTCTGCCTCTTGTAGCAGTCATCAGCGATCCTGTTTGACTGCACCGCCCTCCGCATTCTCGGGTTGTGTCCGAGAATGGTGCCACCATTTTTCTTTGCCACCGCTCGCATGGCATTCCTTTCGAAGATCTGGTACTCCAGATCTTCGTTGAGAGATTCGGTACAACAATCTGATACAGATCGCAAAGGTGCGGCTACATTTCTATGTGCATAGCGCCCGGCAGGATCGGGAAACATCCCCGATGGCACTGTTCTTGCAGCTTGTTGGGAATTATTACTGTTGGCACAGTAAACTTTACACTTTATTCCGGGCACTGAACAGTTAACTGGCTATTTGAAGACCTGTCGAGAGCGTCCAAAGATCTGTCTGGCTCTCAGTTCCGCCACCTTTTTTTTCAGGTACGTCACCTGTAGAGCCAGATGCACCTCCCGTAATTTCCTCCTGTCTCGACTCTGCTTGGCGATGAAGTTGTTCTTTAACCTCTTCTTCCTATAGGAGTCGTCACTGTCATCAGCGGTCCTATTTGATTGCACCGCCCTCCGCATTCTCGGGTTGTTGCAGCTTGTTGGGGATTATTACTGTTGGTATAGTAAATTTTACATTTTATTCCGGGCATTGAACAGTTAACTAGCTATTTGAAGACCTGTCGACAGCGTCCACAAATCTGTCTGGCTCTAAGTTCCGCCACCTTTTTTTTCAGGTACTTCACCTGTAGAGTCAGACGCATCTCCCGTAATTTGCTTCTGTCTCGGCTCTGCTTGGTAGCGAAGTTGTTTTTTCTCTCTGCCTCCTGTAGCAGTCATCAGCGGTCCTGTTTGACTGCACCGCCCTCCGCATTCTCGAGTCCGAGAATGGTGCCGCCATTTTTCTCCGGCATCGCTCGCATGGCATCCCTTTCGAAGATCTGATATTCGAGATCCTCGCTCAGAGATTCGGTATCACGAAATTTTGATGAAGATGGTGAAGGTGCATTCTTGGATTGTTATCGAGTAAGCTGCCTCCGTTCTCCTCTGCCATAGCTCGTAGAGTATCTCTTTCAAAAGTCTGGTATTTCAGATCGTCGTTGAAGAGTTTGAAGTCATAGAATTCCGGTAAAGAAGGCGCTACTTAGCCACAGCTTCTGGATGATTCAGGGATTATCCCCGATGGCACTGCATGTGCAGCATATTGATTATAAGGAATTCAGATTAGTATTATGAAGCAGACAGTGTTTGTAACTGAGAAGCGCTAGAAGCGGGGAGGGGCGATTCTCTCTCTACAGTCACCGCGTGCGTTATTTAAGTCTAATGGTAGGATTTCCGGCGCGTATGGAGTCCACAGAGCTATGTTGACAACTTTTTTACTTGAACGTGGAAATCACGAATATCTCTGTCCCCCGTCCGCCTGTTGAGCGGGAAAACATTTCTGTTTAGCAATTCTTAAAAGCGTTCTATTACCTACAAGACAATACTGTAAAAACCTACCAACAATCTTGTTTAAAGAAGTATATTTTTAGACTTGTAGATATTAATTCTGATGTTGTTCATAAAAAATACTTTGTTACAACTTCTTCAACATAGAAAATCATGGCACATTCTGAGAGACAGTCAACGACTCTCCGTTCCGTCTTACAAGATTACCTATGAGTTTCGTGCTTAGTAGAGCAATCAATAAGCACTTGTTTAACAATTTCTTTTTGAAACTTAGATAGTTACGATTTTCAAATGAAGAAGAAAATATTACAACCTGTAATATACAAAACGCTGGTTAAGACCGAGTTGGATTTGCGCATCGACTGTTCAGTTACAATTCTGATGATTTCTGCAAAAGTGTGCTATTAGCAGACATCGATTTAATTTTCCTGTAATCTGCACAAACTTTTATCACATAGTATGATTAAATTTCAGTGTTTTTTTTTTCATCAGAAATGTTATTTCATTATATTAAGTATATCAGCCATTGTACCACTTGCTGAGAGAAGCATTTGCCAAACAAATGATACAAAACATTTACATACTTTTATAGTTGTTTGTGAAATATATACATAATACATTGATATAGGTACATAAATATATATGTATACTAAACGTTGTTTAAAAAAATATTGTCAATAATGTTTTGATGAAACGTCAGTGAACTTGAAGACCTGTAAGTTTAGATAAATAGTTGGTCATGTTGAAGATGGCTGATCTCGGACCCAGACAAAATTGCAGAAACTAATTACAGGTGTCGACCTAAATACAGGTTGACACCTGTTATAAGTCTGTGCGATTAAAACTCGTACTATAGATATATTTAAGTATTAGTTAAGTTAGGGTGTAAGTAATTTTGTTATTATAGTCTTGGCTTGTAAACTGTAATTGTTGCCTCGTTGTAACTTTTAGCAGTCACACACAACTGATGGATTAAAGTATAATATAATGAATTTCTGTTCCTTTTTTTTTTATTTCCTACCTATTTCCTAGGTTCAAGAGAATTTGTGAATCATCATAATTTAGCTGAATATTAAACCTAAATTTTAGGTCCTACCTAAAATTTAGTTTCAATATTCAGATAAATTTTATTAAACTCACAGTGAAACAAAATCTAATTGTACTACAATATTTTATTGTTGTTTGATTAGATTTTGTATCACCTTTTTAAATCTATAGGTACTAATATATTATAAAGCTGAAGAGTTTGTTTGTTTGTTTGTTTGTTTGTTTGTTCGCGCTAATCTCTGGAACTACTGGTCCGATTCGAAAAATTCTTTTTGCTTTGGATAGCCCATTAACACAGGAAGGCTTTAGGCTATCATCATCACGCTGCGATGCATAACTAACTCCACGCGAACGAAGTCGCTGGCGGCCGCTAGTTAAATATATTTCTGAAAATCATTAGAAAGAATCAATTGTCAAACTATTATCTAATAACTTTTCTTCTTTGAAGTTACTCTATTAATGTTTTTAGAAAGGCCCCTAGTGGTACTTACTAGTACGAATTAAACCAATTATTTGGAAAACCTAAAATATTAGAAATTAATATTTCATATTAAAAAACTGCTGGTTTTTTATTTATTTTCGTTGTGTATATACAAATACCTAAACGGATACCAAGTTTGAACTTTCTAGGTAATCTGGAAGTGTTTTTGGTCTAAGTGTTTGTCAGTCAGTCAGAAAAATGACGATTTTTGGACGTTATTATCTAAATAGGTAACTAAAATTTGATGCGTTTAAGATAAATAGAGTTTGATTAGGAAGAGGTGAAGAGTGGCTCCAAATAGTTCATGTAAATATACACACGGTGCTGCTCGCTCACTTGAACTTGGCTGACACGCTGCCGCTTGTATAAATGAACAACAAGTCTTAAAAAAAATCACAACAAATCCTTCTCCTTTATTGAACTTAGTTAAAAACGCTTTGACACGTCAGCAACTTAATGTAGATCCCTTTTATTTGTCTTCATACAAAACTTGTACCAAACTTCAAATAAGTACATATTTGTATGACCTGCAATTAGTTGCGTCAGCGATGCCCGGAGCATCGCTGACTTTATATGTTTGTAAAGACATCCGCGGTACATGAGAAATTCCTAATGTGGGTCAAGGTTTTTTTCAATAATAAACATTGATAGTGTTTGTAAGCACTTCACGACACAAATTAACCTCTACCTACATTGTTTCTAGTGCTTTGATCTATCACAAGCCTATTGTTATAATTATTTACAGAGTAGTGCACATTGAATAATTATTCTAAATAGGGGACATGCAAGCGTCGGCACACATGCGCGAAGGACACCTAAGAGATTTGGTGCACCGATTACATAGGATTATATAGGAAATTGAATATGACTGTCAAATATAGCGGTCTACCGAAATCTGCGTCTAACTGCAGCTGCGACTGCAGTCACGCAAAATGGAACCTAATAACTGTGTCTGTAAGCTCCATATCTGTTTGATGTGTAGTCGTACAATAATATTTGCAAGGGTTTGTCGCGCGCCTGTCATTTGAAATCCTTCCGCGTGGACACGGAATCGGTATGGTCCACAAAAAAGATGTTGTGTTACATATTTTGAGGAAAGGTAACTGTACTTTTGATTTTGAGTGTTTATTTGTTATTACATGTTCAAATTGTTAGCGGCGGTCGAAACGCAACACTGTTGGGATGTTGTCATCTTAGGATGGTGTTATATTTCAATTTACTTACGTATTCTTCTCTATAACAAAACAGAAGGTACATAATGATGATACTAATTTCCCGAATAAACATGAAAGAGTTTTCGTTTCGTGGTCAAAGACGAAATCGATTATTACAAAAAAAAAAAAACACTTTACTAATTCCTTAAACTCCAACAAGTTCCAAGTTATTATATTTATTGCAATGGTTATAACTTTAATACTAGTTTTTCATTATTATAAATATAAACTAGTGCTTGACCGCAATCCCTCCTGATGGTAAGCACTGATGCAATCGGCGATGATAAAGCGTGCAAACTAGCGTACGGCTAGCTTTGAAGACACTTAAATTGTAGTCAGACGGAAACACCGCCGCCGGCAAATTGTTCCACTTCACACACTTGATGTACGCGGTATAAAAGACGAGGTGAAACGCTTCGTCCGGATCGTAGTAGTGTCAACAACGTAAGGATGGATACTAGCTGTACGACGGGTCATCCAATGATGAAACGGAGATGGTGAAATTAAGTCATGCAATTCTCTCACACACTCTCCAAAATGCATCCTATAGAGGCCGTTTAGAATTAAATATGAATCGCCAATTAGCCTCTTCGCATGCCTTTCCAGCGAATCTAAAGTTGCCAGGTGGTATTTTGCAGCACCAGCCCAATTGTGGCAGCAGTACTCCACTTATGAACGGACCTGTGCTTTTTATAGCTTTAGAAGCTATCCTGGTGTGAAGTACCGCTGGACCTTTTGCAATAAAGCCAATTTTCCTGACAGCCACCTTAAGTTTAAGTTCGAGGAGATCTCAACTCCCAAAAGCCAAGAGCCAAGGTGTTTTGGCGGCGTTGAATGTAACAAGATTGGCTTCATCCTATTCTGTAGTGCAACATTCGTACGCTCTACCATAGCCTCTCTTTCGGACCAGATGGATTCCTCAGTAGCCCGAGCACCCGGCAGGTATCTCTTCACAACGGTGCTGTCATCTGCATACCTAAGGATACCGTGCATCAAGAACAGAGTTGCAGAGAGAACAGACCTCTGAGGAATACCTTTAACAGCAACTCAGAGGGACCGTTCAGTCAGGATGTCTTTTACCCAGCCAGTCGAGCCAGGGGAAATGCCGTACGCAGGAAGCTTACTTAAAAGCCCAACGTGCAATACCTATCGAAGGCCTTCGAGACCTCTAGGGAGACGGCAATCGCTTACCCATTTCTTTCGAGGGCCTCGCCTCACAGGTGAGTGATATATACACTAGTAAGTCCCCAGTAACTGCTCAGGATCGAGCTTGTTAGCGTGCCATGAAGGAGGCCTATGTCCAGCAGTGGACGAGTAGGGGCTGATGATGATGAAGTCCCCAGTTGACCGATTGCGGCGAAACCCGTACTGTCAGTCACTAAGGAGATCGTTACCTTCCACGTATGCCTAGAGGTGCAAGTTCAATACATGCTTGATAATCTTGCAGAGTATGGAGGTTATTGAAATCGGCCGATAGTTGGTACGATCGACATGACTACCCTTTTTGGGCACGGGCGAACGTTGGCAAGCTTCCAGGACTAAGGCTTTATACGGCATATTAATATAGGAGACAAACCTTGAGAATAATCACTGATATACCACCTGGACCACTAGCCTTATTCACACCGACGACTTTATACTCTCAAAACCTCTTTGATCCTAATAAGAACCTCCGGCACTAAAGTATCGCAGTGAGGTAAATTCGGTGGAGTAGGACTGTTAGTATCAAGATGCGAGTTGTGGTCAAAGAGAGATGCAAAGAAACCTGCTTTCTCTCTCGCCGTATGAGGCGATGTTCCATCAGACTTAACCAGCGGAGGCAGTTTGGGCCGAAATAAGTTCGCTGCGACCGATTTGGCAAGGGACCAGAAAGATTTCTACTCCCGGACAGCTGTGCAGAGAGTTTGTTGCTAATATGAGTAATGCGGTCGAAGCAAACTTTCTTAAGCGCCTTTTTGTAGGACTTGGCACCACGAGCGTCATCCTAGGTGAGAAAATCCGCGTGCTTGCGCTGATCAGCTTGAACACAGTCGGCGTTGAACCCCATAGCTTGAAGCACCACATCGGATATAGCGTCCGCATAGTTCGACAGATTGTCAGAAGAGAAGTAGACATGCTGCCAAGAATAACACGCAAAAAGTGGCGCATCTCATCCCGATCTGCTTATTTGCCACATTTGCCGTTCACCACTTGAGTCACATCTGGTGGGCAGAAGGACGATACAAACTTCACAACAGACCAGACAGTGTTCTAAAGTTCCAAACAGTGAGGAAACTATACAACAGATCTGTCCGGATCAGTGGTCAGCAGAAGGTCCGGACAATTAGCGGTGTGACCTACTACATCAGGCACTCTAGTCGCTTGTCCTACCAGCTGGGAAAGGCCCATTGATAGCGCAAATTTTCGCGCTTCGTTCCCAGCGTTGTCGGTCCTCTGGTATGGGAAAAGCCAGTCTTGGTGGCAAGCGTTGACGTTCCCCAGTGTGACGCACTGTGGGTCAGAGTGCCGGTGCAGCGCATTGTCAGCGGCCACACTGAGGTGGTCTAACAGTCGAGATGTCTCCTGGTCACCGTTGTGCAATTGGTGGCTGGCACACTACTTTGCCCCCAACTTCCTGCGGTCACCATAACATTTGGCGCATCCGTACGGTTTCACCAGACATCATGCCGGAACACAATGAATCGCTTGAGGGCAAGTAAATAATATTAATAATTCTCAGTTTTTTATATTTGTGTGTAGGTCGTATGTAGACATTCAACACAATGTAAATTGTTTTTAGAATGAAATAAATGAAATGAAATGAATGAAAAGTCATCGTCCGGTCATTTTTGTTTTACTTTAGAACTGTTAACACAAACACTTGTGCACTTTAATATCTCTTACGAACTTTGCTAATCTCATTGAGAACGGCCACGATGACCTTTTTTTATTTTATTACATGCCACATCCTTAGTTAGTATATTGTATTAATAATATTTGCACCAACGACAGTCCCATTTGTGGTTCGGGAGAATAATGTTTAAACAAGTTCTAATCTGACATATTTTTGTAGAAATATTAGGATATCTTTATATTTAAAATTCATCTTCTATATTAATTATTTACATTTCTGCCAACCACACATTATCAAAAGGGTTGTGATGAGTCAGCACACTGACCACAACTGCACATAGTTCTCGTAATTCATTCGGCCTTCCCCATTCACACTTGTGTCCATTGTGTCATTGTATTGTCCAACACGTGTGACTTGATGTGTCTATTTACTCAAAAATCTACCTTTATCGCTTTCAGATCGAATTTGACTGGATGGATAGCATCTAAAGATTTGCATTAAACATGAACATAATGGCTAAATGGTCCTTGTAGCCGCAATTTTTGTTGCATTTATAAACAGCTATTGTTGAATAAGAGTCAAAATGACAGATGGGCGGAATAGCTTCCTAATATTCTCCGCTTGAATAAACTAACCACAATTTATTTATACACCTAACTTTCGACGACGACGGCTAATTTTCGAAGCAATTTTAACCATTAAACCTTATCCAATTTAATACCTTAAATACATTGTTGATTTAATATAGATCAGAATCGCCCTTTACAGCATATGACTTAAATACCTATTTTCGAAAATATTACAGATTTAAAAATTGCAGGGTGTCGCGTTTGCGGCGGTACACGGCGCGGCGTTTGCGGCGCTAAAATACAACGTTCAGTTTTTCTGTAGAGTATTTTTATGTAGTATCAGCATTGCACCCGTGCGAAGCCGGAGAGGGTCGCTAGTATAAATTAAATCTAAAGATAACATGAATAATAATAATTAATAGCTGGCCCTTTACGAGTTCTCCAGAAATTCAATATTTTGAACAAATACGACAGAACTAAAGCAAATCATAACAGATCCTTCTGTAAAAATATGAGTTTTGTATGAAAGGCAAACAGTCGCTGTGTAATGTTCGCAAGAGATTGGTATTGTGTTAGATTTTCTAAATCTTAGAGTTTAGTTTGAGACCACAATGATTTTTTTTGTTCTATCCCGACGTCAGATTTGCGCAATGTTTCCGTTTCGAAAATAATAAAAAATGTTTTTCTTGAGACTTACTTTATTTAAATCACTCTTCTCTGTGTGAAAATGATCTACCTACTCTAAGTGCGGGCTTAGGCCTTTCTTTTTTTATTGGGATGGGTAATCATAAAATGACATCTCCCGCTCTGGGCGGAGCGGACTTTTACTGACTAAAACCCACCCGTGTTTCTTCACTTGCCTGTGCGACGGCTAGGGCCACGGTTTCTTGTTTGACCAACCCGTAACCCTGACTCAGGAAGCATCGGACTTCGTGGACCCCGTCACGATGTGCTGATATCTGTTTGACACGCGCGTGATACACAACGTGCCGCGCGCTGTCGACTCGGGCCTGGTCCTTATCGGGCGGCGAGCTGCGGGCCTGCGGGCTTAGGTCTCATAGTGACTTAAAGAGATTTTAAGGTACCTACTGTATAACAAAAATTAAGTTTAGGTCATGAAAAATCTTTAAGTATTGCCATTAGTTTAGGAGTGACTGTGAATGTCGTTTCTGCCATTAAATCTTTGATTGATTTTCATGATCTTGCAACTTGAATCTCTAGCTAGGGACTCAAGTTTTGGTCCATCCCTGAAAAAATAAGCTATTTTTATCATTACCACTAGTTATTAATGTTATTCTTACACAAATATGATTTACAGCGTTTCCCAGAACAGTAAAGCTGGTTGGTAACTCTTGCCCATTGAATTTGCTGTCCCCGGTTTTTTCTCGGCTATTACGATTGCAACAAGAGTCATGCTGTCAGAAAGGAATCGTTTTAAGTCCGTGTCCGTCATCTGTGGACAATGCCCACTATTAGCAGGTTATATTTCGCATAAGAGCAGGTACTGTCGTGTGGACACGGACTGTGGTCCAAGTAATGCTGTGGTCGTCCTCATATTAAGTTTACCATTGTAAACCTTAGCTTTGCATTTTAACTTTTGCTTTCACTGCTCATACATACATATTTCTCAATCTTATTATCCTCATAGACTTATGTAAACTATTATGAGCAAAAGTATTACATATTTACATGATATTCTTCATTTGTTTTGCAAGCTAGGCTAGTAATAAAAGAAATATATAAAATATGCTTTTTAAATACAAATAACAAGTTGGGGAAAATATGCGGTACATATATGTAAAATGGTCAACGCTCAGCTTATAATGCTCTAACGAGGCAAAGCCACAGCGCTTCAATCTTCAGAGTTCATTAATTATAATAATTGACAATAGTCCTAAATCAGTGCACAAGATACTAATAAATCAACATTCAAAATAAGTAATAAGTAAAATAGACATTACAAAATGATTGTGTAAACTTGAAATATCTGATGTGACAACTCCTAAAATCATAAATATCTAAATACGCTCAGGGCCTGTAGACAAAGTAACATCGCTTCATAGTAGAGGTGGTTAATATAGCGCATAGCGCCATTCTATAGCACGCTATTTTTTCATAGCGCATAGCGCACGCTATGTAGATGGACGTTAAGACGCTATGACGCTATAACGCTATTTAAGCTATGAATGAAATTGATCTAACGACTCGCACAGCGCGCGCCTGCTCTCCGCGGGCGCTGCCCGCTATCTGCGCTATGCGCTATGAAAAAATAGCGTGCTATGCGCTATACGGGCAGTCAGTAATCGCGTGAGCGCTGTGGACTATAAATGTATGTTTGTTGTCGGAGCACGCTATTTTCATCGCGCGCGATCTTAATTGTTAGTGTAAATATTAGTATAAAGTTCTGTTGAAAAACGAACCAGTGACGATTATTTAGTGTCTGCAAAGTTATTATTAGTGTGTGTAAATATTAATATATAATTCTGTTGCAAAACGAACTACTGGATATTATTTAGTGTGTACTCTATGTAAAAATGTCTAATCGCAAAGGTGGTGGTTTGCCAATCTGGAACTTTTTTGAAAAATCTGCAGACGGCAGCAGTCAGTTGTCCTTTAAATTTATTTTTTCGAAATCAGGATATATTATCAGTAATCGAGGAACACGGTTGTCTACTACAAAAGTAGTTCAACTAATGTTTTTAAATGTAAATAAAATATAAATTAAAGAAGAACTACTGTATATATCTGTGTATAATGTAAATAGTTGTTTTTTTGTATATATACAATCAATGAACTTTTAAATACGCCTATATTTGATTTACGATTTATTAAAATTAATGTTAGAATAACCTTTACCAATTATAGACAGTCCTAAGCCCGAAAAGTATGAAAGAGAGTTCATAGATATCTTTTTATATTGCTTTTATTAGCGTTCCGTTATAGCATGCGGTCTATGTATCGAAGAACGCAATGTAAAGTAACACGCTACGAAATGTAGCGTGTTGCAAGAATTATCGCGCCTGCTGGACGTCCACGTGCTTTCTTATTTATAGCGCGCTATAACATAGCGCATTTAATAGCGCGCTATAAATTAATAGTTTATAGTCTGTAGCGTGCTATTTTTTTATAGCCGTTTTGAACAACTCTACAGTTCATAGCGAAGCGAAATCGAATACCAAACCAACCAATGGCGGGAACGATTGACCACGCGACGCGATAAATCACGTGGTCAATCGTTCCCGCCATTGGTTGGTTTAAGATTTCGTTTCGCTATGAAGCGATGTTACATTGGCTACAGGGGCTGGTCTATCAAACACACGCATATCGCTACCTTCTGTCCCTTGCGTCGTAATATTTACTTGCATCAGCAGATGCAACCTTGTCAATGCTCATCATCGTCCCAAGGGATCTGTCTATTATCCCAAACAATAAACATGCGGTACTGACCGAAACGTGACCAGTCTTCAGGGAGTCAGTTGTTGTCGCTGTTGCGTTTGTTATCCTAAACTGAGCACTATTTGTGCTTCTTTTACTTCCCAAAGAGAACACAATTAATTCAGAAATGTGTTCAAAGAATGTGTGTTGTTATGAATATTAATCCCGTTTGTGGATTAAATTAAAATTTCTCACTTCTCCTTTGTGCGCACAAAAGAAAATATTTGGCTGCCAGTGTCATTTCTCATTTGTTAAATACTTAAACTAAAATTTATTTACTTTATAAAGTAAACTAGCTTTCCGCCCGCGTGGAGTTCGGTTATACCGCGCTTTTTAGATTTCCCTCGGGAACATCAAATTTTTCCGGGATAAAAGGTAGCCTATGTTTTCTCAGGGTCTAAAGATTGTCTGTGCCAAATTTCATCAAAATCGGTTGAGAGGTTTAATGAGGGGAAAGCGTAACAGACAGACAGACAGAGTTACTTTCGCATTTATAATATTATTTTATAAGGTAAATTTAATATTATTCCTAGACCTACATTATGGTGAAAAGAAAAAAAGAAAAAACAGAAAAAAAAGTAGAATTTCTTATATTTCTGATTTTTTTTGTAGGCTTAGACTATTTACATATTAAAAATACGGATTTGCTTGTGGAGGCCAAGTCGTAACGGCCTTGAAGTATTGTGTACAGAAAATTTCTGTGTTAAGGCTGATTTACACGGTGCAATTTTATTGACTATGGCATACAATAAAATTGATGCAACAAATCACTTGCATCGTCTAAATAGTGTTTAGACAATGCAACTTTGATTGTTCCTTCAACCTAATTGAAGCCCTAGGCAATTAAATTGCACCGTGTAAATCAGTCTTTAGTCATAGGTTCGAACCCAACCAGGTGCGACACATTGCATCCATTATTTCATCACTACTGCTCTCATAGTGGTAAAGGTAAATATTGTGAGAAAATCGACGTGTTTACGAACCAAGAATTCAAAGACATGTGACATCTACCAACCATGGGGTTTCGTGGGGGATGCGACTCACTCCCACTCACAGGGGTGGGGGATGCGACTCACTCCCACTCACAGAGAGGCCCGTGTCCTATAATGTGTTACATAATTAGGTTTTTGCTCTCAAAAGGACGTCTTCTGGCTGTTTTAATGTTGGACTCCAAAAGACTTGACTGTTTCAAAGGTATACGATCACATTTCCTAATTTTGTTTTTCTATCGTGTTTGGAACTGAATATAAACATTGTACCGCATTGTGTGTGTTATGGTTCAGTAATCACAGTCATTCATGTCGTGCCTCAGAAAGCAGGTGAAGTCGTTGGTCTTCGCTGTCATTTGTGAATCTTTGACCGTCGTTGTAGGTCGTCAGAAGTCCAAAGATCAACCATTCTTAGCAAGAGATCGCCTTAATCAGTAATTAGGTTGTGGAGCTGAGATAAGCAATCTCTCCAAGTAAAATACTAGTATTCAGCTGTATAGCTGTTAACCTGGAAGCAGAACCCAACATACTTGGAAAGTGAGAGGCAGATGATGTACCGACAGTTTATTATTAAATTCCTTTTACCGTTCACTCCACCTGTATCCCACATTTCGCAAAACTGTTCTTGTACAAAGACTTACCTACAAACTGGCCAGCTACATTGACATGTCAATCACATCGCCACGCAAACCGCAGGCTTATGTGAATCGAACCGCGAGCCTCCACAATGCCCACAATTGATACAATGTATTACGGGAACGCCTCGAAACCTCCGTCAATACCAAATAACTGTTTTATTTTAGCCCTTTTTGGTCCTTCAGTACGACATAAACTTTTTACGTTATCTACCACCCTTATTCTCGCTGTATAAAATTCAAAATCGTATAACGTCCGTATTTTCAAGTTTAGGACCACATAGAAAAATTAATCCCATGAGAATGTGCCCTTAGCACTTGCTTTTTATTGTTAAATTTGGGCATTTTGAGTTTGTAACGCTATGCAAACTATACAAAGTTGGTTTTGATTGCGTGTTAGTGCGCCTGTCCAACGGTAAGGAGATGGTGGCGTACGTGCCCGGCATCGGACACAACCTGCAGGAGCACAACATCGTGCTCGTCAGGGTCGGCAGGTGAGCAGTCGTCTTCTAACTAACACACGAGAGCTATTGTCAAAAACAAAAGTGTTACTGCGCCTGTCCAATGGTAAGGAGATGGTGGCGTACGTGCCCGGCATCTGACACAACCTGCAGGAGCACAACATCGTGCTCGTCAGGGTCGGCAGGTGAGCAGTCGTCTTCTAACTAACACACGAGAGCTATTGTCAAAAACAAAAGTGTTAGTGCGCCTGTCCAATGGTAAGGAGATGGTGGCGTACGTGCCCGGCATCGGACACAACCTGCAGGACCACATCGTGCTCGTCAGGGTCGGCAGGTGAGCAGTCGTCTTTTAAATAACACACGAGAGCTATTGTCAAAAACAAAAGTGTTACTGCGCCTGTCCAATGGTAAGGAGATGGTGGCGTACGTGCCCGGCATCTGACACAACCTGCAGGAGCACAACATCGTGCTCGTC
The DNA here is from genome assembly GCA_017933935.1 of Sesamia nonagrioides. Taxonomy (NCBI): domain Eukaryota; kingdom Metazoa; phylum Arthropoda; class Insecta; order Lepidoptera; family Noctuidae; genus Sesamia; species Sesamia nonagrioides. The sequence continues at coordinate 329,852 of JADWQK010001703.1, forward strand.
AGGGTCGGCAGGTGAGCAGTCGTCTTCTAACTAACACACGAGAGCTATTGTCAAAAACAAAAGTGTTAGTGCGCCTGTCCAATGGTAAGGAGATGGTGGCGTACGTGCCCGGCATCGGACACAACCTGCAGGACCACATCGTGCTCGTCAGGGTCGGCAGGTGAGCAGTCGTCTTTTAAATAACACACGAGAGTTATTGCCAAACACAAAAGCCTTGAAAACTGAGGTGAAGTGAGGTGAGGTGAGTGACACATATGATTGCAGCACTGCTTACCATCAGGCGGGATTGCGGTCACGCACTAGGTTATTATTTAAAAAAAAACAATGAATTTATAAATTCCAATTTTGAGTTAAAAGTGGTAAGTACCTACAAATGAACGAGGCAATTTCTTTTTTTTTTTTTTTTTACAAAATCGATGTTACATCAGTTGTGACTTTTGGTCTCCTTCCTTTTACAATTAGGGAGAACAAAGATGTGACTTTATACTTCATCGCACTGTAACGGTTCTTTTAAAATTTTAAATCATCTTCAAAAATTGTCCTTTTTTATTAAGTAAATCTGGTGAATGAAAGAGCAAGGTCACTAACATTATCAGATATTTACAGAATAGACTATTCGAGTCCTCTTTTTCTAAGTGAATACGCTTGTCAATATCGTGGTATAATTATACAGTATGTTAAATAACAGAGGGCGTTCCCTTAAACTCGTTAATATATATCATTAATAGATTAAAATAAAAATATCAGCATAGAAAAATAAGCATAAAAAAATCCGAATAAAAAAAAAATCTAATTGGAAATAAATTTGAAACCTCCTGTTTTAAATCAAAATAGTAGTCGTCATGTATAAATAAATTGCGACGTTGCCGTCTTTCATGTTCGCGTGTACAGTGTGTTTCTTTTACATGTCAATTTAAAATTTTTATTGAATATTTTCTTATTGGAAAAAATTTTAAAACATTTTGTTTTCGAATGGAAATATTTTTTTTAGCATGTATGTATGCTATACTATTTCGGGTTAACGGGAACGCCCTCTGTTAGTTAACATACTGTATAATTATAGTTAGTGAGCAAAGTGGTTTTCGCTCTGAAGTATTCAGTCCTTCAAAGAGCATTACGAATCATAGGTATGTCGCATATTGACACAATCTCGTGCTATCGCCATAGACTTATCATATATGACAACATTGACAACAGTATGCATCCAAATATGTGCAACAACAACTTCAATACAACAATATCTACAGCTGTATATTAGATACTTACAATTAGTTTGTGCTGTCGGCTCCCAGTCTAGTGTGACGTTTTAATGGCGACAAAAATATTTATCACCATTGAACTATATTACTAGCGTAGTAGTAATACCTCAGTGTTTATCACACGTCGTCAACGTTGTATCAACTTAAATACGCTTATTATCTGTTCATTGTTTATAATTTCTTGAAACAACATCATGTAGCTAACTGAGAGCTAATTGTAACAACGTTCGCAGTCTGACCTCAGTCTCACTCAATCAGTCAAATAATATTTGGAATTTCCCAACATTTTGACATTTGTTTGTTGCTGAGATAAGACGGCGACAAGATTTTGAATGTTTTAAGTTAGAGAATTGTCCCACCGACTTCGAGAATTGTAGCGCAGAGGTTAGGTTATTATTATAAAACAAAACCTAAATGATAACCGAACTGAAAACCTAATTCTAGCTGGTGATAACATGTAGGTACAAGGTACAAGTCTTCTTTAATATTGTTTCTAGCAGACGATAGTTACCTACTAACCGCAATACCACTTACTAGATAATAAAACCGTCCAATTATTAATTTTTAATCAAAACCCAACATACAATCACAGTAGGTACCATATACATGGTCCGTTATAATTCTTTCAACAACCTTTTAACGTCCCACTGCTGGGCACAGGTCTCCTCTCATACAGAGAAGGATAGAGCGTAATCACCACGCTTGCTCAATGCGGGTTGGCGATTTCAGACTTAAAGTCCAGGTTTCCTCAAGATGTTTTCCTTCACCTTCAGTCATTGGTGTCCAAGATATACTTAGAAAGTACATATAACTTTAGAAAAGTTACATTGGTACTTGCCTGACCTGGAATCGAACCCGCGCACTCATACTTGAGAGACTGGCGTTTTAACCACTAGGCCACCACGACATAATAATGTGGTCCGTTATAATAATGTGGTCTTAATATCGGTATCGTTACGTTCCAGGTTGAAGGACTGTCCCGGAGTGAAGCTGAAGTGCGTCCGCGGCAAGTACGACCTGCCGCATGTCATCAAACAGAAAGTGTAAACTCTAGTTCTAGTGCGTTCAGTGTAATAAAGTGCTAATCTAAGAATATACAGATGATGATGTGCGGTAGACAGTGGTGTCTACCTGTGGGGTGTCAGGAGGCACCATGAATAGTCCTTCACAATAATTATTCATGTCCATTATTTTACATTTAAATCTATAAAAGGAAGCCATTTTTGTGACGGCTTTATGACGGACCATTATTACATATTTTGAGAAATGTGTTATTGTAGTGGCTATAGGGGCACATTCAGTACGTCCTTTATTTTAGAATATTAGTAGAAAAGGGATTACGTGTACAATCGCATACAAAAATGTTGAGTCCAATATTGTTTTAGATTTTACGAAGTCATTTCTTTTGTGAACTATAACGGTTATGAATTTCACTAGAACATTTTAAGTGCCCAGTTTATGTTACCAACAGGAGTTTTAGTATTAATAATAATGACGTCATTTTAAAATATTCGCCCCGTGTCGATATTATAACCAAGTGGTTTTACAATAGGTAACTGAATTAATACACATTATGGTTTTTGTTCTGAAATTTTAATGTTGGTAATTTTATATCCCAAGAACTGTCACACTTCGGCTGCACAGTCGAAACAAAATAAAATGGATGAAGTACGTACCTACTACACTCGACCCCTATACGTGTACGATTGTGTGTGTACATTGATTTGTTATGTATGTATAATAAAAACAATGTTTAATACATATCAATATTAGGTGTATGTAGGTATTATTATTATATCATAATATTTTAATCGAGGTGTTTGGTGGTGTCTTAATTTCAGAATTTGTTGCATACCTACTTTAATTGTTGCAGTAATCTATACAAAATAATTCCTGCATATCTCATATCCGGACAAATTTTACATGACTAAGAATCAACAACGCTCACTGGACAGTTACATTCATCATATCCATAGAAAGTAATCCATTGAATAATATCTAAGTAACATATCCCTATTCACTGGACCACCGTGACATCATAATCGCAGTAAAGAGTTACATTCACAATGCGACTGGCGGACGACAGTTGCGACATTATTGTCGCATGGCCGACCGTAATGTGCGCTGTGTCGTGGACATGCGCATGAGTACACAACTGAGATATTACGGAAATGATTTGTATGAATATTGTAATTGATATAATAGTTCGGTCAGTCTGTCGGTCGCTAATTGAAATCTGATCTCAGGTATATTTTTTGTTGCAAAAGCTATTGGGAACCAGTTGTAAGTATAATCGTTCTCACAAAATCCACATTTTCGTGAAAATTCCAGAATTTTGACCACTATTTAATGCTAATGAAAAAGGTAAGTATTACATAAGTATATAAAGAGTCTGGTATGGTGTACCTTCACAAACATTGTTTAACTAGAAATCCCAATAGACAGTAGGTACCTATATGTATACCTAGGAAAAAAATACTGTTTCGATTCCCAACAACAAAATTTCATTAGGAAAAGGATAGAGTTTAGTTCTGCTGTCAAATTACTTCGTGACTGACGTAAATTGACATAATTATGTTTACTCGCCATGTTTTTCATCGCCTCTAAACTGACTATCGAGTACCTTAAGGACTAATCTAATACGGTATCTTCTATCCTTTTCGTAATGACGAAGATAGAAAAAGATGCACGGAACTAAATTTAGTTTTGTTTGTCAATAATAGAATCACCGCCAATATAGTGTTATTAGCGGTCTACCTCTGCTGTTCCAAACTATAGTTTCAGCGCGTGATTTCAACCAACTGAATATTTTGACTGATCCATGAAACTGCTAACAATGACATTATTATAGCCAGCAGTAACTTATTAAAAACAAATTAAAACTCTCAATGAACAGTTCGACCAAGCTGTGCTGTGTCCGGAACTGTAACTTCATCAATCTCCCACACAATGGCGCTGGCGTCCCGTGAATGGGTTGCCGTCCACGACCACCACTGTTGGACAACGTGATCGATCGACCGGTGTCATCGTATAGCGGGAATTGGTGCAGTTGCGGTACAATTATATGTGTATTTCCTGTACCCCATGGAAACCAGTACACAGTAATATCATCAGTTACTCATTTAGATCATTAATTAAACTAAAACTAACAATAATTGTTAGTTTCATAGTGTTGCTACAGTACATGGAAGAACAACAGTATTCTGTATCGCCCCTACCCTTAATATTACATAACCTGCACCCTCAGATGAGGGGTGTCGCAACTACTGACAGCACGTCGACAACAAAAAATCGGAAATTAAACCTTATCTTAAAGGAGTAAGGATTGTTTTTGTAGCATGTTGGTTGGGATATTGGTAAGTTCTCAGATGCACAATGATATTGATTTATTCGACAATTTAATGTTATTGTTATTACCCCGCGTGTCCCTCGTGCCTTTTAGGTATGGAACGAGACAAAACGGTATCTACAAGGTGTGATGTGAGTACAACCTACTTACCTAGCGGTACTGATCGAGGTAGTTGTACTATATCTACCTAGGTATATCTACAAGGTGTGATGTGAGTACAACCTACTTACCTAGCGGTACTGATCGAGGTAGTTGTACTATATCTACCTAGGTATATCTTCAAGGTGTGATGTGAGTACAACCTACTTACCTAGCGGTACTGATCGAGGTAGTTGTACTATATCTACCTAGGTATATCTACAAGGTGTGATGTGAGTACAACCTACTTACCTAGTGGTACTGATCGAGGTAGTTGTACTATATCTACCTAGGTATATCTACAAGGTGTGATGTGAGTACAACCTACTTACCTAGTGGTACTGATCGAGGTAGTTGTACTATATCTACCTAGGTATATCTACAAGGTGTGATGTGAGTACAACCTACTTACCTAGCGGTACTGATCGAGGTACTTGTACTATATCTACCTAGGTATATCTACACGGTGTGATGTGAGTACAACCTACTTACCTAGCGGTACTGATCGATGTACCTAGTTGTACTATATCTACCTAGGTATATCTACAAGGTGTGATGTGAGTACAACCTACTTACCTAGCGGTACTGATCGAGGTAGTTGTACTATATCTACCTAGGTATATCTTCAAGGTGTGATGTGAGTACAACCTACTTACCTAGCGGTACTGATCGAGGTAGTTGTACTATATCTACCTAGGTATATCTACAAGGTGTGATGTGAGTACAACCTACTTACCTAGCGGTACTGATCGAGGTAGTTGTACTATATCTACCTAGGTATATCTACAAGGTGTGATGTGAGTACAACCTACTTACCTAGTGGTACTGATCGAGGTAGTTGTACTATATCTACCTAGGTATATCTACAAGGTGTGATGTGAGTACAACCTACTTACCTAGCGGCACTGATCGAGGTAGTTGTACTATATCTACCTAGGTATATCTACAAGGTGTGATGTGAGTACAACCTACTTACCTAGCGGTACTGATCGAGGTAGTTGTACTATATCTACCTAGGTATATCTTCAAGGTGTGATGTGAGTACAACCTACTTACCTAGCGGTACTGATCGAGGTAGTTGTACTATATCTACCTAGGTATATCTACAAGGTGTGATGTGAGTACAACCTACTTACCTAGCGGTACTGATCGAGGTAGTTGTACTATATCTACCTAGGTATATCTACAAGGTGTGATGTGAGTACAACCTACTTACCTAGTGGTACTGATCGAGGTAGTTGTACTATATCTACCTAGGTATATCTACAAGGTGTGATGTGAGTACAACCTACTTACCTAGCGGCACTGATCGAGGTAGTTGTACTATATCTACCTAGGTATATCTTCAAGGTGTGATGTGAGTACAACCTACTTACCTAGCGGTACTGATCGAGGTAGTTGTACTATATCTACCTAGGTATATCTACAAGGTGTGATGTGAGTACAACCTACTTACCTAGTGGTACTGATCGAGGTAGTTGTACTATATCTACCTAGGTATATCTACAAGGTGTGATGTGAGTACAACCTACTTACCTAGTGGTACTGATCGAGGTAGTTGTACTATATCTACCTAGGTATATCTACAAGGTGTGATGTGAGTACAACCTACTTACCTAGCGGTACTGATCGAGGTAGTTGTACTATATCTACCTAGGTATATCTTCAAGGTGTGATGTGAGTACAACCTACTTACCTAGCGGTACTGATCAAGGGTTGAGGGTGTTTTGCGACATCTACCTAGGTATATCTACAAAGTAACAGGCTATAGCTAAATCAAAGGTACCTGACTATTGTATTTTAATTTAATAGATAGTAGTACCTAACTATATTATAAGAGCTTTTAATATTGCAGTAGGTAAGTAGCCAACGATTTAGTACCTATATTACCTTCAGTGTGACGATTACGTTACCACCTTAACCACATTGTGTATTAAATCATACAAAATTGAAATAATTAATAACAATCAAAATTCTAGTTGTGGGCCTTAGTTTTCCTTTTGGTGTCTAACAATCATTATCATCTCAGTCATAATCCCGGTTGCTTCCGCGGCTTTCGCGTTGGAGCTCGGGGTCCGCTGTCTAACAATATTAAACTTAATTTGTGATTAAGTATTTGGTAACAAAACCATAAAGTTTGTGTTGAATTGTTGATACCATCGGCCCACACGTGCGGGCCTTATTTACAAAGGGCTATTATTTAATACCAAACCTCTTCTTATTTTGTTGGAAAAAAAAAAACTTTTCAAATTGTAATAAACTTGTATTTTCTTTTTATTTAATTTTTATTTTAATATACTGATCGCTTTGTAAAACCACTGTAGATAATATTTAAAGTGATAATATAATCATCACTATGTTTATTGCCAGCAGCAAATGGGTTTAGTTCAGACAAACGGACAGAGTGGACGTCGGCGAAGTACAAAAAGCAGTTCACTACAAGCGATGACTTTCAATTTACAATTTATTGTTTTCCAAAAACTACACTATCTTAGATCGATGGGACGGAAAATAACTGGCACCATAAAAATAAGCTCCCGACTGAAGGACACTGACTGCCATAAACTAAAGTTATACGAAACTGAACAATATGCAAACTGCATTGTGGAGCATTTGTAAAGGATTAACGTAATAAATAAAACAATGATGTTCTGTTCAGCTTGCAAAACACAACGGTACAGATATGAATAGTGCAATTATTATAACGATTATTACCATTACCTTTTGCAGTGAGAATTTTAACAGTATCATGAATCATGATGGGTTCGGGTCTCTGCAGGTAGTTGAAGGTTTTGTTCTAATCCATCGACTGTTTTTGTAGACAACAGGGTGATAGCTCTATTACAGAGCTATAGGTATAGCGTTTTATTATAGAGCTATCACCCTGCGGGTTGCACAATGTACACAATTCGTGAGGCATATGATTGGTCGGACGCTGTAAAGCTCATGGTCCTACCTACCCTATATTTTATGGGTATTTTTAGTCCCTTGGGCTGTACAAAGTGCGAATTGCGTACATTGTGCAACGCGCCACCCCTACTACAGCTTAGGTAGGAACCTAGATACATGTTTATTAACAAGTCTCTGGTACGTACGCGTTGTTTTGTATTTAGTTTATACAATGACTGACAGTTTGGATAATTTCATCAATCATACCTTGCTTTTAGGTTCATATCGCTGTAAGATGTTGCCTTGATAGGTACTTATACTTAGGTGCGTCTCTAGGGATACAGTTTTACACCGTATTGTACTTACTTATATGCAAGGGATTGCTCGTAGAACTGATGGCCGATGGGGCAGTAAGGTTCTGGAGTGGCGGCCACGTACCGGAAGACGCAGTGTAGGGAGGCCCCCAACAAAGTGGACCGATGACCTGGTGAAGGTCGCGGGAAGCTGATGGATGCAGGCAGCACAAGGTCGGTCAGCGTGGAAAGCCTTGGGGGAGGCCTTTGTCCAGCAGTGCACCTCTATAGGCTGAAGAAGAAGAAGAGATATGCTATCTGATTGGACTAAAGAAATTATTATAATATTAATATTAATAAGTGTGAAAGTTTTTAAGTACCTAGATAGACTGTGTAGCCGAACCCCTCACTCATACTTTAAGTCTTGATCCGTGTCACTGGTCAGTTTCCTTCAGCCGTCAGTCAGTTTATCTAACAATTGAAGGTCATCTCTCAATAATATTATAATTTATTGTATCTGAATATGTTTGCAAATGTCGATTCGATCGTAGATTTTTGGACCTACCTTTAAAATTTTAGCAAACAATTTATATAGATAGATACTAGGGATGTAACGGAGGTAGTTACATTGGAACCGGAACCGGAGTCGGAGTTTTTAAATTTGATTTATCGGAGTCGGAACCGGAGGCGGAGGCAGAGTCAGAAGTGGTGGTAGAAGAGAGATTTTTGATTTAAACACAAAAAAACCGGCCAAATGCGAGTCGGACTCGCACACCGAGGGTTCCGCCGTACAAACGTAGCGGTTTACAATTTATGAGGTACTAGCTTTCCGCCAGCGGCTTCGTTCGCGTGGAGTTCGGTTATATCGCGCTGTTTAAATTCCCCTCAGGAACATCAAATTTTTCCGGGATAAAAGGTAGCCTATGTTCTTTCTCAGGGTCTAAAGATTGTCTGAAACTTCATCAAAATCGGTTGAGAGGTTTAGGCGGGAAAGCGTAATAGACAGACAGAGTTACTTTCGCATTTATAATACTAGCATTGATTTAGAATTTTTCACAGTTTAGAGGCAATTACATTTAAGAAGTTTTTGATATGAATTTCAACTTTAATATCTCTACGCGTTCATGTGAAAAAGGGTAGGTAGTAAGTTTATAATTATTAAAAAAATATTTTATGTCATGTAAGCAAAAATAATATTTTATGTAACTTCAAATTTATCATTTTCACAATTTTTCCTTTATCTGTCTGTACTATAATATAACGTTGCTTCGTGCCGAATTTCAAGATCCTGAGTTCACGGGAAGTACCTTGTAGGTTTTGATTCCCTAGCGTGTGACGGAAATTCGTCTAAGGTGTCGGTATAAACTGCTGTATCTTTTGATCGCTTTAACATAGAAGTTTGATTTTTTCACTGCTTAAAGGGACAATAGACCTCGGTATTTGGTTTAAATTTCAATTTGATACCTTTATTAGTTCGTGAGAAATAAGGTAGTAAGTTTCATTTTATTAAAATATGTTTATTATATTATATAACTAAAACAATGTGATTTTCGCAGTTTTTCCTATATTTGGATTATATGACAGTCCTTCATGCCAAATTTCAAGATTCTGAATTTACGGGAAGTATCCTGTAGGTTTTGATTACTTTGCGAGTGTCGAAAATTTGTTGAAAATATCGACATATCGGCTGTATCTTTTGATTGGCTTGGCTTAGAAGTTTGATATTTTCACAGCTTAAAGGGACAATAGACCTAGGTATTTGGTATAAATTTCAATTTGATAACTTTATTTGTTCGTGAGAAATAAGGTAGTAAGCTCCATTTTATTAAAATATGTTTATTATATTATATAACTAAAAAAATGTGATTTTCGCAATTTTTCCTATATTTGCATTATATGACAATCCTTCATGCCAAATTTCAAGATTCTGAGTTTACGGGAAGTGTCCTGTAGGTTTTGATTCCTTTGCGAGTGTCGAAAATTTGTTGAAAATATCGACATATCGGCTGTATCTTTTGATTGGCTTGGCTTAGAAGTTTGATATTTTCACAGCTTAAAGGGACAATATACCTAGGTATTTGGTATAAATTTCAATTTGATAACTTTATTCGTTCGTGCGAAATAAGGTAGAAAGTTCCATTTTATTAAAATATGTTTATTATATTATATAAATGAAAAAATTTGATTTTCGCAATTTTTTCTAAATTTGCATTATATGACAATGCTTCATGCCAATTTTTAAGATTCTGAGTTTACGGGAAGTATCCTGTAGGTTTTGATTCCTTTGCGAGTGTCGAAAATTTGTTGAAAATATCGACATAATCGGCTGTATCTTTTGATTGGCTTGGTTTAGAAGTTTGATATTTTCACAGCTTAAAGGGACAATAGACCCGAGTATTTCATGTGAATTTCAGCTTGATACGTCCACGCGTTCTTGAGATAAAGGGTCTTGACAGACAGACAGACAGACGGACAACAAAGTGATCCTATAAGGGTTCCGTTTTTTCCTTTTGAGGTACGGAACCCTAAAAACATTATTCAGTCAGTTTTTTCATTTAAATTTTTTATTGTAAAATTAAATAAGTACAAACAGTGAAGAATAAATAGGCATATTTCCAAATGAACAAAAAATTAAATAAAGTTAAATAAAACCCAAAGTTGTATAATATATTAAATTAAATGAAAAAGTCGTGGTGGCCTAGTGGTTAAAACACCAGCCTCTCAAGTACGAGTGCGCGGGTTCGATTCCAGGTCAGGCAAATACCAATGTAACTTTTCTAAAGTTATATGTACTTTCTAAGTATATCTTGGACACCAATGACTGAAGGTGAAGGAAAACATCTTGAGGAAACCTGGACTTCATAAGTCTGAAATCGCCAACCCGCATTGAGCAAGCGTGGTGATTACGCTCAATCCTTCTCTGTATGAGAGGAGACCTGTACCTACCCAGCAGTGGGACGATAAAAGGTTGATGATGTTGAGCTTGCAGCCCGTGCCCAAAAAAGGTAGTCGTGCCGATCCTGCCAACTATCGGCCGATTTCGATCACCTCCATACTTTGTAAAATTATGGAGCGTGTATTGAACTCGCGCCTCTTGGCATACCTGGAAGGTAACGATCTCCTCAGTGACCGACAGTACGGGTTTCGCCGCAATCGGTCAACTGGGGACCTATCAGTGTATGCCACTCACTTGTGGGGCGAGACCCTCGAGAAGAATGGGGAAGCGATTGCTGTCTCCCTTGATGTCTCGAAGGCCTTCGACCGGGTATGGCACGCTGGCCTTTTGAGTAAGCTTCCAGCGTACGGCATTTCTCCTAGCCTGACTGGCTGGTTAAAAGACTTCCTGACTGAACGGTCCGTCCGAGTTGTTGTCGACGAATGCTCATCTGAGCCCATGTCAACTAATGCCGGTATTCCTCAGGGGTCTGTTCTCTCTGCAACTCTGTTCCTGCTGCATATTAACGATCTGCTGATGCCCGGTATCTATGGGTATGCAGATGACAGCACAGTTGTGGAGTGATACCTGTTGGATGCTCGGGCTAGTAGGGAATCAATTCGGTCCGAAAGAGAGGCCATGGTTGAGCGAACGAGTGTTGCACTGCAGGCAGTCTCCGAATGGGGCAATGCCAATCTTGTAGCATTCAATGCCGCCAAAACACAGGCGTGTCTTTTCACCGCCAAAAGGAGCCCGTTCACCTTGGCTCCTACTTTTCGAAATGTGTCCTTGGAGTGTTCCGACCGCCTTCAGCTTTTGGGAGTTGAGATTTCCTTGAACCTTAACTTTGGGCGGTTCATTGAGTCCAAGGCCAAGGTGGCTGCCAGGAAACTTGGCTTTATCGCAAAGGTCCAGCAGTACTTCACACCTGGGCAGCTTCTAATGTTATACAAAGCACAGGTCCGTTCGTTTGTGGAGTACTGCAGCCACATTTGGGCTGGTGCTGCTAAGTGTCACCTGGCCACTTTGGATTCAATGGAGAGGCGTGCAAAGAGGCTGATTGGTGACCCTGATCTAACTCGAGTTGGTCTCCAAAGCCTAGAGCACAGGCGTAGAGTAGCCAGCCTTTCGGTGTTCTATAGGATGCATTTCGGGGAGTGTGCGAGGGAATTGCATGATTTAATTCCCCCATCTCCGTTCCACCAGCGGACGACCCGTCGTACGGCTGGTTTCCACCCTTACGTTTTTAACACCACTACGATCCGGACGAAGCGTTTCGCCTCCTCCTTTATACCGCGTACATCGAGGGACTGGAACAATTTGCCCGCGGCGGTGTTTCCGTCGGACTACAATTTGAGTGTCTTCAAGGCTAGAGTGAATAGGCTCTTAATAAACTAGTGCGCTTTACCATCAACGATTGCGTCACTGCTTACCATCAGGCAGGATTGCAGTCAAGCGCTAATCTGTACTAACATAAATAAAGCTGAAGAGTTTGTTTGTTTGTTTGTTTGTTTGTGCGCGCTAATCTCAGGAACTACTGGTCCGATTTGAAAAATTCTTTTTCATTGGATAGCCTATTAATCCAGGAAGGCTTTAGGCCATATAACATCACGCTGCGACCAATAGGAGCGGAGCATAATGAATTCCACGCGAACGAAGTCGCTGGCGGCTGCTAGTTTATGATATAAAAAAAAAATATGAATTGAAAAAAGCTTTGAAACAAATCAAATGTGCAGACTCCAAAACTAGCGAAAAATGCACGATAGAGTACCTACACGTAGCAGGAGTGAATTCTCCGCGTGATATGTATGAACCTGCACCCCAATCGCGTAACGCACTATTACCTACTTGGTATCAATTGGAATCATTTTAAAGCATATTGCTAGTCCATTGCTCCATATGTGCGATAAATGTGTCTGCTCAACAACGTAAATAACGCAATGAATGTTGTTAAACTGTCAAAACGTAACGCATTGCTATTGATAGTGTGTTACGCAATTACCCTGCTTTTCGTAACGAAAAAAAGGAGACGGGTGCTCCCCAACCCATAATGGAAATCTCGCAGAACATGACGTACTCCCCTAATCCATACTAATATTATAAATGCGAAAGTAACTCTGTCTGTCTGTTACGCTTTCCCGCTTAAACCTCTCAACCGATTTTGATGAAATTTGGCACAGACAATCTTTAGACCCTGAGAAAGAACATAGGCTACCTTTTATCCCGGAAGAAAATGATGTTCCCGAGGGAAATCTAAAAAGCGCGATTAAACCGAACTCCACGCGGGCGAAGCCGCGGGCGGAAAGCTAGTTATTAAATAAAAGTATAAACGAGAACTTATCTCTAACTTTTAAATAAACCACGCAGTAAACACTAGAAGTAGCACAAAATTTTTTTGTTGTAATACCTAGGTATTGTTCAACTTAGGGAATAAGGTCCGTATTACAGAACGTCACTCAAAACTCGAGCCCTACATAAGTCTCGTTTCAAGCCATTTGATTGGTTGAAACTAGTTTTAAGTAATGTTTAAACAGAGATCCATGCTTGAGTTTCCTTCTGGAATACGCACCTAAGTATTGCAAGTTTCATCAAAATCGGTTCAATAGTTTTTGAGATAGGATTTTTTTCCGTATTGATGAGAACTTATTCCAACATGGTATATGGCTGCCACTGTTGTTATGTGGTTAAAAAGTAATTTTTGAATTTCGACTAAGACACTGAAAAGCATCAAATAAAAACATTTTGCAAAAAAATAGAAACCGAATTCAAAAAAATAGAAACCGAATTCAAAAAAATAGGAACCGAATTCAAAAAAATAGAAACCGAATTCAAAAAAATAGAAACCGAATTCAAAAAAATAGAAACCGAATTCAAAAAAATAGAAACCGAATTCAAAAAAACACTTAGAAGGAGAAAATAATTTTAGTTTTGTCATGGCTCTAGAAGTAGGTGGCGAGCTAAACAACAGAAACCTCTAGACACCGACTTCTAGCGCCATGACAAAAACAAAGTTATTTTTTTCCTTTTGAGTGTTTTTTTTGTATTATTAGGTAGTTTGAATCGCAAAGTTGTGGCAAGTTATATTAATACAACTAGGGCACCTACCTAACTGAGGCAGCATACTATAGGTACAATCAGCTGTAGAAGTCCATTCCCACCTTAAAGACTACTGTCGCCTGCGCTAAACCGGCCACGCACACTAACGCATTATTTTTATTATCGCAGTCTTCATCTTTCTTTAAAGTAATGCAAAATTTCGTTACTTCATTTGAAGTTAAGTTAGCGGCCGCACTTAACAATGGTCTATCATAAGCGAGCGGTTGTGGGTTCGATCCTTAATAATGGCAAATCTTTTTGTTGTTTCATATAATTTAAAATTATGATAACTGATTTGTATTTTAAAGTAAAAATGTTTGCAAAGAATATTTAAACGAATAGGAAAATTTACTGAATATTTATACCAAAATAGGATTTTATTATATGTTTTAGTTTACTATAGATGTAATATCATAAAAAATATATAAAAATAAAACAATAAGCATATTATAATGCAATATATTCTAAGTTATATATTATTCGGTATAGATATACTTATACTAATAAATGAAACAAACGTTGAAATGGCAGCATTGTAATATTTTATATAAAAGTAATCCTTGACAAACTTATGATATTATTAAGGTAAAAAATATAAAAAATATTTTTGGTTTTTAGATATGAAAGTTATAGTATTACATGTTATCATTAAAGAGGTTATAGCTTAATTATTCATTTTCTTAAAGAAAAGAGGATTGAAGCTTAACCTGAATATTATTACAATTATAAAATAATCTATACTTAGAACACAAAACAGTGCTTATTACATTTACAATTTTTTTTGCGTGTATAGCATGGCTGCCATCCTGCAATGCCTTTTTTCGGAGTTTGAAGGCATGAGATTATAATCTTCAAGCGCTTTCTTAGTTCAAAAGTAAACGAAGTTATTTCTTATCGAATTCCGAAATTATTGTTTTTATAATTTACCAAAAGTAATTTGTATTGAAACTGCAAAAGGCGACATCTGTTAGCCATTAAGCCAACCGAACATATTACTGTCACTTAGCTAAATTACTTTACGAGTTGGTTTAGAGTCCGTTATTAGGATATATAATTTTATTTAAAACACTCTGTAGGACACTACTGCACTGTGATTGTTATAAATTGTTTGTTTTTGTTTAGCTCGATAAGTGTCCACCGGTCTCGCCAGTTTATTTTTAAACCACAAATGCAACCTCCCTTCTTCGCATGATTTAAAAGTTTATTCAACGGTAAATATTGTTGTATCGTTCCACTTGTCTCGACACATAAGCCACCTTCGTCTTCCAACCTCTTGACTTTGGCTTACAGTATTTCTCTAAAACAATAACAATTTTATTACACACTTACAACAAACGATTGGTTTGCACCTTGCCCAAAAACAACTTACACAAAAGCCGGTTTCATATATGATATTTGAGATATATTGCTGCATATGCCTGCATATTGATTAAAAAAGTAAAACTAATAACACGAACTCGTAACTACATATTATATGTTCACCAACCAACAACAGCTAAGTAATATTATTTGAGTTATTGTAGTTAATAATAGTTATTGTAGGTAGTGGAATATTTTTTGTTCAGTTTGTTTTAGATTTGAAACAAACTGAACAAAAAATATTCCACTACCTACAATAACTATTATTAACTACAATAACTTTTAACATTCCGTCAACTTTTTATAATGACTCTAATATAGAAAAATCTTAAAATAAAGTATCATCGTTAAATTGCGGATCGGTATTTTTACATATTTTTGTTGTCAGAATTCATAATTCATCAATAAACATTTCAAAAATATTTTGTAAGATATTAGATTTGAACTCGAACCACCTTGAATGCCTATCAAGGCGAGGACCGCTAGGCTATTGGAACACTTACTGTGAACGTTGAAATTAGTAAGTACACACATCAAAAGTGTCTAGGGATCAACATATATTTTTGCAATAACTTTTCTCCTGATTGATATTAATTAAAATTTTCTTTAAGGATTCATCAAATGAAGTGTTTTCGTTTGTCACAGTAACGATAAACCAAGTCCTTTGCATTAATAAAGAAATTTGCCATTTTCCTAATAAAGGGATATTTGACATTTGAACCACTAACACAAAAGTTCGAAAAAAAGACTGAAATAACAGTTTTCTCCTAAAATTTTATTGGGTAACTTAAACAATTAATAATCCGTGTTTCTACCGCGAACACTAACAACACAAGAACATCGGTTTGGCATACTCAAAATGAGTTCATCCAAATCACGCTGTGGAATGGCCGCCCATGTTCGTTGCAACAACAAAAAAGGTCTTCTTGCGACTGGATACCCTCCATATTCGGCAGAGCTCTTCTCTGTAGCATATCCCATGCATGCTCAATCGGGTTCAAGTCTGGCGACTGAGCAGGCCAGGGCAGGACCTTGATGTTAGCTGCGGCGAGTCTGTCTTACAACTCTTGCGGTGTGCGGTCGTGCATTATCATGCATTAACTGAAATAAGGGACCGATTTGCACTTGTAGAGGAACGATGACGTCTGATACAATCCTTTCAGCATAAATTTGAGCGTTGAGGTTGCCTCTGATCCAAATCAACTCAGTTCTTCCGCCGATCCAAATACCCGCCCATACCATGATGGTTCCACCACTATAAGGATGGACTTCCTGGCAGGATTTTAATCGCTGTTGGCGTCCAGGGGTTCTCCAGTATCGTATACGTCTTGTATCCGGTCTCATACCAAAACGAGACTCATCAGAAAAGCACACGAAACGCCATTGTTCTTCTGCCCAATTTCTGTGTTCAAGAGCCCATTGATATCGAATCCTACGATTGTGCATTGCTATAGGTGGTACCCGTAGCGGTCTTCGAGAATGAAGGTTCACTTCATGCAAGCGGTTTCTGACTGTTTGGTCGCTAATTAAGTTCCCTGAAGAGTGATGAAGCCTCACGGCTAACATCATGGCGGTTATTGTTGGAGCTCTTCGAGTTAAGATTTGAATGTGTCGGTCTTGTCTCCGTGTGGTGCAGCGATACCGTCCTCCATGGCGCTCAGCCACGGTACCAGTGCTTCGGTAACGTGTCCAAAGTCGACTGATAACACTCTGACTTGTATTCAGAGCTAAAACCACAGTACGTTGCCGGGAACCAGCTTCTATCATTCCCACGGCTCTGAGCATTTCTTCCCTGCTTAAATGACGTCGCCGCTCCATAATAACGTTGGTTTTAATCAGTAGTAGGGAAACAGTAGCACTAATAATGTCTTCAATGCGTTGTATGTTTTTATAGGGAAAATATTGACAGCTGATTTTCATCTTTTACTCGAATTTGATTCACAGTTCCTAATTCAAATTATGAAATGCACCAAAAAGGATCCATATAAATTTATAAAATCATAAATTTATTACAAAGCCACATCTCAATCTCAAGAAATCCGCATAAAAATGCTTGATCCCTAGATACTTTTGATGTGTGTAGTACCTAACAATCATAAGCGGGCAGTAAGTTGTCAATGTGTATCAAACTTTATTATAGAAGAAGGTCGTAACTACAACTAGTATTGCTTGGGCATAGTTTTGTGAGATTGTAACTCGACTTTTGGTCTTGACTGTACATTGTAGTTGCAACAAATTATTATTTAATCTACCTACATTTCGTTTAAAAGAGAAATCTTTATTCAACGGAAGTCTCAAACAACCCATCAATGCCGATAAGCTAATTCACGAGAAAGAATACAAACATTGTCTTGAGTTAATCAGAGCGACCAGCTATTCTTATCATTCTAAAAGTCGTTTACAGAATAATATGTTATGCCTTGAATGAAGTTTTTATTTGATTTGTGCTTAAACTCATTCATTATAAGGCAAGTCTAGCGAAGCAGAGGGTATCTTGTTATAAAAGGTTATACCTAGCCCAACAAAAGAGTTATGTATGTACCTTTTGAAGTCGATGAAAAGGAGCTCGTAGTTTGGCCTTATTTCTGGAGTTAACATTATAAATCTCACTATTTTTGTTGTGCATGTGAATATTTTGCCTAATATAAAGGATGTTGGCTAAGATAAATTGCTAAGCAACCGGGAGAATACCAATATCTTTAAAGAAATCTCTTAAAGAAACTCTCATACCGATCTAGTGAATTGATCGGACTGCTGGTTTTTGTATGTCAGCGGCTTTGCCCCACAGTAGAATACCGTAGGTCATAACACTGTCGAAATAAATAAAACAGACTAAACGAGCTGTATCAACGTTAGTGTATTGTCTCACTTTCCTGACGGCGTAGGCGGCCGAACTGAGCTTTCTGCTAGGGTAGATATGTGTGGTTCCCACTGAAGGTTGACATCTACTGTTATCACAGAAAAACTGCCGAACCCACAGTTTCGAGCACCTATTTGTCTAAAACAATGTTGGGTCTCAGGTTTCTAACATTTGGTAAGGCGAACTTCACACATTTTTCTTTTTCGTGCTATAGGCGCCACAGCAATCAACCAATTATTTTTCAAATCCCGCCCTCGACCTATCGATCTTCTATCGTAAACATCAATAGGTGGTAGGTACCTATTCTATATCGATGAATGAAAGTGTGAGTACCTACTTACGGGTTACCTAGTACAATATTTATTTTAGCAGAAGGAGCTTTACCTGATTACAAAACAAGAGAAAAGAGAACGAGAGATAATCGAACATTAAATGTATGAAAGACGACGCTGGTATTATTCTGACCAAAATTACGAAATAAAAGAACGATGGAAGGATTATTTTGAAAAACTAATGAACGAAGAGAATAAATTGAATTATATATCTTTATATTAGTTCAAGTACCTATGATGAGGTAACCTGTTTACAAAATACTTAAAACTTTCTCAAGGACAATGAAACCGTCATGTTGTCTGCCGGAGTAGACCGTGAGGTGTGACTACCTAAGGAAGACAATCAAACACAACACAAAGTTTTGCAAAGTTGCAAAACATCGTCGTATTGTCTGTGATTGCATTCCGTGTGGCCCTGTACAAACGTGGACAATGCAGATGATACAATTTGCATGTTATGTTAGAAGGGTAAGTTCCGAGAAGCCAAACGTAAGGCTTTGAAGTACCGTTACACAAATGCCTTCAAAGTAATTGAATTCTGAAATTAATTTAAACTGATGAAGATTGGAAAACATTGAAACACTGAGAACCATTTATATTCTTTCACTAAATAAAATCATAACAGAAGAGTTACCTACTCTTCTGTTATGTTTTCTTTTTTCTGAGAAGAATATTTCCTAAGGGAAGGAATGGCGAATGGTGAAAAAAGTCACCTTTCATTTTGTCCTCGACTTGTTCAACCCGTCACTGTGTCACCTGCTGCGCCGATGGTCGTCATGGCAGACACGCGCTCAATGTTTTCACAGCATCCATTCACGTGAGAAACGTGTAGAAATAACATGTACTTAGGTTGCTCGCATTGGAGGTACCTATAGTTTTGAGAGTAAAGAATTTGAATTTGTTGTGAGATATTGCAGATCACATTTAGGATTCTGGTAATATGAGTAGGTACTACCTACCTAAGTAACATGCGATGGTACACTTTGCCCAATTTATTCAAGCGAGTCATAATAAATGGGTCATTCCATGTAACGGGTGTTATAGGTCGTACACTGCTACTTGACAATTAATTAATGATGCAATAAGAAAACAATTAAGTTTTATGAGCTTAACACCTTCCATCTAGGTCTATTAATAAATTGGACATTTACAAACAGCAGTAAAGAAATTAAAGGCAAGATATGTGCGTAACAGGCGTTACACGATTTTGTCTAAGCTTTCGGGCTTAACCGAAATGAAAGCAAAACCATAGAATAAAGAGGGGAAGTAGGTTATCTGCGACCCAATCCGCGATTTAATTGCCTACTGTCTTAGGGTTGACGACTGTCCGCGCTTCGTCGGTTACGGTTGTCGCCCAAACCATAGAATAAAGAGAGGAAGTAGGTTATCTGCGACCCAATCCGCGATTTAATTGCCTACTGTCTTAGGGTTGACAACTGTCCGCGCTTCGTCGGTTACGGTTGTCGCCCAAACCGCTAACAAATATTTATAGACTAAGAGCTTATGTTTAAATTATTTGCTTAGTATTTAGTTTACATATACTAGTCAGATTTTTTTTGTAATTTTTATTTTTAGTTTTGTACACATAAAGAACCATATTTATTTTTATTTTTAATTAATACAAATATAAATAATACAAACATAACATCTATTGAATCACACATTTAATACAAAATTACAAATTAGCTACAGAAAAATACCGACTTTCTTCGGTTTCGACTATTACGAAACGCGTTGTTATTAAACTTTAATGTGTAATATATCCGTATCCTTGTAAATAACTTTTAGAAATATAATTTGAAAAATATAAGTCTTTTATTTGTTCATAAATAGACATACCAACTTTGCAGTTTATGTGATCATTTTTTAAAAGCTATACTCTGTTTTTTTAATCTCGTAGACTAAACTGATATTACGAGTGTTGGCAGTTTATTGCAATTCTTAAATAGTGCCGAAACTTAGCGTTCGTAAAATCAAGTATCGTTTTTTTACAATAAGTTATCCTGAAATAATGTGTAGGTACTTATTAAAAACGTAATAATACAAAATTAATAATGTAAATTTGACATTTGCATGTGTCAATTTAGTCTACGAGATTAAAAAACAGAGTATAATGTGCTGAAAAGCCGTGACGCGCGAACCTCGTTCCGTGCTAGCCGCGACTAGCGCAGTCATAGGCACTCTAATATTGTGTTTAGGTGTGCGTGCGGCGACGCATATATACTATGGCGCACACATACAAGCCGCGCGCGGTCCGTTTGTATGAAGATAACGTACTTCCCTCTCTTTATTCTATGGCAAAACTCTGCGAATTTCTTTACTTTACGTTAGTGAAAAAACTGGAACTATGTAGCTAAATAAATTCTTAACTTCGTCCACTGTCCACTTGTATTAATACAAACATGATTTTTTATCGAAGTTTAAAACTGTAACGGGTGTTACAGCTGAATGTAACGGGTGTTACGAGTACGAAATTAAAACAATATTTGTACCAATAAAGGTATTTTAATAACAAAAGCAGTGAAATAATCATGTTTACTTTTAATTTGCATTAATATTTTTGGGAAAATAATAATACCTACCTGTTATTTCGCATGGACAAATTTGGCATATTCCTGCACCCCTGTACCTACTCTTTTTTCTTTTTGCTTTCAGAGAGAGCATTTTGACTGAAACATTACAATATTTTCAATAAAAATATTACAATATTTTCAATAAAAATATTACAATCTTTTCAATAAAAATATTACAATATTTTCAATCAAAATATTACAATATTTTCAATAAACATATTGTAATGTTTTAGTCAAAATACCTACTCTCTACGCGATCTCTAGTTTTTTGTCTAGTTTTAATCTTTTAAGTTTGGATCTTGTACAATTTTTTCTTTATAATTTCTACTTCATTTTCTGTCCCTCTCTCTTTCTTTTTGCACGGTGTTCTGCATGTTTTGCAGGTTTTTTTTTCAGGTTTTGTCTAAATTTTTCTTAATTCTATTTTTCGCTGAAGACATCGTCAATTTAAAAGAAAAGCTAGCTCAACCTAAGCAAAGTAGGTACACCATACTGCATAGGCATCAGGCATAATTATTATTTTGAGGCCCGCCAATAAATCACGTGACTAAGTTATTGCTGAATTGCAACAGTTAGCGTCAGAGACCTGTCGAGTTGTTAAAGGCTGCTTAAAAACAGCTAACTATAATTTATCTAAGTGTCTTTTTCTTAATGAAATAGATTTAATAAAATGCAACTTAAATTTAGTTTAGTTTGTTAACAAGGGATTCAGGGCTAGTGAATGGGTCAAACAACTCAGAATGTTGTCAACTGTTGATGACAAAATTATAAGTTTTAACGAAAGATACAAAAAACGTGTCATTTTAATATACGGAGGACTTTTTTAAGGTTTTACGTTTAGGGAAACGTAAAACCTTAAAAAAATCACTAAACTAGCGCCATTAAGTTTTATTAGTTCTTATCAAGGCATGGCAAAATTTGGTAATACCCGTTACGTAACGTGTGTTACACACTGTTACCCGCCAAAATTTCACAAACAAAAAGGCCAATCTTCATATAAATAGCAAACTTAAGTAGTTATCAATCATATCCTTACTTTCTTAAAAGCATTTTATAATGCGTGCAATAAATTAATCGCCAAACAAACGAATGCACTTTTTTTGTAACGAGTGTTACAGGTAGGAGGCACAATTTAAAAGTTAAATAGGTAAATGGAGAGAATAATTAAACTTACGAAATAATATTACACGCAACAGCTGTTGAAAACTTCTCTTTTCGAATGGCGGGAAGCGTAATGCCATAGAATAAAGAGAGGAAGTAGGTTATCTGCGACCCAATCCGCGATTTAATTGCCTACTGTCTTAGGGTTGACGACTGTCCGCGCTTCGTCGGTTACGGTTGTCGCCCAAACCGCTAATAAATATTTATAGACTAAGAGCTTATGTTTAAATTATTTGCTTAGTATTTAGTTTACATATACTAGTCTGTTTTTTTTTGTAAGTAATTTTTATTTTTAGTTTTGTACACATAAAGAACCATATTTATTTTTATTTTTAATTAATACAAATATAAATAATACAAACATAACATCTATTGAATCACACATTTAATACAAAATTACAAATTAGCTACAGAAAAATACCTACTTTCTTCGGTTTCGACTATTACGAAACGCGTTGTTATTAAACTTTAATATGTAATATATCCGTATCCTTGTAAATAACTTTTAGAAATATAATTTGAAAAATATAAGTCTTTTATTTGTTCATAAATAGACATACCAACTTTGCAGTAAAGTTTATGTGATCATTTTTTAAAAGCTAATGTGCCGAAAAGCCGTGACGCGCGAACCTCGTTCCGTGCTAGTCGCGACTAGCGCAGTCATAGGCACTCTAATATTGTGTTTAGGTGTGCGTGCGGCGACGCATAGATACTATGGCGCAAACATACAAGCCGCGCGCGGTTCGTTTGTATGAAGATAACGTACTTCCTTCTCTTTATTCTATGGTAATGCCAATCTAACAATAGTTTTATTTTTTCAGTGTAAGGTCCGTATTACAGAAGGTCACTCAAAACTCAAGCTATACTTAAGTCTCGATTCAAGCCATTTGATTGGTTGAAACTAGTTATAAGTAATGTTTAAGCAGAGATCAATGCTTGAGTTTCCTTCTGTAATACGGACCTAAGTATCTAATTTTGATTAAATTTATCAACCATCAATCGTTCTTAGTAACCTAACTTAAATAGGTATGATAAAAAATTGAAGAATTAAATACTTATCGAAAAAATAATGATATATTATTAAAATATGGGGGTTTAAGATTATCCTAAGACACATTTTAATTTAAAAACAGTAATTTAAAAATTTATGTTGTGGTAGCGTTTTTCATGGAATTACCCAAATACAGGCATTAGGTACTTCTTCTGTCACACAGTAATTTCTGTACATTATCCGGAAACCATATCTATATAACATCCAAAACAATAATCGCTTGTCCAGCGCACGTTTTCAATGGATTAAATAGTGCGTTAGGTAATAACATTGCAACTGTCGTCGGCGGATCGGACATGAGCGTCGATTTTTTGTAGTCTTTGTTTGATTTCGCGTAATAGATACGAATAAATAGGTACCAGCTAGCTTACAGAATACAACCAAACTTACTCGACTGTGTAGAACTTGAAGCAATATACAATATGTAAAGAAAACCCTGTCCGACCCATAAGGATAATAAAGGTTAGGTAAACACTTGACCAAATATAATATAAAATTTTACATAATCATCACAGTAACA
This sequence comes from Sesamia nonagrioides, assembly GCA_017933935.1. Classification (NCBI taxonomy): domain Eukaryota; kingdom Metazoa; phylum Arthropoda; class Insecta; order Lepidoptera; family Noctuidae; genus Sesamia; species Sesamia nonagrioides. The sequence continues at coordinate 353,667 of JADWQK010001703.1, forward strand.
ATAATAATGAATTTTGAAATAATCTTTTTTTCCCGAGTATTAATTCCAATTTCCCCGAAATTTGGTCATTTTTAAAAAACTGACAACACCATTTGTGACGGAGCGAATAGCGATGCGACCACGTGCCGCATGGCCCGTCCCCCTTCACCCGCGCATACATGCGCGGGTGAAGGGGGGCGGGGCTATCGGGTTGTCTACCGCACATGCATTAAGTTACCTCGCTTTTTCGAAATAATATTTTTTTTTTTTGGGGGATTTTTTTTTAAGTTTAGCCCAGCTTTGTAGGCATTATTAGAATCAGTTAACGATACCTAACAATACCTTCACGGATCGGACAGGGTTTTCTTTACATATTGTATAAGTTATAAAGTCCGCAAACTATAGATAGGACCTATGGCCAGGTTTAGTGATGTAAAATAAAAAAAAAAAAATTGGTTTTCTTCACTTTATTAAAAAAAAGAAACCTGAAAAAATAAACTTAGCGTCGTTGTTTTCTTTTCTAAATTTGTTTTTTTTTCTAGCCTACGTTTTAATTCAATTATGAATTAAATTTGTATAATAAATCAACATATATTATTTACTCATAATTCACTACTTCCAACAATAAATCACAAATCACAACTTTTTTTTTAATTTATTTTTCATCTTCATCTTCAATTTCCCAGTACCAAGACAAGACAAATACCTATATGATTTGGGGACTTCCCTTTCGTTAATATTGCCAATATTTTTATGAAATTTGGGTACAATTTTATCAGAAAAGTACCTACCGTAGGTTCAAGAATAAATCTAAGACTCTATTATTTACTCATAAGTTTTGATTACCTATTTAACGGTAAATGCCATACTTAACAGTTTTAGATTTCATGTTCTGTTCTGTTTCTGTTCTGTAGGCATGGTCCAGAAAATCAATTTTTTCAGGTTTTTTTCTTCTCATTAGAAAATAAAACGGTTTTTTTACAACACTAGCCTGGTTGTGGATAATGTTTTGTATTACCTACTATTGTTAAACAAGTAAAAGTAAATAAGTTAAGTTAGTTAAAATAACACCGCCATAATCCTAAGATGACTAGAAGATAGTGAATGAAGGATTACAAGACTGTTGAACATTGACTTAATCAGAGAGAAACAGTCTATACACATGATAAAACATTAGTGGGTATTGGTTGTGCTGATGGTTTTCATAATTTGATTGGAGGATTTGGCAACAAAAGTATTCAAATCAAATAAATCATTTATTTCAAATAAACCAGTTACAGGCACTTGTGAATTGTCAGAAGGTCGGTCAGTCAATAAGATGAAGCTAGTCGCCCATTCCAAAGAGTAGGTACCTATGGAGAAGAACGGGCAAGAAACTCCATGGACACTCTTTTAAATTTTCAAGCTATTGTTACAAATATTTGTTTACATCATTCATGTTGAAATCAACCGTGTGAGAACGATGCAGAAATATATTGTACGCTGAGAGCGCCCATTATGGTAAACACACAAAAATCAATTCAGAATTTAAAATACGCCGTGGCAGCTAAGAGACGACCAGTCCCCTCTGACGGCGTCCGTTCACGAACATGACGTATGGACGTATTACCTCGAGTCGGTTTGGTATCCCAGTACTTATAGTGCATATTGAGTTCTGTCGATAGATGTTTCATACTTCCATCATCATCATTTCAGCCGAAAGACGTCCACTGCTGGACATAGGCCTCCCCCAAGGTTCTCCACGACGACCGGTCCTGCGCCTGTCGCATCCAGCGGTTTCGCTCGACCTTCACCAGGTCGTCGGTCCACCTTGTCGGGAGTCCACCCACGCTACGTCTTCGAACTTACATATATTGTAGGAAATTTTCTATAGTTTAGTCTAGAATAGGTAGTACCCACAGATGTTTATTTTTTTAATTATGACAAAATAATTATTATTTATTTATTTGCATAGAAAGCAGGTGTTAAAATTAATGGTGTTAGTTTCAGATATATTGCCAGCACATTCCGCCTGATGGCATACAATCATATACCTAGCAGTTAACTTATAGATAAATTACTATTTAGAATTCTAGATGGTTAAATTAATAATTAGAGCATGCTAAGTTTAAAATGATTTACATAACAAATAAGATAAATTGTTTTAAATATTTCTGATATAAGTTTTATTAATTCATCATTTATACAATATGTAAAGAAAACCCTGTCCGATCCGTGAAGGTATTGTTAGGAATCGATAACTGATTCTACTAATGCCCACAATCCGGACTAAAGTTTTAAAAAAAACCCCCTCAAAAAGTAAATATTATTTTGCAAAAAGAGGTAAGTTAATACATGTGCGGTAGGACATCCTTCCGCAGGCGACGGGGGGCAGGGCACGCGACGCGTGGTCGAATCGCATAAGCGTACCGCCAAAATGGTGTTGTCACTTTTTAAAAATTACCAAATTTCCGGGAAGTTTGAATTAATTCGCGGGAAAAAAAGATTATTTTAAAATTCATTAGTATTGTTACTATGATGATTACGTAAAATTTTATATTAGGTATATTTGTTCATGTGTTTACTTAACCTTTATTATCCTTATGGGTCGGAGACAGGGTTTTTTTTACATATTGTATAATTGGTAACCTAACTAGTAATAATATTTCTCCATCAACAACGACGGCTGGAGTTTCTTAAATTTTACTAAGGCCTGATCCTTAATAAAATTTGTTAAATACCTACCAAAAAAATGGAACCAATGGAACCAATGGTGCCATACCAATAATGTTTTTTAAGCAAATCATGTTATATTTACCAGTACACAAAAACTCTGAATTTTGATCTCATGGCAGTCGTTTGCATCCTCGTATCATTTAATTCAGAAAACAAGTGCTTGTTAATTTTAATAAATAAGACTTTTTCGAGAGTGTATACATATACCTACAAGAGAAAGTTAGTATTTTCTATTTCTTCATAAAAAGGATGCAGCTATGTACCTATATGTAACATTGAAATTAAAATTGGATCTTATGCATAATAGACTCCCTTTTAGAACAATTACCTCAATTACCTCTGTAGTGTTGTGTGGTAGTGTGTGTTGTAGTGTGAGGTTTGGTGTACCAAACCTTAGAACAGAGATCGCCAAACAGTGATACGCAAATTTTCATGTTTGGAAAACCGCAGTCACACGTTATAAAAGTGCTACGGTAGGTAGGTATATGTAACGTGTGACTACGCCTTTCCAAACATGAAAATTTATCTCTACATAGTGAATATTGCATACTTCAGAATAGTATTGTAAGACATTATTGTCAATTTACAACGAAGGCATCTTGGTAGAATCTACTGTGTCCATTTACTTGCAACTACATTAGCAACTTTGTTCAGTTCAGTATTCCGAAAATCTTGTTTTATACTTTTTCAGCGTCGTTTTTTGTCGTAGTTGGGTTTTAGTTTTTAACTTTTTATTATTTGTACTATTTTGGTGTTAAAGTGTATTAGTGGCGCATAATATTAATAAAAGTTAAATTGACGAACTAAAAACTAGGTAGTTAACATACGACATCTCTTTTGACTTATGTATCGGCGTATAGTAATATGTAGAGATGTCCTATTTTACTATTTCGTAGCTTTTGGATCGTAGCGCGTATAGCAACGGTTTCCGCGTATGAAGCTCCCGGTTTTTCGTAGTAGCGACGCACATTTGCGTCGATGGCACCGAATGGGTCATGAATTAGTAGATGAGGTCGTTAGTATAAATAGATTGGATGGTTTTCTAACGGTGGTAGGCCAAAACATTGGCTGCCGGCAGAAGTTACCACCCACCAGACGAAGTCTTGCCGCTAAGCGATTCGTCGTGTTCCAGCATGATGTCTGGTGAAGCTGTAGGGAGGACGCGTCTGACCAGTTGTGTTGCGTTGTGTGGCGAGTACGATGCGCCAAATATTGTTGTGTCGGGAGTTTGGTCGTGGAGAGTCTCCAGATCAATCTCCCTCTGGCGCAGCATCGTTGGTCGTGTTGGTCTTGGGTTTAACATTGCATCACCTGGCTCAACTGCCGTCATCCTTGCTATTCCTAAGTTTTTTTAAGTGAATAGGCTTAATAAACTGTGCGCTTTACCATCAACGATTGCGTCACTGCTTACCATCAGGCGGGATTGCAGTCAAGCGCTAGTTTATAATTATTAAAAAAAACATATATTAAGAGGACCTGGGAAGATTTCTTAATCTATCTAATTCTGCTAACGATCGACTGTCATGTGGATTTTTAAGTAATTTATTATGATCCAATGCACTTATAAATAATCCCTCTATGGTTTTAACTCTACTGAGAGCGACATAGGCCTGTCCTTTAGCAAACAATGACTTTCCTAGATCTGTAACTTTTTTATCTAGAGTACAACCTTGTAATTTATGTACAGTACAACCCCAAGAAAGAATCAGCGGGAGCATTTTACGCTGAATTTGCCCAGAACCTCTCAAGCCGTCAAATTCAGTGAGGCAAGGCTCGATTTTGATAAGTTCGTTAATATTTGCTTTTATGGATGCGTCGTCAAATTGTATGAGAACAGCGCTTGGCCATTCGAAGGCCTTCACCACTCCCATCGCACCGTTTACCAAACCCTGGTTTACATTCAAATTTCTACGAAGCATTACTAGGGATTATGTATAAACATAAAGTACTCGTGAAGCTCTTTCAGATGATACCAAATACGGTATATTTATTTTAATTTTATATTAACATAGAACTTTTTGTCCGCTAGAGGGCGTAATACTAAATTTGGTGACAAGCTTTATAGCTCATAACCAACAGAATATCAAGGCCCTTCTAATGGTTCTGCAGTGGTCTTATTCTGATAAGTAGTAAAGAAGCTATCTATGAACGAAAATATGTGAATTATATGCAATCAGCCCATGAATACAGGTAAAGTCACAAGCAAATGCTAGTAATATATATATTGTTAGCGATCAGAAGTGGTGTTTATTAAAAAAAACAAATCGGGAGGTAAACACTAATGTTCGTGTAGGGTGAGATGTCCAACAGTGAACCAGTGGTACACATTGAGCCACCCTTCTTACTTTGTACACGCTACGTTTTCGAACCGTGCTTGGACACGAATATACTCATTTTTTACTGCCGCGCCTGCTGGTCAGTCGGGATCTAGTTAGCGTCAAAGACGTCCGCTTGGCGGATCGCAATACGATTTTCGGCGATAAAACGCTATAAAACGTAAGTATTACCTTTTCGTATTACTTCTGTTATGTGTATTTATATTATGTGACATTTATTATACCTAATATAGCGTTTATTTGGCTATCGTATACAACTGAAATTACTACAGTAACTCTTTTCATTTGTTTTTAACATCATCTTAAACGTTGAATGGTGGGTGTAGTACACAGTGAACCACGAACGTAATTGGAACCGTGAGCCGGTTAATTTTATGCTGTTTTTGTTTCAGAATAGGGCGAATCAAAGCAGCGCCTAGGAAAATTGGAGGCGACAGAAAAGAACACATGTGTTGCTAGTAAAAAATGGACGTTTCGTATTTAAAATTAAAAAACATTGTCAAAAAAAATTATTTGATTACTTAGTAACGTTAACAAGGCGTTTTATTGCTTCACCTTTAGTTTTGTTGCATATATAGTCATAATTTGCCGTAAAATAAATAGGAAGCTTCACTGTATACATATTGGTTCACTGTTGACCTGGCCCCGGTTCAGAGTGTCCCACGTGGTGGACTCAGTGAGCCATTTGCCGTCTTTTAAAAAAACTTAAATATATTCTACCTTAGTACGTTTGGTTCTAAAATTAAAATGCCAAATTATAACCAGATATATAGGCAGTCCAATAGTAAAGAAAAATCTTCATTATCTTTAGAACCCGTTGAGCTATGAATCTGCAACTTTTTCATGGTTCACTGTTGGACACCTCACCCTATTATCAATTTGAATTATAATTACAACCAAAACTTATAAGTTTAGTTAACAATCACCGAGTACACAATAAAATGTTAAATGATAGCAATCAGCTATTAATTAATACGGAAAATATAGGTCTCACAGAGTTCGGGCGGTGTTACAGCTTCAAGTGACGATTCTAAAAAGAGAGCGAGCGCGGGTATGCCGCGCCTTTTATAGTAAGCTTTAGGTGGGGTTGCCAACACGGCCTCTCCTGACACTCTGACGTCCTCGTCAGATCCATAAGATGATCCCGCCTGATCTGTAGTAGTGCCTTCCAATAAGGCACTCGAGTCTCGAGTCTTCGCCATCATCACGCAGCCAGCAACATCTTCATCTGAAGCACTCTGCAGCACGTCGAGCGTCTGCTCGCCAACTTCGTTTGGAGGAGCGGCGGGCACACTCGAAGTACCAGAGGGTCCAGCAGGAGTATCTGGAGGTTCACCAGCATCATCCGGGTTGTTGCATCGCAATCTGCATGAAACAAAGTCATTAAATAATCATGAAGACATTTCAGATTGCCTATTCTTTTACTCTTCACGCGTTCAAAGCCCTCATACAAAAATACACTCTCAAACAAGATAAAGACACTCCACTTTCAAAAGTATGCATACTTCTTCAGACACATGTCTGTCTCTTTCTTGTTCATACTTGAACTTTTACAAGTTCCTCACGTTAAAAACGTATACCCAGGACTGAGCCTGCCAAGACAACGCCTGATACGCATACATAGTACACGTAACCCGGGACAACACCCGATGCGCGTTCAAATAACATGACTTCCAGGATAACACCTGAGCGCACACACAGTACGCGCAACTCGGGAGAACACCCAATACCACACTGGGCATACATCTGCCAAAACCAGGCACTCAGGAACCAGGACGACAGCTGTTAGAGTGCACTATAACTGTGCTGCATCAGCTGTTGCTCGCTGCTGTCGCGCGCCCAACAATGGTGACCTGAATGGTAGTCAAGGTCATTGGTTCCAGCATCTGTAAGGCTACATGTTTTTTTTATCCTAGCGTCTAGATATGTCGGATAGATTGAGAGAATGAAACCAAATTATTAAAAGCAAAAATATAGGGCAGCGGGCGTCCCCACAATCCTTTATTCATGCTGCATACTTAACCACGATTTCAACCAATACCGTTATTGTGCGACAACGCTTTAAAGTTGGGCGACATACGCCATTGATGTGATTCACCACGCAGCTAGCACCACCGCAAAGCGCTTCCTGCGCGCTTTCTAAGCGAACCCTGCGCGCTCTCCAAGCGCACCTTGCGCGCATAGCAACAGCCAGCACTGTCGCACGTCAAGCAACAGCCAGCACGGTCTCGCGCCAAGCAACAGTCAGCATTGTCTCGCGCCAAGCAACAGTCAGCATTGTCTCGCGCCAAGCAACAGTCAGCACTGTCTCGCGCCAAGCAACAGGCAGCACTGTCGTGACAGCGCCTCGTCCAGCCGCACGTGTCCGTTTGCAGCGCACTCCTGTAACACATTCCTGAAGCGCACGCCTGCAGCGCACTACTGCAGCATACTTTTGCAGCGACTGATCGGTTTGCAAAGCCGATCAGCTTCCAGAGGCCGTGGTACATCACAACGGATACAACCAACGACAGAGAGGCCGTGGTGCATCACAACGGATACAACCAACGACAGAGAGGCCGCGTGGGTGCACCACAATAGATGCAACCACCGACAGAGAGGCCGCGTGGGTGCACCACAATGGATGCAACCACCGACAGAGAGGCCACGTGTGTGTGCACCACAATGGATGCAACCACTGACAGAGAGGCCGCGTGGGTGCACCACAATGGATGCAACCACCGACAGAGAGGCAAACAACTGCTATTCTCACGAATTGCAGCATCGCAACAGGGTTCAAAGGCAACTTGCCCAAGGATAAAATCTTCAAGAGTGCCACACAGCCGGGCATGTCATGATCTAGCTTTCCCATGGACTGGGAATCAAAGATCACAAACACCAAGTCACCTTCCTGAAACATTAGAGGGGGACGTCTGTCCCGGTTAACTTGAGCGTCCATTGCCGCCCGATTTCTAGCAAGCCGTTCGGTCATCCTTTGCCTAGCAATCTCCCTTCTAAACTTACAATTGTCTGAAGCAGGAGTAAGTGCGATCTCACGCACTAGGACTCGAATCGCTGGTCTCACATTCTCATGACCAACTAAGAGGTTTCGAGGAGAAGTTGTGTGGTCCTTTGTTGAATCAAATTAAGATTAGTTGAAGACGCCACAACTCCTCAGACCATTCAGCTTACTTGTAAGCTACTTCAATCAAGCATATACAAGATGGTGCGAACATACCGCTCCATTTGCCCATTATTTAAAGCTTGCAGACTTGAACATCCGGCCTCTACCAGATATTATCAAGCGTGGTGTACCAAACAGTGAGGTAGCGTTCTGACAGACTTGTTTTAACGCTTCTAAATCTTAGGAGCGAATAGGAGTAAGTACATGCAGTATTTACTGAACGCATCAGTGACCAGTATTACTTGTTTAAAGCCCATTGATACAGGCAGAGGGCCAAGTGCATCAATATTTAAGCCAAGATGAAATAGGCTGAAGTGGCGCGCGTGGGACTTGTTTATGTGCAATACAAATTACACAATGAAGTCTGTACTTCTTAACAAATGCCCTAAGCCCGGGAAACCAGAAATATCAGAGTTAGTTTTATTAGCACCTATATGCGTTGCCCCTCACTAGCAATTTCTCCTGTATTGTGGGTGCGTTTACAAGCATATAAACACACAGACACAAACAGTCAGACCCGGAACAACTACTTACCTACAAGTAGTTGTAAGTTGTAGTAGTCTATAAATATTTGTTCCGTGCAGGAATCGAACTCGCGACAGGCAGCGCAGCAGTCAATAGCTTAACCACTGCGGTAACCGTGCAGTCACCTACACAACTGTTCATCGTGGAACTCACGCAAGACACTAAGGCTCTTGTCCCTTTGGGATATAACAGAAGTCGCGTCTCTTCCACGTGACTGTACTGATAACAAAGTGCCTCATTTCGTACTAACTATCGAAACTGATTTAATTCTCGCTCCAACGTAGTGAAGTATCGACACATACCTAAGCGATCGATGTCATCGTCGATCAAAGGTAGTGGGCATAATCTTGTTGAGAGCTCGAAAGTCCACGCACATGCGGCCGCAGCCGTCATTCTTTTGGACCAACAAAATATAATTGAAATAAGGAGACTCCGACGTGCGAATAATGCCTTTTGACATCATGTGACATCTTGTAAGGTAGATAGTTCACTGGAACGCTGCTGCGGAGTTGAATGCGTATACACCCAGTTGAAACAGTGAAAGTCATAGTGCCCGAAATCATGTAGTGCGAGTACTCGTCTTAAATATTTTTCAATTACATTAAATCATCCCGAATTAACGGGATTTGATCACTGGTTGAGCATTCGATTCAACATTAGATACTACCCAAGTCTAGGATTATGAATAATACACTGTATTCTTGGTTCGAATGTAAGTAACTCCGTCCCTATTGAGCACATCTGTGCCTATAATAATAGGGGCATTCATGGATTTACCCGTTTTTTTTTTATAAATTATAAACTAGTGCTTGACTGCAATCCCACCTGATGGCAAGCAGTGACGCAACCGTTGATGGCAATGCGCACTAATTTATTAAGAGCCTATTCACTATAGCCTTGAAGACACTCAAGTTCCAGTCCAACGGAAACACCCCCGCTTGCAAACTGTTCCAGTACCTCGGTGTACGCGGCATAAAAGAGGAGGCGAAACGCTACATCCGTCTACCTTTAAGGAGATGCTTTCCAACTCGATAGTTAACGTTACAAACGATTCTACGTTTCCTAGTGCACTTTAAATATTCAACTAAGTACTCAAGAGGATATTAGAGACGCCCATAGCGCAACGATCAATTATCCATAATATCGTTACGCTGTGAGCTAGCGGCACAAAAATGAACGTTGCTTCTACTGCCTTGCTGATCAATGCGCTGTTTCGCAAAACGACTTAATGTCATGACCATACTTGTTACAATAAGCGCAAACAATTGAAGGATTAGGCCGTCTGTTATTCGGCTTTTAATTCGAACTAGTAGTTTTGGTGATAACGGGCTTTGTTTGCTTAGTGCAAGCAGCCTGACTATGACCAGTATCTCCACACACGAAACACTTGGCTTTCCTAAAACTGGGAGAATACTTCATACAAAATTCCAGCGGAATCGATTTTCTTAACATATAAAGGCCTAACGTCTTATTTAAAATTACTGCATGTACGGTCATTACACATCCACTTATTAAACCACAACTTGGTTTCCCCCTTCAAACAGTAACCTATCCTAGAAAGGCATTCACGATCGTCACACTTATAAGTAACATGGACCTATCAACCTCTTGAAACAAAGAATCTACGTCGTGAATGCTAGGGTCAAAGATTGAGACGTAATAATTGTGAGTACTTACAGATTTAAGCGATTGAATTGCCTCCACAATTCGCTTTGTACCTTGTCTAACCGAAATCGCGTCAACAGAGGCTAGCGCATGGGAACTCTGTTCCAGCGCTTCCGATTGCGCCAGCACAGCGTTCCAGGACTCAGTTGCTCGGCGGCACACACGATACACACACAGACGACAGCGGCTGCGGTGGTACAGACGACATCGTCGGCAGCTGTGCAGGCGCCGGTGGAGGCACAGCAGCCAGCAGCGCAGCAGCCAGCGCCGCAGCAGCCCAGCGGCACGCAGCCAGCGGCACAGCAGCCATTGGCACAGGAGCCAGCGGCGCAGTAGCCATCGGCACAGCAGCCATTGGCACAGCAGCCAGCGGCGCAGCAGCCAGCGGCGCAGCACCCAGCGGCGCAGCACCCAGCGGCACAGTAGCCAGCGGCGCAGCAGCCCAGCGGCGCAGCACCCAGCGGCACAGTAGCCAGCGGCACAGCAGCCATTGGCACAGGAGCCAGCGGCGCAGTAGCCATCGGCACAGCAGCCATTGGCACAGCAGCCAGCGGCGCAGCAGCCCAGCGGCGCAGCACCCAGCGGCGCAGCACCCAGCGGCGCAGTAGCCATTGGCACAGCAGCCATTGCCACAGCAGCCAGTGGCGCAGGCGTCAGCGGTGTAGGGGTCAGCGGCTGTACGGCCACGGACGAAATCAGTGGCGGTGATGCAGGCGTCACACCGTCGCCAGTCGCACTGGGCGCAGCGCCCGCTCGCAACGCAGCACGCGACAGTGCTCGCAGTCCCGTCCACAGGAACGCGGCAACGGGAGCGACGCGTAAGCGCATTCCGCGAACGTCGGTCTCGTGAACGCCGGAGACGCGCCAACATACCAACATACAAATCACAAAAAAATTAGAACGTTCACAAAACTATTCGTAACAAAAAGAGGGTATGTAAACAAAAAGAAAATAGCCCCTTCAAGATTGAAATAAAAACAGTTAAAATTTTGTCAGGATACAAGTGGGAATGAATTTACGCATCCCACTTCTGATGTTAGCGATCAGAAGTGGTGTTTATTAAAAAAAACAAATCGGGAGGTAAACACTAATGTTCGTGTATTATCAATTTGAATTATAATTACAACCAAAACTTATAAGTTTAGTTAACAATCACCGAGTACACAATAAAATGTTAAATGATAGCAATCAGCTATTAATTAATACGGAAAATATAGGTCTCACAGAGTTCGGGCGGTGTTACAGCTTCAAGTGACGATTCTAAAAAGAGAGCGAGCGCGGGTATGCCGCGCCTTTTATAGTAAGCTTTAGGTGGGGTTGCCAACAATATATATTCAAAATGTACAAGTAAAGCCCTTTCAAATGATACCAAACACGGCATATTTATCTTAACTTTTTTTTTACTCTGTATATTTTGTCCGCTAGAGGGCGCCACATTAGATTTTGTGAAACTCCATATGGCCTATAACTAGCGGACAATTAAGACGCTTCTAATGATATGTCATTTATCGAATTCGAATAAGTAGTTTAGAAGTTACGAGGGAACAGATGAACATACATACATACATACATACATACATACATACATACATACATAGCCTGTCAAAATCATAACCCTCCTTTTGCTTTGCCGTAGTCGGGTAAAAACAAATAGGTATCAGTTACAAGCTAAGACTAAAATAACAAAATTATATCCTAACTTAATCTTTTCACAAACTGAAATAGTTACATCTATAGTTCGTTTTTTTAATTACAGAAACAAAACAATAGGTGTCAACATATATACTAAAAAAAAAGTAAAAAACTAAAACCCAACTACGACAAAAAACGACGCTGAAAAAGTATAAAACAAGATTTTCAGAATACTGAACTGAACAAAGTTGCTAATATAGTTGCAAGTAAATGGACACAGTAGACTCTACCAAGATGCCTTCGTTGTAAATTGACAATAATGTCTTACAATACTATTCTGAAGTATGCAATATTCACTATGTAGACATTATTGTCAATTTACAAACGAAGGCATCTTGGTAGAGTCTACTGTGTCCATTTACTTGCAACTATATTAGCAACTTTGTTCAGTTCAGTATTCTGAAAATCTTGTTTTATACTTTTTCAGCGTCGTTTTTTGTCGTAGTTGGGTTTTAGTTTTTTTACTTTTTATTATTTGTACTATTTTGGTGTTAAAGTGTATTTGTGGCGCATAATATTAACAAAAGTTAAACTGATGAACTAAAAACTAGGTAGTTAACATACGACATCTCTTTTGACTTATGTATCGGCATATAGCAATATGTAGAGATGTCCTATTTTACTATTTCGTAGCGCTTGGATCGTAGCGCGTATAGCAACGGTTTCCCCGTATGAAGCTCCCGGTTTTTCGTAGTAGCGACGCACATTTGCGTCGATGACACCGTATGGGTCATGAATAAGTGGATGAGGTCGTTAGTATAAACAGATTGGATGTGTTTCCAACGGTGGTAGGCCATAACATCGGCTGCCGGCAGAAGTTACCACCCACCAGAAAAAGTCTTGCCGCCAAGCGATTCGTCGTGTTCTAGCATGATGTCTGGTGAAGCCGTACGGAGGACGCGTCTGAGCAGTTGTGTTGCGTTGTGTGGCGAGTACGATGCGCCAAATGTTGTTGTGTCGGGAGTTTGGTCGTGGAGAGTCTCCAGATCAATCTCCCTCTGGCGCAGCATCGTTGGTCGTGTTAGTCTTGGGTTTAACATTGCATCACCTGGCTCAACTGCCGTCATCCTTGCTATACCTAAGTTTTTTAAGTGAATAGGCTTAATAAACTAGTGCGCTTTACCATCAACGATTGCGTCACTGCTTACCATCAGGCGGGATTGCAGTCAAGCGCTAGTTTATAATTATTAAAAAAAAAAACATATATTAAGAGGACCTGGGAAGATTTCTTAATCTAATTCTGCTAACGATCGACTGTCATGTGGATTTTTAAGTAATTTATTATGATCCAAATCACTTATAAATAATCCCTCTATGGTTTTAACTCTACTGAGAGCAACATAGGCCTGTCCTTTAGCAAACAATGACTTTCCTAGATCTGTAACTTTTTTATCTAGAGTACAACCTTGTAATTTATGTACAGTACAACCCCAAGAAAGAATCAGCGGGAGCATTTTACGCTGAATTTGCCCAGAACCCCTCAAGCCGTCAAATTCAGTGAGGCAAGGCTCGATTTTGATAAGTCCGTTAATATCTGCTTTTATGGATGCGTCGTCAAATTGTATGAGAACAGCGCTTGGCTGATCTCCTGTTCCAACTGATCGCGCCGAAGAGCAGGCCTTTCGAAGGCCTTCACCACTCCCATCGCTCCGTTTACCAAACCCTGGTTTACATTCCAATTTCTACGAAGCATTGCTAGGGATTATGTACAAACATAAAGTACTCGTGAAGCTCTTTCAGATGATACCAAATACGGTATATTTATTTTAATTTTATATTAACATAGAACTTTTTGTCCGCTAGAGGGCGTAATACTAAATTTGGTGACAAGCTTTATAGCTCATAACCAACAGAATATCAAGGCCCTTCTAATGGTTCTGCAGTGGTCTTATTCTGATAAGTAGTAAAGAAGCTATCTATGAACGAAAAGATGTGAATTATATGCAATCAGCCCATGAATACAGGTAAAGTCACAAGCAAATGCTAGTAATATATATATATTCAAAATGTACAAGTTAAGCCCTTTCAAATGATACCAAACACGGCATATTTATCTTAACTTTATTTTTTTACTCTGTATATTTTGTCCGCTAGAGGGCGCCACATTAGATTTTGTGAAACTCCATATAGCCTATAACCAGCGGACAATTAAGACGCTTCTAATGATATGTCATTTATCGAATTCGAATAAGTAGTTTAGAAGTTACGAGGGAACAGATGAACATACATACATACATACATACATACATACATACATACATACATACATACATACATACATACATACATACATACATAGCCTGTCAAAATCATAACCCTCCTTTTGCTTTGCCGTAGTCGGGTAAAAACAGAAAAGACTTAGGGAATTGCACAAAAACAACTAACTGCAATGAATGAGTACAGAATTGCACAAAATTAAATATAATTAATTGAGCACGGTATCTACCTAATAATCAAATTCAATTTGATGTACAGACACTTCATTTATAGGTACGTAACCAATTTTCTTTAGAAAATTTATCTTAAAATAAAATATTCTTATAGTACATATAAAACATATTTACACACAACAGGTCAGTATAAAACCTAACTTATATACAACTTATATTGTAATAAACAATACAAAACACTTAGGTATACTACGGAACTATAACTGCTTACTAAGTACTTACCTAATAGGTTTAAAGCTAATTGATATTTAACTATAACACTTTAGTCCGGGACTGAACGGTTAACTAAACTGATTATTTGTACACCTGTCGACAGCGTCCACAGATCTGTCTGGCTCTCAGTTCCGCCACCTTTTTTTAAGGTACGTGACCTGTAGAGCCAGACGCACCTCCCGTAACTTCCTCCTGTCCCGACTCTGCTTGGCGGCGAAGTTATTCCGTTCCCTCTGCTTCCTGTACGAGTCGTCAGCGGTCTTATTTGATTGGACCGCCCTCCGCATTCTCGGGTTGTTGCCGGAAATCATAATCATAATCATTTTTATTTCAAGTAACACTGACTCATAAACAATTAATACACACATAGTCACATTACACTACAACACTCAAATCAAAAATTTCAATACATTAAAAAACAAAATATTACAATATAAAATCAAAACATTATTAAATAAATCAATAAAAAGACATAATTACCATAACAATTGAGTCACATCAGCCAACCACATGCCGCTTACAACAGTGGGAGATGATGGAACAATCAAATCTTACCGCAAGCGCGGCCAACAAGCTGTTTGCGCTCCCCCGCATTCGCCGCACCAGCGAGGCACTCCTCTTGCGCATAGTGGCGTGGAAGCAATCCATGCGCGCTTCCGCAAACATAGCCGAAGCACTGCAATAGCGGGGGAGCGCCAACAACAACCTGAACGCGTTGTTGAACTGAACACGAAGGGCGCTGTAAGACCGTTGCGTATAGTCAGTCCACAAGCTGCACGTGTATAGTGTAGTGCAGTAGGCTTAAAAAAGCGTTATTTTTACATCTATAGAGCACCGAGCAAACCTGCGGATAACCATGTTCGCTCTGACCGACAGCGCCCTCCGTTCCCGCTCAATGTCTGCATCATCCCTCAAGGTAGAAGTCATGAAATGCCCCAAATATTTAAAAATCTCCAGGGAGAGCCAATCAACTTTATTGGTGGCATTTCCAAAACTTTCCTAGGCCCACCCCGAAACACCATGCACTTACTTTTCTTCACATTATATAGCAATCCGTTATCGGCTGCATATTCCTCACACACACTCAACAGCTTTCTAAGTCCACAGACAGAGGCGCTCAGCAGCACCATATCGTCCGCGTAGCTGATGTTATTAAAACAGACGCCGTCAATGTGACAACCGATATGCTGCTCACTGAGCGTCTCATTCAATCCATTCACATACAGGTTGAAAATGGAAGGAGAGCTCAACCCCCCCTGCCTCACCCCACATTCTAACCTATAAGGGTCCGACAACGTGCCCGCCCACTTTACATTGTTTACCTGGTTACCGTACCAATACTTAAAAATGTTAATTAACTCCCACGGTAACTGAGATGACCTCATCTTCTCCCACAAGATATTATATGAGACCAGGTCAAAAGCTTTGGACAGGTCAAGGAAGCACGCGTACATAGATGTTTTTCTTTGGGTATAGTATCTGACAGCACTCTTAAAACACAATATCGCGGCTTCTGTAGACAGTCCAGGACGAAACCCAAATTGGTTGTCGTGTAACTTAATGTATTTATTTAATTGTGTATTAAGAATGCCGTCAAACACTTTTGCAACTATGGTAGCTAGGGAAATCGGTCTGTAGTTAGATACATCTGACAAGTCCCCTGCTTTGTTTTTTACCACAGGCAGTACAATAGTTTTCAACATGTCAGCAGGCAAGTATGAGTGCGAAATACAAAAGTTGTAGAACATAGCCAACACCCTGAATATATGAGGTCCAGCATGCTGTATATGCTCCACTCCCAATCCGTCATCCAGGAGACTTCCCATTGGAAATCAATTTTACCGCCATTGACACATCCCTAGCTGAGATTTTAGTATCAACATACTTCCCACTCACACCCCCCACCCCCTCCGGTGACGAGGATGATCCCAAAGGTGACCTTACAATAAAACTATTTTTAAATGTGTTGGCTATACCCTTCAAATCACTCGTCCCGTCAACAGTCACAGGAAGGCCAGGGCGTATTCTGGACCAGTTAGTACTTTTCCAGAACCCTTTGAAATCCTTCGAGCTAGGCTTAGCTGCCAGAACATCCATTTTTAACTGAACTTCGTCATTCTGACACCGTTTTAAACGCGATTTAAATATTTTTCTGGTCAAACACATTTGAGCAAACACAGCACCAAAGGTAGGGCTACCACATAATCGCCATTCCCGAAAAGTCGCCCTGGCCGCCCCATGACTGTCGCTCACAGATTTGTTCCAACCAACAATGATTTTAGGTGGACGTTTACTCTGCATACGCTTGCCCCCCCGCCCCTCCAACGATGCCTGCGATAATGCACGCACGATGTCGAAGTACATTTTGTCAATAACTGAGCTGTGTGTTGGGTCAGCACAAAACAAATCACTACACAATTGAAGTTCAGTAGGAAAATCAATAAGTCAGAGACGTTTATGACATGCAGTACGATATTTTAAGATATCATCTGCGTTTTTACGCCCCAATGGGGCCACCGCCCACCTATGGCGCCCACCTATAATGGGGTCACCATTATAGGTTACATTTGACCCAACTCTAAGAGGTGTCAAACAACCCAGTTTAAATTCACATATCACTGGAAAATGATCCGACCACAGCACGTCATAATTAACGTACACATTGCACACAGCAATCGCAGCCGATTGCGACATAACACAATGATCAAGGCAGCGCTTTGACCCGCAGGCCTGATCCACATATGTAAATGTGTCCGAAAGTAATCCTAACCTAACTACATCCATAATTACCCATTTAAACTCATCGCATAAAATATTCAATTCATTAAAAAATAATTCTCCAGGATGAGCATTAAAATCCCCCAAAACCACAATAGGTACGTTTACATAATCGTTACTAATAGCACTTACAGTTCCCATACAGTCAGTAAACATAGGCAGATTGTCTAATTTATTTGTCGGCATATAGACACACACTACTATCAATGGACCATCGGCAGCATTATTACGAATAGCACATACACGCGGATTATCACAGTCTAACACTGTAACACTAGGAAACACACTGAAATTCCACAGCAGCGCTGTTCCGCCGTGCGGCCTACCGCGCAGCAGGCCCGCCGTAGTGTCAACAGCAGTAGTCCCGATGGAACCAAATCTGTTATCTATGCAATTTATATACGCCAACTCATCTGGAAGCAGCCAAGTTTCCTGCAGTGCTATCAATACACACTCGTCACACAAACGTCGAACATCGTCGACGGAACTCTTAACGTTCTTACAGTTATAACTAGCAAACTTGTAAGAGGTACTATCCATTGTTCGAGGACACTGAGCCGATTGCAGCGGACCCTCCGTCCGCTTTTCGATATTTATAGTGCACGAAGCGCCTAAAGATAATGCCCTCCGGCCATGTTGTTCCGTCCAAAAACTTATCTAGTTTTTTTTTTTTTTTACGAATTATAAACCAGCGCTTGACCGCAATCCTGCCTGATGGTAAGCAGTGACGCAATCGTTGATGGTAAAGCGCACTAGTTTATTAAGAGCCTATTCACTCTAGCCTTGAAGACACTCAAATTGTAGTCCGACGGAAACACCGCCGCTGGGCAAATTGTTCCAGTCCCTCGATGTACGCGGTATAAAGGAGGAGGCGAAGCGCTTCGTCCGGATCGTAGTGGTGTTAACAACGTAAGGGTGGAAACCAGCCGTACGACGGGTCGTCCGCTGGTGGAACGGAGATGGGGGAATTAAATCATGCAATTCCCTCGCACACTCCCCGAAATGCATCCTATAGAACACCGAAAGGCTGGCTACTCTACGCCTGTGCTCTAGGCTTTGGAGACCAACTCGAGTTAGATCAGGGTCACCAATCAGCCTCTTTGCACGTCTCTCCACTGAATCCAAAGTGGCCAGGTGACACTTGGCAGCACCAGCCCAAATGTGGCTGCAGTACTCCACACACGAACGGACCTGTGCTTTGTATAACATTAGAAGCTGCCCAGGTGTGAAGTACTGCCGGACCTTTGCGATAACGCCAAGTTTCCTGGCAGCCACCTTGGCCTTGGACTCAATAAACCGCCCAAAGTTAAGGTTCGAGGAAATCTCAACTCCCAAAAGCTGAAGGCGGTCGGAACACTCCAAGGACACATTCCGAAAAGTAGGAGCCAAGGTGAACGGGCTCCTTTTGGCGGTGAAAAGACACGCCTGTGTTTTGGCGGCATTGAATGCTACAAGATTGGCATTGCCCCATTCGGAGACTGCCTGCAGTGCAACACTCGTTCGCTCAACCATGGCCTCTCTTTCGGACCGGATTGATTCCCTACTAGCCCGAGCATCCGGCAGGTATCTCTCTACAACTGTGCTGTCATCTGCATACCCATAGATACCGGGCATCAGCAGATCGTTAATATGCAGCAGAAACAGAGTTGCAGAGAGAACAGACCCCTGAGGAACACCGGCATTAGTTGACATGGGCTCAGAAGAGCATCCGTCGACAACAACTCGGAGGGACCGTTCAGTCAGGAAGTCTTTTACCCAGCCAGTCAGGCTAGGGGAAATGCCGTACGCTGGAAGCTTACTCAAAAGGCCAGCGTGCCAAACCCGGTCGAAGGCCTTCGAGACATCAAGGGAGACAGCAATCGCTTCCCCATTCTTCTCGAGGGCCTCGCCCCACAAGTGAGTGGCATACACTAGTAGGTCCCCAGTTGACCGATTGCGGTGAAACCCGTACTGTCGGTCACTGAGGAGATCGTTACCTTCCAGGTATGCCAAGAGGCGCGAGTTCAATACACGCTCCATAATTTTGCAAAGTATGGAGGTGATCGAAATCGGCCGATAGTTGGCAGGATCGGCACGACTACCCTTCTTGGGCACAGGCTGCACGTTGGCAAGCTTCCAGGACTTGGGCACTATACCAGTCCTAAATGAGAGGCGATACAAGCGCGTCAATACAGGAGACAACTCGGGCGCACATGCTTTAAGAACAATCGCTGGTATACCATCCGGACCAATAGCCTTATTCACGTCCAGACGACACAGTACTCTCAGAACCTCCTTGTTTCTAATGCGAACCTCAGGCATTGAAGCTCCGCAATGAGGTAAATTAGGTGGAGTAGCACTGCCAGTATCAAGACGCGAATTATGGGCAAAGAGAGATGCAAAGAGACCTGCTTTCTCTCTCGCCGTATGAGCCAGTGTTCCATCAGGCCTAACCAGCGGAAGCAGTGAGGGCCGACAGAAGTTCGCCTCAACCGATTTGGCAAGGAACCAAAAAGATCTGCTACCGGTAGGCTGCGCAGATAACTTGTTGCCAATATGGGTAATGCGGTCGAAGCAAGCCTTCTTGAGCGCCTTCTTGTAGGACTTGGCAGCACGGTTAAAGGCTCTCTTCTTTGAGCTTAGATCCGGAGCTCCGCGGTCACGAGCGTCAACCCAGGCGAGAAATGCCGTGTGCTTACGCTGTTCAGCTTGAACACAATCGGCATTGAACCATGGGCGAGCCGAGCCACCGACGGGCACGTCATTGAATGGGATAAAATACTCCATAGCTTGACGCACCACATCGGTTATAGCGTCCGCACAGCTCGAAGGATTGTCAGAGGAGAAGCAGACCTGCTGCCAAGGATAAGACGCAAAGAAGTGGCGCATCTCATCCCAATCCGCTGACCTGTATCGCCACATTCGCCGTTCATCACGAGAGTCGTGATCTGGTGGGGAGAAGGACGTTACAGACTTCACCAGACAGTGGTCTGAAGTTCCCAACGGTGAGGAAACTGTTACAACACATCTGTCCGGATCAGTGGTCAGCAGAAGGTCCAAACAGTTGGCAGTATGCCCAACTACATCAGGCACCCTAGTCGCTTGCTCTACCAGCTGGGAAAGGCCCATAGAAAGCGCGAAGTTTCGCGCTTCTCTCCCAGCGTGGTCGGTCCTCTGGTATGGGAAGAGCCAGTCCTGGTGGCAGGCGTTGAAGTCCCCCAGGGCGACGAACTGAGCGTCAGGGTGTCGATGCAGCGCATTTTCAGCAGCCTCACTGAGGTGGTCAAATAAACGAGTTGTCTCCTGATCACCGCTGTGCGATCGGTAGACACAGGTGTAAACAATTTTGTCCACACCAGTGTCAACCAACAGCCATAGGGACGAGAAGTGAGGGTCTTCGAGGTGACGGAGGCGCCGGCAACAGATGTCATTGCGGACACACACACAGACCCCGGCACGCTGCAGGTAATGATGCTCCAAAGAGCCGAGGTACGCCGCGTCAGTCGGACATCTGATCTGGGTCTCCGTCAAGGAAAGTAGGTGGGGCTTTTCAGTCTCAAGGTGGTAATGGACTGCATCGATATTGGAGTGCAAACCTCGGATGTTTGAGAGGTGCACTATGAACGAGAGGACGTGCGCCCGCTGTGCACACCTACTTTTCCTTTTGTAACTTTTCATATTAAGTTTATATACTGAGTGAATAGGAAGGAAGACGGCAGTTGAGTGAGGTGATGCAACGATAAACCCAACAATACGACCAACGATGCTGGGCCAGAGGGAGATTGTTCTGGAGACTGCGGGGACGCCCGAACCCCCCCAGGGATCGCCATCGGGTCCTCTCGTCCGGTCGCCAACCGGCACGATGGGGCCACCCTGGGATTTTTCGCAGTTGGCGGGGCAGCCTTTCGTATGTGGGTGGCACACTACTTGGGCCCCCAACTACCTGCGGTCGGCCAGCGGATAACCGTGCTTCGGATCCCGCTACCCTCCACGAACAAACTCCCGACACAACACCATCTGGCGCATCGCACCCGGCACACATCGCAACACAACTGCTCAGACCCGTCCTCCGAACGGCTTCACCAGATATCATGCCGGAACACGACGAATCGCTTGGCGGCATGTCTTTGTCTGGTGGGTGGTAACTTATGCCGGCTGTTGATGTTGTGACCTAACACCGAGGAAAATACATCTAAAATACATCTATCGGTCGTTTTTTAGTCACAGAGACAAAATGTCACCTATAGGTAGGTATAGGAAACTACTAAAAAATAATAACAGAAAAGGCTTCAGGAATTGCACAAGAATAACTACAATTATTGAGTTTTAGTCTTTTAGTCATAGGTAGGACTTACAGAATTGCACAAAATTAACTACAATTAAATGAGTACGGTATCTAATAAATAAATTCAATTTGATATACCGACACTTAATTTATAACCTCTTTTTTTAATAATTTATCTTAAAATAACTTATTCTTATAATAATATATAAATAAACATATTCACAAACACACAACAACCTTATGAACACGTCGATATAAAACCTAACTTAAATACTAACTTATATTCTAAAAAACAACACAAAACACTTATACCTACTACGGAACTATAACTACTTACTAAACACAAACAAACAACAAAGCAGCACTTTAGTCCGGGCACTGAACGGTTTACTCGTTACTCGTAAAGCTGCCACAGCGTCCACAGATCTGTCCTGATGTGAGCTCCTCCACCTTTTTTTTGAGGTACGTCACCTGCAGAGCCAGGCGCACCTCCCGTAATTTCCGCCTGTCCCGACTCTGCTTGGCGGCGAAATTGTTTTTCTCTCTCTGGGTCTTGTAGAGGTCATCAGCCTTCCTGTTAGTTTGGACCGCCCTCCGCATTCTCGGGTTGTTTCCGAGAATGCTCCCGCCATTTTTTTCCGCCATCGCTCTCATGGCATCCCTTTCGAATATCTGGTATTCTAAATCGTCATTGAGTGATTCGGTATCACAGATTTGCGATGTAGACGCCGAAGGTTCGGCTACTTTACTTTGCGAAGAGCTCCCAGATGACAGTCCCGATGGCACAGTTTGTGTAGCTGGCTGGTAATGATGACTGCTGCTAGAGAACTGGAAGGAATTCCGGTACTCTTGTAGGTATGTGGGGTACAAAGCCAAGTGTAGTGGTAAAGGTGGAACACTAGACGTGGAGAGAGGCGATTCTCTCTCTCCCCTCGCCGCATGTTTACTCAGGTCTATAGGTTCGTCCTGCTTGTATGGAGTCCAAAGAGCCATCTTGACAACTTGTTGACTTGAGGTGCAAATCACGAATGACCTACCACCGAGAAAAGTTTAGACTCAGACACATAGAACTTGTATGCTTTGTGGTCCAATTTCTTTTTGTGTTGATTTTTTCCAAGAATACCCTCTCTTGTGTTTGCTTTTTTATATGATCAACGATATCGGATTCCAATGTATCAATATGCACATTTGTTATAAAAATAGGTATTTTCGTATTTGCAGCTTTAAAGGTCGATATTGGTGCCTCAGCTTTTCCTCTTTCGCCCAAATACCTGTACTTTAGTTTCTTTTTCTTAGCTACAGTTTGCCAAGTAGAATCTTCCTTATCATAATTTATTTTCGCACTCAACTCCGGTAATTGATTCGTAACTAGATCAACCATATTCTCCTTGGGATACTGTACTCCAAGTTTTGCGTGTTCGGATGTACTTGGGCCAGCAATAATAGACACCGACGTTTTCTGCCCCACCACACCACCAACACAACTGACCGCCTGCGTCGCCGACTCGGCCGCAGCGACCGGCACACTTGACGATTCATCCATCTGCAAGACTCGAGCCACCGGCGTACATACAATGCCAACTTGAAAATTATTACCAGGGGACGACATCGATACGGGGGAGTTTTTCTGTAAACTAGTATGCAACTGTTGTATATCATGTTCGTTTGATGTATGATTGCAGCTCATCCCTATAGGTCCACTCTCCAGATTCCAAGCACCACGTCTCATATTCACATAGGGTAGGGGTCCCCAAGATTGCGCGCTTAATATTAGGTTGGCTATAAATCAACAAAAACACAAATTGTCATAATCATCTTTATTAAGTTTAATGAGCAGGTTATTAGGGTCTTAATATAACGCTTAATTAAAACTTTGGCAACATGTTTAAGGTTTATAAAAGAAAAAAGACAAAATGGGAAATGCGCAGTCTTACAGGCACAAGGGCGTAAAACTGCGCGCTAAGGTTCCTAAGATTACGCATATACATCAAAGGCTTTTTAAGCCGCAAAATCAAATTTAAAAAATATTTTGACAAACAAATATCATTTTTGAAGGCACAAATACTAATAGGTACACGCTGTACAATCTTCATGACACCATTCACCACAATCAGAACAACCGATCCGAGAATCAAACACTGAGGACTGTCCTCAGTGTTTGATTCTTTGTATATTTCATTGCAGCCGACACACTCTCTCTTTCAAGTTGTAGTTAATAGGGTGAACTGCTGTATTTCCGACTGTTTGTGCTTCCTCTTTTTTTCCCACTTGTCTTATGTTTGATTTAGGGAATGAAGCTATAACTGCTATTTTGAATTTCGATAATTTTGTATTGTATAAGAAAGAAGAAACAGGTGAAGGAGCTTGATGCTTATCACGGGATCACTTAAGCACGGGATGATTCACTTTCATTGAGCATTGAAGAATCTTCAAGAAGATGTCCGGCTTGTGTTTTATTAGATTGATCTGGAAACACTGGCTCATACGGCGAGAGAGAAAGCAGGTCTCTTTGCTTCTCTCTTGGCCCATAATTCGCGTCTGGATACTGGCAGTGCTACTCCACCTAATTTACCTCATTGCGGAGCTTCAATGCCTGAGGTTCGCATTAGAAACAAGGAAGTTCTGAGAGTACTGTGTCGTCTGGACGTGAATAAGGCTAGTGGTCCGGATGGTATACCAGCGATTGTTCTTAAAGCATGTGCGCCCGAGTTGTCTCCTGTATTGACGCGCTTGTATCGCCTCTCATTTAGGACTGGTATAGTGCCCAAGTCCTGGAAGCTTGCTAACGTGCAGCCCGTGCCCAAGAAGGTTAGTCGTGCCGATCCTGCCAACTATCGGCCGATTTCGATCACCTCCATACTTTGCAAAATTATGGAGCGTGTATTGAACTCGCGCCTTTTGGCATACCTGGAAGGTAACGATCTCCTCAGTGACCGACAGTACGGGTTTCGCCGCAATCGGTCAACTGGGGACCTACTAGTGTATGCCACTCACTTGTGGGGCGAGGCCCTCGAGAAGAATGGGGAAGCGATTGCTGTCTCCCTTGATGTCTCGAAGGCCTTCGACCGGGTATGGCACGCTGGCCTTTTGAGTAAGCTTCCAGCGTACGGCATTTCCCCTAGCCTGACTGGCTGGGTAAAAGACTTCCTGACTGAACGGTCCCTCCGAGTTGTTGTCGACGGATGCTCTTCTGAGCCCATGTCAACTAATGCCGGTGTTCCTCAGGGGTCTGTTCTCTCTGCAACTCTGTTCCTGCTGCATATTAACGATCTGCTGATGCCCGGTATCTATGGGTATGCAGATGACAGCACAATTGTAGAGAGATACCTGCCGGATGCTCGGGCTAGTAGGGAATCAATCCGGTTCGAAAGAGAGGCCATGGTTGAGCGAACGGGTGTTGCACTGCAGGCAGTCTCCGAATGGGGCAATGCCAATCTTGTAGCATTTAATGCCGCCAAAACACAGGCGTGTCTTTTCACCGCCAAAAGGAGCCCGTTCACCTTGGCTCCTACTTTGCTCCCCCATCTCCGTTCCACCAGCGGACGACCCGTCGTACGGCTGGTTTCCACCCTTACGTTGTTAACACCACTACGATCCGGACGAAGAGTTTCGCCTCCTCCTTTATACCGCGTACATCGAGGGACTGGAACAATTTGCCAGCGGCGGTGTTTCCGTTGGACGCTAATGATATGTTTTTCAGCCGCAGTCTCGGTACTCGGAGTACCTACTTAGATTCACGCGTCCACAGGGTTCCTGTGAGGTGGATGGTAAAACGTTTGTTCATAACATTGTCAATTCCGGGGGATGGTGTAACGTTACGTCAGTAGTCGAGCCTGCGAGATGGTCGATGGACGACTACAAAAAACTTTTTTACAAAAAAACAACCGACTTCCAAAAACCACTACAAAGTGAAAAATAATTAATTTTGGTAGTCGGTGTCTTTGGTTTTGTATATTCGTTTTTTGACACCGACTTCCCAAATTAATTATTTTTCACTTTGTAGTGGTTTTTGGAAGTCGGTTGTTTTTTTGTAAAAAAACGTTTTTATTTTATAATTTTTAGTTGTTAAAAGTACTATGTATTCAGTTGCATCCGGTCAGACTGGCAGCTGACGCAAATATAGTTGGGAAACGACGTAATTTTGTTTACTTTAATTTTTACCCGTAAGTATTCCCTCAACTGCCTATGGTCTTCATCATCAAATTTACTGCAGACTATTATTTTAACCCAATGGGTGCAAAGGTTTCATCAATATAAATGAATGAAGTCCAACCCCACAGTAGCTACTGTAAACCGTTGAGGAGTTCCCGGAACTGGCCTTTGTCTTTATCATCAGAGCTCTTATAACAGCCACAACCCATCTAGGTGTAAAGTTCTTATCAATACAAATTAATCGAGCCCAAACACAAGGTAGTTGCTGTGAATTGTTGAAGATTTCCTTCGACTGTCTCCCGGCTCCATCATCAGATCTACTCCAGACCTTTATTAAATTGTAGTGCTTTAAAATACTTAATGAAAATGCTAAGAAATGCACTAGTCGCCCCTGCAATTTTTGAAAGTTCCCCTTGTTTTCTCTGGTCTTCCACCATCAAAGCCTGATATCCTTATTATGGGACCACCTTGGGAACGTCTTCTTTCCAACAAAAAAAGAATGATCAAAATCGGTTCATAAACGACAAAGTTATGCGCGAACAAACAAAAAAAAGCTAATATACGGTCAAATTGAGTAACCTCCTCCTTTTTGAAGTCGGTTAAAAATTGAGTAACACACTTTAATTTACTTTTAAGTTAACAATGGTTTGCCGTTTTAGTTATATCTTAGTCCTTTTCGAGCTAATTTCATGGATAGTTTTAGCTTAGATCAATAGGTACATAAATGCTCTTCCATGTGACATGCCTGAAAATTAAATTACAGATCAAATACTGTTTGGATAATGGATACAGCTGCATTGGCTTACATTCACTAACTATTATCATGAACTTTTACATCTTTTACAATAAGGTCTATTTTAGTGGAAACGTTTATTATATTGCAAAAAAGGATTAGATTGGTTGACTTGGTTATCAATTGCAGAACCCTTCCGCGTGCAACTTAGTTAACGGTATTGTTATTATTGGAAATTTCTCCATTTACTTCCCCAAAATATTCTATAAATCTATTGATAGGTACCTTTTTTTTTTTCGGGGTGGAAATCCTCTGATGTCCGCCGCCCTAGGGTGGGCGACGGGGTCTATCAGACTTTTACTGACTAAAACCACCCCGGTGTCTCTTCTATCACGAGCGCGCGTGGGGCCGCGGGAGTCTAAATTCTTCCGTAGCCCCACACTCTCGTGCTGGCCCGGTCTGTCCGGGCCTCGTCTCCGGCACGGGGTAGTGGGGTGTTAAGCTACCCCGTGCATCGCCTCAGAGGCGCGCGCCTCTCCGCCTCGGAGATTGATAAGTACCTAACCTAAGCAAACTTTTCCGGGAGTTAAGAAAATGGGTAATTTTTTAGATTAGGGATTTTGTAGACCTTGTAGGTACCTACCTATATGGCATTTTTTGGACCCCTTTTCTCTTGTTCATAAACTAAATATGAGTGGGTAGGTATATGATTCCGTCAATGTTCAACAGTCTTGTAATCCTTCATTCACTATGTTATTATTTAATCTTTCGCCAGTCAACCACAGATGGTGAAGAGATAAGATGGTAGGTGTTTCAGTTTGAAAGAAAATTATAAAGAAAAAACAAAGTTCTAAACACTATTAAAAAAATAAGTACTTAAATAAGCTAAATATACATACATACTATTACCAATAAATACGTTCTAGTCATCTTAGGATTAGTAATACTGTCAGCTTAACTAACGTAACTTTATTTAGGTATTTTAAGTTCTTAAACAACAGTAATTCCATAATTATCGACAACCTGATCATAGGGTTCATCTATAATAGAAATAGACTTTAAGATCTACATAGGTAAGTTTTGTTTTATTCTATACGCTAGATGGAACTTATTGGTAATACTGTATTTGCCTTAGAGTCATATTATGTCACTACACGACTGTGTGACAAACAGTCGACGCTCATGTCCGATCCGCGACACTTGTAACATTATTAACGCACTCACTATTTGTATAAAGGCGCTTTATATTATGTATACAATATGTAAAGAAAACCCTGTTCGATCCGTGAAGGTATTGTTAGGTATCGATAACTGATTCTACTAATGGGTACAAAGCCGGGTTAAACTTAAAAAAAAACCCCTAAAAAAATAAATATTATTTCGCAAAAAGAGCTAACTTAATACATGTGCGGTAAGCAACCCTACTGCAGGGGGCGGGGGCAGGGCATGCGGCACATGGTCGCGTCGCGATTCGCTCATAAATATGGTTGTAACGGAGGCTTGTTAGCGTAGGCGGAGGCGGATGCGGAGGCGACGAGCCTCACCTCCGCGGATGCGGAGGTTAACGGAGGCGGAGGCGGAGGTGAAAGTACATATAGAAAAATATTTAATTTATGGTTAATTAAAACATTTTTTTTATTTTTAATACGTACATTAATAGTAGTATACTTGGTAAAAAAAATATCTTCTTGTAATGAAAATAAAGGAGAAACAAATTGTGTTTGCCGCATTCCCGCCTCGCACTAGTCGATTCTTGACTATATCGCGGTCAAACGCGGCCGGACGGTTGTCGAGCGTCGCAGCTTGCGCATTATTTATTTTCTATATACGTAAATAAACCTCCGTTATAACTCCGCAAAAATTGTGCGGAGGCGGAGGCGGAAGCGAAGATACGATTTCTTGCAGAACTTCCGCAGTAACGGAAGCGGAGGCGAAGCTCCGTTACAACCCTACTCATAATAATAACGGTGTTGTCACTTTTTTAAAAATGACCAAACAGGGTTTTCTTTACATATTGTATAGGTACCTAATTATGGAAACGATTATTTTTTTGGATAGTATATAGGTATGGTTTCCGGATAATGTACAGAAATTACTGTCAAGTGACGGAGGAAGTAATGCTTGTATTTATTATGACTCGCTTTAATAAATTGGGCAAAGTGTACCATCGCATGTTACTTCGGTACTCATATTACCAGAACCCTAAATGTGATCTGCAGTGTCTCACAACAAAATCAAATTAGATATTTACTATATACCTCCAATGTGAGCAATGTAAGTATTATTTCTACACGTTTCTCACGTGAATGGAGGCTGTGAAAAAATTGAGCGCGTGGCGGTCATGACGACCATCACCGCGGCAGTTGACACTGTGACGGGTTGAACAAGACAAGTTGAAAGGATTCGTGTTGTCTTCGTTGTGTTCGTATGCGACTGTGTTACATATTGATGTCGTGATAGTAGATATTTGCACAAGGAGCGTGAACCACAAGTAAGTGGAAGGTCAACGTGGTACTTAGTGAGAGTCAGTTATTATTAACTAGTTATTATTAACAATCGTATCAAATACCTACCGTATTTGATACGATTGTTAATAATAACTAGTACCTAACAAAGGTGTTTATTTTGATGTCCTATTACTGTAGGATCTAACCAGACAAATGCAGACCATATCAACGAACCAACTGGGATATTACCTAATGGACTTTTACATTAATATACCAGTCAATGATCAAACCAAATTTATATTTAAAGCTAACAAAATACGACGTCGTCATATTTGTTCGTCGTATTTGTTCGTCGTCATATTTGTTCGTCGTATTTGTTCGTCGTCATATTTGTTCGTCGTATTTTGTTAGCTTTAAATATGAATTTGGTTTGATCATTGACATGAGTGACCAACTGGTAGGTATTTATTAATGACAGATACATAAACACACATCTTACATCATTGTATTAGGTTTACTTATTGATTAGGACCCTCGTGTTATAGCATATTAAAACAACACATTATACATATATCTAGTAGGTAACATGGAGCGCCATCCATTCTCTCAGGAAAAATTTTTTAGAATAAAGAGAAACACAACAGAACAGTAGATAATTCTTCTGTTTTAATTCTCTTTGGTCAAAGAATGTAAGTGGTTCTCAGTGTTTGAGTTTTTCCAATCTTTAGCGATTTAAATCAATTTCAGAATTCAATTTCTCAGACATCATTCATTCCGTGTAACGGAATTTTAAAACACCACGTTTGACTCAACCATGCTCTTTATTTAATAATTTCTGCAAGTCAACATTATCGGAACTAACCCTGTAAACGTAACATGCAAATTGTATCATCTGCATTGTCCACGATTGTAAAGGACCAACCCTTTTATGCCTCACGAAAAGAAATTAAAGACAATACAGACGTTTTGCAAGTTTTGTAAAACATTCAACACTTATTCTAGAACAATGAAACCATTATGTTTTCTGCCGGAATAATCTGTGTAGGTAACTAGGCACCTGAGTAAGACAATCAAACACAATACGACACTTTGCGAAATAGTTTAAGTGTTGTTTTTGTATTGTCTAAATCAATGCTATTGACGAATATTTAAATATATTACACAAGTCAAAGTTAACAAATGAGACTCGAACTCAATTCCACCTCAATATCATAATCGTTTATTACAAAAACTACGAAACCAAAGGCGAGCTCAGAGCGAGCAGAGGGTAGACGATGGTCACAGCCAGTAACAGCACAAGCCATGGTATTTCATGGCTCTCGGGGCTCCGCCGTCCGGCTCACGCGTCGTGGTCGGGGGGCTGAGTTCGCTGTCAAGTCCACCTTGAAGTACCTGTGATTGATGCTCGACAGCTGGTGGCCGCGTTGGGGTGCTTTCAACATTCCTCCCCAATCTGGAGGGCCCGAGTGAAGCCTTCAGGCGGCTCAACATGGGAATGTTACGATCGATGCCCCTGTATGACCCCAGTGTTGGCTTACGAAACAGTTGTCTCGCAGAAGGAGGCTGCGGATAGGAGATCTCATCCATTTACCCGGCCCTCAGCAGGCACATCCGGCAACGGTGGAAGGCCGATAACGCCCTCTTCCAGCCCCCTAAATAGGTTCAAGGGCGACAGACTCGGGGACGTCTGTCACCCCCCAAACATTTGAACCCGAGTTGGTGGCGCGAAGTGTTCCACGCCCGACACTCTTTTAGACGTCGCGACGGGAGTCAAACATCTCGCTGTTGGACTGAGGTTGTTGACTCCACTCGCGAAATAACATTGAATATGGAACATGCAAGCGTCCGCACACACGCGAAAAGGGCACCTAAAAAGATTTGTTGCACCGATTACGGGACACATTTCGCCAAAATTCGTACCCGTTCGATAGCATCACAAACAGGTATATAGGAAATTGCACATGACTGTCAAATATAGCGCTCTACCAACATCTGCGTCTAAATGCATATTCGACTACCGTCACGTAAAATCGGACCTAATAACAAGATTTGTAAGCTCCATATATCTGTATCATGTGTAATCGTACATTAATATTTGCAAGGGTTTGTCGCGCGCCTGTCATTTGAAACCCTTCCGCCTGGACACGGATTAAGTCCCCGGGGACCGGTATGGTCCACAGAAAAGATATTGTGTCATATATTTTGACAAAAGATAACTGTACTTTTGTTTTTGGGGGTTTGAGTTTGTTATTACGTGTTCGATTTGTTAGCGGCGGTCGAAACGCAATACTGTTGGGATGTTATTTTCTTAGGATGGTGTAATATTTATGTATTTCAATTTACTTACACATTCTTCTCTGTAACAAATTATTATTTTAATATAAAGTGCGTATCCATCCCTATAAAGTGCTAATGTTTGTATGTCTGTCTGTATGTATGTGCCCGAAGTTGCTCAAAACCCTCACCACTATAGATAATCATATAGATCTGGATGCGCTGAGGTAAAAAAAAAAAAAAAAAAAAAAAAAAAAAAAAAAAAATGTCTCGGTCCTTACGAATAAACTTGAAACAGTTTTTGTTTCGTTAAAAAAAATACTCACTTTAAAAGTTTTTTATACTTACCCAAGTTTCAAATTTTTATATTAATTTCAATTATAACTTTAATGCTGGTTGTTTAGTTTAAACATTAGTGATCTGATACTGTTTACGTATACATTTGTGCACTACTTATAATGTCTCTTATGAGGGCCATATCTAATCTCGTTGCCACCGTAACTAAAATCAGTCCTGGCCAAGTTTGGTCAACTTATAACTTTGATACTTCTTTATACTTATATTACTGGTTTTCGCCCGCGGCTTCGCCCGCGTGGAATTCGGTTATATCGCGCTTTTTAGATTCCTCATTTTAGGGAATTAATAATTATAGTATCATTTAGCTTCTAAGTTTACATGTGCATATTTATTTGCAATACATTGCCTTGTTATAAACGACACACAGCGCCATCTATCACCGAACTAGTATGAAGCTAACAATATTTTTGTTTTCCTCCGGGAACATCATATTTTTACGGGAGAAAAAACCCAATTATTTAATCCGGACTTCTTTTACGTCTGCAAAATTTCAAAGCAATCGGCTTAGTAGTTACGGCGTGAAAGCGGAACAAACAAACAAACTCACTTGCCGATCCATACTAATATTATAAATGCGAAAGTAACTCTGTCTGTCTGTCTGTCTGTTACGCTTTCCCGCCTAAACCTCTCAACCGATTTTGATGAAATTTGGCACAGACAATCTTTAGACTCTGAGAAAGAACATAGGCTACCTTTTATCCCGGAAAAATTTGATGTACCCGAGGGAAATTGAAAAGGCGCGATATAACCGACCTCCACGCGGGCGAAGCCGCGGGCGGAAAGCTAGTTTATAATATTAACAAGGATAACCTTAATACTAGATAGACCATTCTTTTTAAAAGCCTCCTAGTAATGTTTCATCAACCACTAATCTAGCATTTCTGAAAAAATTAGGATATCCTCATATTTAAAATCCATCTACTTTATTATTTACTTTTCTGCCAACTATACCTTATCAAAAGTGGTAAGGGTTGCGATGAGTCAGCACATCTCTTACTGACCACAACTGCACATAGTTCTCATAATATCGACGATTCGGCCCTCCACATTAACACTTGCGCTCATTGTGTCATTATATTGTCCCAAACCCGCATGACTTGATGTTTCTATTTACTCAACAATCTGTCTTTATCGCTTTCAAATCGAATTTGATTGAAATTGAATAGTGTGTTAGATGGACGTCTGAAGATTTTGATAAAAAGCCAAATAGACTAAACTAAATGGTCCTTGTAGCTGTAAAAATATAGTTAAAAACTAAAAAAAACGTCCTTTTAAAGATTAGCAAACTAAAAAGTTATAAATAATTTTTAAATTTAATTTTTAGGGTTCCGTACCTCGAAAGGAAAAAACGGAACCCTTATAGGATCACTTTGTTGTCCGTCTGTCTGTCTGTCTGTCTGTCTGTCTGTCTGTCACCACCCTTTATCTTAAGAACGCGTGGACGTATCAAGCTGAAATTCACATGAAATACTCGGGTCTATTGTCCCTTTAAGCTGTGAAAATATCAAACTTCTAAGCCAAGCCAATCAAAAGATACAGCCGATTATGTCGATATTTTCAACAAATTTTCGACACTCGCAAAGGAATCAAAACCTACAGGATACTTCCCGTAAACTCAGAATCTTGAAAATTGGCATGAAGCATTGTCATATAATGCAAATATAGGAAAAATTGCGAAAATCACATTTTTTTAGTTATATAATATATAAACATATTTTAATAAAATGGAACTTACTACCTTATTTCTCACGAACGAATAAAGTTATCAAATTGAAATTTATACCAAATACCTAGGTCTATTGTCCCTTTAATCTGTGAAAATATCAAACTTCTAAGCCAAGCCAATCTTAAGATACAGCCGATATGTCGATATTTTCAACAAATTTTCGACACTCGCAAAGGAATCAAAACCTACAGGATACTTCCCGTAAACTCAGAATCTTGAAATTTGGCATGAAAGATTGTCATATAATGCAAATATAGGAAAAATTGCGAAAATCTCATTTTTTTAGTTATAAAATATAATAAACATATTTTAATAAAATGGAACTTACTACCTTATTTCTCACGAACGAATAAAGTTATCAAATTGAAATTTATACCAAATACCTAAGTCTATTGTCCCTTTAATCTGTGAAAATATCAAACTTCTAAGCCAAGCCAATCTTAAGATACAGCCGATATGTCGATATTGTCAACAAATTTTCGACACTCGCAAAGGAATCAAAACCTACAGGATACTTCCCGTAAACTCAGAATCTTGAAATTTGGCATGAAGGATTGTCATATAATGCAAATATAGGAAAAATTGCGAAAATCACATTTTTTTAGTTATATAATATGATAAACATATTTTAATAAAATGGAACTTAC
Source organism: Sesamia nonagrioides (assembly GCA_017933935.1). Taxonomy (NCBI): domain Eukaryota; kingdom Metazoa; phylum Arthropoda; class Insecta; order Lepidoptera; family Noctuidae; genus Sesamia; species Sesamia nonagrioides. The sequence continues at coordinate 387,783 of JADWQK010001703.1, forward strand.
TACCTTATTTCTCACGAACGAATGAAGTTATCAAATTGAAATTTATACCAAATACCTAGGTCTATTGTCCCTTTAAGCTGTGAAAATATCAAACTTCTAAGCCAAGCCAATCAAAAGATACAGCCGATATGTCGATATTTTCAACAAATTTTCGACACTCGCAAAGGAATCAAAACCTACAGGATACTTCCCGTAAACTCAGAATCTTGAAATTTGGCATGAAGGATTGTCATATAATGCAAATATAGGAAAAATTGCGAAAATCACATTTTTTTAGTTATATAATATAATAAACATATTTTAATAAAATGGAACTTACTACCTTATTTCTCACGAACGAATGAAGTTATCAAATTGAAATTTATACCAAATACCTAGGTCTATTGTCCCTTTAAGCTGTGAAAATATCAAACTTCTAAGCCAAGCCAATCAAAAGATACAGCCGATATGTCGATATTTTCAACAAATTTCACGACCTAATAAAGGTATCAAATTGAAATTTATACCAAATACCTAGGTCTATTGTCCCTTTAAGCAGTGAAAAAATCAAACTTCTAAGTTAAAGCGATCAAAAGATACAGCAATTTATACCGACACCTTAGACGAATTTCCGTCACACGCTAGGGAATCAAAACCTACAAGCAAAGACATTAAAATTATATTTACAATAGACGGGACATCACGAACAAAATCCTAATCCAATACTTTTATCGACTTGGTTAAAAGTCGCTCAGTCTAGTCTGCGCGTCAGGACGTAATTTGTGTTCACCAAGAATAAACATTTTCTAAGGAAATATGCCATGTTGCGCTTTGTGTTACTGTACATCTCGTTATAGTAAAACGACTGGACCTAACTTCGGAATGTTTTTCTCTGAATTATTTATATTTCGTCTGCAATTCAAATTTAAAAAAAATCTTAGTTCTAGAAAATTTTCCATTATTGTAATAAGCGCCCTCTATTGTTGAGTAGTTTTACTATTTTCTTGTAGAGATGTAGTAATGTTGTTTATCGATTTAGTTATCGATAATACTTATTAAGATGAATACATTTTGTTGTATTTTATTGACATTTAAAATATAGCTAAATAAACTTAAAATATTACTATATTTCAAGTTTATTTATTATTAACTCTACTTAAACATAATCATAACATATTAATAAACAAAATTGAATGAACAATTACTATTCATTTATCTAGGTTTTTGTTATTTTTGGTTTCCGAATAAAATAATGTCGTAGGGAAAAAGTGGATACGATTTGTCCAGATAGACCGTAGAGAAGAAAATTGGCTTCCGTCTCATTCGTCGAAATTATGCTCAATGCATTTTAGAAGAGAAGTTATCTACTTTGGAAAGACTTGTCGATCAAATTTAAAAAAAGAAAGAATCGGTACCTTGTATTAGAAATGAAATAGTAAGTTAGGTACTAATTTCATTACTTTTTTACTTAACCGTAAAAATTGGAATAAAATTTACGGTTAAGTGGATAAGTACATAGATTACATAACTTATTTATAATGAAATATATTCATAAAATATGTAGGTACGTATATGTAGTACAATGATTGCGAGCTACTTTGCGATTTTGAGGATTCCGTACCTAAAAGGTTAAACGAACCCTATTCATGAGACTTCTCTGTTCGTCTGTCCGTCTGTCACCAGGCTGTATCTCATAAACCGTAATAGCGAGACAGTTATAATTTCCAGAGATTGTGTTAGTATTTCTGTTGCCGCTATAACAACAAGTACTAAGAATAAAAATAATAAAATATTTAAAGGGGCTCCCATACAACAAACGTGAATTTTTGCCGTTTATTGCTCCATATTAATAACGGAAACAGATAGACGCTTAAAATGTTCACAGAATATTTGGTTATATATTCAAATTACAAATAAATAATTAAAATAAAATAAATCCTGAAGGCGGGCTCCCATACAATAACCGTGATTTTTTTGCCGTTTTTAAAGATAATGGCGTACGAATCTTGTAAACGTCTTGCTCCAGCAGACTACCATTTTTGTCGTGATTTGGACAATTATCTACGTGACAAGAAGTTTTCTTCCCAGGAGGCAGTTCTGCTTTCACACAGTTTGTGCAGTCTAGATCCTCAGAGTTCTATCACAAAGGCATAAACGACCTTCCTATATATTGATTTTATATGAATTATTTAAAAATTTAAAAAAAGCAATTATTTAATTATATTTTCAGTACTAATCGGCAATTTTAAACTTTAACGCCTATTATATTAAAAGAATTATATAAATAAGAAACTTGTAAACTTGAAATTACCCATAATTATTCTGCTTCCTAATTTTTTGTTTCAAGCTATCATAATGCGAAAAAACATCGTCGTAGTAACTTCTTTGAATATTATCGATAACTTTATATCGAAATGATACAAACCCTACCACAGTTTTTTGCATTGCCATTTAAAAATGTTTGCAAACAAACGTGTAAAAAGAATAATTTTGCTAAAAACGAAATGCAAACGAAAATTGCAAAACAAAATGCGCTTTATGGCCTAAAAGGTCTATTACACTCAAAAATCGCAATGAACTGAGAGTTAAAATAATTCGTAAGCATAAAACATCTAAAATGCATTGGCATTTTAGATGTTTTATGCTTACGAATTATTTTAACGCCACGGTGTCACGGTAAATGAATAGTAGCGAATAAAATTCTAAAACAGTTTTTGTTTGTACAAGACAAGTTTCACTTAATTTATTTACTTTTCAATATTTATTTACCCGATTTGAACTATACTAGGGTATTAAATCGGATCTGGCAACATAGATCACACTGGCCACCTACCGGGCAATAGCTGAATATATTTTATATAAACTTATTTCATTTTTACTATTTGATGTCTCCAATTGTCGATCTAATTTTGCTATATTGTACTAGATGGCGGAACTGAACCATGGGATCACAGTTTTTCTATGCCATTTTGACACATGCCTTCTCTATATATCTTAAATCTCTTTGCCTACATGGTACTTCCCGTGAACTCAGAATCTTGAAATTCGGCACGAAGCAACGTTATATTATAGTACAGACAGATAAAGGAAAAAATGTGAAAATGATAAATTTGAAGTTACATAAAATATTAAAATATTATTTTTGCTTACATGACATAAAATATTTTTTTAATAATTATAAACTTACTACCTACCCTTTTTCACATGAACGCGTAGAGATATTAAAGTTGAAATTCATATCAAACACTACTTAAATCTAATTGCCTCTAAACTGTGAAAAATTCTAAATCAATGCTAGTATTATAAATGCGAAAATAACTCTGTCTGTCTGTTACGCTTTCCCGCCTAAACCTCTCAACCGATTTTGATGAAGTTTGGCACAGACAATCTTTAGACCCTGAAAAAGAACATAGGCTACCTTTTATCCCGGAAAAATTTGATGTTCCCGAGGGGAATTTAAACAGCACGATATAACCGAACTCCACGCGGGCGAAGCCGCTGGCGGAAAGCTAGTACGTCATAAATTGTAAACCGCTACGTTTGTACGGCGGAACCCTCGGTGTGCGAGTCCGACTCGCATTTGGCCGGTTTTTGACAATAGTACCTATACAATATGTAAAGAAAACCCTGTCCGATCCATGAAGGTATTGTTAGGTATCGTTAACTGATTCTAATAATGCCTACAAAGCAGGGATAAACTTATGAAAAAACCCCTAAAAAAATAAATATTACTTCGCAAAAAGAGGTAACTTAATACATGTGCGGCAGGCAACCCTTCCGCGGGCGACGGGGGGCAGGGCACGCGGCACGTGGTCTCATCGCTATAATAATACCGTCAAAATGGTCTCATCGCTATAATAATACCGTCAAAATGAAGTCGTCACTTTTTTATAAATTATCAAATTTCGGGGAAGTTGGAATTAATTCGTGGGAAAAAAAAGATTATTTCAAAATTCATTAGTATTGTTACTATGATGATTACGTAAAATTTTATATGTATTATATTTGGTCATGCGTTTACCTAACCTTTATTATCCTTATGGGTCGGACAGAGTTTTCTTTATATATTGTAACAATACACACACTGGTCGAAGACTTTAGTCTTGAGACACTGTGGTATCTTGGACGACGAGAAGATGTAGTGTAACTTCCCGAACGCTGCCCAACCGAGCTGGATTCGCCGAGACACCTCTTTCTCGAAGTTTGACCTACCTAGTTGGACTGTTTGTCCCAGGTATATATACTCGTCAACAACTTCAAGTGCAGAGCAGCCAACTACAATTGGAGTGGGTGCGATATGAGAGTTCGACATGACATTCGTCTAATCCATGTTCATCTTTAGACCCACTTGTTGGCTAAAGTCTTCGACCAGTGTGTGTTGCCAGTGATGACTTACGGAACTGAAACGTGGTCGCTCACAATGGGCCTCGTACGAAGGCTCAGAGTCACACAAAGGGCAATGGAAAGAGCTATGCTAGGAGTTTCTCTGCGTGATCGAATCAGAAATGAGGAGATCCGCAGAAGAACCAAAGTCACCGACATGGCTCTGCGAGTCGCTAAACTTAAGTGGCAGTGGGCAGGGCACATTGCTCGTAGAACCGATGGCCGATGGGGCAGCAAGGTTCTGGAGTGGCGGCCACGTACTGGAAGACGCAGCGTAGGGAGACCCCCAACGAGGTGGACCGATGACCTGGTGAAGGTCGCGGGAAGCCGATGGATGCGGGCAGCACAAGACCGGTCAGCGTGGAAAGCCTTGGGGGAGGCCTTTGTCCAGCAGTGGACATCTATATATAGAAGAAGATTGTAACAATACTAAGTATAAATGAGATAAAAGCGTGAGGCGCTTTGTGCCATAATTTTTATATATTAAGCGCCTCACGCTTTTTTTCTCATTTATACTAGTATTGTTTATATGTATACTATTGTCACAAATTAAATTTTAAAATTATTTTTTACTTTTTAGTATGATATTCTTCAAAAGCATGTTTTTTTAGTTTTTTAAACTATATTTATTTTCAACTTTCAAGGCCAAGGAAAAGCTTCCTAATATGTTGTTGTAATGCTTGAATAATCTAAGCACATTTTATTTTTACCCCCAACTTTCGACGATGTGGCGTGGAGGGAACGGAAATGATTGTCTTATATAGAAGACCGAAAGGGCAATTTGCCCGAAACTGACAAATATTCCCAATCAAACCCAAGCCTGATGGGAAAAATTTGTCGGTTTTAACATAAGGTTCAAGGCTTAATGATTTAGAGATAAAGTCATAAAGATAAAATCTAATAAACAAATATTATGCATAATAAAATGATATCCTTCAGAAATAGCCTAGCCCTTTACGTGTTCTCTGACTTGTAAAGAAGAGATGAGTTTTGTATGAAAGGCACAGTGGCTGAGTAATGTTCGCAAGAGATTAGCGAATGATAAATTCCTATAATAATAATAAATAAGATAATATATAAAAAAGTGACTGAATGACAATTGCGGCTGCTGGATGTATTATTATTTATCGCAGTTTTGTGTTAGATTTTCTTAATCTTCCAAGCTCTAGGCCACAATGTTTTTATTTCGTCGTCAGGTTTGTGTAATTTTTCCGTTTCGTTTCTAAAATAGTAAATGTGTTGTTGCTGAGACTTACTTATATCACGCTCTTCTGTGTGAAAATGGTCTACTTAAGGCACAATAAAGTGTGACTTAAGGCTGGCTTACGTCACACAATGCTTCAAAATGACTAGTAGATACTTATATAATTAATGGTCTACTTAAGTCACAATAAAGTGTGACTTAAGGCTGGCTTACGTCACACAGTGCTTCAAAATGACTAGTAGATCTTATATAAATGGTCTACTTAAGTCACAATAAAGTGTGATTTGAGGCTGGCTTACGTCACACAGTGCTTCAAAATGACTAGTAGATCTTATATAAATGGTCTACTTAAGTCACAATAAAGTGTGACTTAAGGCTGGCTTACATCACACAGTGCTTCAAAATGACTAGTAGATAAGTATCTACTAGTCATTTTGAAGCACTGTGTCACGTAAGCAAAGAAAAAAAAAATGCAAATGGCAATGATTAAGAGGTTTTCCACGGTCTAAACATTTTTTTTATATAAGTATACAGTATGTTAACTAACAGAGGGCGTTCCCGTTAACCCGAAATAGTATAGCATACATACATGCTAAAAAAATATTTCCATTCGAAAACAAAATGTTTTAAAATTTTTTCAATATGAAAATATTCAATAAAAATTTTAAATTGACACGTAAAAGAAACACACTGTACACGCGAACATGAAAGACGGCAACACGTCGCAATTTATTTATGAATGACGAGCCGCGTATGCGGCGGCGATCTAAGATCTAATTGATTGATGTGTGTTGGGCAATGCAACGTTAGGTAGATACTATTCCGCGCTACTATTTTGATTAAAACAGGAGGTTTCAAATTTATTTTCAATTATAATTTCTTTTTTTCGGATTATTTTATGCTTATTTTTCTATGCTGATATTTTTATTTTAACCTATTAATGATATATATTAACGAATTTAAGGTAACGCCCCCTGTTATTTAACATACTGGAGGGGCCAAAGTGGCTTCGCGGGGTTTAATACCTTCCTTCGATCTAGACTGTAACCTTTTATGGAAAAGAAAAAATGGCGTCACTGTCGCGCTGTAAACTCTTAACCTAGGAATGGGTTATGGAAATATCATGCACCTTACCTCTCTTGACGGGCTTTGTATAAAAAAATGTTTAGGCCGTGGAAAACCTCTTAATCATTGCCATTTTTTTAAATCTGGTTGTTATCTGGAATCATTAAATCTGGTTCATTTGCAAAATCTTGTAACTTCAGTCTCAATTTTGGAATGTTTTCTTTTTTTTTTTACACATTTTGAAGTCTTAGGCGCACATCAATGCTATTTACATTCAAAGAATGTCTTTCTCCCGGTTCAGAATCTCCCACATTTTGCCGATTGTATTCATCACCACTAGTTATTAATGTTTTTCTTAGACAAATATGATTAAGGTACAGCGTTTTCCCAGAACAAAAAAATTAAAGCTTAAAAAGGAATTCAAAGCTGGCTGGTAACTCTTGCCCATTATATTTGCAGTCCCCGGTTTTATTCTCGGCTATTGCAATTGCAACAAGAGTCATGCTGTCAGAAGGGAATTGTTTTAAGTCCGTGTCCGTCATCTGTGGACAATGTCCACTATTAGTAGATTGTAATCCGCAAAAAGAGCAGGTTCTATCGTATTATTGGTCGCTATCGTGGTGTATCGATTGTGGTTCAAGCGATGCGATTGTTCTCATATTAATCATCATATTTAACATTGTAAAGCTTTATGGTTTAGCTATTGTGTTCACCGGTCATATTTATTAATATTACCCTCAAAATTATTAACCTCATCGGCTTATTCAAATTATTAAGCATAAAAGTATTGTTTGCATAAATCCTTCATTTGTTTTGCAAGGTGTGCTATAAAAGGAGAAAAAAGAAAATACGCTTATACAAATAACAAAGCAGATGTTTCAGAAATGTATGGAGCCTGGGCCAGCACATTGTACACTTTATGCTAGGTATAGTTACGCTATAGTTAACTGTTTTTAATGTTAATTTCTTATATTTTGGCTTAGTTTTTATACAGATTCAAACTCGGCCAAGGAGTGCAACACAACTAATAAATATGGTGGTCAGCAATAAGTAAAACAAGATTTTGACAGTGACATTTGATTGACGTATCATGTATCTAAGGCTATCGTATCTATATTATCTACCATATGACTGCGAAAAAACAAAACGTGAATTCCGAGCATACGGTCCATTAAATAAACACAATCAACTCAAATCAACATTGGACACGAACACAACGGGAAAATAGAACTGTCAAAGTCGCCAATCAAACGTCATAAACCACTGTCATGGCTACCTTAATAAAGGGTAAATTATTTCACTAAAAAACGTTTCAAATAATTAATTATATATACTTGTATTTTTATTCAAATTAATTTACTAGTATTTTTATGAAAACCTTTTATTTTTTTCCTTTTTATCTATATAGCGTACATAGTGTTGGCCCAAAATGAAACATCTCCTTTGAAGGAAACATGCGGCACAAACACGCAAAACGGGTATCGCTCAGCATAATTCTCTATGGAGGCAGAGCCGCGGCGCATCTATCTTCCGAGTTTTTGAGAGACCTTAATCAGTGATGCATTCAATTAAGTATAAATAAATGAACAAAGTGACGCACAAAAGGAATAAAAGTATTGACATTACAATTATAGGTAGCATTACGTTACCAGAGGCCATTTTTATTTGTCAAATAAACTGAAATTGTACCTACTAATTAACATTCTTATATTAGGACGACAAATCAATATCAAATAAAGCAATGTGGTTAAAATGAAAAGTAAAGGTGTTGAAACTTTAGTCCATGTTTCTAAACATTTCAATTACAGAAGTATCTTTTACATCATCAGCATCTTATACATATTTATAAGAAATGTCTTAAACATATTAACCTGAAATTTTTTAGGCTTAAGGCTATTTTGGCTATTGAAAACAGGAATTTGCTTGTGTGGAGGCCAAGCAATAACGGCCTTGACTTACAAGTTTTTGGTCGTAGGCCCGAATCCAACCAGGCGCGATACTTTGTGACCATTATTTCGTCACTACTGGGGCCCTAGTCTGCAATTATAATAGTATCAGAAAGGTCGATTAATGATCTCAGCGTTGCTCAAACCTTGAGGACGTAAACAATGCTTTACAGCAAGTCCAAAACTGGTTTACTGTTAATAATTTAGTACTAAATGCAAGAAAGACTAAGTGTATAAGATTTGCGTTACCAAATGTTACAAGTACTTACTCCGATATAGTATTGAACAAGGAGAAACTCGAATTCGTCGAGAACACGGTTTTCCTGGGAATCACGCTTGACTCGAGGCTACAATGGGGTCCTCATTTAACATCTCTGGCAGGACGGCTTAGTTCAGCAGCATATGCTGTCAGAAAAATCCGTCAATTTACTGATGTAGATACTGCGAGACTAGGTTATTTTAGCTACTTTCATAGTATCATGTCATACGGTATTTTGCTTTGGGGACGGGCTGCAGACATATAGTCTATTTTTATTCTGCACAAAAGAGCTATAAGAGCCATATATAATCTCCGCAGACGCGATTCTCTTAGGGAACTATTTAAAGAAATAAACATGCTTACGGTCCCTTGTCAATACATTTACGAAAACATTATGTATGTTCGGAAAAATATTGATCTTTTTAATAAGATAAGTGACAGGCACAATTTTAATACTAGGAATAGAGACAACTTAGATCAACCTCGGTTCAGACTGGCTAAAGTAAATAGTTCTTTTATGGGATACTGTGTAAAATTTTATAATAAAATACCGCTAGCGATTCAACAACTCAATGAGTGTAAATTTAAAACATGCATTAAACGCACGCTGTGTAAACAAGCATATTATAAACTGGAAGATTATATTCTTGACAAAATTGCTTGGCTAAATGCCAGTCCTGCTCCACAGCCACAGACAATTTTATAGGTTTGGAAGAGATACCATTCCCCCTTTTTGTTGTTTTCCAAATATTCCTTTTTTATTTTTATTTGTTTATTTCAATTGTGCACGGGATTTTGCTGCCATGATTTTGCAAATAATATAGTATTGTATAATGTAAAAGCACTTTCCAAGTTTGTGAATGTGAGGCACCATGGACTATGGTTTGTTTTTTTATATATATATAACTTGTTTGACATTACGAGCATGGCAGTTGAGAGTTTGTCATGCTCACTCACATGTCTTGCTGATGGTGGCGCGTGTTGTTGGGTCATTTGGTTCCCTTCAAAATGGTTGAGCTAAGTGGGGCTAATGCGCGCGTCATGCTCGTGAACGGGGGCCGTCAGTGGAGACTGGTCATCTCTTAGCTGCCAGTGGGCTTGATTAATTTTCTATCTTTTTGTTATGTTTTTATAATTATACATTGTGATCACTTGATAGAAGCAACAGAAATATGTAACGAAGACATGTAATCCATATTATGATTTTAAAAGAGTGTCCATGGAGTTTCTTGCACGTTCTTCTCCATAGAGATCTACGCTTTGGAACGTGCAATTTAGCTTCACTTTTCTTGGACTGACCGACATTGACTATTCAAAAGCACCAACTATTGGTTAATTTGAAATAAACAATTTTGATTTTGATTTTTTTGATTTTCTCATTATGATCGATTTGTCAAGTTTGGTAATCTACTAACAAAATGGCGTCATTATGACTATCCAGTGGTCAGTCACTGACTCTCCATTCCATATTAATATAGGTTCAAATTGAGAAATTATTTTTATGAAATCATTTCTACTTACGGGGCTTATAATAATGGCAACACGGCAATGTCATTTTATCACCATTCCATTACGAGACGGTCCATCGATCATTATGAATTTAGCAGATTACGAACTTTTAGCACAATGACAGTGGAATCGTGTTGGAATGACAAATTTATAAAAATAGCAGACTAGGACACATAGTGGTAAAGATAAACATCGTGAGAAAATCCTTTGTTTTAGAACCAAAAATTCAAGTAAGTACAGTCAAGACCAAAAGTCGAGTTGCAATCTCACAAAACTATGGCCAAGCAATACTAGTTGTAGTTACGACCTTCTTCTATAATAAAGTTTGATACACACTCATACACTTGCTGCCCGCTTATGATTGTTAGGTACTACTTACTAATTTCAACGTCTACAGTAAGTGTTTCAATGGCCTAACGGTTTTCGCCTTGATAGGCGTTCATGGTGGTTCGAGTTCAAATCTAATAACTTACAAAAATATTTTTTAAATGTTTATTGGTGAGTTATGAATGCTGACAACAAAAATATCTAAAAATACCGATCTGCAACTTATAGATGATACTTTCTTTTAAGATTTTTTCTATATTAGAGTCATTATAAAAAGATGACGGTAGACTTAAAAGAATCTGAATCACTACTTCACAAAAAATATTCCGCTACCTACAATAACTATTATTAGCTACAATAACTCAAATAATATTACTTAGCTGTTGTTGGTTGGTGAACATATAGTTACCAGTTTGTGTTATTAGTTTTACTTTTTAATCAATATGCAGGCATATGCAGCAATATATCTCAAATATCATATGAAACCGGCTTTTGTGTAAGTTGTTTTTATTATTATTTATGTAAGGTGCAAACCAATCGCTTGTAGCAAGTGCGTAATAAAATTGTTATTGTTTTAGAGAAATACTGTAAGCCGTTGGAGGTCAAGGTCAAGAGGTTGGAGGACGAAGGTAGCTGTCGAGACAAGTGAAACGAAACGACAATATTTACCGTTGAATAAACTTTTAAATCGTGCGAAGAAGATAGGTTGCATTTGTGGTTTAAAAATAAATTGGCGAGGCTGGTGGAGTGTTATCGAGCTAAACAAAAAAAAAACTATTTATAACAAAAACAGTGCAGAAGTGTCCTACAGAGTGTTTTAAATATATACCAATAAATATCTTAATAACGGACTCTAAACCATCTCTAAAGTAATTTAGCTAAGTGACAGTAATATGTTCGGTTGGCTTAATGGCTAACAGATGTCGCCTTTTGCAATTTCAATACAAATTACTTTTGGTAAATTATAAAACAATAATTTCGGAATTCGATAAGAAATAAGTTCGTTTACTTTTGAACTAAGAAAGCGCTTGAAGATTATAATCTCATGCCATCAAACTCCGAAAAAAGTCACTACAAGATGGCAGCATTAGTACCATGCTATACACGCAAAAAAATTATAAATGTAATAAGCACTATTATGTGTTCTAAGTATAGATTATTTTATGATTGCAATAATATTCAGGTTAAGCTTCAATCCTCTTTTCTTTAAGAAAATGAATAATTAAGCTATAACCTCTTTAATCATAATATACGTATAATATTATAATTTTCATATCTAACAACCAAAAATGTTTTTTGTATTTTTTACCATAACAATATCATAAGTTTGTCAAGGATTACTTTTATATAAAATATTACAATGCTGCCGTTTCAACGTTTGTTTCATTTGTTAGTATAAGTATATCTATACCGAATAATATATAACTTTATAATATATTGCATTATGATATGCTTATTGTTTTATTTTTATATATTTTTTATTATATTACCCCTATAGTAAACTAAAACATATAATAAAACCCTTTTTTGGGATAAATATTCAATAAATTTTCCTATTTGTTTAAATATTATTTGCAAACATTTTTACTTTAAAATACAAATCAATTATCATAATTTTAAATTATATGAAACAACAAAAAGAGTTGCCTATAATAAGGATCGAACCCACAATCGCTCGCTTTTGATAGTACCATTGTTAAGTGCGGCCGCTAACTCAACTTCAATTGAAGTAACGAAATTTTGCATTACTTTAAAGAAAGACGAAAACTGCGATAAAAAAATAATGCGATAGTGTGCGTGGCCGGTTTAGCGCAGGCGACAGTAGTCTTTAAGGTGGGAATGGACTTCTACAGCTGAAAGTACATTAAAGGGTCAAAAGTGGAAACCACTTTTAACACTTATTGTACATGTGACATCTACCAACCAGCACGGGGGCCGCGTGGTGGGGACGACTCACTCCCACTCACAGTGTAGCCTGTGTCCTGTAATGTGTTACATAATTGGGTCTTTGCTCTCAAGGGGATCTAGATCTAATCACCAGACTCCTATAACCTTGACTGTACCAAAAGTATACGATCACATTTCCTAGTTTTGTTCTTTTACCTTGTTTGGAACTAAATATAAACATTGTGTGCATTTATGATTAACTAATCACAGCCGCACGGGTCAAGCGATCAGGTCAAGCTATGCTTGCCACGGTTGATCCGTGGATTGGTGGACATCTTTTCATTCCAAGACCATTCCAAGTGACAGGCAGATGATGTACCGTAAGCCTTCTATTAAATTCCCTTTACAGTTCACTCCGCAAGTGTCTCACATTTCGCAAAACTCTTATTGTACAAAGACTTACCTACAAACTGGCCAGCTACATTGACATGTCAATCACATCGCCAAGCAAACCGCAGGCTTATGTGAATCGAATCGCGAGCCTCCACAATGCCCACAATTGATACAATGTATTACGGGCACGCCTCGAAACCTCCGTCAATACCAAATAACTGTTTTATTTTAGCCCTTTTTCGTCCTTCAGTACGACATAAACTCTTTACGTCATTTGTCACCCTTATTCTCCGTGTATAAAACTCAAAATCGTGTAGCAGGCGTATATTGAAGTTTGGCACCAACTCTTCATAGAAAAATTAATCCCAGGACAATGCGCCCTTAGCACCTGTTTTTTATTGTTAAATTTGGGCATTTTGAGTTTGTAACGGTATGCAAACTATACAAAGATGGTTTCAATAATTTTGACAATACTGTACAGGTTTTTTTTTGTTTTTACTTTAAACTACATGTACTTGTAAATACAAGCTTCTTCACCATTGGGGTTTGAGGGTACTGAATCCACGACTCCGACTTGTAATTTGTAAAAGCCAAATTTTTCAAACCATTCCTCTCTCTCTGGTGTCAGTTGTGATTGTTTCCCGCACCAGGTGACATCTTTACGTCGGCGCCGGCTTTCAGTGAAGACCAGCGACGGGCCCTGATTTTCATAGGGTCGCAGCATAATGCTGAGCGACAGCCGTTTTCCATGGATCTGAGCCATATCCCTTCAACTATTTCTTATTTTGTGTGTTTTTTGTAAACTTTAGCGTCATGTTTACAGCAGATAAATGTTTTTTCTTTATTTCTTTCAATTGCAACTTTCTCAGCTTCTTTCTCTCTCTGCTCTGCTTGGCAGCTTGATTGTTTCTCTCCCTCTGACGTCAGTACGAGTCTTCAGCTTCGTCGAAGTTTATGCACTTGACTCTACGGCGAATGCGTGAATTGCTGCCTAGCAACGTATCTCCATTTTTCTCCGCCATCACTCTCAACTTGTTCCCTTCAAACTCGCGGTAGTTAGGATCGTCGGATAGCGACTCGGCGTCGACCCTGTAATCAGGCCTCTTCGCGTTAGCTTCCTCAGACCTTTCATGTGGTGATAGCTCAACGTGACTTGGTGATATAATCGAGCTGTACAACACCGAATCGTAAACGCCTTCAGGACGAATCCAACGAAAATACGGCTCATAATACCATAAATACGGTATAGGCAACTGCGGTGCTGTGACTCCCTTGTGAACGAGGACTGTGTTTCCTGGTCGGCGGTCTTCCACAGGTCCAGGGGGACGTCGTCGGCGTACGAGGTCCAGAGAGCCATGTATCTGTGAGCGTCGTTCGATAGTTGACCGTTCGAAGGGGTTTAAGAGCACTTTTATTCAGTTTACATAGGGTAGAGGAGAGCGCACGTGCGCCGCCGCAGATAAGCTGAATACATATTTTGAAGGGACAGCTTGTGCTTCTTGTGTGGCTTGTGCGTCGGACAAACTTTCCACAAATTCCTTTATAGAATTCTTGAAACTCCATAAACATTAACATCCCGTAATACCCAATTTAAAGGTACCAAGACACTGTTAAGGTAAAGTCACAACATTAGCTAACAACTGGACATGACTGTGATAGTCGCCGCCCGTCTACCTGCCGGGTGTCAGGAGGAACCATGAATATGAACCCTTGTTATTGTTTAAAATATTTTATTGTAACCGGTATAGGGGCACATTCATCACGTCCTTTATTTTAGTTATATTAGAATATTAGTAGAATAGGGATTACGTCTACAACAGGGGCTCGCATACAATAATGTTGAGTCCAATATTGTTTCAATTTTACGAAGGCTACTTTGTGAGTTCTAATGGTTATGAATTTCACTAGAACAGTCTAAGTGCCCAGTTTATGTTACCAACAGGAGTATTCATGATAATCAATAACAATAACGTCAGTATGAAATGTTCGCCTCGTGTCGATATTATAACTGGGTTGCTTTACAATATGTAATGTTTTTTGTTCTGAAATTTTAATGTTGGTAATTTATTATCACAAAAACAAATGTGACTTATGGAATTGAGACGTGGTCGCTAGCAATGGGCCTTATAAGAAGGCTCAAAGTCACTCAAAGGGCAATGGAGATGGCTATTCTTGGGGTTTCACTGCGTGATCGAATCAGGAATGAGGAGATCCGCAGAAGAACGAGAGTAACCGACATAGCCCGAAGAATTGCAACACTAAAGTGGCAGTGGGTTGGCCTCTGGCCTCGGACCTTAACTTTGGGCGGTTCATTGAGTCCAAGGCTAAGGTGGCTGCCAGGAAACTTGGCGTTATCGCAAAGGTCCGGCAGTACTTCACACCTGGGCAGCTTCTAATGTTATACAAAGCACAGGTCCGTTCATGTGTGGAGTACTGCAGCGACATTTGGGCTGGTGCTGCCAAGTGTCACCTGGCCACTTTGGATTCAGTGGAGAGACGTGCAAAGAGGCTGATTGGTGACCCTGATCTAACTCGAGTTGGTCTCCAAAGCCTAGAGCACAGGCGTAGAGTAGCCAGCCTTTCGGTGTTCTATAGGATGCATTTCGGAGAGTGTGCGATGGAATTGCACGATTTAATTCCCCCATCTCCGTTCCACCAGCGGACGACCCGTCGTACGGCTGGTTTCCACCCTTACGTTGTTAACACCACTACGATCCGGACGAAGCGTTTCGCCTCCTGCTTTATACCCGCGTACATCGAGGGACTGGAACAATTTGCCAGCAGCGGTGTTTCCGTCGGACTACAATTTGAGTGTCTTCAAGGCTAGAGTGAATAGGCTGTTAATAAACTAGTGCGCTTTACCATCAACGATTGCGTCACTGCTTACCAACAGGCAGGATTGCGGTCAGGCGCTAGTTTATAATACACTTATATAAAAAAAAAAAACATATTGCCCGTAGGACTGATGCCCGATGGGACCGACGGGTTCTGGAGTGGCGACCACGCATCGGAAGACGTAACGTGGGTAAGCCCCCGACAAGGTGAACGGTGGGTCGCGGGAAACCGCTGAATACGGGAGGCGCAGGACCGGTCGTCGTGAAGAACCTTGGGGGAGGCCTATGTCCAGCAGTGGACGTCTTTCCGCTGAAGTGATGATGATGAAATTACTATCACACTTCCGCTATAGGTATAGTCGAAAAAATACAAAATGTATGAACTACCTACTACACTAGACCTTTATACGTGTGCGGTTGTGTGCGTACATTGATTGTAAAAACTATGTTTTATCAATATTAGGTGTATGTACCTACCTATTATTATTATATCATAATATTTTAATCGAGGTGTTTGGTTTCCGGAACATGTTGTATATATTAATTGTTTCAGTAGTCTATCCAAAACAATTCCTGCATATCTGATATTGCTCTTATCTCATGTCCGGACAAAAATACGGAGGACTAAGAATCAACAACGCTCACTGGACAGTTACATTCATCATATCCATAGAAAGTAATCCATTGAATAATATCTAAGTTACATATCCCTATTCACTGGACCACCGTGACATCATAATCGCAGTAAAGAGTTATATTCACAATGCGACTGGCGGACGACAGTTGCGACATTATTGTCGCATGGCCGACCGTACAACTGAGATATTACAGAAATAATTTGTATGAATATTGTAATTGATATAATAGTTCGGCCAGTCTGTTGGCCACTAATTGAAAATCTAATCTCGCGTATTTTTTTTTTTAAATGCTAGCGGCCACCACTTGTATAATCGTTCTCAGAAAATCCACATTCTGTTGAGGAGAAGTTTAGGTACCTAGTACCTAGTCCTAAAACTGCCCCTGCCTCGCATTTCATTGTTGTAGAGTTTACTCATTTAGAAGGTACACGACGAAACTGTCCTAGAAGAACAACAGTATTCTGTATCGACCTACCCTTAATATTACATAACCTGCACCCTCGGATGAGGGGTGTCGCAACTACTGACGGCACGTCAATAACCCAGGAAGCTCCAATGTTTACCCATTAATAAGTACTACTGGAAATTAAACCTTATCTTGAAAGAGTAAGGTTTGTTTTTGTGGCACGGTGGTTTAGATATTGGTAAATTCTCAGACGCACGATGATATTGATTTATTCGATAATTGAATGTTATTGTTATTGCCGCGCGTGTCCCTCGCACCTTTTATGGAACGAGATAAAACGATCTACAACTGACACGGGGCAGCTCACCGTTATCATCATCATCATAGCTATTTTAGCCGAAAGACGTCCACTGTTGGGCATAGGACTCCCCCAAGGATAATGACCGGTCCTGCGCCTCCCGAATCCAGCGGTTTACCGCGACCTTCACCAGTTAGCTTTTCAGCCAGAACGTCGGCACCTGTCGCCTGCCACACCAGGAACCTCCAGCATCCGGACTCCAGTAGCAGTGAGCTGGGCCTTCATTTTATTTTTGGTGTATAACATAATTAAAATTAATTTGTGATTATTTGGTAATAAAACCATAAAGTTTGAAAAGATAAAGTGTTGAATTGTTGATATGACTTGATACCATCGGCCCGCGCGTGCGCCTTATTTTCCAAGGGTTATTACGCCGTACCAAATTGCTACCTACTTATTTAGTTCGAAAAATCAGTTTCCTATTTTTAGTAAAACAAAATTATAGGTAGCTGTAGGTTATATTTTATGTGATAGCGTAATCTCCACTCTGTTTATTGCCCGCAACAAATGGCTTTAGTTCAGACAAACAGACAGAGTGGACGTCGGTTAAGTACAAAAAGCAGTGCACTATAAGCAATGACTTTCAATATTACAATTTATTGTATTCCAAAAACTACATTATTTTAGATCGATGGAACGGAAATTCACAAGCACCATAAAAATAAGCTCCCGACTGAAGGACACTCACTGTCATAAACCAGAGTTATACGAAACTGAACAATATACATACTGTATTTTAGAGCATTTGCAAAGGGTTAACGCAAAAAATAAAACAATGACGTTTTGCTCAGCTTGTAAAATACAACAGCTATTTTGCAGTGAGGATTTTAACAGTATCATGATAGGTTCGGGTCTCTGCAGGTCGTTGAAGGTTTTGTTCTAATCCGTTCACTGTTTTTGTTTCGACAACATGATGACCACTCTACACTACATACCTATACACTCTGCATGTATGCAGTATGCAAATCTTTGTCATATGTAAAGGGAACACACCTATTTAAGTATGACATGTAGATAAACGCTTTCTACAGTCTTTGTGCAGCAGAAAAATACCCATAAATTATAGGGTAGATAGGACCACAAGCTTTACAGCGTCCAATCATATGCCTCACGAATTGTGTACATTGTGCAACGCGCCACCCCTAAATGTTTGAGAGATGCTGTGAATGGATTTTTTATAATATTATATGACAATAGGTACATGGGGCCGCGGGTGGCTTATGTAGGAACCTACATACATGTTTATAAACAAGTCTTTGTTACGTACGCGTTGTTTTCTATTTAGTTTGTACAGTGACTGATAATTTGGATAATTTCATCAATCAGACCTTGATTTTACATAAGACACAGCTGTCTGTTCATTGATGTGAAAAACACATGACTTTATTAACACTAGAAAACAGAGAACTTTAAATGAAATTATTTACCGTATGCCAACTAGCCACGCCAATGTACTAGCATAGCAAAAAAGTCATTTAAAATGGAAATACAATATGTAAAGGAAACCCCGTCCCACTCATAAAGGTTAGGTTAGGTTACCGGACCAAATAAAATATGAATTTTAACATAATCATCATAGTTACAATACTTACTAATGAATTTTGAAATAATCTTTTTTTCCGCGAATTAATTCCAACTTCCCCAAAATTTGGTATTTTTAACAAAAGTGACATTACTTTTTCGACGGTATTGTTATGAGCGATGCGACCGCGTGCCGCGTGCTCTGCCCCCTTTCGCCCGCGCATGTATTGCCTACTCTAGATGACGTATTAAGCTACCTTTTTTGCGAAATAATATTTATTTTTTAGGGGGATTTTTTAAAGTTTGACCTAAGAATAGGTACCCTCACGGATTTGACAGGGTTTTCTTTACATAGGTATCTATTGTAGGTATATTAAAAAATTAAAATTTCATTACCTAAATAAAAGTTGTGAGTAGCGTGACGGCTCACATATTTATGCACCGTAAAAAATATAATTATATGAACTCATATAACGTGTCAACTTAGGTGTACCTATACTTAGGTATATCTCTATGGATTACTTAGGTATATCTCTTCATACCGACAGCCTCCGTGGCGTAGCGGTAGCGGACGCGGCCGCTGCGCAAGGTAGCGCGGGTTCGATCCCCGCACAGTGCAAGTATTTGTATGCATGAATATAGCCGTTGGTATAAGCCGTTGGTCCCGGTTGCCATACAAACATTTAGTGACAGTCGTTACGGGTTGTTGGAGCCCTCAAAAGTCCAACAATTGGTCTAACTGCAATGCTTCGATGTCGCCTTCGGGTTGTGGAGGTCAGACGGCAGTCGCTTCACGGAAAATGTCAAAGTTTAGCCATGTCAGCAGTTGGACTGGTATAGCGGACCCCAGACTCCAAAGCTGAAAAGGCTTCGGATGCGACTGGGATTAACGCTGGGATGATGATGATCTCTTCATACCGTTTATTTTAACTATATTTGATTATAACTAGGCATCTGACTACACTACTGAAATATTTATCCTATCCTATCCTCATATTACTTATACCTAACTGTGAAAGGTTATACCTACATGACAGGAAAGTGATATCCGAAATGTTGCTACCTACAAATGGAAAATACAGTGCATAATATTAAGTAACTAGGTAACTATCATGATTCTGCCAAAGAGATCTGTTTAGATTCCCAAAAGGCACTCCCAATAATTAATAAACTACCAAATGATTGTATGTATGAATAGATAGGTAGGGGAAGGTCGGGTAAAGTGAATACCCCGGGTAAGGCGAATACTGCCTACTACTCCCAAATTATAAGTTTTTCATTCAACATGCCACTACTATTGCGTTTGGCCATCTTGGTTTAGTACGCGGCAAACATCGAAGTGAGAGGCTGCGTCGCGTCCCGTCCGCAGAGTGAAGATTTCTGTTTTTGTAAATAAAATAGTGTTTTTTCATTGAACATTTCTCCTGTATTACTAGTTCTTTATTTCAAGGAATCTCTTAATTCGCTAGCGTATCAAAGTAGCTTGTTATAGTATATTTAACAGAAAATCAGAATTATTACTTTTTGTGTCCAATGTCTTAAACTCAAAACTTAACTAAACGGGCAAAGTGAATAGGGCACTTCCATATACACTATCCGGCAAAGACAAAAAAACTGCTAAAAAGGTTAAACAGCCAGAGAAAATGTAAGAATTTAAGGATATTTTATGCGTTTCTTGCGGTGAAACATATATTGAAGAAAACAGTAAACAAGCTGAAAATTGGATTCATTCAACTTGATATTCGTCAACAATGGTTTCACAAAGATTATTCTGTTTTTGATGGTACTCAAGGATATACCTGAGAAAAATGATAGGTAATTTAAATTTTATTAACATGTTTTTTTTAGTTATTTCTTTGCCCAAGTACTGTATCCACTTTACCTGAGCTACCGGGCAAAGCGGATACTTTCGTACTTTTTAATTTTAATTGCAGTTGATTATTGTTTAAATATTAATGGTAACTGATGTTCGTATTTGTAAGAGCAATAAATAAAGACTGATTTGTGATCATTATTTTGTTTCTGTATTGGATAGGTACCTTTTCTGCTATGACCATATTAAATACCTTAAGGTATCCACTTTGCCCGGCCTTCGCCTGATAGAATAATTTGGGAAAGACGAGGGAGGTATCCAATAATAATATCACCGTTAACTAACTTGCACGCGGAAGGGTTCTGCAATTGACAACCAAGTGACGATCTAATCCTTTTTTGCAATATAATAGGTAGATACACGTTTAGAGTAAAATAGCCCTTATTTGTATAAGTATAAGTACAAAGTTCAAGATAACAGTTGGTAAATGTAAGTCAATACAGCTGTGTTCATTGTCCAAACAGTATTTGTAGATACGTAATACAATATTTTATTATTCAGAGATGTCCCAAAAACATCCCTCATGTATTGGTCAAAGTTGTAATTATCTATGATATATTTTAAGTTCGGAAGGGACTTACATTACTAAGATATAAAACGACCGTTATTAACTTACTAACCAATAGTTTGTTATTATTGTTTGTTTGAAAATCTGTTGTATTTAAATTCACCAAAATGTATCAAAATATAAGCCCCGCAAGTTGATACTGCGATTTTCCGCCATCTTGGTGACGTAGTCGAACTCGCACCGTCACTCATCAGTAGTACCATTCGCAAGATCATACCGCGCTTACGTGCAGCTTTTGCGCATAGAATACCTACTTGTTACAGCTTTTTGTTTTTGTTATGCTGTTTTATTGTTTTTCTTGGGCTTTGTTACCTGTTACCCGTGGAAACGAGTAAGAAATAAGTATAGTTTAAAAAACTAAAAAAAACATGCTTTTAAAGAATATCAAACTAAAAAGTTAAAAATAATTTTAAAATTTAATTTATGACAATAGTAGATATACAATATGTAACATAAAGGGTATATACATAACAAAGGCATGGCATCTTTACATGATATCAAACGATATTGGAAGGGTTTTTTAATCCTATCTCTTTGTGTTAGGAAGTTATGAGGAAAAACACCGCCTGTGATGGGCTACTATCATACTAGTCGCACAGAGATATTGAAGACATTTATCGGATTTTGGCAAGTAACGTGATGTGTAACGAGTAGCTATTAACGTATGTAGTGTGCTGTCACGTTTGTTATGACTTGATTATAAGAAACACACGAATCCGAAAATTTGGTACCAATTTTTTGAGTATTTTATTTTGAGTTGAAACCCTTCTGATATCGTTTGATATCATCTAAAGATGCCATGCACTTGGTATGTATATACCCTTTTTGTTACACGTTGTATAAACAATACTAGTATAAATGAGAAAATAGCGTGAGGCACTTTGTGCCATAATTACCTACTGTACTTACCTATTTAAAAGCATGTTTTTTTAGTTTTTTAAACTATATTTATTTTCAACTTTTTAGTTCGATATTCTTTTTTTAAAATAATATACGGATAACACGAACGCTTAAGTGGTGCTTATTTATTTTTACTAAACTTTTCTTGATCTCTAACAGACAGAATAGCAAGTGCTGAAATTCGTACCTAATGATGCGTTACCCAAGTAACAAAATCTAAAACTAAATCTAAACTAAATACTTTGCCTGCACAAATTAATACCGCTCGGCCAAAGAACGTATTGAAAACGGTGGGACATTTTACAGTAGATAATGAGCCGCTCACTCGTAGTC
The DNA here is from genome assembly GCA_017933935.1 of Sesamia nonagrioides. Classification (NCBI taxonomy): domain Eukaryota; kingdom Metazoa; phylum Arthropoda; class Insecta; order Lepidoptera; family Noctuidae; genus Sesamia; species Sesamia nonagrioides. The sequence goes on from JADWQK010001703.1 coordinate 410,166, forward strand.
CAATTACTTAGTTAGAGACGGTCAAACAAACAAACAAGGAAGCAAACATACAAGTGAAGCTAATATAAAGGATCTAATTAATTAGAATCTAAGAAATTAAGTGGTTAGAAAAAAAAAAATCTTATACTTAAATAGTAATAAAAAGATACTTGTTCCCTTGAAATTCGATAATGAAATGAAAGTTTATTTGTCAGATTAAGGATGAGTAGGTATAAAGAGTGTATAAATATAATAAAATTATAAAATACAAATGAACCCCTTAGGTACAGACCTACCCTAGCTTATTAACGTTGTATTAAAAAATGTTTTGGTAACTGTCCTTTTGTACGAGGGATGACGTCACGCAGCTGTTATTGTGACAAGGTTCCATCGCAATATAAACGTGCGGGGCTTATAGATGACCTATTTACCTAACTACTCATTCCAGAATGCGTACCGAAAATCCATCTATTAGGTATAATAGTACCTATTAACATTTCATAACTGAACAATTTTGGCTGACTGAATATAATTCAGGCCGCTAAATGATCTCCGCCGTTTAGTTAGACGGCGGCTAGGTTTAAGCATTAACATATACTTACTACTAATTTTAAATAGGTACTTAATATTTTCCTCGACATCACAGTCTAAAAATCATACAGTCGTCCGACGAAGACGTCTAGACAGAGCAATCGTACCCCGCACGATTGCTCTGTCTAGACGTCTTCGTCGGACGACTGTATGATTTTTAGACTGTGAGGGACGAGACGCGGGTAAGCGGCACCCGAGCTGCGAACAAAACGATGTTCGTAGCTCGGTGTCTATCATTAAGGGCTATCATTAATTTAGTAAACTAAATTTAATTAGCTAACTATGACAAAGATGAACATGTTCGTGATAGTACCAATACTTACCTACATATTAGCACAAGGAAGGTAAGGTAAGTGGAAGGTCAACGTACTTAGTGACAGTCAGTAGGTAGGTATTTGATACGATTGTTAATAATAACTAGTACCTAACAAAGGTGTTTATTTTGATATCCCATTACCACAGTCTAAAAATCATACAGTCGTCCGACGAAGACGTCTAGACAGAGCAATCGTGCGGGGTGTGAGGGACGAGACGCGGGTAAGCGGCACCCGAGCTGCGAACAAAACAATGTTTGTAGCTTGGTATCTATCAATAAGGGCTAACACGTGTTTGTTTTTTATTTGTTTGTTTTATAATTTGCTATTAGTGTCAATTTTGAGTATAATAATTGGGGTGCTTATAACGAAGAAGCCATCCTTTTTGACGTCCAAAATGGCAGACGTCATTTTTTTATAATTTAATATGGGTGTCAATTTTAAGTAAATATAATTGTGGAAGCACCACAGTAACGAAAAGCTGTCCTTTCTGAAATCCAAGATGGCGGACGTCAATTTAAATGTATATTAATATTATATGGGTGTTAATTCCGAGGTCGATTGGGGTGCTGGTTACGAAAATGCCATCTAAATAACTTAAACCTGTCTCGAGTTGTTCCCTTAGTAAAAATAGCAAATTAATTAAATATAACACAGCCATCGATGTTGATCTGCAATAAATAAATAATTTCATAAATATTGTTTATTTGTGACAACCCTGGCCGACGCGTTACTGTCTAGACGATGTCGGCATTTTACACGAGATCAAAGGCGTCGACCTACTGTATGATTTTTATACTATGTCGACATTATAATGGTAGATCTGGTCGAATGCTAAATATAATAAACAAGTATTTCACTATAGTGAAATGGAACTTATTAAATAAAGTTTGGTGCCTACTACCTACCTATACCTATTTGTTAGATATAGGTAGGTACCTATATTCGATTGCGTGCTCATTGGTCAATAAAAAGAGGGCAACTGCCATACAGAAACACGGCGCATACGCATGCCACGCCCACTCTTGTATTAAAAAAGTTTTGGAACTTATAATTAAGTAGGTCTTTTTAAATTGTTTAAATAACCAGATATGATTTTGACTCCATTGGCCAGGATAAAATTCATTTAAAAGAGAAATCTTTTTTTATCAAAGTCTCAAACAACCTATCGATCAATGCTCACGTAGCGGGCAATATATATTGCGTCCAAACGCAAGGGTATATGTATTGCGCTGGTTAGGGGAGCCACCCCAGTCCCTCACTCAATTAGTATCGCACCCTCCGTGCGACGTGACAGGGGTCCAACTTGATCAGTAATCGAGTAATGTTCGTACAACCGGCGCAGTGTTCGTATTTTACACTCGTCGTAGTAAAATAATAAACTTCTCTGTGAAAGTATTCCTCGTCCTGTATGTACTTACTCTGTAAATCTCTACTTAAGTTAGGTAAATGCTCAAAGCTATAGGTATGTTAAAACCCCACCTTTTCGCATTGGTAGGTAATATTTTTTTCTAATATTGTATTTGATGTGCTTACCTAATAATACTTTTCCATTATTATTTTTGGTATCCAGTTTAAATTGGCACTCATTTTATAAGTTAATTTGATTTGGCATCATTTTAAATAGTATAAACGCCACAATAACCAATCATATACCTACTCTGTGGTCGACCTGTACCTAAGTTTGACGTTCCAAATTTAAATCGAATTTAATCCTATTAGGTATAATTTTTTCTCTTTTTCGGGCTTTTCTTTGTCGGTAGGTACTACGTCATAACATAGCTTCCTTCATACCTTACCAATATACATAACTAAGGCAACATTTTAAAGCTCGGTGGTAGGCCATAACATCAGCTGCCGGCAGAAGTTACCACTCACCAGACAAAGTCTTGCCGCTAAGCGATTCGTCGTGTTCCGGCATGATGTCTGGTGAAGCCGTACGGAGGACGGGTTTGAGCAGTTGTGTTGCGCTTGCGATGTGTGGCGGGTACGATGCGCCAAATGTTGTTGTGTCGGGAGTTTGGTCGTGGAGAGTCTCCAGATCAATCTTCCTCTAGCGCAGCTTCGTTTGGTCGTGTTGGTCTTGGGTTTAACATTGCATCACCTCGCTCAACTACCGTCATCCTTCCTATTCCTTAGTTTTTTAAGTGAATAGGCTTAATAAACTAGTGCGCTTTACCATCAACGATTGCATCACTGCTTACCATCAGGCGGGATTGCAGTCAAGCACTAGTTTATAATTATATAAAAAAAAACTTTTCTGGACCGCTACAACGAAAAAATGTATAAATTACTCACATTATTCGTATTTCGAAAATTTACAATTGAAATTCATGGATTTTTCCGCCCTATCGACCGGACCGGACCTATCGATCCTCTATATGTCTCGAAATGAAAGTGTGAATACTTCGCACGGGTTACCTAATACAATATTTATTTTAGCAAAAGGAGCTTTACAGGATTACAAAAGCAAGAGAAAGTAGAACGAGAGATAATCTAACATTACCTAGGTAAATGTAAGACGACGCTGGTAATATTTTGTCCAAAATGACGAAATAAAAGAACGAACGAACTTAGAGAATGATTGGAATTATATTTCTTTATACTTATTAGTTCAAGTATGATGAGGTAACTCAAGTAACCTGTTTACAAATACTTAGAACTTTCTCAAGGACAATGAAACCGTTATGTCGTCTGCCGGAGTACTCAGTGAGGGTCACTACCTAAGGAAGACAATCAAATACAACACAAAGTTTTGCAAAGTTGCAAATCGTCGTCGTATTGTCTGTGATTGCTTTACGTGTGGCCTAAAAGGGTTGGTCATTTACAAACGTGGACAATGCAGATGATACAATTTGCATGTTACGTTTGCAGGGTCAGTTCCGAGAATGATGACTTGCACTAATTATTAAATAATGAGCATTCCGTGTGGCCCTGTACAAACGTGGACAATGCAGATGATACAATTTGCATGTTATGTTAGAAGGGTAAGTTCCGAGAAGCCAAACGTAAGGTTTTGAAGTACCGTTACACAAATGACTTCGAAGTAATTGAATTCTGAAATTAATTTAAATTAATGAATACTGGAAAATATTGAAACACTGGGAACCACTTACTACTCTTCTGTCATGATTTTTTTCTGAGAAGAATATTTCTTGAGGGAAGGGATGGCACTCCTTGTGACTTACTAAGTAGGTACCTTACATGTTGTATTGATATGCTATAACCACAGTCTAAAAATCATACAGTCGTCCGACGAAGACGTCTAGACAGAGCAATCGCGCGGGGTGTGAGGGACGAGACGCGGGTAAGCGGCACCCGAGCTGCGAACAAAACGATGTTCGTAGCTCGGTATCTATCATTAAGGGCTAACACGTTTTTGTTTTTTTATTTGTTTGTTTTATAATTTGATATGAGTGTTAATTTTGAGTATAATTGGAGTGCTTGTAACGAAGAAGCCATCCTTTTTGACATCCAAAATGGCGGACGTCAATTTTAAATGTATATTAATATGATATCGGTGTTAATTCCGAGGTTAATTGGGGTGCTGGTAACGAAAATACCATCTATATAACTTAAATCTGTCTCGAGTTGTTCCCTTAGTAAAAATAGCAAATTAATTAAATATAATACAGCTATCGATTTTGATCTGCAATAAATAGATAATTTCATAAATATTGTTTATTTGTGACAACCCTGGCCGATGCGTTACTGTCTAGACGATTTCGGCATTTTACACGAGATTAAAGGCGTCCACCTACTGTATGATTTGCTGTAACTCTGGGGTTATATTCAATAAGTAAACATAATACAATAAGCCCTAGAACATGTGGTTCAAAAGGCTATAGTTTTTCATAAATACCCACGAGTAGGTTTATTAAGCCGATCATCAAACCAAGTTCATATTTAAAGCTAACAAAATGCTGCGTTGTCATATTCCACGTGACTAAAGAATTTAATAATGACTTTGTTGAATCATTTTGTCACATGTGATAATTTGAAGCCAAAAATATATACATACCTAGTTCAAAAATAATTATGCCAGTTTATTAGTTGATATGGTCTTCATCTGTCTGGTTCCCATCCTACAGTAATGGGATATTGAAATAAACACTTTGGTTAGGTACTACTTATTATTAAGTCAGTAGGTAGGTATTTGATATACCTACCTACTGACTGTCACTAAGTAGGTTAACCTCGCACTTAGTTGTGGTTTACGCTCTTTGTGCAAATAGGTACCTACTATCATGAACATGTTCATCTTTGTCATAGTTTGGTTATTAAATTTAGATTAAACACTTATATTATTTACTTCCAATATGTGACACAGTCGCGTGCGCTATGACAACACAAATCCTTTCAACTTGTCTTGTTCAACCCGTCACAGTGTCCACTGCCGCGCCGATGGTCGCCATGACCATAGAATAAAGAGAGGAAGTAGGTTATCTGCGACCCAATCCGCGATTTAATTGCCTACTGTCTTAGGGTTGACAACTGTCCGCGCTTCGTCGGTTACGGTTGTCGCCCAAACTGCTAACAAATATTTATAGACTAAGAGCTTATGTTTAAATTATTTGCTTAGTATTTAGTTTACATATACTAGTCAGATTTTTTTTTGTAATTTTTATTTTTAGTTTTGTACATATAAAGAACCATATTTATTTTTATTTTTAAATAATACAAATATAAATAATACAAACATAACATCTATTGAATCACACATTTAATACAAAATTACAAATTAGCTACAGAAAAATACCTACTTTCTTCGGTTTCGACTATTACGAAACGCGTTGTTATTAAACTTTAATGTGTAATATATCCGTATCCTTGTAAATAACTTTTAGAAATATAATTTGAAAAATATAAGTCTTTTATTTGTTCATAAATAGACATACCAACTTTGCAGTTTATGTGATCATTTTTTAAAAGCGAATGTGCCGAAAAGCCGTGACGCGCGAACCTCGTTCCGTGCTAGCCGCGACTAGCGCAGTCATAGGCACTCTAATATTGTGTTTAGGTGTGCGTGCGGCGACGCATAGATACTATGGCGCACACATACAAGCCGCGCGCGGTCCGTTTGTATGAAGATAACGTACTTCCCTCTCTTTATTCTATGCCATGACAGCCACGCGCTCAATGTTTTCACAGCCTCCATTCACGTGAGAAACGTGTAGAAATAATACTTAAGTTGCTCGCATTAAGGGTATAGTTTTGAGATTAAATAATTTTAATTTGTTGTGAGACACTGCAGATCACATTTAGGGTTCTGCTAATATAATAAAATCCCAATTGGTGTGTACCCAAGTACCATGCGATGGTACACTTTGCCAAATTTATTCAAGTGAGTCATAATAAATACAAGCATTACTTCCTTCGTCACTTGACAGTAATTTGTAATAACTGTACATTATCCGGAAACCATACCTATATAACATCCAAAAGAATAATCACTTGTCCAGCGCACGTTTTCATAGGAATAATTAGTGCGTTAATAATGTTGCAACTTGCAACTGTTGCGAATCGGACATGAGCGTTTTCATGGTCTCTGTGTGATTTTTCGTAATAGATACGTATAAGTAGGTACCAGCTAGCTTACAGAATACAACCAAACTTACTCGACTGTGTAGATTTTGAAGAAAGTCCGCAAACTATAGATAAGAGCTATGGCCAGGTTGTGGATAACTTTGGTATGACTGTTATTTAATAACTAACAGTAAATAAAGTTACCTACGTTAGTTAAGCTAACACCACCATGATAATCCTAAGATGAAAAGAACACAGTGAATGAAGTATTTCAAGACTGTTGAACATTGACGGAATCAGAGAGGAACAGTCTGTACCTACAAATGATAAAACATTACTGGGTATTGGTTGTGCTGGAGGTTTCCATGTATCAGGATTCGGCAAGAAAGTATTACCTCGAGTCGGTTCAATATCCCAGTACTTATACCTAGTGCATATTGAGTTCAATATCCCAGTACTTATAGGTACCTAGTGTATATTGAGTTCAGTATCCCAGTACTTATACCTAGTGCATATTGAGTTCAGTATCCCAGTACTTATACCTAGTGCATATTGAGTTCAATATCCCAGTACTTATACCTAGTGCATATTGAGTTCAGTATCCCAGTACTTATACCTAGTGCATATTGAGTTCAGTATCCCAGTACTTATACCTAGTGCATATTGAGTTCAGTATCCCAGTACTTATACCTAGTGCATATTGAGTTCAGTATCCCAGTACTTATACCTAGTGCAAATTGAGTTCAGTATCCCAGTACTTATACCTAGTGCATATTGAGTTCTGTCGACAGATGTTTCGTACTTACATAAATTGTAGCAAATTTTGTATAGTTTAGTCTGGAAAAGGTAGAACCCACAGATGTTTTTTTATTGTAATAAAATAATAATAATTTATTTGTTTGTATAAAAAGCAAGTGTGAAAATAATGGTGTTATTTTTAGATATTATATTCCAAGTACATTCCGGCTGATGGCATACAAACATAATTCATCATCATCCCAGCGTTAATCCCAGTCGCATCCGAAGCCTTTTCAGCTTTGGAGTCTGGGGTCCGCATACAAACATAATTAAAGCTGTTAAATTACCTAGGTGTAGACAATTGACGATCTAGATATTCAAGATAAAGTCATAATGAGATCGTGTCGTCTAAAATTATTTTTAATTAATAACATTTCTCTATCAACAACGACGACGGGAGTTTCTTAAATTTTATGATCCTCAATACCATTTGTTAAATATAATTGGTGTCATACCAATAATGTTTTTTTAAGCAAAGCATGTTATATCTACCAGTACCTACACATTAGTTGGTAATCTTTGATATTTTGATCCCATGACAGTGGTTTGCATCCTCGTATTATTAAGTAGGAAAGAAGTGTTTACCTTTTAGTTTTAATGAATAAGTACTTACTGTTTGGAGAATGTATACAAGGGAAAATTAATAATTTGTATTTCTTGAAAAAGGTAATGCAAAAAACATGTAATATTGAAATAAAAATTGGAACTTATGTAAATAATAATTTATTAGGTAAATAATAAAAAAAACTAATTAATTTTAAAATGCTATACCTAATCAAAATGAACATAAACCTAAAGTGACTGTTAAAAGTTTATTCACAGAGACAAAACAAATATAATTTAAAAGCTCAGACCAAAATAACAAAATTATATCCTGACCTCAAGTTTTCGCAAACTAAATATAGGAATAGTAAAATGACTCGTGTCAACCTACCTATAGGTTTACTAATAAAACAAAAACAGTAACAACTTAGGGAATTACACAAGAATAACTACAATTAATGAATTTTAGTCATAAATTAGACTTGAAGAATTGCACAACATTAACTAGAATGAAATGAGTACGGTATCTAATAATTAAATTCAATTTGATGTACCGACACTTACTTTTTTATAATTTATCGTAAAATAACTTATTCTTATAATATTATATACCTATAAAACATATTTACACACAACAACCTAATGTACAGGTCAGTATAAAACCTAACTTATATACAACTTATATTCTAATAAAAAATACAAAACACTTATACTACGGAACTATAACTACTTACTAAGAACTTATATAATAGGTTTAAAATTAATTGATATTTAACTATAACACTGTAGCCCGAGCACAGAACGGTAAGTAGGTATACTGGTTATTTGAAGACTTATCGACAGCGGCCACAGATCTGTCTGGCTCTCAGTTCCGCCACCTTTTTCTTCAGGTACGTGACCTGTAGAGCCAGACGCAGCTCCCGTAACTTCCGCCTGTAGCGACTCTGCTTGGCGGCGATGTTGTTCTTTTCTCGCTGCCTCCTATAGCAGTCATCAGCGGTCCTGTTTAACAGCACCGCCCTCCGCATTCTCGGATTGTTTCCGAGAATGGTGCCGCCATTTTTCTCCGCCATCGCTTGCAGGGTATCCCTTTCGAAGATCTGGTACTCCAGATCCTCGTTAAGGGATTCGGTATCGTGAATTTCAGTTGGAGATATTATACTTATATTTTTTTATTAAAGAAAACCATAACAGAAGAGTTACCTATTCTTCTGTTATGATTTTATTTTTTCTGAGAAGAATATTTCTTGAGGGAAGGGATGGCGCTCCTTGTTAACTATCTTCTATATCTATGTTTTATCTTGGTAGGTGTCTAACGTGTTATTTTGATATGCTTGTGCTTTAGGGTTCAATTCAATAAGTAAAAATAATACAATGACCCCTAGAATATGAGGTTCAAGAGGCATAGTTTTGAAGATACCTATAAGATGTTTGTGTAGGTATGTATCTGTCATTCATCTTCTATACTAATATATAAAGCTGAAGAGTTTGTTTTTTTGTGCGCGCTAATCTCAGAAACTACTGGTCCGATTTGAAAAATTCTTTTTGCGTTGGATAGCCCATTATACCAGGAAGGCTATATAGGCTATATAACATCACGCCGCGACTAATAGGAGTGGAGCATAACTTACTCCACGCGAACGAAGTCGCTGGCGGCCGCTAGTAATTAATAACTACAAGTGGGTATGCCGATCACGTGACATATTGAAATATACATTAATAATCATGACTTTGGGAATCATTTTGTGTGAAAAAAAAGTATAGTTGACAAATCATACAAATTATGCCAGTTTATTAGTGACTAGCGGCCACCAGCGACTTCGTTCGCGTGGTATTAGTTATGCTCAGCTCCTAATGGCCGCAGCGTGATGTTTTGTAGCCTAACACTTCCTGGATTAATGGGCTATCCAACGCAAAAAGAATTTTTCAAATCGGACCAGTAGTTCCCGAGATTAGCGCGAACAAACAAACAAACAAACAAACTCTTCAGCTTTATATATTAGTATAGATATGGGCTTCATCTATCTGGTTCACATCCTACAGTAATGGCACAGTATAAAAATCATACAGTAGGTCGACGCCTTTGATCTCATGTAAAATGCCAACATCGTCTAGACAGTAACGCATAGGCCAGGGTTGTCAAAATAAACAATATTTATGAAATTATTTATTTATTGCAGATCAACATCGATAGCTGTATTATATTTAATTAATTCGCTATTTTTACTAAGGGAACAACTCGAGACAGATTTAAGTTATTTAGATGGCGCTTTCGTAACCAGCACCCCAATCGACCTTGGAATTAACACCCATATCATATTAATATACATTGAAATTGACGTCCGCCATCTTGGATTTCAGAAAGAATAGCATTTTCGTAACTGTGGTGCTTCCACAATTATATTTACTTAAAATTGACACCCATATTAAATTATAAAAAAATGACTTCCGCCATTTTAGATGTCAAAAAGGATGGCTTCTTCGTTACAAGCACCCCAATTAGGTATACTCAAAATTGACACTCATATCAAATTATAAAACAAACTAATAAAAAAACAAACACGTGTTAGCCCTTATTGATAGATACCAAGCTACAAACATTGTTTTGTTCGCAGCTCGGGTGCCGCTTACGCGCGTCTCGTCCCTCACATCCCGCACGATTGCTCTGTGTAGACGTCTTCGTCAGACGACTGTATGATTTTTAGACTGTGGTAATGGGATATCAAAATAAACACCTTTGTTAGGTACTAGTTATTATTAACAATCGTATCAAATACCTACCTACTGACTGTCACTAAGTACGTTGACCTTCCACTTACTTGTGGTTTACGCTCCTTGTGCTATCCTTGTCCTACGCTATTGGTACTATCACGAACATGTTCATCTTTGTCATAGTTTGCTAATTAAATTAAGTTTATTAAATTGTTCTATTAATTTCCAATATAATATGTATATGACATAGTCGCGTGCGCTAAAACAACACGAATCCTTTCAACTTGTCCTCGACTTGTTCAACCCGTCACAGTGTCCACTGCCGCCGCGCCGATGGTCGCCATGACAGCCACGCGCTCAATGTTTTCACAGCCTCCATTCACGTGAGAAATGTGTACTTAACTTGCGAGAGTAAATGCATTGGAAGTATAGTTTTGAGAGTAAATAATTTGAATGTGTTGTGAGAAATCAGATCACATTTAGGGTTCTGGTTATACCTATGTAGGTATGAGTAGGTAATTTATAAAAAAACAGAAATTCATTTTAAAATACTATAATCAAAATTAACATAAACCTAAAGTGACTGCTAAATGTTTATTCACAGAGACAAAACAAATATTATTTACAAACTAAGACTAAAATAACAAAATTACCTATTTCCTAACTTAAAATCTTTTCGCAGACTAAAATACATCTATCGGTCGTTTTTTAGTCACAGAGACAAAATGTCACCTATAGGTAGGTATAGGAAACTACTAAAAAATAATAACAGAAAAGGCTTCAGGAATTGAACAAGAATAACTACAATTATTGAGTTTTAGTCTTTTAGTCATAGGCAGGACTTACAGAATTGCACAAAATTAACTACAATTAAATGAGTACGGTATCTAATAAATAAATTCAATTTGATGTAACGACACTTAATTTATAACCTCTTTTTTAATAATTTATCTTAAAATAACTTATTCTTATAATAATATATAAATAAACATATTCACAACACACACAACAACCTTATGTACACGTCGATATAAAACCTAACTTAAATACTAACTTATATTCTAAAAAACAACACAAAACACTTATACCTACTACGGAACTATAACTACTTACTAAACACAAACAAACAACAAAGCAGCATTTTAGTCCGGGCACTGAACGGTTTCCTCGTTACTTGTAGAGCTGCCACAGCGTCCACAGATCTGTCTTGATGTGAGCTCCTCCACCTTTTTTTTAAGGTACGTCACCTGCAGAGCCAGGCGCACCTCCCGTAATTTCCGCCTGTCCCGACTCTGCTTGGCGGCGAAATTGTTTTTCTCTCTTTGGGTCTTATAAAGGTCATCAGCGTTCCTGTTACTTTGGACCGCCCTCCGCATTCTCGGGTTGTGCCCGAAAATGCTGCCGCCATTTCTTTCCGCCATCGCTCTCATGGCATCTCTTTCGAATATCTGGTATTCTAAATCGTCATTCAGTGATTCGGTATCACAGATGTGCGATGTTGACGCCGAAGGTTCGGCTACTTTACTGTGCGAAGAGCTCCCAGATGACAGTCCCGATGGCACAGTTTGTGTAGCGGGCTGGTAATAATGACTGCTGCTAGAGAACTGGAAGGAATTCCGGTACTCTTGTAGGTATGTGGGGTACAAAGCCAAGTGTAGTGGTAAAGGTGGAACACTAGACGTGGAGAGAGGCGATTCTCTCTCTCCCCTCGCCGCATGTTTACTCAGGTCTATAGGTTCGTCCGGCTTGTATGGAGTCCAAAGAGCCATCTTGACAAGTTGTTGACTTGAGGTGCAAATCACGAATGACTTTTCCGTCTGTTTTGGCAGCAGAGTGTCATTTAAAAGAGGCGGGGTCTACTTACGCCGCCTCCGATGGAAGGGATGGATGCAGGTAGCCGGGATAACGGATCTCGAGAGTTGGATGATTTATGAGTTTCATTCGGGTTTCTTTAGATTGGTGCAAATAAAGATAACGTTAATAAAAAAATCGAGGCGAGTGTCGATAGGAATTGGGTGATTCTATTTTTATCAGACTCGCTACGTAAGCATTGATGGATGGGTTGTTTGACACTTCGGTTTAAAAAGATTTCTCATTTAATTTAATTGTTTCGTTGTTGTAAAGTTAATCAATCTTTTTTTTAATCACGAATTAATTTTGCCACCCTTGTGTGTACAATCTAATGTACCGTAAAACGCTGCAACTTTGCCTTAGTTTTGGAGTATTATGTTTATATTTAAAAACATTACGACACATTTTGCTTTTTGTCTAGTTAGTAATGAAGCTCAGTTTAATGGGCTTCTAAAGTGTACTTAGAACATGATTTTATTTAATTCATTTTCTAATTATGATCAATTTTATTAATAGGCAAAGTCGGGCCAATAAACTGCAACATTGCCTGCATGAATTTAGACAGTCTAAACAACATAAATACCTAATTCTTGGGCGTGAAGTTAAACTTTATGAGTAAAACTTAAGGATGAAAATCCTAAAGCAGTCACTTTTTGCATATAATACTAGATACGATGCTAGGCAATGTTGTATTCGACTTTGCTTGTAGTTTCATACATAATTTTAAATGGCATAGGGTTGTCACAAACTTATGGAATAAAAGAATATCAGTTTTCCATTAATATTTATTAAGAGATCAAAATGTTTAACATTAGTCTTATCAACATCCAATATTTGTTTCGGTTGGTTATAAAGAAAAATATTTTTTTTTGTGGGCAGTCATATTCTCCACAAAGTATTTAGGCATTCGCTATTTTACTCTCTTCTTCTTCGCTTAATCGAATGGGACTACCAATTTTTTTCATGTGAAGCAGTTTAAGTTTATTAACAATAGTTCGTCGGGGGATTCCGAACTATTTTTCGGCCTGATAACTTGTCAAATTCTTATTTTTTACAAGCTCTACAACAACATTTAGAAGACTATCTTCATAATCTTTATAGCGTCTAGACCCAGGCTTTCTTCTATTTCCCATTCTGAATCTAAAAGAAACAAAACCAGATTGTAATATCAGCAGTTATTTAGCTGTCATAACTGTGTTGAAATTATTTCGCTAATTCATGCCATTTGTTTAGATACAACACAGCTATTACCGATGCTTTGAATTTAAAGAAAACGAACGGGGAAGTTAGGTATTCAGAAGTGAATATTTACAAAATCTGACTCAGTTAAAGCGTTTACAAGTTAGGTACACAAAATAAGAAATATGATCAAAATAAAAGTTCGTAATTTCGTACGTAATTGTATGTTCCACTTTGTGACAACCCTAGGTCAGGCAAAGTTATGTACACTAGTAGGAATTCAGTGTCATAACTTTGCCTAAACATTTATAACTATTTTATTTGTAACAATTAACACTCAACAATTATTTAGAATTATAGAAAAGCTTACGAAGGACATATCAACATCAACATTTTAGTAAAATTAATAATAATTTTGGACTTATTATAAAAGTTTGTCGCGTAACGTCGAAGCCGGCCATCCCTTGTTGCGTTTGACAGATCACTATTTGGCGGTTTCAATGAAAACAAATATGGCGATCGGTTTTTCGAGTTGCCAAGTAAGGATTTAATTATCTACCAAAAAGCAGATGTTGCTACATGCAATATTTTAAAAGATATTAACAAGTTCTTTAAATAGGCAAAATTGTGTACGAGAGGTAAAGTTGCAGCGTTTTACGGTACCTAATAACCTTGCATCCTCTGACTATGGAGACGCAAGAATTCTGTTACACCTTCCAACTTCCAGTGACTTTGATAACAATATGATTCTTTCAACCTCATTCCTGACACACTCCATCAGTATGTGGTAAAGTGTCTTCCACTACCTGTACCTAGGTATTGTACTCCCACAAATCAAAAAAATCAAAATCAAAATCAAATTTATTAGAGCTCCAAATTATTGAACATTAGTTGGTGGTCACAGAAATCGTACTTTATTATAACAAGTCTTTTTGTGTGTACTCTGGACAATTTGGTGACGCAACTGTTTCAATGTGTCCCGATCGAAGCCACAGTGTTAAAAGCAATCCTTTCACAGGACCACGCGCATCACCCGTGTGACATTTATGTCCTCGTGCCGAAAGTTTGCTCAATGAGATAGCAGATGTTTCCCTTTATTCACAAACGTTGTTTACATTGAACTAGTGATTAGCGATTGTTGAATGATACATTTTAGACGTTTGATCACTTAAATTGAATCACCTGTATGAATAAACCCCATATATACTAGATTTATGGTAATTTCTTTTACTTTTTTAAACGTTGCCCCACACTTGGCAATTTGGAATTTCTTATGTGTCCTGTGTGCGTTTACAGACATAAACTCACACATACAAACAACACTCAGCGCAGCACTTCGCCAACTCTGGTTACTTATTAGGTATATTTATCATACGACCAGATCTATCATTATAATCAAATCAAATCAAATCAAATCATTTATTTCAGAAAATATCCATAGTTAACAACAAAAGAGACTTATAAATAAAACACATACTTATAAACTAAAACAAACAAGAACCTCACACGGCAGTAATATGTCTGCCGCAGCATTGCTGGATGTACAGACAATCCAGTCGGTTGGCAATCATCGCGAGGACGGTGTTGTCGCTGCCCCGCACTCTGTGCACCAGAGACGCGCACCGCTTACGCATTGTGGCGTGAAAGCAGTCAGTACGAGCCTCTGCGAACATGCCCGAGGCGCTGCAGTGGCGAGGCAGCCTCAGCACCGCCCTAAACGCATTATTGAACTGGACGCGGAGGGCGCTATATGCTGCACGGGTATAATCAGCCCACAGGCTGCACGTGTAGAGGGACGTACAGTAAGCTCTAAAGAGCGTTATCTTTACCTCCCTCGAACAGCGCACAAACCTACGCGCTATCATATTACCCCTAACTGACAACGCCCTCCGCTCCCGCTCAATGTCCAGATCGTCTTTCAGGTCAGCTGTAAGAATGTGACCTAAGTATTTAATTTGCAACACCTTCTCAAGCGGTGCTTTATCAATAAATACAGGAGGCACACTCTTCAGCAAACTAGCACCAAAAACCATGAATTTACTTTTACCTGCATTATATTTCAATGTTGAGAAATCAATTATAATGTTGAGAAAAATATTATTTGAAACTAATATAGTAATATAAACCTAGCCGCCGTCTAACTAAACGGCGCCGATCATCTAGCGGCCTGAAATTATATTCAATCAGCCAAAATTGTTCAGTTAGGTATGTACCTAATGATAAAGTGAGCACAACAAATAGCCACCTATTGTAATAAATGAATGTCCAGTTAACATGTTAGAATGAGTAGTTTGGTAAATAATTCATAGATCAGGTTGGAACTGTGATGAACCAACTATTTCAATATTGTAGCATTCAATGCCGCCAAAACACAAGCGTGTCTTTTCACCGCCAAAAGGAGTCCGTTCACCTTGGCTTCTACTTTTCAGAATGTGTCCTTGGAGTGCACCGGCCGCCTTCAGCTTTTGGGTGACCTCGAACCTCAACTTTCGGCGGTTCATTGAATCCAAGGCCAAGGTGGCTGCCAGAAAACTTGGCGTCATCGCAAAGGTCCGGCGGTACTTCACACCGGGGCAGCTTCTAATGTTGTATAAAGCACAAGTCCGCTCGTGTGTGGAATACTGCAGCCACATTTTGGCTGGTGCTGCGAAATGTCACCTGGCTACTTTGTTTTGCTTCCTCTTTTATTCCGCGTACATCGAGGGACTGGAACAATTTTCCAGCGGCGGTGTTTCCAGCGTCACACTACAATTTGAGTGTCTTCAAGGCTAGAGTGAATAGGCTCTTAATAAACTAGCTCGCTTTACCATCAATGATCGCATCACTAATTACCATCAGGCGGGATTGCGGTCAAGCGCTAATTTATAAATTATAAAAAAAAAACTACCTAATCCATACTAATCTTATAAATCCGAAAGTATCTCTCTCTGTCTGTCTGTCAGTCCGGTTTTCACGCCAAAACTACTGAACCGATTGTAATGAAATTTGGTACACAGATAGTCTAGAGATTGAGAAAGGACATAGGCTATATAACATATACCAATAGGAGCAGAGCAGTAACAAAAAATGTTGCGAAAACGGACGAACATATTGCTCCCATTATTTTAACAGACGCTTTTTTTTTTTAAATTATAAACTAGTGCTTGACTGTAATCCCGCCTGATGGTAAGCAGTGATGCAATCGTTGATGGTAAAGCGTACTAGTTCATTAAGCCTGTTCACTTAAAAAACTAAGGAATAGGGAGGATGACGGCAGTTGAGCGAGGTGATGCAATGTTAAACCCAAGACCAACACGACCAAACGAAGCTGCGCTAGAGGGAGATTGATCTGGAGACTCTCCACGACCAAACTCCCGACACAACAACATTTGGCGCATCGTACCCGCCACACTTCGCAACACTACTGCTCAGTCCCGTCCTCCGTACGGCTTCACCAGACATCATGCCGGAACACGACGAATCGCTTGGCGGCAAGACTTTGTCTGGTGGGTGGTAACTTCTGCCGGCAGCCGATGTTATGGCCTACCACCGAGAAAGCTTATTTTAGGTATATTAACTGAGTTATTTTTAATTTACGGGAACCACCGCGCGCTGTAAACTGAAGTCCACGCGGACGGAGTCGCGGATAACAGCTAGTTTGATATATTTTCGTAAACTTATGTAAACAATAACTACAAACTATTGGTTAGTAATCTAAGCCCCTTCCGAACTTACAGTACCTATATCATAGGTAATTTAAGCTTTAACTAATATACAGAACGGTGCTGACAATACGACAATAAATTAAACATGGTGTACCTCAGTCTACCCACAGGAAACTATTTTTCATTTTTCACATTTTCGACAAGATGTAGGTACTTACATCTTGATAAGGAAGCGCTTAGAGGTTGATGACCGCCGCATCCAGCGGTACTAAACTTTAATAATAATGCCGCGAAAAAGCAAGTCGATATAGGAACGCGCTGTCGCCCGCTGATCGGAGGTCATTGAACCAATATTTTAAAGGATGTTCTATTCCGTTTGCAATTTTATGCGCTTTAGTTTGTTTGAAATTTACTTTTTTTTATTTTTGTTGCTAGGTTTTTTTCTATGGTTTAGGATTATTCCTATGAACCAGCATGATCTGTGTTTTCATTTATTGTCGTATTGTCAGCACCACTCTGTATAAGGGCACTTCCTTGCGACATCTTTGAATAATAAAATAGGTAGGTATTATATTACGGAACAAATTATACTGTTTGGACAATGGACACAGCTGCATTGGCTTACATTTACCAACTGCTATCTTGAACTTTGTAGTCATACAAATAAGGTCTATTTTAGTCTAAGCGTGTTATATTGTGAAAAAGGATTAGATCGTCGCTTGGTTGTCAATTGCAGAACCCTTCCGCATGCAAGTTAACGGTATTACTATCATTGGAAATATATTCCTTTTCTTCCCCAAAATATTCTATTAGATATAGATTAGGTTCCGCCCGCGGCTTCGCCCGCGTTAATTCGGTTATATCGCGCTTTTTAGATTTCCCTCGGGAACATCAAATTTTTCCGGGATAAATGGTAGCCTATGTCCTTTCTCAGGGTCTAAAGATTGTCTGTGCCAAATTTCATCAAAATCGGTTCAGTAGTTTTGACGTGAAAGCCGGACAGACAGATAGAGATACTTTCGCATTTATAATATTAGTATGGATTATTGAGAGATACCCGTCAATTGTTAGATAAATGAACAAAATTGACGGCTGAAGGAAACTGACCAATGACAGGGATCAGGACTCAATGATAGGTACCTACCTACGGTGTGAGTGAAGGGTTCTGCTACATGGTCTACCTACATACAAACTTTCACATTTATAAGGAATACAGTAGGAGGATTAGTAAGGATTCCAGTATGGAATCCTGTCTACGATACTTACGTCAATCGCATCGAAAGTATCCAAAGGAAGTTTTGTATCAGTGTTTGTTATCAGTGATGCAATCGTTGATGGTAAAGCGCACTAGTTTATTAAGCCTATTCACTTAACAAACTTAGGAATAGGAAGGATGACGGCAGTTGAGCGAGGTGAAGGTGATGCAATGTTAAAACCAAGACCAACACGACCAAACCATGCTGCGCTAGAGGGAGATTAATTTGGAGACTCTCCACGACCAAACTCCCGACACAACAACATTTGGCGCATCGTACCCGCCACACATCGCAACACAGCTGCTCATACCCGTCCTCCGTACGGCTTCACCAGACATCATGCCGGAACACGACCAATCGCTTGGCGGCAAGACTTTGTCTGGTTGGTGGTAACTTCTGCCGGCAGCCGATGTTATGGCCTACCACCGAGAAAAAGGTTTTTGATGTGCATTCAGTTTAGATCCAGAACTAATTTGCCTAATTACAACAACCGTTGCAGAAACTTTCACATTCTTCCACTAATTGAGCGAAGAAAACTTGCCGACATGGTACCTATTCCTGTTCAATGTGGCTAATGATTCAATCGACTGTTCTGAGTTGTTGAGCAAAATTGGGCTGCGTGTTCCATCCTTCACTTTGAGGAATCATCGGCCTCTGTATGTTCCCTCTGTGCGATGCGTATACCGACAAAACTTATATGATAAGAGCTAGCAGAGAATATAATTTGTTGTGTCAGAGAGTTAATAATCTCGATTTATTCTACACCAGTGTTCCTAAACTAAAAAAATTCTTTGTGATAACTTCTTTGTTAATCACTAAAACATTTTCAGTCTTTACTAAATACACTCCGAGTGCTTACTTGTTCTAGATTTCACTTTCCAGTCTGTGCTTTACCTGTTACTGTTACTGTCTCTTGTGCTAACCTAATATTGTCTGGGTTCCATAAAATGTAAAATAAAATAAAAATAATAGGTATTAGTAGGATAATTATTTCGGATACGACTGGAATCAATGCTGAGATGATGATGATGAGTCATTAACCCCTTGCATATTAGTAAGTACAATACGGTATATCACTACATTTATCCCTAGAGCAATATCTTACTGCGATATAAACATAAAAGCAAGGTCTAATTGATGAAATTATCCAAGGCACTTGACACACACAAGAGACTTGTTAATAAACATGTATGTAGGTTCCTACCTAAGCCACCCGCGGCCCCATGTATTGTCATATAATATTGAACAAATTCCATTCACAGCACTTCTCAAATATTTAGGGGTGGCGCGTTGCACAATGTACACAATTCGTGAGGCATATGATTGGTCGGGCGCTGGAGGCTTCCGTCGACTGGGACCGCAATTAACTCGGACCGCGGTCCCAGTCGCCGGATTCATAAAAAATAAATAATTTTCTTCCGGCGACTGGGACCATTCATAAATGATAACTGAAATCAAATAATGTACAGTCAAACGACAAAGTAATATTTGAGTCAAAATCATTTTTTAACTGACTCCAAAAAAGGAGGAGGTTCTCAATTCTTCGTAATCTTTTTTTTTACATATGTTCACCGATCACTCTAAGACCGATGTGCAGAATTCTCTTTTTTTTTTCGAAAGTGTATACTTTCCAGGTGGTCCCATAGTCACCAGGTCAGGATCTGATGATGGAAGACCAGGGAAATCAAGGGGAGCTTTCAAAAATCGTAGAGGCGACTAGTACATTCTGTACCATTGATTATGAAATTAAAGGATTTAAGTTATTTGTATGAAAGATTACGCGGTAATAAGCGGTTTACGATTTACGGGGTATTAAAAAAAAACATACTTACTAGATCTCTTTCAAAACAATGTTCGTTTGTAGTTTTTATAGTAATGTACATCATATGCTTTTTTAGATTTTTCATTTTCTTATTTTAAAATTTGGGGGAGGGGGGGTGGACCAACTTTTTTCCACTTTGGAAGCGTCTGTCACGCAAAGTATTCGGTTTAGAAAAAAAATATTTTAAAAAAGTCGATATTATTTTTGAAGAGCTATCTATAGATACTCCACACGTATGTGTTTGACGAAAAAAAAAATTGAGTTTCAGTTCTTAGGAAGGGGGCCCGCCCCTCAATATTTATTATTATTTTTGCATCAAAATCTTAATGCGGTTCACAGAATACATCTACCTACTAAGTTTCAACAGTACCTATAGCTCTTATAGTTTCGGAAAAAATGGCTGTGACATACGGACGGACAGACGGACAGACAGACATGACGAATCTATAAGGGTTCCGTTTTTTGCCATTTGGCTACGGAACCCTAAAAATGGCCGTTATGGCTTCACATAAAATCAGTATTAACTGTGTTAATATTTAAAAATAATGTTATAATTTTATAACATCCTTCTTTTTTTTTCTAAAGTGTCCGGTCAAATATAGCCCTAAAGCAATAGTATTCGTCGATACTCGATACGAACTACGTAAATATTTTGTATGAATAATTTTACGAGTTAGAAAGAAATAGTAATATACTATCATACAATGCTATTGCCTTTGTGTGTGTTTACCTGCATGTGTGAATTATATAAAAATGGGCTAGGTCAATTTATAAGCGCATAGGACAAAATCATGAACATCATCTAGAACGAGTCAATGATATTCATATCAATAATTTAGATGTTTATTCGTTTGACTGTACCGATTTCGGCTTGTATAGTAGACTTTTTTTAAGTTACCTATGAGTGGTCCCAGTCGCCGGAAGAAAATTATTTAATTTTTATGAATCCGGCGACTGGGACCGCGGTCCGAGTTAATTGCGGTCCCAGTCGACGGAAGCCTCGGGCGCTGTAAAGCTTGTGGTCCTACCTACCCTATATTTTATGGGTATTTTTAGTCCCTTGGGCTGTACAAAGTATTTACCTACATAAATTACATGGTATGTTCCCTCTACGTAGGACAAAGATTTGCATACCTACTGCAGACACGCGCGTGTTCCGAGTGTATATGTAGTGTAGAGTGGTCATCATGTTGTCGACAAAAACAGTCAAAGGATTAGAACAAAACCTTCAATTACCTGCAGAGACCCGAACCCAACATGATACTGTTATAATCCTCACTGCAAAAGTAATGGCAATAATTGCACCATTCATATCTATTAGTTATAATTACATGTAGACTTGCGGAGTGGAGGATGAACACCAAAGAGATTTAAGATAATTCTAATGTCTTTGATGAACATCTACCATTGTGATTCGGTTGTGTTTTCTGACAACACGGTAAGGCCAATTGGTTTATAGGTATTTAAAACAACTACCATCTGGTTCACTTTCCCAATGACCCACTGTGAAAACGCAACAAAATTGCTGGAAGTGGTTATACATATATTACCTATAACTAGCTTTCCGCCCGCGGCTTCGCCCGCGTAGAGTTCGGTTATATCGCGCTTTTTGGATTTCCCTCGGGAATATCAATTTTTTCCGGGATAAAAGATAGTCTAAACCTTCCTTAAGAATCACTCTATCTATTAAAAAAAACCGCGTCAAAATCCGTTGCGTAGTTTTAAAGATCTAAGCATACATACGGACATACAGCGAAAGCGACTTTGTTTTATACTATGTATTGATGATTATGAAATAGTAGCAGAGCTAACAATTCTGAATCGGTCATATCTTTTCTGTTTGTCCAACATTCTTGTGTGCATTTTATATGCAGATGTCCCCATAATTGATGATTATTACTGTGTACTGGTTTCCATGGGGTACAGGAAATACACATATAATTGTACCGCAACTGCACCAATTCCCGCTATACGATGACACCGGTCGATCGATTACGTTGTCCAACAGTGGTGGTCGTGGAAGGCAACCCATTCACGGGACGCCAGCGCCATTGTGTGGGAGATTGATGAAGTTACAGTTCCGGACACAGCACAGCTTGGTCGAACTGTTCATTGAGAGTTTTAATTTGTTTTTAATAAGTTACTGCTGGCTATAATAATGTCATTGTTAGTAGTTTCATGGATCAGTCAAAATATTCAGTTGGTTGAAATCACGCACTGAAACTATAGTTTGGAACAGCAGAGGTAGACCTCTAATAACAATATATTGGCGCTGATTCTATTATTCACAAACTAAACTAAGGGTCAGAGCATCTTTATCTTTCTACGTCATTACGAACAGGATAGAAGATACCGTATTAGATTAGTCCTGTTGTACGAGCATCCCCACATGAATTTAGTTGTTTAGCTGTATTCATTACTTAAGATTACATTATTGCGCTGATTATGTGACTTACTGTACACGGGTCGTCGATGTTATTTAGGTTAGTACCTACTTTGCAAGTACAGTGAACACAATAAACTCACTTCAGTAGCACGGACACAACTCTGGGGTTTGATTCCCTGCTCACATTCCATCTACTGCACTGCAACATACTACAACTCTAGAATATCTTAATGTGACAGGTGTACGAGCCGCTAGCCCATACACCTGTCACATGTATAGACAGTTTAGAGGTGAGGAAACACAGTAACTTGACAGAACTAAACTTGGTATTTACCTTCTATCCGAAATAGAAACAAAAAGATGCATTGAATTTTAATTAACTTTAGTTTGTGAACAAGGGGATTTGAAATCGAAATAAATATTTTTCTACAGTATCTTAAATATTCTACATATTTTGTGTCTCTTGTCCTAAGTTCTAGGTATACATAGATATAGGTACTGTCTTTTAGGACTTTTAGTTAGACAATATTTGTGAAGGTACACCACACCAGACTCTTTATATACGTAATACCTACCTTTTTCATTGGCATTAAATAGCGGTCAAAATTCTGGATTTTGCAGTTGGATGACTAGTTATACGTTTATACAAGTGGTTCTCAATAGCTTTTGCAACAAAAAATATAACTCAGATCAGACTTTCAATTAGCGGTCGACAGACTGGCCGAACTGTTATATCAATTACAATATTCATAGAAATCATTTCCGTAATATCTCAGTTGTGTACTCATGCGCATGTCCACGACACAGCGCACATTACGGTCGGCCATGCGACAATAATGTCGCAATCGCAACTGTCGTCCGCCAGTCGCATTGTCAATGTAACTCTTTACTGCGATTATGATGTCACGGTGGTCCAGTGAATAGGGATAAGTTACTTAGATATTATTTAATGGATTGCTTTCTCTAACTCTCCAGTAAACGTTGTTGATTCTTAGTCCTCCGTATTTTTTGTCCGGACATGAGATATGAGCAATATGAGATATGCAGGAATTGTTTTGGATAGATTACTGAAACAATTAGGGTATACAACATGTTCCGGAAACCAAACACCTCGATTAAATTATTATGATATAATAATAATACGCCTAATATTGATAAAAACATAGTTTTATAATTAATGTGCGCAATGTGGCTTTATACGTGTGCGGTAGTGTAGTTGATACACTTTGGTTTTTTTTTTACATTTGTTTTTGTGATAATAAATTACCAACATTAAAATTTCAGAACAAAAAACATTACATATTGTAAAGCAACTCAGTTATAATATCGACACGAGGCGAACATTTCATAATGACGTTATTGTTATTGATTGTAATAAATACTCATGTTGGTAACATAAACTGGGCACTTAGAATGTTCTAGTGAAATTCATAACCGTTAGAACTCACAAAAGTAGCCTTCGTAAAATCGAAAACAATATTGGACTCAACATTATTGTATGCGAGCCCCTGTTGTAGACGTAATCCCTATTCTACTAATATTCTAATATAACTAAAATAAAGGGCGTAATGAATGTGCCCCTATACCAGTTACAATAAAACATTTCTCAAAATATTTAAAAAGGGTTCATATTTATGGTTCCTCCTGACACCCGGCAGGTAGACGGGCGGCGCCTGTCACAGTCATATCTAGTTGTAAGCTAATGTTGTGACTTTACCTTAACAGTGTCTACTTATTTGGTAATATTGCATGTTAATGTTTATGGAACTTCATGAATCTTATAAAGGAATGTGTGGAAAGTGTGTCCTTACATAATTTAATGTCTTAATTTTAAAGCGATGCACAAGCTGTCCCCTCAAAATGTGTATACCTACAGCTTATCTGCGGCGGCGCACGTGCGCTCTCCTCTACCCTATGTAAACTGAATAAAAGTGCTCTTAAACCCCTTCGAACGGTCAACTATCGAACGACGCTCACAGATACATGGCTCTCTGGACGTCGTACGCCGACCACGTCCCCCTGGACCTGTGGAAGACCACCGACCAGGAAACACAGTCCTCGTTCACAAGGGAGTCTACAGCACCGCAGTTGCCTATACCGTATTTATGGTAATATGAGCCGTATTTTCGGTGGATTCGTCCTGAAGGTGTTTACGATTCGGTGTTGTACAGCCCGATTATATCACCAAGTCACGTTGAGCTATCACCACATGAATGGAGGAAGCTCCAGCAAAGAGGCCTGATTATAGGGTCGAAGCAGAGTCGCTATCTGACGGTCCTAACTACCGCGAGTGTGAAGGGAACACGTTGAGAGTGATGGCGGAGAAAAATGGAGATACGTTGCTAGGCAGCAATTCACGCCTGCGCCGTAGAGTCAAGTGCATCAACTTCGACAAAGCTGAAGACTCGTACCGACGTCAGAGGGAGAGGAACAATCAAGCTGCCAAATAGAGCAGAGATAGAAAGAAGCTGAGAGAGTTGCAATTGAAAGAAAGAAAAATTTTTAGCGTCATATTTACAGCAAATATTTTTGCTGTAATTTGTACAAATTACAGGTCGGAGTCATGGATTCAGTAGGTAGGTACTCTCGAATCCCAATGGTGAAGAAACTTGTATTTTGTTTCAGCTATTGTCAGTTAGTTTAAACTAATGATGTAGTGATCTGTAAACTAATGATAGTAATTGGACTGACATAGGTCTAGCTACATGTAGATAGTATCAAAGTAAAAAAGAAACAGAATAAAAACAAAAAACTGTCCAGTAACAGTATTGTTAAAATTATTGAAACCATCTATGTATAGTTTGCATATATAATATAAAATGCCCAAATTTAATAATAAAAAACAGTTGCTAAGGGCGCATTGTCCTGGGATTAGTTTTTCTATGAAGAGTTGGTGCCAAACTTCAAAAAACGCAGGTTATGCGATTTTGAGTTTCATGCACGGAGAATAAGGGTGGCAAATGATGTAAAAAGTGTATGTCGTACTGAAGGACGCAAAAGTGTATGTCGTACTGAAGGACGCAAAAGTGTATGTCGTACTGAAGGACGCAAAAGGGATAAAATAAAACAGTTATTTGGTATTGACGGAGGTTTCGAGGCGTTCCCGTAATATATTGTATCAATTGTGGGCATTGTGGAGGCTCGCGCTTCGATTCACCTAGGCCTGCGGTTTGCGTGGCGATGTGATTGACATGTCAATGTAACTGGCCAGTCTGTGAATCTTTATACAGGAAGAGTTTTGGAATGAGGGAAACTTGTTTGACAATTGTGGAGTGATCGGTAAAAGGAATTTAATAGTAGGCTGATGGTACATCATCTGCCTGTCACATGGAATGGTCTTCTAATGAAAAGATGTTCACCAATCCGCGGATCAACTGCGGCAAGCATAGCTTAACCTGGTCGTTCGACCCGTGCGGTTGTGATTGGCATGATCGGATTGATGCGGCATTTCCGCAGCTTGGGTAAAATAGCGTGAGGTGACGGGTGTCATTTGTGATCTCAAAATGCCGGTTAAGCTTAAGGGACAGGTCTATCAGACCATCATTAGACCTGTCCTTCTGTATGGCAGTGAGGCGTGGCCTGTGCTTGAGCGACACAAGCAGGAGCTGCATGTCACGTAGAATGAATATGCTGCGCATTCACCGCGATGTGTGGAGTTACGCTGAAAGACCGCATCAGGAACTCCCGCATCCGGGGCAGTCTCACTCGCAGTCTCAGTCGCACCCACCTGCAGTTTGTCTGCAATGTCACGGACTCGTTTCCGTCACATTGCAGACAAACTGCAGGCGGGTTGCTTACGCTGGTACAGCCACGTCTTACACAAACCGGCATGTTATGTGGGTAACAATTGTCTTGCCATGGCGCCTCCGCCGGGCCGGAACAAGCGGGGTAGACCAAGGAAATGCTGGCTTTATGTTGTAAGAGATGACATGCGTGCCAACAATCTCTCACCACAGGATGCTAAAGATCGCGCGAAATGGAGGAGAATGTGCAGAAAAGCGGAACCCGGGCTTCAACGCGAAACCATGGATGCAACTGGGAGAAACGCTGAGATGATGACTTTTACTCGTTTTGTGAGCACAAAGGCGAAATGAGAAATTTTAATTTAAAATACAAACGGGAGTAATTTACATAACAACATACATTTATTGCCCACATTTGTGAAGTAATTGTGTTCTTTCTGGGAAGTAAAAGTAGCAGAAATTGGTAGTATTTGTGCTCAGCCTAGAATAACAAACGCAACAACAACTGACTCCCTGAAGACTGGTCACGTTTCGGTCAGTACTAATAATAATAATAATAATATCATTTATTTGCATAAAACATGGTATAAAAAGGTGGAATATACAAGATAAGAGAACAGAACATACATGTTTTGCTTCATAGAAGCGTGCAAACTTTTCATGCAACCAATAGAATACATTTAATTTTTTAAAATACATTTAATCATACTACAATTTCATTCTCTAGGAACTCCCTGACACTGTAAAAACTTTTCTCAGATAACCATTCATATAATTTAGTTTTAAACAATCTTTTATTTAATATTTTAAATTTTTCTGGTATTTTATTGTATACCCGTACACACATAAACAGGCAGCTTTTGTTGTACTTTGCAAGTCTTGGTAGGACATCTAACGCGAGACTGTGAGGGTCACGACGGCTACGAGAATTTACATCGCTTGCTTTAGTGAATAACTCCTTATGCCTCCACACAAACATACAAATTTCTAGTATGTAAAGAGACGGTAAAGGTAACAAACCAAGTTTTTTAAATATCGGCCTACAAGAATCGTCGGGTTGAAGCCCATATATTGCTCTAATACATTTTTTTTGCGCGACAAATGCTCTATTTTGATCGGTGCTATTACCCCACATAATTAGGCCATAGCGTAACACAGATTCCACATACGCATGGTATGTGGTAACTGCTGTTTTCGTGTTTGTTATCTTTCTGATCTGTCTTAGTGCGTATACAAACTTATTAATTTTTTTGGAAACTGTATCAACATGTGCTTTCCAGTTGAAGTCTTCATCCAATGTCACGCCTAGAAATTTAGTTTGAGTTACTTTGTGAATTTTATGTATATTCATGTTAATATTGCGTTTTGCATTTGATTGATTAAATTGGATATAAACGGATTTTTTTAGATTTAAAGACAAATTGTTTTTATTCAGCCATTCAAGCAGTCTCTCTATTACATTATTTATTTCATTCTCATGGTCAGTAATTGTATTTTTAGTCTTATTAGATGTCACAATAATTGCGATGTCATCAGCGAATAATATGAATTTATGATTAGTTACATTAGTTAAACAATTTATATATAAGAGGAATAAAATAGGACCAAGTACGCTTCCTTGCGGGACGCCATATCGGTTAGATTTGATGCTAGAACAGTGCGATTTCATATCGTTATTACTATCCATTCTTGTAATGGCAACACGCTGCTGTCTATTTTTTAAATAAGAAGATATCCATTGGAGTGGAATGCCTCTAATTCCAACTGCCTCTAATTTTTGTAGCAATAGGTCATGAGAGACTAAATCAAAGGCCTTAGATAAATCAAAGAAGAGCCCGGTGGTATAATAATTATTATTGATATTAGTTAATACTATTTTGATGAGACTGTAGATTGCTAAGGCTGTGGATTTATTTTTTTGGAAGCCAAATTGTTCCTTCCTTATGATGTTAAATTTATTACAGAATTCAATCAATCTTTTATACATGCATTTTTCTAATATCTTTGATACAACAGGTATTAGGGTAATCGGGCGGTAGTTATTAACGTCTGACTTTTCACCGGTTTTATAGACGGGCTTCACAATTGACGTCTTCAGTGCTTCCGGAAAAGTGCCAGTTGAGAATGAAAGATTAATCAAATATGTTATAATTTCAAGAATTTCATTAGAACATGCTTTAATGATTTTCGTGTTGATCTCGTCATAGCCCTCGGAATTAGTGTTTTTTAATGACATAATCTCCTGTTTAACTTCATTTTTGGACACCGGTTTAAGGAACATCGAATGGGCCATTAAACAGTCGTTATCTAATTTGGCACCCCTGTTTGAAGAATGTGCCCTATTGATAAAGTGGTTATTGAATGCGGTTGCAATTTCAACAGGGTCAGAAAACATCACGTTACCAATCTGAATATTGTCAATGATGTCTCTATGGGTAATGCCTATAATTTCATCTTTTATTACTTTCCATACAGCTTTACATTTGTTTTGACTATTGTTTATGAATTTGATGTTTGTGTTCTTTTTTGACGTGTAAATACATTTCTGTAAAATTTTGGAATATTTAATGTATTTATTTTTACTTTCAACATTTTTAATTTTATAGTATTGGTAGCGCAAATAACGTTTTGTTTTGCAGCTTTGTTTTAGACCCTTGGTTATCCATTTCTGTTTGTTATTACCGTTAATATTTACTGTTTTCCTTATTTTTGGAAAACATAAATTATGAAACAAACAAAGTGTTTCGTGAAAAGAGTTGAAAGCTAAGTTTAAGTCGTTCACTGCGTAAACCTGTGACCATGACAGATTTCCTATACATTCTTTAAACTTTACGATATTATTCAAGTTGTAATCTCTTTTGTACAAATGGTATGTTGACGGGTTCAGCACTTTATGGTTTATTGGAAAACTCAATAATTGTGCTGTGTCATGGTCTGATAGATGAAGTGGCAATATTGTAGCATTAGCATTGGGAATATTACTGAGAATGTGATCAATACAGGAAGACTTACGAGTTGGACGATCAATATGCAGTTTCAAATTATAGTTATAGGACAAATCCTGTAAATGATTAGTAATATTACTTTTTTTGAGTGTATTAATGTTAAAATCACCCGCCAAAACCACGCTTGTTTTAGAATATTTCTTAAACACGTGGTGCAAAAGACTGTTTAACTTAATTAAAAATTGTGTGGGGTCGGACTGGGGCGTCCTATAAACACAAATAATTACTAGTTTAAGATGTGCTAGTTCTATGCCACATACTTCGAAAGTATTTTGTGTTGCGTAAGTGTTTACAAAAGGTAGCTCTTTATAAACGTGGTGTTTTTTAAGCAAAATACAGGAACCACCTCTTTGTTTACTGCATGTTATTGTTTGGGATAATCGACAGATCCCTTGGGACGATGACCAGAATTGACAAGCTTGCATCTGCTAATGCAAGCAAATATTACGACGTAAGTGACAGGAGGTAGCGATATGCGAGTGTGTAGACTTTGTTAGACCCTAGTGAATTTAGATATTTTTTATTTAATTTTTTATTTAAATGGTTCATTTATTTATATCTAATCGTATACGACACTAATTGAGATATCTCAAAAACTCTGAATATAGAAGCGCCACCGCTCTGTCTCCACAGAAAATTATACTGAGCGATGACGGTTTTGCGTGTTTGTGCCGCATGTTTTCTATAAAAATTGTTATTTGTATAAGCGCGTTTTCTATTTTTCTCCTTTTATTACTAGCACGACTTACAAAACAAATGAAAAATTTCATGTAAACAATACTTTTGCACATATTCATTGGAATAAGCCGATGAGGTTAATGATGATGAGGGTAGATAAAGAAACATGACCAGTGAACACAAACGCTAAGACAAAAGCTTTACAATGGTAAAAATGATGGTTAATGTGATAACCATCGCATCACTTGGACCACATTCCGTGTCCACCAGACAAAACCTGCTCTTTTGCGGATTTTAATCTGCTAATAGTGGGCATTGTCCACAGATGACGGACACGGATTTTGTGACAGTATGACTCATGTTAAAATCGCAAAAGCCGAGACAAAAACCGGGGACAGCAAATACAATGGGCAAGAGTTACCAACCAGCTTTACTGTTCTGGGAAACGCTGTAAATCATATTTGTGTAAGAATAACATTAATAACTAGTGGTGATGATAACAATCGGCAAAATGTGCAAGATTTTGAACCGGGAGAAAGACATTCTTTGAATGTAAATGGCATTGTTGTGCGCCTACGACTTCAAAAGTGTGCAAAAACCAAGTAACCGTTTCAGGGAAGGACCGAAACTTGATTCTCCAGAGACTAAAGTTACAAGATTTTAAAAATCAACCAGATTTAATAACACCAAATAGCAACCAGATTAATAAAACAATATCCAGCAGTCACTCCTAAAACGTTGGCAACGACTAAGAGCTTAACCACGGCCTAAACACTTTTTTATGTAAGTACTACTCGCACGATACTTTATTATGACTAAAGTAGACCATTTTCACACAGAAGAACGTGATATAAGTAAGTCTCAGCAAAAACATAATTATTAATTTTGAAACGAGACTGAAACATTGCGCAAACCCTTACGTCCGACGTCAGGTTTGCGCAATGTTATGCAAGGTTAGAACAAAAAAAAATGTGGTCTCAAACTAATCTCAAGTTTCGAAGATGAAAAAATCTAACACAAAACTGATAAATGATAATACATCCAGCAGCCAGTTCCATTGTGACCGTCACAAAGACAAACCTTTCGCAATTGTCATTCATCCACTCGACAAAGACAAGTCAAATGCAACAAATAACAGAAATTTAGTATTCGCTAATCTCTTGCGAACATTACGCATTATGTTTGCCTTTCATACAAGAAATTTCAAGTATTGAACTTCTGGAGGACTCATAAAGGGCTAGGTGCTACCATAGTGCCCTCCACTGACTAAATAAATACTTAGCTACCTCTACACTACTTAAAAACGATTCATGAAAGAAACGTTATCCAAATAAAACTTGACCAAAAGAAATGAAAAATAGGTGTAGCATGCAGATAAAGCTGTCCCACAATCATTAGACATTGTCGATAGCTACTTCCATGGATGTAAATACAAAGATAATGTTTGCTGGAGCGGTCTTTAGTGAGGCGATCGAGGAGTATAGTGGAGTGTCTCATAAAAAGTGTTCGGAATCAAAGCGTAAAGCCTTGATTCTGAACTTTTTATGAGAAACTCTCCCACGTTACACCTACTTCGAGCATTGTGGTTTTATTATAAGACAGCTGTGTCAAGGGATTGCAAACTAATGTACAGTTAGATCTTTTGTGGAAAGGTAACGTTTTGGATAAATAAGTTTATTACTTCTACTCTCAGCGAAAGCACTATATAGGAAGTGGCGAAGGGCGGGCGTTTGAGGGAACTGTCTTATCATAAGACTCTTATGTAATATTGACGTTCAAAAGTGATGATTGTCAGCCTCATTTGAATAAATGACTATTATCCAAGACGACAAAAATTGTAGGAGCCACGGATATGAATTTTACAAAACTTGTGAGTTTTATACCGTGTTGTTTTTGCCACAATCTTTTCTTTTTTTGAAGTAAGTATATACATTGAAATTGGGTTTTTCGGTCTTCTATAAAAGATAATCGTTTTTGTGCCCTAAACGCCAAGTCGTCGAAAGTTCGGTTTAGAAATAAATTGTGGTTAGATTATTCAAGCGGAGGATATTCGGAAGCTATTCCGCGACCATCTGTCATTTTGACTCTATTCATCAATAGCTATTTGTAAATGATTGTAGCTGTTACAGCTACAAGGATCATTTACATAGTAATTTTAGTTTTTTATACAAATTTTTAGATTGTTGCGTAAATAGAAACACCAAGCCACGCGGGTTCAGGACAATACAATGACACAATGGACGCAACTGTTAATGAGGAGGGCCGAATGGCCGAGATTATGAAAACTATGTGCAGTTGTGGTCAGTACGGGATGTGTTAACTCATCGCAACCCTTCACACTTTTGATAAGGTACAGTTGGCAGAAAAGTTTTTTTTATTTATTTATAAACTAGTGCTTGACCGCAATCCCGTCTGATGGTAAGCAGAGATGCGATCGCTGATGGTAATGCACGCTAGTTTATTAAGCTTATTCACTAAAAAAAAAACTGAGTGAATAGGAAGAAGACGGCAGTTGAGCGAGGTGATGCAATGTTAAACCCAACAACACGACCAACGATGTTGCGCCAGAGAAATTAAGCTCCCACTATTATGGACCCGAGGCGGAGGCCCGCGCGGGTGTCGGCGCGCGTCACTTGATGTGATGCACGGGGTAGTTTAACAAATAACACCTCACTACCCGTGTAGGGCTGAGGACCTGGACAGACCGGGCCAGCACGAGTGTGTAGCCGTGGCAGTCTGGACTTCCGTGGCCCTGCGCACGTGACTGAAGAGACACCGGGGTGGTTTTTAGTCAGTAAGTCTGATAGACCCCGTCGCAACCCACCGCGGAGGACATGCATGAGCACCAGATTAATCTCAAGACCCGCCGACTAAACTCTCGACACAACAACATTTTGCGCATCGTACCCGGCATACAACCAACACAACTGCTCAGATCCGTCCTCCGTACGGCTTCGCCAGACATCATGCCGGAACACGACGAATTGAAAAAGTAAATAATATAGAAGATGGATTTTAAATGTGAGGATATCCTTATCTAATCTCAATTTTCAGAAATATACCAGATTAGAGGTTGTAAAAGTTTACAAGGAAGCTTTTAAAAAGATTGGTCTAGCTAGTACCAATTAAGGTTATATAAATATAATGTTAAATACTTGGTCACAGTGACCGTTCTCCACGAGATTAGATAGGTTCTAAGGAAATATTTAGATCCTGAGTGTGTGCGTAGACCGTAACAGATCAGTAATGTTAGACAAACCACCAGCTCTAAAGTTATAATTTAAATAAAACAAATGAAACTTCAAACTTGTTGGGTATAACCATTGATAAAATATTAAACTAAGGTAGATATGTCACTAGCGCACTAAAATGAAGCGTACAAAGGAAGTAAGTCCTGTATCTCGCTTTAGTCACTCTCGATACACTCGTAAAAACAAACGACAAACACTAACAGCGCAAACGACAAACACTAGCCATCTTTTCTTCTCTATGCTTTAGATTGCCCCATCTCACTCACACTGTACCAATGTATGCCGAATAAAAATATGCATGTGTGCTGCTGCTGTATTCGGCACATTTTTTGGTCAGTTTGTTAGAATATATCGTATCTGTTTAATATTTTATCAATGGGTATAACCCTAAACTTTGTAAAGTGTGTTTTTTTTAATAATCGATTTTTCTTTGATCACGAAACGAAACTCTTGCAAGTTTATTCGTAATACCAGCATTCTGTGTTTTCTGTTTTCTTTCAGAAGACTATGTCAGTAAATCGAAATATAACACCATCCTAAGATGACAACAACCCAACAGTATTGCTTTCGACCGCCAACAGTTTTGAACACCTAATAACAAACTCAAACACTCGAAAACATAAGTACAGTTACCTTTCCTCAGAATATACAATATCTGTTTGTGAACCATACCTATCCCGGGGACTTAATCCGTGTCACGCGGAAAGGTTTTCAAATGACAGGCGCGCGACAAACCCTTGCAAATATTATTGTACGAACTACACATCAAAGAGAAATGGAGCTTACTAGACTTGTTATTGGGTCTGATTTTTGTGTAACGGTAGCCGCAGCTGCAGTCAGACGCAAATTCGGCAGACCGCTATATTTGACAGTCATGTGCAATTTCCTATATACTTGTTTGTGATGCTATCGAACGGGCCCCAATTTTGGCGAAATGTGTCCCGTAATCGACAACAAACCTTTTTTTTTTTTGGGACAAAACCCGCCACACTGTTCCCAACCCACTGCTCCTGAAAGCCAGAATCAACAGTGGAGACCGCCAGAAAAACGCCGAGCAATGAAGCTCGACGAGTCCCGGAGAAATGTTTCAACTGTCTTGGGTCCCGCAACGAAATTAACCAGAAAGAATAGCGGAGAGTAAGAAAAAAGATATTTTTCCACTTCCCTCCATAATAAGCAGGAGACAGAATAGAACTAGGCCAATCGGCACAAAGGGACATTATTGCAACTGGGAGAAGCCCAGATTGCCAAGCACCACGGAATAACATTTGATCAAGTTAATGGCAACAAACCTTATTATGTTCCCTTTTTTGCGTGTGCCGACGCTTGCGTGTTCCATATTCAATGTAACGCGGGTGGAGTAAAGCACCTCACTCCCCAGGTGTTTGACTCCCTCGCAACGTCTAAAAGTGACGCGCGTGGAACACTTCGCGCCACCAACTCGGGTCCAGATGTTTGGGGGGCGACAGACGACCCCGAGTCCGCCCCTAAATAGGTCAGGGGCAGCCCCTCGACCTATTTAGGGGGTGAACCAAACATAATCAAATCAAATCAACCAAATCAATTCAAACCAAGCAAAATAGAACAAAAATCAAATCAAAGCCAAATTAAACCAAATCATATCAATTAATACCAAATCATACCAAATTTAATCGAATCAAATCAGTAAACCAAATCATCCTTACTAATATTATTAATGGGAATGTGAGTTTGTTTGTTCCGCTTTCACGCCTTAACTACTGAACCGATTGCTTTGAAATTTTGCAGACGTAAAGTTAGAAGACCGGATCAAATAATAGGGTACTTTTTATTCCCGAAAAATTTGATATTCCCGAGAGCAATCTAAAAGCGCGATATAACCGAACTCCACGCGTGCGAAATCTAGTATCAAATAATTTTGTTTGTTGACACATGTAAATAGAGTACAGATCTTATAGAACAGCGCGTTGTGTTATGCCAGTAGGCGTACAAAATATGAGTGTTCATCTGGCTCATGATAACAAAATTTTAGAAACAATTCAAACATCATATAAAATATAACAATTTGTCTTCTGATAGTTTGTATTCAAGTATTTGGAACCAAATAAGAATCTTGTTTAGATATGTGCAGAGTGCTACAGATTACACATAAGACCAATCAGATCTAAAAACGATATTCATAAACTATCGTCAGATCACCGATTCCGAAAAAAAAGTAGGTAAGAAAGTTTAAAGTATTATTGGCTCTTTGAAATGAAAAGGTTTTTTTGAGTGACACTTGGATGATTTTGCATCATAAGATTTTAATTTTTTTTCTCATAACACAGGGGACTGCATGCTGGTGGTCTTTGAGATTGTATAACTGAACACTGTCGTCTAATCCTTTGAACAAGTGGACCGCCTGCGCTGCGACCAATTCAGTATAATATGAAACTTTTGTTCATCACGTTAACATTACTGTTACTTGTTATTCCTATCTGTATTATCCTGTCAGCACAATGCGCTGACAGTCCGTAACCACCATTCATTGCTTGAGCCATAGCCCATAGCATAGGCCATAGCATTGGAGGCCATAGCCCCCTTTAGGATAAATCCCTAGTCGACTATAATGTAGATATCAAATGAAGGTGAGGTATTCAAAGAAATGAATGTGAATATTTTTTTTTTTTAATAATTATAAACTAGTGCTTGACTGCAATCCCGCCTGATGGTAAGCAGTGATGTAATCATTGATGATAAAGGGCACTAGTTTATTAATCATATTCACTTAAAAAACTAAGGAATAGGAAGGATGCCGGCAGTTGAGCGAGGTTAATGGTGATACAATGTTAAACCCAAGACCAAAACGACGAAACGATGCTGCGCTTGAGGGAGATTGATCTGGAGACTCTCCACGACCAAACTCCCGACACAACAATATTTGGCGCATCGTACCCGCCACACATCGCAACACAACTGCTCAGACACGTCCTCCGTACGGCTTCACCAGACATCATGCCGGAACACGACGAATCGCTTGGCGACAAGACTGAAAGGTATGAAATAAAGTGATGTCGCTCTAAACCAATGTGCCAGATCTAATTTTTAGTACTTGCCTATAATATGAGTGACAAATGTAAGGACAGACATTAGTTGACTGATCAATCACAGAGAATAAGAAAGCGAGTTTAAATAAAAAGAAAAGTTTTTGTAATAAACGATTATGGTCATCAACATCTCAGCGTTTATCCCAGTCGCATCCGAAGCTTTTCAGCTTTGGAGTCTGAGGACCGCTTTTACCAGTCTAACTGCTGATATGGCTAAACTTCGACATTTTCCGTGAAGCGACTGCCGTCTGACCTCCACAACCCGAAGGCGACATCGAAGCATTGCAGCTGATCAATTGTTGGACTTTTTGAGGACTCCAACAACCCTTAAACGACTGCCACTAGATGTTCGTATGGCAACCGGGACCAACGGCTTAACGTGCTTTCCGAGGCACGACAGGAATAAACGATTTATGATATTGAGGTGGAATTGTTCGAGTTTGATTCGTTAACTTTGAATTGTGTTGTAGTTTTTGAATAGTAATTGAAATATTCGTCGATGGCATTGATTGAGACAATATATAAACGACAATACAAAAACAATTTTGCAAAGCGTCGGCACAGTAGACAGAGAACAGTAGATTATCTAAGGCCGCCCGCAGAGTTATTTGCCTACTCTTGCGTTGAACCCTAGGGTTGTCACTTTGATCTAAATTTATAGAATAAAAAGCATAGGTATTATGATTGAATATTTTACCAATTTATAAATTTAGTAAAAATAAAAAGCCTTTATTCACATAACATTTATTATATTAAGTTACAAATTTGATACCGACATGTTTTTTAAGACTACTTAAGTGTAACACTAAATTATATTCTAAAGCTCGTAAATAATGATAAATTTTAAGTGATGTGTGATATGGGAAATCGATATAACTGGTTCTTATCAGAGAAGATTGTAAGTGATGAGTACTTAAATGTAACACTAACACAATAATATTCACAAGCTAATAACTAATGCTTAAATGATATGAAACATGAGAACGTAAACAATAAATATGTAGTTCTTATGAAAAAGTAGACATTAGTAAAGCTAAGATTATGTATGGGTAGCGAATATTTAACAAATGATACCTTACTTTAATAAAATCGCAAAACCTTTTTAGCCTCATTAGTTTCTGAGGTACAATTATAATGATTGTTTATATGGGTACTGTGTAATGTTTGTTTATATAATCAGATAGCAACAGCTAGCTCAAATGCAACAAAGGCGCCGCTCGTTTACTCGCTATTAAGAGCACCTCGCGTTGTTGTTGTCGACGCGCGCGTCGGAGGGATTAAAGGTTATAATGTTATAAATAAAATTCTACGCGACCCTAAGCGTTAGTCGGTCACATTTTATTATAATTTTATTAACTTAATATTATGATTAAGACGCCATATTTGGATCAAACAACACATAAGACAATAGAAAAAAAAATAGTAATTTGCAATATTGATTATTGTGAAATGGTTCTATTATACTCGACAAATACGTTTACTTAAACGATATTTCGTACTCAATCCTCTGTTTTATAGTAAAACTGGGCTTCTTAAAATAAACTTAACTTTAAACATAGTAGTCAGGAAGTAAATCTGGGAATACAATTATATGGAAAAATGCGACTCCGGTACGCTCTTAATAAAGCAAATAAACTGTGAAACAAACAATACATATATCACATTTTCTAATAAGATTTAAGTTGTACTTACATTTCTGGTTCAGTAGGAAGTATGAAGAATGATAAGTCCGGATTTGCGAAATCATTATTGAGGCACCCGACAACACTACAATATTTTTTTCCCCTTTTTGAAGTCATGATACTCGTAATAATTAATATTATGGTAAGTGGCCGGCGAGAATTGACGAACGCGAGCGGTCATGTAATTTACGCGCGTGCTCACAGTCACGCGGCACAGCCCGTATTGCCGCCATCCTATACCATCCTACATTATGCCAGCGTGTGCGTGAAATCGCGTACCGACCCGGCGCTCGGCGCGCACGCATACATTCAAACCGAGAGCGGCTCGTTTATATGAAGATGTTTTACTGTTCTCTGTCTATTGTGGCGTCGGCTTGTGTTTGATTGTCTTCCTCAGGTGCCTAGTTACCTGCACAGATTATTCCGGCAGAAAACATAATGGTTTCATTGTTATAGAGAAAGTTATGAATATTTTGTAAACTTGCAAAACATCGTAATGTCTTTGATTGCTTTCTGCGAGCCATGAAAGGGTTGGTCCTTTACAAACATGAACAATGCAGATGATACAATTTGCATGTAACATTTGCGGGGTAAGTTCCAAGAATGTTGATTTACACTAAATATAAAATAAAGAGCTTGTTTGACTTAAACGTGGTGTCTTTAAATTCCGTTACACAGGGGATTTCCGAGAAGTTGAATTCTGAAGTTGATTTAAATTTGCTAAAGATTGGAAAAAACTCAAACACTGGGAACCATTTATATTCTTTGAGTAAATAAAATTATAACAAAAGAATTACCTACTCTTCTGTTATGATTTCTGTTGGGATGGCGCTCCTTGTTAGGTACCATATTCTGACTTTTAATTCAAGTCAGTAAAATGACACACGACAAGTGCAACTGTCACTGATAAAAAAATAATAACCCGCTACAATAGTGATGTCCGGCTAACTTAGACATTTAGTCATACAATATTTTATTAGGGAAGTATCAAAGTTTTTTTTATTGTAAAGACATACCTTATTTAACAATATGATTTTAGAAATATGGACCTTACCAGCATAATAAAATTGCTCACTACAACATTATTACAAAAGCTGGGGAAAAAATGTTTAAAGAGATCCAGAGAAATAAAGTAAAACAATAGCTTAGCTTTAGCTCCCTTAGCCTTCCTGGGACAATTGATCCGAATATGCCCCAGTCGACTCTCGTTGATTCGAAACTGTTAAAATATTACGAATTATCGAGTATTAGAAAAGGGTTCGTAAAAATAAAATTAACTTCGAATTGTTAATAAGTGTGGAGGAATTATTATTTATTAACTGCTATTCCATAACAATACAAAAGTTTAGAGGTACATTCGTGTACTTACATACATATGTATTCATAGTGTGTATTAATAAATCTTTCGAAATAACCATGTTACTGCTGCTGAGCCCGTCGATTAGTGCCATGCGCAAGCTGTTAGTAGTTTGTGAAAGATATGCACGACTGCACGAGCCCATGGACTCAGATATTATAATGTAGGTAAAGAAGAGTGAAGTGATGGTGTTTAAGGCTGGTAACAAATCATTCGCTAGTGTGCCTCCTCTGTATCTTTGCAGTGCCACCTTAAACAGAGTGTCTAAATTCAAATATCTGGGTCACTGGGTCTCTGAGGATCTGAGTGATGACTGTGATTTGGAGAGGGAACGCAGGGCGCTGTCTGTGCGCTGTAACATGCTGGCCCGCAGGTTTGCACGGTGTACCGAGCAAGTCAAGGTGACTTTATTTAGGGCCTTCTGCCAGTCCTTCTACACCTGCAGCTTGTGGACTAAGTATACGCAGCGTACATGCACCGCTCTGCGGGTCCAATATAATAATGCGTTCAGAGTACTGTTTGGACTACGGCGCTGCTGCAGCGCTTCAGCAATGTTTGCTGAAAAAAGAGTGGTTGAGATGGTTTCCATGCAATCATGCGAAAGCGCTGTGCATCTCTCATGAAGCGAATGCGGGCTAGCCCGAACAGTCTTCTGAGTGTGTTCGTGGACCGCTGGGAATCGCTAATGTGGCGGCACTGGACGCGACTATACACTACGGGTGGTCGCGTACTGGGGTTGGCATAACTTGGCACTTCTGTGCGGTTCCATTTCATTGTGTACAACACAATGAAATGGAACCGCACAGAAGTGCCAAGTTATGCCAACTTCTTTCTGTTCGCGCAAATCTGACCTCGATGCCAAACGCGACCAATTAAAGGCCCGCCCACCTGCTGCCATCACATACAACTACGTCGACGGCGTGCTTGCGTGCCCTCAGTGTGCACGAAGTTTCGCCGCCAAGATAGGCTACATACCTAAGCCATCTTCGGGCGCATGAGCGCCAAATCATCGGCTAGGAGTCGAAGTGGTCGCCGTGGCCGAAATCGGTCGGAACATCATCATCATCTATTTCATTATTTAAGAAGATGACTATTTTAGTTGCTATGTTTTCCATCACGTCTTAACTGTCTATGGAGTACCACTCGGAATTAGACAGGGCAAACTAATGTACTGTCTTTTCCTTACTGTAAACCTATGAATAGATTTATAGAATATTTTGGGGAAGTAAAGGAAGGCATTTCCAATAATAATATTTGATACCGTTATGTAACTTGTACGCGGAAGGGTTCTTCAATTGACAACCAAGTGGCGGTCTAACCCTTTTTTGCAATATAATACATGTTTACTTGTAAACAATCGAAGTTCATGATACAGTTGGTAAACGTAAGCCAATGCAGTGGCCATAGTCCAAACAGTACCTATTTGTTCCGTAATTTAATTTTCAAAGATGTCGCAAGGAACTTTATGTATCTACTTACCGTCACGTGTTCTTGTTAAAAAAATACATGGATCGTCACGAGGATTCGAAACGACGAACGAGGAATCGTATTTAAACGCTAATCAGCAAGTTTGCAATTTAAGTGCAGAATCTAGCTAACTTCACTACAAAAAATATTCTAGAAACCAAATTTTATTAGTGGTTCCACCTGACGACTTTGTAGAAAATATTATTAAGAGGATGAAGCAGAATGATGTTCCAAAAAGCATTTAAAAATGATCACATAAACTGCAAAGTTGGTATGTATATTTATGAACAAATAAAAGATTTATATTTTTCAAATTATATTTCTAAAAGTTATTTACAAGGATACGGACATATTACACATTAAAGTTTAATAGCAACGCGTTTCGTAATAGTCGAAACCGAAGAAAGTAGGTATTTTTCTGTAGCTAATTTGTAATTTTGTATTAAATGTGTGATTCAATAGATATTATGTTTGTATTACTTATATTTGTATTAATTAAAAAGAAAAATAAATACGGTTCTTTATGTGTACAAAACTAAAAATAAAAATTACTAAAAAAAAACTGACTAGTAAGTATATGTAAACTAAATACTAAGCAAATAATATAAACATAAGCTCTTAGTCTATAAATATTTGTTAGCGGTTTGGGCGACAACAGTAACCGACGAAGCGCGGACAGTCGTCAACCCTAAGACGGTAGGCAATTAAATCGCGGATTGGGTCGGAGATAACTTACTTCCCCTCTTTATTCTATGTCATTAGCGGCCATCCAATTACTGTCAACATTCGCCTCGATTTTTTTATTTAACGTTATCTTTATTTGCTCCATTCTAAAAAGCTTAATGAAACTCATAAATCATTCAACTCTTGAAATCCGTTAGGCCGGCTACCTGCATCCATCCCTTCCATCGGGGGCGGCGTAAGTAGACCCCGCCTCTTTTAAACGACACTCTGCTGCCAAAACAGACGGAAAGGACATTCGTGATTTGCACGTCAAGTCAACAAGTCGTCAACATGGCTCTTTGGACTCCATACAAGCCGGAAGAACCTTTAGACCTGAGTAAGCACGCGGTGAGTGGAGAGAGAGATTCGCCTCTCTCCGCGTCTAGTGCTCCATATTTACCACTACACTTGGCTCTGCACCCCACATACCTACAAGAGTACCGGAATTCCTTCCAGTTCTCTAGCAGCAGTCATCATTACAAGCCAGCTACACAAACTGTGCCATCGGGACTGTCATCTGGGAGCTCTTCGCACAGTAACGTAGCCGAACCGTCGCCGTCAACATCGCAAATTGGTGATACCGAATCACTGAATGACGATTTAGAATA
Organism: Sesamia nonagrioides; assembly: GCA_017933935.1. Lineage (NCBI taxonomy): Eukaryota > Metazoa > Arthropoda > Insecta > Lepidoptera > Noctuidae > Sesamia > Sesamia nonagrioides. The sequence goes on from JADWQK010001703.1 coordinate 452,346, forward strand.
CCAGATATTCGAAAGAGATGCCATGAGAGCGATGGCGGAAAGAAATGGCGGCAGCATTTTCGGGCACAACCCGAGAATGCGGAGGGCTGTCCAAACTAACAGGAACGCTGATGATCTCTACAAGACCCAAAGAGAGAAAAATAATTTCGCCGCCAAGCAGAGTCGGGACAGGCGGAAATTACGGGAGGTGCGCCTGGCTCTGCAGGTGACCTATCTCAAAAAAAAGGTGGAGGAGCTCACATCAAGACAGATCTGTGGACGCTGTGGCAGCTCTACAAGTAACGAGGAAACCGTTCAGTGCCCGGACTAAAGTGTTGCTTTGTTGTTTGTTTGTGTTTAGTAAGTAGTTATAGTTCCGTAGTAGGTATAAGTGTTTTGTGTTGTTTTTTAGAATATAAGTTAGTATTTAAGTTAGGTTTTATATCGACGTGTACATAAGGTTGTTGTGTGTTTGTGAATATGTTTATTTATATATTATTATAAGAATAAGTTATAAGTAAAAAAAGGGGTTATAAATTAAGTGTCGGTATATCAAATTGAATTTATTTATTAGATGCCGTACTCATTTAATTGTAGTTAATTTTGTGCAATTCTTTAAGTCCTGCCTATGACTAAAAGACTAAAACTCAATAATTGTAGTTATTCTTGTGCAATTCCTGAAGCCTTTTCTGTTATTATTTTTAGTAGTTTCCTATACCTACCTATAGGTGTCATTTTGTCTCTGTGATTAAAAAACGACCGATAGATGTATTTTAGTTTGCGAAAAGATTTTAAGTTAGGAAATAATTTTGTGATTTTAGTCCTAGTTTGTAAATAATATTTGTTTTGTCTCTGTGAATAAACTTTTAACAGTCACTTTAGGTTTATGTTAATTTTGATTATAGTATTTTAAAATGAATTTCTGTTTTTTTATAAATTACCTAAGTAAAACTATGGTACCCATGGTAAAAATGGTTTATGGTTTGGTCATTCTTAGTCCCTTCCGAACAAATATATTTAACTGTCATGAAAATTGATATTTTTTTAGATTTGCGATTTTGTAGACCTTGTAGGTATTTGATTACATGTGGGCCACTTAACGACATTATTCTGATCCTTTTGTCTTGTTCACAAACTTAATATACCTGAGGTTAGTGCATCTTATTGCTTCTATTTCATTAACAAAAAGATAGAAAACAAAATATTTGTTTGTCCTATCTAATCACCATTGATATTCTATTGACAGTTAAGGCGATCAGTAGACACACACACACACAGGCGACAGTAGAATGTAAAAGATCTAGCATGTCTGCGTATACCTACTCTCTACAATCTGTTCAAAAAAGTAAACGTTGATACATTAATTGAAGTTTAAAAGTTGCGTACCACGCATTGTTGGTCTCTGTTCAAAGTTTTGGTGTAGTGTTCTAAGATAGTTGTTCTAAAAGGGGGTCTACATATATGGATAAGAAACAATTTTAATTTCAATATTAGGTACATGTAGTTGCATTCCTTTTTTCAAGAAATACAAAATACTAATTTTCCCAACTACATACATTCTCCAAATAGTAAGTCGGTTGCAAACGACTGGCAAGAGATCAAAATATCAGACTCTACTGTGTACTGGTAGATATAACATGCTTTGCTTAAAAAAACATATTGGTATGGCACCAATTATATTTAACAAAACATCTGTAGTCAGATACCACTCTAGACTAAACTATAGAAAATTTCCTACAATTTATGTAAGTACGAAACATCCGTCGACAGAACTCAATATCCACTATAAGTACTGGGATACTGAACCGACTCGAGGTAAATACTTTTGTTGCCCAATCCTGATACATGAAAACCTTCAGCACAGCCAATACCTACTAATGTTTTATCATGTGTACAGACTGTTTCTCTTTGATTCCGTCAATGTTCAACAGTCTCTTACATTATGGCGGTGTTAGCTTAACTAACGTCACTTTATTTACGTTTAGTTGTCAAACAACAGTAGGTAATACTTACAAAATTATCCACAACCTGGCCATAGGTCCTATCTTTAGTTCGCGGACTTTATAACTTAAAATATATTGCTCCAAGATCTACACAGTCAGGTAAGTTTGTTTGTATTCTGTTAGCTAGCTGGTACTTATAGGTGGGTATCTATTACGCGAAATCATACAGAGACTTCAAAAAGTCGACGCTCATGTCCGATCCGCAACAGTTGCAATATTATTAAGGCAATAATTATTCCTATGAAAACGTGCGCTGGACAATCGATCATTCTTTGGATGTTATATGTATAGGTACGGTTTCCTTTCAAATGCCGGAGGCCGTATTTATTATGACTCGGTTGAATAAATTGGGCAAAGGGTAGGTACCATTGTATGTTACTTAGGTACTCATACATATTACCAGAACCCTAAATGTGATCTGCAGTTTCTCACAACACATTCAAATTATTTACTCTCAAAACTATACTTCCAATGCATTTACTGGAGCAAGTTAAGTACACATTTCTCACGTGAATGGAGGCTGTGAAAACATTGAGCGCGTGGCTGTCATGGCGACCATCGGCGCGGCGGCAGTGGACACTGTGACGGGTTGAACAAGTCGAGGACAAGTTGAAAGGATTCGTGTTGTTTTAGCGCACGCGACTGTGTCATATATTATATTGGAAATTAATAAAATAATTTAATAAACTAAATTTAATTAGCTAACTATGACAAAGATGAACATGTTCGTGATAGTACCAATACTTACCTACATATTAGCACAAGGAAGGTAAGGTAAGTGGAAGGTCAACGTACTTAGTGACAGTCAGTAGGTAGGTATTTGATACGATTGGTAATTTAATTTATTTTATTTTTATATACCTACCTAACCAAGCTGTTTATTTTGATATCCCATTACTGTAGGATGTGAACCAGATAGATGAAGACCATATCACTAATAAACTGGCATAATTTGTATTATTTGTCAACTATACAATATGTAAAGAAAACCCTGTCCGACCCATAAGGATAATAAAGGTTAGGTAAACACTTGACCAAATATAATATAAAATTTTACATAATCATCATAGTAACAATACTAATGAATTTAGAAATAATCCTTTTTTCCCGGGAATTAATTCCAATTTCCCCGAAATTTGGTAATTTTTAAAACAGTGACAACACCGGTATTAATATAAGCGAATAGCGACGCGACCACGTCACAGGTGCCGCGTGCCCTGCCCCCCGCCCCCCGCCCTGCGCCCGCGGAAGGGGTTGCATAACGCACATGTATTAAATTAAGTTACCTCTTTTTGCGAAATAATATTTATTTTTTAGGGGGATTTTTTTTTTAAGTTTAGTCTGTCTTTGTGGGCATTAGTAGAATTAGTTATCGATACCTAACCATACCTTCATGGATCGGACAGGGTTTTCTTTACATATTGTATATATTTTTTTCCTTTTTTCACACAAAATGATTCGACAAAGTCATGATTATTAATGTATATTTCAATTAGTCACGTGATCGGCATAAGAGATCTACCTACTTGTACCTAGTTGTTTATGAATGACAGATACATACCTACACACATCTTATAGGTATCTTTAAAACTATGCCTCTTGAACCTCATATTCTAGGGGTCATTGTATTATTTTTACTTATTGAATTGAACCCTAAAGCACAAGCATTTCAAAATAACACGTTAGATACCAAGTAGGTAACAAGGAGCGCCATCCCTCCCTCAAGAAATATTCTTCTCAGAAAAAACAAAATCATAACAGAAGAATAGGTAACTCTTCTGTTATGGTTTTCTTTAGTAAAAAAATATACTTAAGGCGTTCCCATTGTTTCAATCTTCATCAATTTAAATTCATTTCAGAATTCAATTTCTTCTAAGTCATTTTGTGTAACGGTACTTCAAAACTCCTCGTTTGACTCAGGCACGTTCATTATTTCATAAATAAGTGCAAGTCATCTGTGACTTACCCTTCTAACGTAACATGCAAATTGTATCATCTGCATTGTTCATTTTTGTAAAGGACCAACCCTTTTAGGCTACAAGGAAAGCAATCACTGACAATACGACGACGTTTTGCAAGTTTGCAAAACATTGTGCTGTGTTTGATTTAGGGTTGCCAACTTTCTTTACAAGAAATAATGTACTTTACATTCGGGTCTATGAAGATTATTAAACAGAATTTTAGAAAAACTGAACAGTATCGCATAAGTTACTAATTTACAGATTCGTTCAGAGGGCCTAGTATGAGTTTTCATTACGAAACTCGATTGTCGACATCGAGCGCGTTTGGCGCTCTCATTGGTTGAGAGTTCTTACAACCTTGAAGCGGCCCAATCGATCGAGAATGAAAACTCATGCCTTCTGACTAAACAAAAACAGTGAGCGTCTAAGTGTAACATATAATAATGTGTCTGCATTTTGATGTTGAAAACAGTATGTTGTATACTTTATTTTTGTTAAACAGTAAAAATTATTATTATTTTAGTGAAAAACAGTATAGTTGGCAACCCTAGTTTGATTGTCTTCCTTAGGTAGTCACACCTCACGGTCTACTCCGGCGGACAACATAACGGTTTCATTGTCTAAGCCGTTGTGTACACTGGATACTAAAAACAACGATGGAAAATTATTATTAGATACACAAAATGGTTATACCAAAATATACCTATCAAAAAATACCTATACGAAAAGGTGGAGATTTTATACATTGTTTAGAGCATTTATCTAACCTTAGTAGAGATTTACAGAGTAGGTACCTACAGCACGAGGAATACTTTCACAGAGAAGTTTATTATTTTACTACGACGAGTGTAAAATACGAACACTGCGCCGGTTGTACGAACATTAATCGATTACTGATCAAGTTGGACCCCTGTCACGTCGCACGGAGGGTGCGATACTAATTGAGTGAGGGACTGAGGTGGCTCCCCTAACCAGCGCAATACATAAACCTTGCGTTTGGGCGCAATATATGTATATTGCTCGCTATGTGAGCATTGATCGATGGGCTGTTTGAGACTTTGGTAGAAAAAAATCTCTTTAAATGATTTTTATCTGGGCCAATGGAGTCAAAATCATATCTGGTTACCTCTGCAGACCAAATCTAATTTTCACTACCGATTTGTAATAAAACCTATCTATATATAGACTTTGAGAGTTGTAGTTAATCTACTGCACAGGGCAGCTGAAAATGATTCCACCTTTTTTAGTACTTATACTCAAAAATTTAGGGTTTACTTACCTACAAATTGATATTGCCACCTTCGTACCTATGTACAAACCAATATAAAAATCTTGCATCCTTTGACACTGAGGACGCAATAATACTCTTGCACCTTCCAACATCCAGTGACTTTGATAAAAATATGATTCTTTCAACCTCGTTTCTGACACACTCCATCAGTATGTGGTAAAGTGTCTTCCACTATATTGTATTCAGTACAATTTGGTGACCCAACTGTTTGTATGTGTACCTACCGATGGAAGCCGAAGAGCAAAATAATAATCTTTCTTAGCAAAATATGTGTTCACAGTTGTAAAAGCAATCCATTCACACAACCACGCGCATCATCGTTCATCGCCACATTTCTGTCCTCGTGCCTAAAGTTTGCCCAATGAGATAGCAGACATTATGATTGCCATCTGTACGGGATGTTATAGGTAGGGTTTCGTAGAACTGGCTTGTTTAAATATGGAGTTTAAATACCTACGTGTCAAACTGTCAGAGTGTCAGTACGAGCCGCGTTGATACTTGATACTGTTTTAATGATCCCCGAAAATGTCCACAGGCGTCACTGATTTCAGAAATCGCGCGGCATTTTCATACTTATAACTTAGCATTTGGTAGAGGAATTGGTAGTGGAGTTGCCGACTAGATCTTTGCTACCAAACAAGACTAACATTTGCCTTATTCCAAACTCCAAAGACCCACCATTTAAATAATTTAAAGAGGCCTCCTTAATATAAGAACTAAAACTTTTTTAATACCTACACGAGTTGGCGTGGCAAGCGTATGCGCCGTGTTTCTGCATGGCACTTGCCCGCTTTTTACCCGACTACGGCAAAGCAAAAGGAGGGTTATGATTTTGACAGGCTATGTATGTATGTATGTATGTATGTTCATCTGTTCCCTCGTAACTTCTAAACTACATATCAGAATTCGACAAATGATATATCATTAGAAGCGTCTTAATTGTCCGCTGGTTATAGGCTATATGGGGTTTCACAAAATCTACTGTGGCGCCCTCTAGCGGACAAAACATACAGAGTAAAAAAATAAAGTTAAGATAAATATGCCGTGTTTGGTATCATTTGAAAGCGCTTTACTTGTACATTTTGAATATATATATATTGCTAGCATTTGCGTGTGACTTTACCTGTATTCATGGGCTGGTTGCATATAATTCACATCTTTTCGTTCATAGCTTCTTTACTACTTATCAGAATAAGACCACTGCAGTACCATTAGAAGGGCCTTGATATTCTATTAGTTATGAGCTATAAAGCTTGTCACCAAATTTAGTATTGCGCCCTATAGCGGAAAAAAAATCTATGTTAATATAAAATTAAAATAAATATACCGTGTTTGGTATCACGTGAAAGAGCTTCACGAGTGCTTTATGCTTGTACATAATTACAAGAATGCTTAAATGATGTTAAATATGAGCGATAAGAGTAAAGCGCGGATCACGGGAACTGTGAATCGCTTTATGCAATGTAGAGCAGTGTGAACATTAATAGAATATGTAATGCACTAATGAAAACGACATAAGCTGGGAGTAACTCCACGCGGTGAAGGCGGAAATAGTTTGATAACTGGCTAAAACTCCCACAAAAATGTCCTCTGCACTATATGCCTTCGGCCTTATGTTGTTATATGTGCGTGTAGATGTAATATGTCAAGTACCTAGTTTTTAGTCCTTCAATTTAACTTTTGTTAATATTATGCGCCACAAATACACTTTATCACCAAAATAGTACAAATAATAAAAAGTAAAAAAACTAAAACCCAAGTACGACAAAAATATATAGCTAATGTAGTTGCAAGTAAATGGACACAGTAGTAATGTCATACAATACTATTCTGAAGTATGCAATATTCACTATGTAGAGATAAATTTTCATGTTTGGAAAGGCGTAGTCACACGTTGTCAAGGTGTTACGGTAGGTAGGTATATGTAACGTGTGACTACGCCTTTCCAAACATGAAAATTTATCTCTACATAATGAATATTGCATACTTCAGAATAGTATTGTATGACATTACTACTGTGTTCATTTACTTGCAACTACATTAGCAACTTTGTTCAGTTCAGTATTCTGAAAATCTTGTTTTATACTTTTTCAGCGTCGTTTTTTGTCGTAGTTGGGTTTTAGTTTTTGTACTTTTTTTATCGACCAATGAGCACGCAATCGAATATATACCAATAGGTATCTATAGGAGGCACCAAAATTTCTTTATTTTTTCTTCTTTTTAGCCTATAGAGGTCCACTGTGGGACAAGGGCCTTCCTCAAGGCTTTCCATAATGACCGGGCTTGTGCTGCCTGCATCCATCGGCATTGCTTTATTTAACAAGTCCCATTTTACTGTCGATATACATACTTATTATATTTATCATTTAAGCAGATCGGGATGCGGGAGGCGCAGGACCGGTCGTCGTGGAGAACCTTGCGGAAGGCCTATGTCCAGCAGTGGACGTCTTTAGGCTGAAATGATGATGATGATGATGAACCAGATCTGTTATCTTGAACTTTGTCCTTATACAAATAAGGGCTACTTTAGTGTAAACGTGTATTATATTGCAAAAAAATAGATCACTTGGTTGTCACTTGCAGAACTTTTCCACGTGCAAGTTATTTAACGGTATGTACCTACCTATTATTATTGGAAACTCCTTCCTTTTCTTCCCCTAGTATTCTGTTATCTATGGGGTCGTATGCACAATCATATGGTTGATTATTGGGAATGCCTTCTGGAGATCTAAAAAGGTCACTTTGACAAAATCATGATAGATACACTGTACCTATGTTCCATTTGTAAGTACCAACAAATCACTTACTTAAAGGATATAACTTTTCTGTCATCGGTACACCGTTCACTTAAGATTATAGAAATAAGTACAAAGAGCTGCTTCAGTTAGGTACCTCAATTTAAATTAAAATAATTTGCTACAACTTTGTTATTTAAACGAATATTACCTATAAAGGTACAAAAAAGGTCATTTTGTATGTATTGCGTTAATCCTTCTTTACAGATGTTCCACAATACAGTTTGCTTATTGTTCAGTTTCATATAACTTTGTTTTGTGGCAGTACGTAAGTGCCTTTCAGTCGGGAGGTTATTTTTATGGTGTTTCTAAATTCCCAATCATAAATCTAAGATCAGTTTTTGGAATAAAATATAATGTAATATTGAAAGTCATCGCTTGTAGTTCGGTGCTTTTTGTACTTCGCCGACGTCCACTCTGCCTGTTTGTCTGAACTAAACCCATTTGCTGCTGGCAATAAACAGGGTGGCGATTACGTTTTCACTTTAAATATTACCTACAGCGGTTTTCACAAGTCGACCAGTTTCTTAAAATAAAAAACGTACAATTTTAACCATTCACTTTGGGCGGTTCATTGAGTCCAAGGCCAAGGTGGCTGCCAGGAAACTTGGCGTTATCGCAAAGGTCCGGCAGTACTTCACACCTGGGCAACTTCTAATGTTGTACAAAGCACAGGTCCGTTCGTGTGTGGAGTACTGCAGCCACATTTGGGCTGGTGCTGCTAAGTGTCACCTGGCCACTCTGGATTCGGTGGAGAGGCGTGCGAAGAGGCTGATTGGTGACCCTGATTTAACTCGAGATAGTCTCCAAAGCCTAGAGTAGCCAGTCTTTCGGTGTTCTACAGGATGCATTTTGGGGAGTGTGCGAGGGAATTGCATGATTTAATTCCTCCGTCTCCGTTCCACCATCGGACAACCCGTCGTACGGCTAGTTTCCACCCTGACGTTGTTAATACCACCACGATCCGGACGAAGCGTTTCGCCTCCTCCTTTATACCGCGTACATCGCGGGACTGGAACAATTTGCCAGCGGCGGTGTTTCCGACGGACTACAATTTGAGTGTCTTCAAGGCTAGAGTGAATAGGCTGTTAATAAACTAGTGCGCTTTACCATCAACGATTGCGTCACTGCTTACTATCAGGGATTGCGGTCAAGCGCTAGTTTATAATAAAAAAAAAAAAATATATTACTACAAATAGAAAACAGATTTTTTCGAAATAAGTAGCGATTTGGTACGACAAAATAGCCCTTGAGAATAAACACACGCGCGGGCCGATGGTATCAACAATTCAACACAAACTTTATGGTTTTGTTACCAAATAATCACAAATTAAGTTTAATATTGTTATACACCAACATTGATATAATTTTATCAATGTACACCAAAAGGAAAACTAAGGGCCGCAACTAGAATTTAGATTTTTGTTCATTATTTAAATTTTGTATGTTTGTAATACATAATGTGCTTTCAAATAAATTGATAACGTAAGTAATCGTTACGCTGAAGGTAATATAAAGGTACTTTGGTAGCCTGGAAGAGATCGCATTAGCGATAAGGCCGCCCATTGTATGTTTTTGTGTTGAATGTATGTTGTTCTGTGTTTGATTGGTGTACAATAAAGAATTTAAAAATAAATAAATATACTAAATCGATGCCTACTTATTGCATTGTCCCAAGCTCATAGAAGTAGTTAGATACAAGGTACTATCCATTAAATTAAAATACAATACCTAGTTAGGTATTGATTTACCTACCTATAGCTTCTTACTTTGTTGATATACCTAGGTAGATATACAACAACACAACTACCTCGATCAGTACCGCTAGGTAAGTAGGTTGTACTCACATCACACCTTGTAGATATACCTAGGTAGATATAGTACAACTAGGTACATCGATCAGTACCGCTAGGTAAGTAGGTTGTACTCACATCACACCGTGTAGATATACCTAGGTAGATATAGTACAAGTACCTCGATCAGTACCGCTAGGTAAGTAGGTTGTACTCACATCACACCTTGTAGATATACCTAGGTAGATATAGTACAACTACCTCGATCAGTACCGCTAGGTAAGTAGGTTGTACTCACATCACACCTTGTAGATATACCTAGGTAGATATAGTACAACTACCTCGATCAGTACCACTAGGTAAGTAGGTTGTACTCACATCACACCTTGTAGATATACCTAGGTAGATATAGTACAACTACCTCGATCAGTACCGCTAGGTAAGTAGGTTGTACTCACATCACACCTTGAAGATATACCTAGGTAGATATAGTACAACTACCTCGATCAGTGCCGCTAGGTAAGTAGGTTGTACTCACATCACACCTTGTAGATATACCTAGGTAGATATAGTACAACTACCTCGATCAGTACCACTAGGTAAGTAGATTGTACTCATCACACCTTACAGTTACCGTCTCTCTCGTTCCATCGTTCAAAACGGGGACACAAATTGTCGAATAAATCAATATCATTTTGCATCTGAGAACTAACCAATATCCCAACCAACGTTCTACAAAAACAAACCTTACTCCTTTAAGATAAGGTTTATTTTCCAGTGGTACTAATTAATGGGTAAACATTGGAGCTTCCTGGATTGTTGACGTGCTGTCAGTAGTTGCGACATCTATCCCATATCTTTTCTGTTTGCCAAAAATTCCTGTGTGAATTTTGAGAAGCTGTCGGGTAGACTCAGTTCTGCCGCCTTTGCTGTTAAGAAAATTAGACAGATAACTGATGTGGATACAGCCAGAATTGTTTATTTTAGTTATTTTCATAGTCTTATGACTTATGGGATTCTTCTCTGGGGAACTTGTGCGGACATCAATACCATCTTTGTTTTACAGAAGAGGGCTGTTCGAGCCATTTACAACCTTGGTCCTAGAGAATCTCTTAGAGAAAAGTTCAAAGAGGTGAACATTCTGACTGTAGCTTCACAATATATATTTGAAAATCTTATGTATGTTCATAAAAATATCTCGAATTTTAAGAAAATAAGCGATATTCATAATATAAATACCAGGAACAAACACAATCTTGCTGTACATCACACTCGTCTCCACAGAGTAGGCAACTCGTTCATGGGTCAATGTATACACTTTTACAACAAGCTTCCCATGGACGTTTGAAACTTACCCATTAAACGATTTAAGAAGCATATAAAGGCCAAACTTTGCAAAAAGGGGTATTATAAAATCACAGATTATTTAGAAGACAAAAAAGCTTGGGAGTGAGCTGCTCGCTCTGTTAAGCATTGTTAATTGTTATTAAGCAATATGCGTAATTATAAGGTAAATTATTGTAAACATTTTCATTTTTAATGTCTGGACTTGAAAAAGACGATGATCCCTGAGTTTGTTTCGGCTATTTCTTCTCAGAGGTAGTCAGTTAGGAAATGCCGGCTTCATCTAGTTAAAAAAATAAAATAAAAAATAAACATGACGTGTAAAAGTGATCAGTGATCCTACTTGCTTAATAAACGATTTCATTTCATTAATTGCAGATTTGCTCTAGCCTCCATGTTTTCCTAATGATGTCCCCATAATTGATGATATTACTGTCTACTGGTTTCCATAGGGTACAGGAAATACACATATAATTGTACCGTACCGTAACTGCACCAATTCCCGCTATACGATGACACCGGTCGATCGATCACGTTGTCCAACAGTGGTGGTCGTGGACGGCAACCCATTCACTGGACGCCAGCGCCATTGTATGGGAGATTGATGAAGTTACAGTTCCGGACACAGCACAGCTCGATCGAACTGTTCATTGAGAGTTTTAATTTGTTTTTAATAAGTTACTGCTGGGTATAATGATGTCATTGATAGCAGTTTCATAGATCAGACCCAATATTCAGTTGGTTGATATCACGCACTGAAACTATAGTTTGGAACAGCTGAGATAATGGTCTAATTTAATAACAATATAAAACATCATTTTTTATTTACCTATGAGAAACCTGTAACACGTGTCCAGTATTTTTAAGTAAAGAATCAATACACAAAATTTCAAAAAGATATCATGATTAACCTCAAAGTTGTGAGCTTGATATCCTACTTCGTTTTCCCAACAAAAATATGGTCAACACTCCGCTCGGGCGGCATACTGCAACATTTTCTAAAATATATATTTGGAAAAAAATATACCATGTATAAAAATGGTTGGAATCGATTTCAGCTGTATAAGCAACTAAACTAAAGTTTGTTCAGAATAATCTGAACAAACTTTATTACCTCTCAAATTAAGGTACCCTATAGGCAGTTTATGGCGACTAATGCTACGTCAATTTACGTCAGGCGCGGACTAATTTGACACAACTAAATTTCTATTTATGTTCTGTTCTTTTCTTTATAAAATAGAAACAAAAAGATATATTTACATATAGTTTAGTTTTTTAATAAGGAAATATAAGCTAATGTTTGTAATGAAGCCAAACAGTCATTGAAACACAAATATTTTACCACAGTAAGTAGGTAGGTATCTTAATATTTGTGTCTCTGGTTCTACTTTACTTCTAGGTAGATATATACGTACCTACTTACTGCTTATTTCTTCTCTTAGGACTTCTAGCTAAATAATGTTTGTGTAGGTGCACTGTATCAGTCTCTTTATATAATACCTACCTTTTTCATTAGCCTATGACTTCTACTGCAAAGAATATGGATTTAGTGAGAACGATTATACAAGTGGTTCCCAATACCTTTTACAAAAAAAAAAAATGTAACTACCTGAGATCAGATTTTCAATTAGCGACCGACAGACTGGCCGAACTATTATATCAATTACAATATTCATACAAATCATTTCCGTAATATCTCAGTTGTGTACTCATGCGCATGTCCACGACACAGCGCACATTACGGTCGGCCATGCGACAATAATGTCGCAACTGTCGTCCGCGAGTCGCATTGTGAATGTAACTCTTTACTGCGATTATGATGTCACGGTGGTCCAGTGAATAGGGATATGTTACTTAGATATTATTCAATGGATTACTTTCTATGGATATGATGAATGTAACTGTCCAGTGAGCGTTGTTGATTCTTAGTCCTCCGCATTTAAATTTGTCTGTCTAGTATGAGATATGAGCAATATGACATAAGCAGGAATTATTTTGTAAAGATTACTATAACAATTAATGTAAGTATTCAACATGTTCCGGAATTAAAACACACTACCAATCCTCGATTAAAATACTATGTTACAATAATAATACATAGATACACCTAATATTGATATGTATACAACATTGTTTTATTATACATACCACCATAACAAATCAATGTACGCTGACAATCGCACACGTAACCTATAGGGGTCTAGTGTAGTAGGTAGTTCATACTAGGGTTGTAACGGAGGCTCTTTAGCGGAGGCGGAGGCGGATGCGGAGGCGACGAGTCTCACCTCCGCGGATGCGGAGGTTAACGGAGGCGGAGGCGGAGGTGAAAGTACATATAGATAAAATTGAAATTTATGGTTAATTAAAACAAAATTTTTATTTTAAATACGTACATTATAAGTAGTATACTTGGTAAAAATAGTTATTTGTTATACAAGAGTGCAAAGTTGCTTTTTAACCGCGTGTTCAATTTTGATGACCGAGCAAGCGAAGGATTCTAAAATTGAATCACGAGCGCAGCGAGTGATTCAAAATTAGAATCCTGAGCGTTAGCGAGGGAATCAAAAGGACACGGGGTGAAAAATCTTTGCACTCGAGTGCAACACGTAACTTTTCATTCCACCTCAGCGAAGAAATGACTAAATGCAATAAAAAAATGTTTACAATCACAAGATAGGTACACTTTTATTTCAGTTTAGGTATTAATTACTACATTATGACAGGTAAGTATTACAGAATAATCTTAAATTATAATAAAATAATACTAAAGTATAATTAAGAAAATTTTAAAGTAACGTTGCAACAGTTATTTAAATTGAGTGTAATATTTTTGTTTGGTACTGTAATATTGGTGTTAGTCACTTGTGTACTGTTTTTCGGTAAACTGTCTGTCATACTTAATAGTTGTACCGATTCATCGGATTCCCTTGGCGTGAATGTTGGAGAGAGAGGGAGATGGTTAGGTGTTTCATAACGGCTTATTTTTGATGTAGAAGGGCCAGTCCAAGTTTCCGATTGAGGCTCTTTCAGTGTAATGGCTCCTACGATGCCTTCACATATTTTAGACTTATTTTTGATGGAATCCTCTATGTATCCCTCTACAACTGCATTGGTCTTCCAGCCTCCGTGGCGCTTAAGGGACAGGAGATCAGCTCCGGAATCAGCCAAAAGTGTGGCTGAAGTTCGTCGGAAACAATGACCCGTGTACAACAGGGGTTCTGGAAGTTCAAGAAATGTTGCTATTTCTCGTGGGATACTGCCAATTTTATTAGTACCCATAGGCTGTCTAACACACTTTCCATTGCGATACTGTAGAAAAAAACGATTGATTTGAGTGTTAGGCGGCCGTAAGGCTTGATATTTCTCAACAATCGTTACGTATTCCTTGCGAATGACAAAGTTGCGGTCTCTTTTTGTCTTTGTATTAGGTAAATTAATTAATAGTAAGTCACCTGAATGTTTCTCAATGTTTTTGACATTAAGTTGTGTTAGTTCATTAGTTCGACATGCTCCGTTTATTCCAATAATAAGAACAACCTGCAATGTAAAGAGTATTGTAGTAGATAAATGAATAAAATTTATATGAACGCATAATTATGCATATCAACATTTACTAAGTATACTATTTAATTGAGATTAATATATGTACTTAAGTAGATACTGAATGTGCAACTGACTTACTTTTGCCGCCAAATATACGGAATCGGGTGCTTCGTTAAGAAACTTTTCAATATCAGATACTGTGAAAACCTTCGATTTTTTGGATGATGACCAGATGAGGCTCTTTTTAAAAATGCTACTAATTTAGGATAGGTATCGATATGTATGTCTTTTTTCATCTTTATTGTTGCTTTTAGTATCGAATACGTACTCCATAGAGTGCTTGCTTTCTTGTTCTCGGATAATTCTATAAAATATGCCAGCAAAACGTTTTCTGAGAAAGTTTTGGCTCCTTTTGCTAGTCGCCACGTGTTGAACATATCGTACTGTTTTAAATACTTCTTGCGTGATTGTTGAGGTAGAAAGCTCATTTGCGCATTATTAACAGTTTCAGTCAATTCTGTTGGCGTCAAACAAACTTCCTCGTCGCTAGAATCACTCATTTTAGTTTTTCACTTGTTTTCAAGTTTCTTTTTTTAATATAAGGTTTAACAATGACTTGAAAAAATGCCGCGTAAAGAACCTCGTACAAAGAAAATTGAAAAAAGAACACCAAGAAGGTTCCGAGTCTGAGTTTTTAACAAATTAAAAAAAAGTTGTATGATATATTCGGCACCATAGAGGTAACAGTAAATAGGTTTAATGTCTTTTTTTAATTTACAAACTTAGTGCACACGATGTTCTAAATTCAATTTACTTTATCCTCTAGAGAATAAAAACGGCTTTTCCAGTCAGATATTGAAGATTAAAAATACTCTTTCCGAGATGGTGGGATGAAAAAAATATTACCTTCTTGTAATGAAAATTAAGGAGAAACAAATAGTGCTTGCCGCATTCCCGCCTCGCACTAGTTGAGTCTTGACCATTTCGCGCTCAAACGCGGCCGGACTATTTATTTATTGCATAAATACGTAAGGAGTACGTAACGGAGGTTCCGTTATAACTCCGCTAAAAATTGTGCGGAGGCGGAGGCGGAAGCGAAGATACGATTTCTTGCGGAACTTCCGCAGTAACGGAAGCGGAGGCGAAGCTCCGTTACAACCCTAGTTCATACATTTTGTTTTGTTTTGACTGTGCAGCCGAAGTGTGACAGTAATTTACGTAATCACAATTATTATTGGGATAATATAAAAGTATCGACATTAAAATTTCAGAACAAAAACCATAACGTGCATTAATTCAGTTACATATTGTATAACCACTTGGTTACAATATCGACACGGAGCGATTATTTTAAATTGTCCTCATTATAAGAACTCCTGACTTACTTTGATATTGACTATAAGAACTCCTGTTGGTGGTCTAAACTGGGCACTTAGAATGTTCAGGTGAAATTCATAACCGTTATAAGTCACAAAAGAAATTACATCGTAAAATCGAAAACAATTTCGGACTCCTCGTTATTGTATGCGAACCCCTTTTGTAAACGTAATCCCTTTTCTATTGATATTCTAAAATAAAGGACGTAATGGATGTGCCCCTAAAGTGGTTAGAATAAAACATTTAAAAATGGTGCGTCATAAAGCCGTCACAAAAATAGCTTCCTTTTAAAGATTAAAATGTAAAATAATGCACATGAATTGTGAACGGGTATTCCTGGTTCCTCCTGACACCCCACAGGTAGACACCACTGTCTACCGCGCCTGTCACAGTCATAATTAGTTGTCAGGTAATTTTGCGGCTTTATCTAAACCAAATATTATCCTGAGCGTATTTGCGAATAGGTTTGTTTGCCAGTATTATTAACCATTGTTATATGATTAATGTACTGACAAACAAACAAATGAATCAGAGGCTGGCGTACTACTAAATATTTATTTTCTCTTTTTACCCGACTACGGCAAAGCAAAAGGAGGGTTATGATTTTGACAGGCTATGTATGTATGTATGTATGTATGTATGTATGTATGTATGTATGTATGTATGTATGTATGTATGTATGTATGTATGTTCATCTGTTCCCTCGTAACTTCTAAACTACTTATTCGAATTCGATAAATGACATATCATTAGAAGCGTCTTAATTGTCTGCTGGTTATAGGCTATATGGAGTTTCACAAAATCTAATGTGGCGCCCTCTAGCGGACAAAATATACAGAGTAAAAAAATAAAGTTAAGATAAATATGCCGTGTTTGGTATCATTTGAAAGAGCTTTATTTGTACATTTTGAATATATATATATTACTAGCATTTGCTTGTGACTTTACCTGTATTCATGGGCTGATTGCATATAATTCACATCTTTTCGTTCATAGATAGCTTCTTTACTATTAAAATAAATATACCGTATTTGGTATCATCTGAAAGAGCTTCACGAGTACTTTATGTTTGTACATAATCCCTAGTAATGCTTCGTAGAAATTTGAATGTAAACCAGGGTTTGGTAAACGGAGCGATGGGAGTGGTGAAGGCCTGCGAATGGCCTGCTCTTCGGCGCGATCAGTTGGAACAGGAGAACAGCCAAGCGCTGTTCTCATACAATTTGACGACGCATCCATAAAAGCAGATATTAACGGACTTATCAAAATCGAGCCTTGCCTCACTGAATTTGACGGCTTGAGGGGTTCTGGGCAAATTCAGCGTAAAATGCTCCCGCTGATTCGTTCTTGGGGTTGTACTGTACATAAATTAAAAGGTTGTACTCTAGATAAAAAAGTTACAGATCTAGGAAAGTTATTGTTTGCTAAAGGACAGGCCTATGTCGCTCTCAGTAGAGTTAAACCATAGAGGGATGATTTATAAGTGCCTTGGATCATAATAAATTACTTAAAAATCCACATGACAGTCGATCGTTAGCAGAATTAGATAGATTAAGAAATCTTCCCAGGTCCTCTTAATATGTTTTTTTTAATAATTATAAACTAGCGCTTGACTGCAATCCGACCTGATGGTAAGCAGTGACGCAATCGTTGATGGTAAAGCGCACTAGTTTATTAAGCCTATTCACTTAAAAAAACTTAGGAATAGCAAGGATGACGGCAGTTGAGCCAGGTGATGCAATGTTAAACCCAAGACCAACACGACCAACCATGCTGCGCCAGAGGGAGATTGATCTGGAGACTCTCCACGACCAAACTCCCGACGCAACAATATTTGGCGCATCGTACTCGCCACACAACGCAACACAACTGGTCAGACGCGTCCTCCCTACAGCTTCACCAGACATCATGCTGGAACATGCTGGCAAGACTTCGTCTGGTGGGTGGTAACTTCTGCCGGCAACCGATGTTTTGCACTACCACCGTTAGAAAACCATCCAATCTATTTATACTAACGACCTCATCTACTAATTCATGACCCATTCGGTGCCATCGACGCAAATGTGCGTCGCTACTACGAAAAACCGGGAGCTTCATACGCGGAAACCGTTGCTATACGCGCTACGATCCAAAAGCTACGAAATAGTAAAATAGAACATCTCTACATATTACTATACGCCGATACATAAGTCAAAAGAGATGTCGTATGTTAACTACCTAGTTTTTAGTTCGTCAATTTAACTTTTGTTAATATTATGCGCACAAATACACTTTAACACCAAAATAGTACAAATAATAAAAAGTAAAAAAACTAAAACCCAACTACGACAAAAAACGACGCTGAAAAAGTATAAAACAAGATTTTCAGAATACTGAACTGAACAAAGTTGCCTTACAATGTCTTACAATACTATTCTGAAGTATGCAATATTCACTATGTAGAGATAAATGTTCATGTTTGGAAAGGCGTAGTCACACGTTACATATACCTACCTACCGTAGCACTTTGATAACGTGTGACTGCGGTTTTCCAAACATGTATAATGATACCGCACCAAAACTGTATTATGGAACGTATTAATCATTGCTGGTAAGTCTGCAGCTCCACCACTACGTGCTAACGACCAGTTCAGTATTCTGAAAATCTTGTTTTATACTTTTTCAGCGTCGTTTTTTGTCGTAGTTGGGTTTTAGTTTTTTTACTTTTTATTATATTTCTGTATTTTTTGATGTTAAAAATTGTGCATTATATGTTTGTACATTGTAGTTGATTATGTTTTTAAGTATTTGTATTTCTGGATGTTATTTTAATATTGTATTGTTTGTGTTTGTATGGGCTTTGATGCCTGAAATGGATGAATAAATAATAAACGGTGTCTTGCTAAATCGTTATGTGGGCACATCGCATCTATGTAAGTCACACGTGTTGTATGTATTCACAGATGCCTAAATAGTTAAAATGAATTTATTGATTCTTGCTTAGGTACTTGTACCGTTCTATGTGTGCAATACCTATGCATCTGATCACACAATATTAATAATGTAGTAAATATACAGTAAAAGAGCATTACTGAACACGCATTCGCAGTCTTCACTACAGGTATTATTGCAAATTATTGTGTACTAGCTTCGCGCTTCTTAGATTTTCCTCGGGAATGTCAAATTTTTACGGGATAAAAAGTACCCTATTATTTAATCCGGACTACTAACTTTACGACTGCAAAGTTTTAAAGTAATCGGCTCAGTAGTTATTGCGTAAAAGCGGAACAAACAAACTCACTTTCCGATTTATAATATTAATTGTGGATAGTGTTTCAGGCATTCTATAATGGAATGTATAGGAAGTTGTCCTTCATAATTTTATGCCTTACTCTTAAAGCGACGCTCAGCTCATGATGCATCATCATTTCAGCCGAAAGACGTCCACGGCTGGGCATAGGCCTCCCCCAAGGATCTCTACGACGACCGGTCCTACACCTTCCGCATCAAGCGGTTTCCCGCGACTTTCACTAGGTCGTCGGTCCACCTTGTCGGGGGCCTACCTACGCTGCGTCTTCCGGTGCGTAGTCGCTACTCGAGAACCGGTCGGCCCCACCGGGCATCGGTCCTACGGACAATGTGCCCGGCCCGTTGCCACTTATTGTTGCAATTTTTCGGGCTAAGTCGGTTACTCTCGTTCTTCGACGAATCTCCTCATTTTTGATTCGATCACGGGCACAACTGTCCCCATAAAATATGTACATACCTTATCTGCAGCGGCGCCTGTTCCAAACATGAGGTGTGGATCAGCACCAGTCAGATGAACCATATTGAAGGTTATGGGTAGGGTAGGCTCTCAGCAGCCAGAGCACATATAGCACAAGTAAATAGCAGCACATAATACAATATATAACAAGTACATAATGCTCACACGTGTGCTACACATTTATACAATCCTAAGAAATAAAAAATTGAATCTGTACAATGTAAACATAGTTCTTAGCAATGTTCAGCAGCTAAAACAATGTTCTGAATGTTAACATCAGCCCCTGTGGAGCTGGCAAATAATTACTTACCATACTAAATATCTATGTATATTTTCCCATATGTTTTTTATTCAATCTTCATTTTGCTTAATATAAATCAAAGTTTTTTGTTTTAGAAAATATGGATTTTTGTTAAGTAATAGCTTTCGAATGTCGGTACCTACCTATGTAGGTACTTCTTAGTGTAGAAGGTGGACCCACAAACAAACACAGTGATTAACAATAGGCATATACTGACACAATAGATTGCAACACAAACTTATTTTCTCATAAGTATTCACCCCATTGGTTTCTCCCCGCAGCAGGTCCGTTCTGGCGCAGGGCGCGGGCCCCTCGCACACATGTGCTCCACCCTATGAAAACAGAATAAAAGTGCCCTTACACCTCTTGGAACGGTCAACTATCGAACGACACTCACACAAACATGGTTCTCTAGACCTCGTACGCCGATGACGTCCCCCTGGATCTGTAGAAGACAGCCGGCCTGGAAACACAGTTTCCGGGTTCAAGGCACGAAGAAAGGAATAGCCTATTCCTTTTGCGTGGTATTTGGAGGTGAAAGCGTTTACGATACGGTGTACAGTCCTATTACCCCACCAAGTCACGTTGAGCTATCACTACATGAATGATCTGAGGAAGCTCCAGCGAAGCGATGGTCGACGCAGACTCGCTATCCGACAATCCTATCTACCACGAGTTTGAAGGAAACACGTTGAGAGTGATGGCGGAGAAAAATGGAGATACGTTGCTAGGCAGCAATTCATGCATGCGCCGTAGAGTCAAGTGCATTAACTCCGACGAAGCTGAAGACTCGTACCGACGTCAGAGGGAGAGGAACAGCCACGCAGCAAGTAAATAGTTAATAAAACATCTGTATATTCTTAGACTATCACTATATTGTACTAAATGCACTAGAAGTGGAGTTTACTCTTTCTGTTTGATGACATGCGGCAGGTCGTACTTGCCGCGGACGCACTTCAGCTTCACTCCGGGACAGTCCTTCAACCTGGAACGTGACAATACCGTTATTAGGACCATATAATAAATTATAACAGACCATCTAAGTAAAATCCAATACAGACATTGAGTGTTGACCACATATTTGGTACCTACTGTGATTGTACATATTGTTACGGGCTAGGGGTACTTAAACGCCGGTTAAGGGTTACGAAGTTTATTGGCAACGAAGGTACAGTCGATTGTAGGCAATGACAAGTAGAATGTCGCTGACGTTGCACCGAAGTCTTTCCTTATGTCCGCGAAGTCCGTGTTGTAAACACACAATAACAGTACAGATGTTACTCCACGTAGTACTCACAGTTCTCGTTACAGTTGTCGCAGTAGGTCTTCTTTAAGATCGCTTCTTAACTGTCGCTGTTTTCGTATCGCTAGTCGAGTGTAGACTGACTCTGCGTCGGCGTCGCGGCGCTTATATAGGCCAGCTGATCGAACATTCCAGAATCCTCTAGGCGTAATAATAATAGCACATAACTTCGAGGTCACTCGGAAGTACCTACGGTAATTCCCGGAAACGGGTTTCTAGAAATTTCGATGTCGACACTTTGTTGACAAAACTGTTGAGACCTGTACCATTCGATAGGCCGTCCTAAGTCTAGTAATGCGTTTTATTATTGTACCTAGAAAATGTCTAGATCTGGAGGAATAGGACTTAAAAGTGACACACTGCATATCACGCGATATTGAACCTTATGCCATCGACATAAGGTCCATTCGTAACATTGCCCCCTTCTTAGTCATGCTCGTCCCGAGCATGATTTGATCCATAATAGCGAGCTAGGCGGTCTACGTGTACGATCTTCAGCTTCCCTCTAGGCCCTTTCTTAATCCTGTAGGTGACATCGTTTATTCTGGTTACTATCGTGTACGGACCTTCCCATTTGGCTTGAAATTTCGGACTCTTTCCTTTTCTCCTTATGGGATTATGTAACCATACCAAAGTTCCCTCTTCAAATCCGGGCACGTTAGCTTTGCGGTCGTATCGGATTTTCATTTTCTCACTGGTTTTCAGACCATTCTTTCTCACTAGCTCATGTATTCCATCTAATTTACGCCTTAGGTCGGCCACATAGTCGACGGCTAGGTTAGGAGTATCGGGAGGTGTTCCGGTTAGTGCATCTATGGGTAGTCTAATTTCTCGGCCGAAGTTGACTTTCGCCGGTGTGCAATTTGTGCTATCATGTGTTGCAGAGCGGTATGACATTAAGAAGAGTGGAATGTATTGGTCCCAATCCCTCTGGTGTTCTTCCACTACTTTGGCCAAATGATTCTCCAACGTCTGATTGAATCTTTCGACCATTCCATCTGACTGTGGGTGATACGGTGTTGTACGAGTCTTATGTATCCCGAGTAGTTGGCAAATCTCTTGAAATAGTGAAGACTCGAAGTTTCTACCCTGGTCAGAGTGTAACTCCAAGGGAACGCCAAATCGACAGAACACCTCGTGAACTAGTTTTTTGGCGACTGTATGAGCTTCCTGGTTAGGTACTGCAAAAGCTTCTGGCCATTTGCTGAAATAGTCTTGCATGACGATGATATACCTATTCCCTTCTTCAGTAACAGGGAATGGCCCAGCTATATCGACAGCAACTCTTTCCCATGGTGCACCAACATTGTACACTTTCAGCCGACCTCTGGCTCTCGTTTGCGGTCCCTTTACTGAGGAGCAAGCTACGCATTTTCTACACCAGTCCTCTACGTCTTCGCGGCAATGCACCCAGTAGAATCTTTTCCTCACCTTCTCCAGGGTTTTCTTTACTCCTAGATGTCCTCCGGATACTCCGTCGTGCACCTGTCTAAGCACTGACGCGACTTTATCGCAGGGGACAACTATCTGTAAGGTGACCTCCTGTCCACTGGGTGATTCCCATTTCCTCTTGAGAACTCCATTATCAATTATCAGGCTATCCCATTGAGCCCAGTAACTTTTTACTGTTGGGCTAAGCGCTGATATTTCACTCCAAGCGGGCCTCTGGCCACGTTGCTTCCACTCGATTATTGCCTTCAGGTCACTGTCTTCCTTTTGTGCGTCTTTCAATGATTGATTATCCCAGTCTTCATCCAAAGCATTCACCTGGATAGTCCGCACGTTCTCTGTCTTTTCCTGTTTGCTTTCTTCACCTCGTTCCTTACTCCCTGAAGTTATCTGGCGGCGGCGGTCCTTCTGCCTTGCCTTTTTCTCGAGGCGCTTCTTCTTACGCGCCTCTTCCTCGACTTCCTTGTCCCGCTTTGCGTCTGCCTCATTCCACGACATTCCGCGCGAGCGCTCTCGCTCTTGCTCTCGCTTTCCGGAACGTTCGTGTTCCCGGTCCTTGACGCATTCCCGCTCTCGTTCAGCGGGTCGCTCGCGGCGCTCGCTCCGATTGCTCCGCTCGCGCCACTCGACGCGCTCGCACGGGCGCTCGGGCTCGACCTTTGCGTCGCACTTGCGCCACGCCATCACCGCGGCCTCCTCACGTGACCAAGAAGTTCTTCCCTTAGCCTTCCTGGGACAATCAATTCGAATGTGCCCCTTTTCGCCGCACTCATAGCAAGTTGGTCCTCGTCGGGCTTTTATTTGTGCGGTCACTTCTCGAATACGGTCGTGTTGTGGGACATCTTGACGTACTGCTTCCACCTCCAGAGCATGCGTCAAAGCTGCCTTCAGGGTCTGATGGTGACCCAGACGTACAGCAGCCCTGACTTCAGCATCTCGAATCCCATCAGTAAAGAATCGCAGAGTAGTAGCGCCAATCAATCCCGGTGTTGATGCATACGCCTTCCGAACCATACGTTCTATTTCCGTGGCCCATTGTTGCAAACCCTCGCTGCTCTTCTGTGTGCGTTCGCGGAGTTGAGCCCTGTAGACGTGTTCCAGGTGTTTCTCTCCATATCTAGTCTCCAACGCTTCTAACAGACAGGCTAGGGTATTGCAATCGCCGGAAATATTCTCGAGGATTCGTACGGCATCACCACGCAAAGCAAGAATAAGGGCTGTTAGAGCTTGATCGTCGTCCCAATTGTTGCCTTTTGCGACCTTTTCAAACTGTAGACGGAAGGCCACCCATGACGTTGTCCCGTCAAAATGAGGTACCTTGAAAGTCGGCAAAGCACTGGGTACCGGTACCACACCTTTAATGACTCCTTTTTGTACCTTCTCATGCAGGAATTTTATTTCTTTCTCACACTCCATGATGGTATTGTCTAGTTTCTCCATACGCGCATCTTGTTTGTCTATACGCATGTCTTGCTGGTCCATACGGGCATCTTGTTGTGCTGTTTTTATTTTAAGCTCATTAACCTCTTCTTTGGTTTCTTTCCACTGTTTATTTAGTTCTAATACTAGTTGCTGGGATTTTGCCTGGGATTCATCTATTTTTGCTTGGGTTTCCACCTGGGATTGTTTTATTTGAGCCTGGGTTTTTTCTATATGTGCCTGGGTTTCTGCCTGGGATCTATCTATTTTTGCCTGGATTTCTGCCTGGGATTTTGCCTGGGATTCTGCCATACCTTTTATTTGCATCGTTAATTGAGCCAGCAACGCCGATAAATCGCATCCACTGCTTCCGGGAATAGTGGTGGTAGTAGGCGCACTTATAGGTGTTGCGACGGCCGCTTCTGTTTCGGGTGCAGGGACACTAAGCAATTCTTCCTCTTGACGCGCCAAATCCATCGCTGCTTGTCGTCGCGTGCGAACCCTTTCGTCTTCCCTTGGCGTGACCGGCATGCCGCTTCTGACACCAATTGTTACGGGCTAGGGGTACTTAAACGCCGGTTAAGGGTTACGAAGTTTATTGGCAACGAAGGCACAGTCGATTGTAGGCAATGACAAGTAGAATGTCGCTGACGTTGCACCGAAGTCTTTCCTTATGTCCGCGAAGTCCGTGTTGTAAACACACAATAACAGTACAGATGTTACTCCACGTAGTACTCACAGTTCTCGTTACAGTTGTCGCAGTAGGTATTCTCAAGATCGCTTCTTAACTGTCGCTGTTTTCGTATCGCTAGTCGAGTGTAGACTGACTCTGCGTCGGCGTCGCGGCGCTTATATAGGCCAGCTGATCGAACATTCCAGAATCCTCTAGGCGTAATAATAATAGCACATAACTTCGAGGTCACTCGGAAAGTACCTACGGTAATTCCCGGAAACGGGTTTCTAGAAATTTCGATGTCGACACTTTGTTGACAAAACTGTTGAGACCTGTACCATTCGATAGGCCGTCCTAAGTCTAGTAATGCGTTTTATTATTGTACCTAGAAAATGTCTAGATCTGGAGGAATAGGACTTAAAAGTGACACACTGCATATCACGCGATATTGAACCTTATGCCATCGACATAAGGTCCATTCGTAACAATATGTTGGGTTTCGATTAAAAATTAATATTTGGACGGTTTAAACATCTAGTGAGTGGTATTTTTTACGTTTAGCCGGTAACTACTACCAATATCGTCTGCTAGAAACAATATAAAAGATGCTGTACCCTTGTACCTTGTACCTACATTATTATCACCAGCTAGAACTAGGTTTTCAGTTCGGTTATCATTTATGTTTTGTTTTACAGGTAGAATAACTTCTGCGCTACAACAATTTAACATTCTAAAACTAGTCGTAGTCTCATCTCAGTGACTACTAGATAGAGATACTAGATACTTAGAACTGAAATTTAAAAAAATTTGTTTCGTCAAACACATACGGGTGGGGTATCTATGGATAGGTCTTCAAAAATCATATTGAGGTATTTAATTTTTTTTTTTCTAAACCGAATAGCACAGAGGCATCTGTCACGCTATTCAGTAAGAATTCGGCAAAGTGGAAAAAAGTTGCCCCCCCTCTAACTTCTAAAATAAGAAAACGAAAAATGTAAAAAAGACATATGATGTACATTATTATAAAAATACCAACAAAAATTGTTTTGAACGAGATCTAGTAAGTAGTTTTTTTAACACCTCGTAAATCGTAAACCTCTTATTACCGCGTAATCTTTCATAGAAATAACTTGAATCCTTTAATTTCATAAATCAATGGTACGGAATCCTTTGTGCGTGAGTCCGACACGCACTTGGCCGGGTTTTAGATTTCCTTCGGGAATATTTTTCAATAAAAGGTAATGTCTGGCCTATATCCTTTCTCAGAGTCTAAAGATTGTCTGTGCCAAATTTCATCGAAATCGGTTGAGAGGTTTAAGCGGGAAAGCGTAACAGACAGAGAGACAGAGTTACTTTCGCATTTATAATATTAGTATGGATGAACAGATAGGTAATACATAGATACGACGTTGACAAACCGTGTGATAAGTTATTGTTGCCACGCTCTAGACTGGGAGCCGACAGCTAAGAAGACCAGGAGCTATGACTATGATATACCAAACGTCGCATTTGTAGAAACATATGTGTTTATTTGAAAGTAATGATCATGACAAACTTCGTACAGCCAACACCGACGTGATAGTTAATAATATACAGATGCTAGTAGACCAAGCTACCCTAAACTCTCAAATTTACCCAATCAACCTAGACCCTTAATGCGTTAATAATAAGGGTTGAAAAGCTGTTAAATAAATTTCACAGATTGTGATGGCAAGCGTCGGTACGTAGACACCTGTTAATATGTGAAAGTAATTAAATTAGTTAAAAGAATAACCTTATATGACCATAAGGCATTCAAACAGATTTTAATCTATCTATACTAATATACAATATGTAAAGAAAACCCTGTCCGATCCGTGAAGGTATTGTTAGGTATCGTTAACTGATTCTAATAATGCCGACAAAGCCGGACTAAACTTAAAAAAAAAATCCCCCAAAAAAATAAATGTTATTTCGAAAAAGCGAGGTAATTTAATGCATGTGCGGCAGGCAACCCGATAGGCATACATGCGCGGGTGAAGGGGGGCGGGGCATGCGGCACGTGGTCGCATCGCTATTCGCTCAGTCACAAATGGTGTTGTCAGTTTTTTAAAAATTACCAAATTTCGGGGAAATTGGAATTAATTGCCGAGAAAAAAAGATTATTTCAAAATTCATTATTATTGTTACTATGATGATTATGCAAAATTTTATATTTTATTTGGTCAAGTGTTTACCTAACCTTTATTATCCTTATGGGTCGGACAGGGTTTTCTTTACATATTGTATAAAGCTGAAGAGTTTGTTTGTTTCTTTGAACGCGTTAATCTCAGGAACCTCTGGACCGATTTAAAAAATATTTTTGGGTTTTATAGCCTATTAACCAAGGAAGGCTTTTGGCTATTTATTTTATTTATTTATTCATTTAATTCAAGCCACTGGGGCCCATAGAAAATATAATACATCACGCTGCGACAATTAGGAGCGGAGCATAATAACTAACTACACGGGAACGAAGTCACGGGCGGCCGCATGTATTAATATAATTACAAACTCCAAACCTTCAAGTACGAATTGAACTCGTTGAAGAGAATTAGAAATCGTTTCAACAAATTAGTAGATACCTTAGCAAAAGGATTTCCAGTGAGTGGATTCCTAGACTTCTGCGACTTGATGTGTGGCCCTGTCCTGTGCATATGCCTGAGTGAAGCCATCGCTGGACAACTAGAGGTGTGGTGACTGTCACGGCTGGGGTTGCTGGAACTTATCGACGAAGAAGAAGAGAAGATCAGTTTAAGGATGACTGCATTCAGTCCTACAGTGTTTATTATAATTAGTTTTTTCTAACGACGCGAGGTATGATTTTTTGTAGTACGTACTAAGAAAAGTATTGTTTCATGTAACAAACTACCTACTTATATGTAATAAATTGTCCGTTTTTTCCTTCATCAAAAAGTTGTAGATATTATGCACGTAGTATTTATCAACTAAATAGAAAAAAAAAAATACACAACCTAGCTTACCTAATGCAAGAGCTTGCAAAAATATTGACACCTACATCTTTTTTTTACCATTGAATGACATTTTCGTAGATAGAGAAACACATGCTGGTAATCCTCAATCTTCCCAGTTTTTTATAAAGACATGTGCCTTTTCCAAAAGTAATCTCATGCACAACTGTGCAGTATTGTCAAAATTATCGAAACCATCTTTGCATAGTTTGCATACCGTTACAAAATGCATAAATTTAACAATAAGAAGCAGGTGCTAGGGGCTCATTGTCATGGAATTAATTTTTCTATGAAGAATTGGCGCTAAACTTGAAAATACGCCTGCTATACGATTTTCAGTTCTATACAGCGAGAATAAGGGTGGTAGATATAGAAAAAAGTTTATGTCGTATTGAAGGACCAAAAAGGGCTAAACTAAAACAGTTATTTGGTATTGACGGAGGTTTCGAGGCGTTCCCGTAATACATTGTATCAATTGTGGGCATTGTGGAGGCTCGCGATTCGATTCACTTAAGCTTGCTTTTTGCATGACGCTGTGATTGACATGTCAATGTAACTGGCCAGTTTGTAAGTCTTTCTGCAGGAAGAGTTTTGCGAAATGTGGGAAACTTGTGGGAAACATGTGGAGTGAACGGTAAAAGTAATTTAATAATAAACTGTCGGTCATCTACCTGTCACTTCCCCAACTACATACATACCTACATGTGTTGGGTTCTGCTTCCAGGCTAACATTTTACTTGGAGCAATTGCTGATCTGATCTCCGCAACTCAATTACTGATGAATGGGATCTCTTGTTAAGACTGGTTGTCTGATCTTTGGGCTTCTGACGACCTATAACGGTGGTCAAAGATTCACAAATGACAGCGAAGACCAACGGCTTCACCTACCTTCTGAGACACGACATGAATGGCTGTGATTACCGAACCACAGGCACACACAATGCGGTATAATATTATTTTTATATTCAGTTCCAAACAGATCTGATCTTTGAAATGTGATCATATACTTTTGGTACAGTAAAGGTTTTTAGGAGTCTCTGCCGGTTAGACAGATCGTCCAGCATTAAACCGGCCAGAAGACGTCCTTTTGAGAGCCTAATTATGACCTTTTTTAAGAATTTTAACTATGTAACACATTATGGGACACAGGCTTCTCTATGAGTGGAAGTGAGTCGTACGTACTTCGAAACCCCAATGCTGATTGGTAAATATCACATGTTTTCGAATTATTGGTTCTAAAACATGTCGGTTTTCTCACAATATTTGCCTTTACCGCTATGCGAGCAGTAGTGATGAAATAATGGACACAAAGCACCTGGTTGGGTTCGACTTCGAACTCACGACCAACACAGAAATATGCTTATGTAGCTGAGGGCCACAAGGTCTCAAGGCCGTTACGACTTGGCCTCCATAAGCAAATCCTTGTTTTCAATATATAAATTAGCTAAATAAATAATAAAAAATATCTTAAATATATAATAGATGTATTTAAGATATTTCTGACTTTTTTCTATGGTTTGAATGCTTAGAAAAATACACAAAAGGTTTACTTTCGTTTCACCATATTGTATAGAAATAATATTAAATTTACCATTGATTTGCGGTCTTAACACAGGAATGTTAAATAGTACAATTTCAGTTTATTTAACAGATGTGAAAGGACACTGGCTGCCAAATACTTTTGCTTCTTTTGTGCGCACAAAGGTGAAGTGAAAATTTTTAATTTTAACCACAAACGGGAGTAATATTCATAACAACATACATTCTTTGAACACATTTCTGAATTAATTGTGTTCTTTCTGGGAAGTAAAAGAAGCAGAAATTGGTAGTATTTTTGCTCAGCCTAGAATAACAAACGCAACAGCAACTGACTCCCTGAAGACTGGTCACGTTTCGGTCAGTACTACATGTTGTTGTTTAGGATAATTCACAGACCCCTTGGGATGATGATGAGCAATGACAGGCTTGCATCTGCTAATGCAAGCAAATATTATGATACACGGGACAGGAGGTAGCGATATGCATGTGCGTAGACTTTGATAGACCTGAGCGTATTTAGCTGTTTGTGGTTTTAGAAGTTGTCAAATCAGATATTTCAAGTTGATACAATCATTTTGTAAAGTCTATTTTATTACTTATTTTGAATGTTGATTTATTTATTATCTAATCGTATGGAGCACTGATTTAGGTCCATTTTCATCGCCGGATGTTAATGAACCCTGATGATTGAAGCGCTGCGGCTCTGCCTCGTTAGAGCATTATATTCTGAGCTTTGACCATTTTAGGTGTATCTACCGCATGTATTCCCCAACTTGTTATTTGTATTTAATAAGCGTATTTTACTTATTTCTTTTATTACTAGCCTAGCTTGCAAAACAAATGAAGACATAAGTCTATGAGGATAATTGTAACATTAAGTATATGTATGTTTGAGCAGTGAAAACAAAAGTTAAAATGCAAAGCTTAGGTTTACAATGGTAAACTTAATATGAGGCCGACCACAGCATCACTTGGACCACAGTCCGTGTCCACACGACAGTACCTGCTCTTTTTGCGGATTATAATCTGCTAATAGTGGGCATTGTCCACAGATGACGGACACGGACTCAAAACCATTCCTTTCTGACAGCATGTCTCTTGTTGCAATCGCAATAGCCGAGAAAAAACCGGGGACAGCAAATTCAATGGGCAAGAGTTACCAACCAGCTTTACTGTTCTGGGAAACGCTGTAAATCATATTTGTGTAAGAATAACATTAATAACTAGTGGTGATGATAACAATCGGCAAAATGTGCAAGATTCTGAACCGATTTTCTTTGAATGTAAATGGTATTTGCGCCTAAGACTACAAAAGGGTGCAAAAATAGCTTATTTTTTCAGGGATGGACTATAATTTGAGTCCCTAGAGACACAAGTTGCAAAATTTTGAAATTCAATCAAAGATTTAATGGCAGAAACGACATTCACAGTCACTCCTAAAATAATGGCAATAATTTAAAGATTTTTCATGACCTAAACTTGATTTTTGCTAAACAATACCTTAAAATCTGAAATCTCTTTAAGTCATCGTGAGACCTAAGCCCGCACTTAGAGTATATCATTTTCACACAGAGAACCGTGATTTAAGTAAAGTAAGTTTCAGCAAAAACATTTTTATCATTTTCGAAACGGAAACATTGCGCAAATCTGACGTCGAGATAGAACAAAAAAAAAAAAAAAAACATTGTGGTCTCAAAGTAATCTCGAAGATTAAGAAAATCTAACACAAAACTGATCTCTTGAGAACATTCCGCAGTCACTGTTTGCCTTTCATACAAAACTCATATTTTTCCAGCAGGATCTGTTATTATTTGCTTTAGTTCTGTCGTATTTGTTCAAAATATTGAATTTCTGAAGAACTATTACCAAGCTATTAATTACTTATTATTAATCATTTTTTTTTTAGATTTATTCCATTCTAGCGACCCGCCCGGCTTCGCACGGTTGCAACGCTGATACTACATGAATACACCACAGAAAAATTGAACGTTGTATAAAAAGCTGCCCCAAACGCCGCGCCGTGTACCGCCACAAACGCGCCACCCTGCAATTTTTAAATCTGTAATATTTTCGAAAATAGTCACTTAAATCATATATGATTACTTCCAAAACACAAAAGAAGGCCTGACCAGTGAGAAAGCTGTCATACAAATAGATTTTGCCGAGAATTACGCGTTAATTAGTCAAGACGAAATACAATCAGCACATTGGTCTCATGCACAAGTCACGCTTTTCACGTGTTGTATTTGGACTGCCGACAAACTTCATTCCTTGGTCATAGTAAGCGATGAACTAAGTCACAATAAATATACTGTGCATCTTTTGCTGAAAAAATATTCGAGTACATCAAGTCAGTCTCTGATAACATAACATATTTGTATATCTTCAGCGACAATTGCGCCGCTCAATTTAAGAATCGATATGTAATGGCAAGTATGAATTCACTCAAAGCAGAATATGGATTCGATCACCTCGAATGGAACTTTTTCGCTGCCTCACACGGAAAAGGTGCCGTTGATGGAATTGGTGGAAGTGTCAAAAGATCAGTGTGGATCACGGTTAAGTCTCGGAAAGCCATCATTAACAGTGCCCTAGAATTCTATAATTTAGCACGCAGTCTCTCTAAGAACATCATCTTTAAATTTGTAGCCAGGGAAGAAGTTAAAGAAAAAATAGCCATGCTGGATGATCAACGGGAAGGGCTGAAAAATATACCAGGTATTCAATCCAAACATTTGTTCCAATCTGAAGAGGCTCATAGCATTACTGTGGCGCGCACTTCTCTGTCTTATTTTAAATGCACATTGGTTTTGAAGTCGCCAAAACCCACCGCTAGTACAGATAGTGATCAATGGGCCGATGACGAACTAGAACCTCTTACAAATCACAAATCAAATCCTGATATATCTGTTCCTTCAGTTTTGGATCAGAGCAAATCTTTATTGCCACTTAAAAAGAAATTGCGCGTTTCTGATGTTTATAGTGATTACACTGATTCAGATAATGAATTTATAAATGATTGAGTTTTACCATCAACGTCTCCTCAAGCTTCAAAATTATCACCAGAAGCGTGTCGTGAAACTGCTACTGTCCAAACTACAGTCTTACCAAAAAATATTTGCGCTGGTGTGTATGTGCTTGTACAATTGTTCTGCAAAACCAGCAAAAAAAATACTCAATATCGTTATGTGGGATTGTGTCTGAGTGATA
Organism: Sesamia nonagrioides; assembly: GCA_017933935.1. Taxonomy (NCBI): domain Eukaryota; kingdom Metazoa; phylum Arthropoda; class Insecta; order Lepidoptera; family Noctuidae; genus Sesamia; species Sesamia nonagrioides. The sequence goes on from JADWQK010001703.1 coordinate 485,061, forward strand.
TGGATGAAGATGGAGAAGTTAGAGTACAATTTATGACGACGGTTGATGGCAAACGATTTACAAAAATCGTTAATGACATAGCAGATGTGCAATTTGATGATATTATCGCGAAGTTGGAAGCGCCAAAAAAAATGACTGATAGAAATAATATTTTCATAGAATTTTCGGCAATTATTGACGTTTTTCAAAAGAAATAATTAATTTAAGCGACAAAAAAGTATAACTGTTAGTAATTAATATGATTTGATCTTTTATTTGTTTCCTATATAAGTAAAATTGATGTTTATGTTCACTTAAATTAGACTGGTTGCACCCGCGATAATTTGGTGTTGCACCCGCGATTATTAAAAAAATTTATAATTCATTGTTTATTTTTGTTTTGTTTAAAGTTTTTATTTTATGTTCTCTGTTACTTTAATATATTTCAAAACATTAAGGCATAATATATTAAATGTGTTAGAATTAACAGATTTATGTGTTTTTTGTTTGTGATCTGGAAAGGTTGGGCCAAACTTGTTGCACCCGCGATGGCAATTTGAACCTTTCTCCTAGCTTTTAAAGTACCATATTAAAAAAATTGTTAATTAATATAAAGTAAACATATTAAAATGTAGTCTTTAATAGACTAATTTAATTAAAAATGTTTTTTATTTAATTAGGTTAAACTAAAACAGGCGTCTAAATGTTGCACCCGCGATAATGGAATGACCCATATGCTGTAAAGGGCGATATAGATCTATATTAATTCACCAATGTATTTAAGGTATTAAATTGGATAAGGATTAATGGGTAAATCGCTTCGAAAATTAGCCAGCACTTGTGGTAAAGTGTAAATGACAAAAAAATGTTATAGTGGGATATCCATAAGAGATAGACAAATGCCAATGCGGACTGTTTTGTAAACCTTTTCAAACGCGGATAAAATGAAATTAGTTACGACATCACATTAGAAATGTGAAAGGCAATTGCATGCAGCCGAGATGAGAATGCTAAGAGGGACGTGTGGTGTTACACGAATGGATAGAATAAGAAATGAGTACATAAGAGGAAGTCTGAAAGTGGCACCGGTAGCTGAAAAGTTGTGTGGAAAGCGGTTGTCATGGTACGGGCATGTGTTACGGAGAAATGAGGAGAATGTCGTGAGGAGAGTTTTAATTATGAATGTTGATGGCTATAAGAGTAGGGGAAGACCAAAGAAACGATGGATGGAATGTGTGAAGGATGATATGGCTAAGAAGGGGGTGATTGCCGAGACGGCTTCTGATAGGGATGTATGGAAGGAAAAGACATGTTGCGCCGACCCCAAATAAATTGGGATAAGGGCAGGAGAATGATGATGACATTAGAAACGTCAAAAATAGTAGTATTTGTCCACAATTCAAAGGATTTTATTATGCATATAAACCTTCCTTTTCAATCACTCTATCTATTAAAAAAAAAACCGTATCAAAATCCGTTGCGCAGTTTTAAAGATTTAATCATACAAATAGACATAGAGAAAGAGATAGTAACTTTGTTTTATAATAATTATGTTGTAGTGCTCTCCACTGACTTAATACTTAGCTGCCTCTACGCTACTTAAAAGCGATTCATGAAAGACGGTAGGATTCAGAAACAGTATGTATCTAAATAAAACTTCACCAAAAGAAATGAAAAATAGATGTAGCGTGCAGCTTCCGTGGATGTAAATACAAAGGTAATGTTTGCTGGAGCGGTCTTAAGTGAGGCGATCGAGGGTAAAACTTTCATTCCTTACACTTTCTATGAGAAACTCTCCCACGGAGAGGTCCCACGTTACACCTACATTGAGCATTGTGATTTTGTTATTAGACAGTTGTGTCAAACGATTGCATACTAATGTAGCTACAGTTAGATTTTTTGCGGAGAGGTAAGTATTTAACTTATAATAATGTATTTTACCTACTCTCATATCAAAAAATTAAAAATATAAAACCAAAAAGAAGTTTATATTGACGTACTTTACCAATAGTATATCGATAGGAAATTAAAGAATTAAACTAAAACATTATTTCTCTAACAAAATAATGTTATATTAATTTTTTTTTCATTACGGTACAAATCATAGACAGCCATTGATATAATATTAAACTAAGGTAGATAAGTCACTAGCGCATTGAATTTGAAGCGTACAAAATATCATATCTGTTTAATATTATATCAATGTAGACAGTACTATTTCATTTTTTATCTGTGGCTGCGCGCGCTTTGGCGCATGCTCTGTGATGCAGGGTGCAGAATTGTTAAACATTTTGCATATTACAATTATGAAACTGAATAAATGGAATTGTGTTGCGTTGGCGTTAGACGCACTGAGATTAGATAAAGTAGTATATGAAACTGTACATAATTAGGTACCACACGCTCGTGTCATAGAATAAAGAGAGGGAAGTAGGTTATCTCCGACCCAATCCGCGATTTAATTGCCTACTGTCTTAGGGTTGTCACGTTTAGCTAAATTTTAATTCAGTGTCTATAAATTGGCAAAGGTCGGAAAGTTGACGACTGTTCACGCTTCGTCGGATTCGGTTGTCACCGAACCCGCTAACAAATATTTATAGACTAAGAGCTCATATTTAAATTATTTGCTTAGTATTTATACATATAGTGATACAACAGTTTTTTTGTATTTTTTATTTTGTAATTTATTAGCAGTTTTGTACACATAAAGGACCATATTTATTTTTATTTTTAATTAATACAAATTTATATAACACAAACATATCTATTAACCCTAAAAATCGTAAAACAACATAAAAATACTGACAACTGCCTCTTTGACTAATTATTTCTGTTGTTAAGATCTGAACTTTATTTATCTGATTCACAAATTGTCAATTAGGTACTTACTTACTCTTAATAACGATTTTATAACTGTAGGGGGAGGCGGGGTACATTGATACAAGGGGCACATAGATACAGTCAATATTCGTCGAAAACAAAACGCGTTTAGAAGAGCCGTACGCCACTGATAAGGAGGTATATAGTAAAGCCTATACGCACACTAGCGCAGAGCAACGTTCACTCGACGACTAGCGACTAGCACGTAAAAAACTGTTTCTGATGTTCGCAACAAAATTTTCGTACTTTTCTTTCGGGTGTAATTCTTCTAATGTATTTAGTGTTACCTGTGTTATATTAAGACATTTGGTAAGTACATATCTGTCATTACATTAAATAGACTTAAATTATTTAATTATTTATTGCTTTAATTTTTATAAAATGTTGACTTCGATTGTAGTATGCAGGGGCACATAGATACAAGTGGTCTTGGGGCACATTGATACGCCAATATTTTGTTGAATATACATGTATGTGAGACTTAGGTAATATATTTTATTTTCTTTATAAAAAATGGTTTGAACATTTAAACGCAAGATGAATAGAAGTTCCATCAATGAAATTTCCGTGGCTTCTGCGATATCTGATGTGTTGGAAGAAAAATTATCAATAGCAAAAGCAGCGAATAAATATAATTTAAAAAAAATCAATAAATAAAGGTCAGAAAAATCAATAAAACTTGTTTAATTTATAGGAATATTTCTATGAACCAAAGTACCAGTGTATGTACCAATGTACCCCGCATGTGGGGTACATTGATACAAATTTAATTTTTTAGTAAATAGGCTCTAACACGTTTTGTGATTCAATCTATCTGTTAATTTGTATGTAACAAGTTAACTGAATATATATTGAATATATTATGGTTAATAAATTGGATGTAACTATCATTAGATCGTCTTTTATTGGGTCTAAGTAAAAACTGTATCAAGGTGCCCCACTTCCCCCTAAGTAGTTACTATACCTACCTACAATAGGTATTCAATGCCGCCAAAACACAGGCGTGTCTTTTCACCGCCAAAAGGAGCCCGTTCACCTTGGCTCCTACTTTTCGGAATGTGTCCTTGGAGTGTTCCGACCGCCTTCAGCTTTTGGGAGTTGAGATTTCCTCGGACCTTAACTTTGGGTGGTTCATTGAGACCAAGGCTAAGGTGGCTGCCAGGAAACTTGGCGTTATCGCAAAGGTCCGACAGTACTTCACACCTGGGCAGCTTCTAATGTTATACAAAGCACAGGTCCGTTCGTGTGTGGAGTACTGCAGCCACATTTGGGCTGGTGCTGCCAAGTGTCACCTGGCCACTTTGGATTCAGTGGAGAGACGTGCAAAGAGGCTGATTGGTGACCCTGATCTAACTCGAGTTGGTCTCCAAAGCCTAGAGCACAGGCGTAGAGTAGCCAGCCTTTCGGTGTTCTATAGGATGCATTTCGGGGAGTGTGCGATGGAATTGCATGATTTAATTCCCCCATCTCCGTTCCACCAGCGGACGACCCGTCGTACGGCTGGTTTCCACCCTTACGTTGTTAACACCTCTACGATCCGGACGAAGCGTTTCGCCTCCTCCTTTATACCGCGTACATCGAGGGACTGGAACAATTTGCCAGCGGCGGTGTTTCCGTCGGACTACAATTTGAGTGTCTTCAAGGCTAGAGTGAATAGGCTCTTAATAAACTAGTGCGCTTTACCATCAACGATTGCGTCACTGCTTACCATCAGGCAGGATTGCGGTCAAGCGCTAGTTTATAATATATAAAAAAAAAAGGTAATCTGAACAGAGACAATCCTGAAATCGATGAATTAAGACACCCAAACAAACAACAATACTTTCTCCTGCGATAATCACACATTGTTCTTTAATTTAGCTACGTAGTATTCTGTAATCTGTGATTTAGCGAATGTGCCGAAAAGCCGTGACGCGCGAACCTCGTTCCGTGCTAGCCGCGACTAGCGCAGTCATAGGCACTCTAATATTGTGTTTAGGTGTGCGTGCGGCGACGCATAGATACTATGGCGCACACATACAAGCCGCGCGCGGACCGTTTGTATGAAGATAACGTACTTCCCTCTCTTTATTCTATGCTCGTGTTTTAAATTCACACTCGTGCTTAATACCCCTTATTATGTATCAGTATCATAAACTGCTATTGTAACAGTCTAGTATATATCATAAATAAGTTTATTACCTCTTCTTCCCAGCGAAAGCACTAGGCGTGGCGAAGGGAAAAAGGAAGTGGCAAAGGGCGGGCGTTTAATAGGACTGTCTTATATGATATTGACGTTCAAAAAGTGCTGATTCCCAACTCAATTTCAATAAATTACTTTTGATTTTGATTAATTGACTTGGGACATTTATCCAAAATGAAATAAATGTAATGGCCACGGATATGGATTTTGAAATATTTGTGAGTTTTATACCGTGTAGTTACCGACATAATCTTTTAATGTACAGACTACAGCACGTCAAGCTATTAAAATCTGTTATATTTCTTTTTTAGATTTTCTCAAGATTGATTGGGAATATTTGACAGTTTAGGGTAGCATAACAGACTCGTCGTCGAAAGTTGGGTGTATAAATAAATTGTGGTTAGTTTACTCAAGCGGAGAATATTAGAAAGCTATTCTGCCCATCTGTCATTTTGACTCTTATTCAACAATAGCTATTTATAAATGCAACAAAAATTGCGGCTACAAGGACCATTTAGTCATTTTGTTCACGTTTCATGCAAATCTTTAGATGCTATCCATCCAAGAGTCTATTCAATTTCAGTCAAATTCGATCTGAAAGCGATAAAGGTAGATTGTTGAGTAAATCGAAACATCAAGTCACGTGTGTCCAGGACAATAAAATGACACAATGGACGCAAGTGTGAATGGGAAAGGCCGAATGGTCGAGATTATGAGAACTATGTGCAGTTGTGGTCAGTACGAGATGTGCTGTTTCATCGCAACCCTTTTGATAAGGTGTAGTTGGCAGAAAAGTAAACAGTATAGAAGATGGGCTTTTAAAGGTGAGTATATCCTAATTTCTACAAAAATATGGCAGGTTAGAGATTTAGACTTCTTTAAACATTATTGGGAGGCTTTTAAAAATATTAGTTTATTTATTTATTTATATATTTATCGGCACTGAGCACCGTCTGATAGCGATATAGTTTTAAGTTATCCGATTAATCGACTTTCTAATTTCTTAGATTTAGATTCCTAAACGTAACACCGGACACTGGCACAAAAGAAGAAACAACGAGGACTGGTGACAGCTGGTCTACGGTTATCTAGAATGTGCGACTCGTGTCAAGTGGAACGTTATTTCTAAGGAAAATTATCGTAAAATTAGAGTGATCAAAGTTTGATTTAAAGCTTATCGTTATAATTGATTATCTCCTTGCCCGATAACCTACGCCTACAAAGGATCCCTTGCTAAATAAAGATGGAGCTTCCCCAGATGATCCTTTTGTACCGCTAACTTCTTCTAATGATGGCCATCTTCCCCAGATGATGCTTTAGTAGCGCCAACTTCTTCTGACGATGGCCATGTGCCGTTATCAGAAGTGGGATGCGAAGGGCAAAACCCAACTAAGGAGATAAACATTAAAAGACACCCTGACTGCACGGTCCCTCCGAGTTGCTGTTAAAGGTATTCCTCAGAGGTCTGTTCTCTCTGCAACTGATGTTCGGGCTACTGAGTAATCCATCTGGTCCGAAGTAGAGGCTATGGTAGAGCGTGCAAATGTTGCACCACAAGCAGTCTCCGAATGGGATGAAGCCAATCTTGTAGCATTCAACGCCGCCAAAACACCTTGGCTCTTTCTTTTCGGAATGTATTGTTGAATTGCACCGATCGCTTTTGGCTTGGCTTTTGGTAGTTGAGATTTCCTCGAACTTTGGGTGGTTCATTAAGTTCAAAGCCAAGGTGGCTGTCAGAAAACTTGGTGTTATTGCAAATATTCAGCGGTACTTCACACCAGGATAGCTTCTAATGTTATACAAATCACAGGTCCGTTCATAAGTGGAGTACTGCTGCCACATTTGGGTTGGTGCTGCAAAATGCCACCTGGCAATTTTAGATTCGCTGGAAAGGCAGGCAAAGAGGCTAATTGGCGACTCAGATTTAGTTCTCAACGGTCTCTAAAGCCTGGAGCACAGGAGAAGAGTAGCCAGCCTGTCGGTGTTATATAGGATGCATTTTGAAGAGTGTGTGAGAGAATTGTATGACTTAATTTCACCATCTACGTTCCACCGACGGATGACCCGTCGTATAGCTAGTATCCATCCTTACGTTGTTGACACTACTACGATCCGGACGAAGCGTTTCGCCTCGTCTTTTATAGCGCGTACATCAAGGAAGTGGAACAATTTGCCGGCGGCGGTGTTTCCGTCTGACTACAATTTAAGTGTCTTCAAGGCTAGCCGTACGCTAGTTTGCACGCTTTATCATCACCGATTGCATCACTGCTTACCATCAGGAGGGATTGCGGTCAAGCACTAGTTTATATTTATAATAATGAAAAACTAGTATTAAAGTTATAACCATTGCAATAAATATAATAACTTGGAACTTTTTGTAGTTTAAGGAATTTGTAAAGCGTTTTTTTTTTTTTTGTAATAATCGTTTTCTTCTTTGACCACGAAACGAAAACTCTTTCTTGTATATTCGGGAAATTAGTATCAACATTATATACCTTCTGTTTTGTTACAGAGAAGAATACGTCAGTAAATTGAAATATAACACCATCCTAAGATGAGAATAACCCAACAGTACCTAATGTCATAGATTACAGAATATTGCGATTCGACCGCCGCTGCTAACAATTTGAACAATGAACACCTAATAACAAACTCAAACATTCAAAAACAAAAGTACAGTTATCTTTCCTCAAAATATGTAACACAATATCTTTTTTGTGGACCATACCGATCTCCGGGCACTTAATCCGTGTCCACGCGGAAGGGTTTCAAATGACAGGCGCGCGACAAACCCTTGCAAATATTATTGTACGACTACACATCAAACAGATATGGAGCTTATAAGACTTGTTATTAGGTTTCATTCTGCGTGACTGCAATTGCAGCTGCAGTTAGACGCAGATGTCGGTAGACAGCTATATTTGACAGTCATGTGCAATTTCCTATATACTTGTTTGATTGTGATGCTATCGAACGGGTACGAATTTTGGCGAAATGTGTCCCGTGTCGCTATAGCGGGCGGTAATCGGTGCACCAAATCTTTTAGGTGTCCTTCGCGCATGTGTGCCGACGCTTGCATGTCTCCTATTTGGAATTATTCAATGTGCACTACTCTGTGAATAATTATAACAATAGGCTTGTGATAGATCTAAGCACTAGAAATAATGTAGGTAGAGGTTAGTTTGTGCCGTGAAGTGCTTACAAACACTATCAATGTTTATTATTGAAAAAAAAAACGTTGCCCCAAACTAGGAATTTCTCCTGTATTGTCCTGTCTGACTTGTTTCTTTCAATGCAATGACATTATAATTAATTGTACCAATAATTTGGTCTCAGTTGACATTATTAATAATTTAAATTAGAAATTAAGACAATGGCGCCGATTTTGTTGTAAGTTAACTGCATCTTTTTCTTTCCATTTCTTTAAGAAAAGGATAGAAGATAACATTTAAGTTTAATCCTGTCAAATTAAGAAACTCCATAGACAGTTTAGACGCAATTATAAACATGGCGACTAAAATACGCCAGTTTATGTCAGGAGCGCAATTTGACAGGTCTAAACTGACATTTTATCTTCTGTCCTTTTCTTAATGAAATTAAAAGTAAAGGATGCACTGAAGTTAAATTTAATTTAGTTTGTGAACATTGATAAAATATTAAACAGATACGATATATTCTAACAAACTGACCAAAAAAAAATGTGCCGAACACAGCAGCAGCACACATGCATATTTTTATTCGGCATCATTGGTACAGTGTGAGTGAGATGGGGCGTAATCTAAAGCATAGAGAAGAAAAAGATGGCTAGTGTTTGTCGTTTGCGCTGTTAGTGTTTGTCGTTTGTTTTTACGAGTGTATCGAGAGTGACTAAAGCGAGATACAGGATTTACTTCCTTTTGTATGCTTCATTTTAGTGCGCTAGTGACATATCTACCTTAGTTTAATATTTTATCAATGTTTGTGAACAACATAATTGGAGCCAATAGCGCCAACCTCTAGCTATAATATGCAGAATTTTAAAAGCAACTCGAGAGGAGATTTAAGGTCAATAGATAATATATGTGTTTTCTGTATGGGGAAACAGTACGGATAAGGACAGAGCATTCATTGCACAAAAGAAGTGCATTAGGGCCATTTGCGGACTTCGTCCTGACGAATCTTGCCAGCCGTTTTTTAAAAAGTTAGGCCTGTTACCACTTCCTAAACTTTACATATATGTAATCTGTAACTTTGTTTACAGTAATAAGCGTTTGTTCAAAAAAGCATCTGAGGTAATCACTCGTCCAACAAGGGACAAAGACAGCCTTATCCATACTAATATTATAAATGCGAAAGTAACTCTGTCTGTCTGTCTGTCTGTCTGTTACGCTTTCCCGCTCAAACCTCTCAACCGATTTTGATGAAATTTGGCACAGACAATCTTTAGACCTTGAGAAAGAACATAGGCTACCTTTTATCCCGGAAAAATTTGATGTTCCCGAGGGAAATCTAAAAAGCGCGATATAACCGAACTCCACGCGGGCGAAGCCGCGGGCGGAAAGCTAGTTGTGAAATATAATCCGAAATCAGCCAAGTTTACTAAAAGTTGCTCTGTGATGTGTGTGCGCATTTACAACAAAATCCCTAATGAGATAAAATATATATTATAAATAATGTGAATTTATTTAAAAACAAGCTGTACAAATGGCTAACTAAACATAATTTCTATGACATTAAGGATTTCTTTGACATAAATTTATAATATTACTATTAATTTGGATTATACAATATGTAAAGAAAACCCTGTCCGACCCATAAGGATAATAAAGGTTAGGTAAACACTTGACCAAATATAATATAAAATTTTACATAATCATCACAGTAACAATAATAATGAATATTGAAATAATCTTTTTTTCCCGGGTATTAATTCCAATTTCCCCGAAATTTAGTAATTTTTAAAAAACTGACAACACCATTTGTGGCGGAGCGAATAGCGATGCGACCACGTGCCGCATACCCCGCCCCCTTTCACCCGCGCATGTATGCGCGGGTGAAGGGGGGCGGGGCTGTCGGGTTGCCTACCGCACATGCATTAAGTTACCTCGCTTTTTCGAAATAATATTTATTTTTTTTTTGGGGATTTTTTTTTAAGTTTAGCCCGGCTTTATAGGCATTATTAGAATCAGTTAACGATACCTAACAATACCTTCACGGATCGGACAGGGTTTTCTTTACATATTGTATAATGATATTGTTGACATCATTATTATTTTTGCATGCAATTGATACATATTCTGTATAGCTAAACATGTGGACATTGAATTTAAATAAGATTGTAACATCATTATACCATGTTTAAGGCAAATAAAGACTTATGATCAATTTGGTGCATCAAAATATTCAAAGATTCATGAACAAAGATTTAGAGGTAGATTTATTCATGAAGCATTATGGTATTGATATTCTTTGTACCTATAACCGAACATTGGCTAAAAAGTCACTAGTTCTTGTTCAATTTTAAGAATCACCAGGTCGGTAGTTCGTTTAGCAGAATAAATATACACGATATATGAAATAAACATGGGGTCTCATTAATTTTAGTTAGTAACTTGCTCAAATTTAAAAATCGTAAAGATATTGTGAGCCTGTCTGTTGAACGAACAGCTGAAATTGCCTGTATAGAGTTGGAGAGCTTCGTTGTATTAAGTGTGTACAGACCCCCTTCAGGATTGTATGACTGCTTTGAAAAGGTAATGGAATGAAGTTTTACACAAGATTTGTGTTTCGAACAAAGTAGGTATCGTTTGCAGAGATTTTAATGTTAATTTATTAGAGAACACAAGTTATTGTAATGAAATTATAAGTATATTTCAGTCCTATAATCTTGTAAATTTATTTTTGAAGCCCACATGAATAACACCTACTTGTGCCACGTGCCTAGCTAATATTTTTACAACATAATACCAAGCCACAAAGAAGTTGTAAATTTACTTGATTCTGATTTGGCTGGTTGAATTAGATTTTATCGGATAATCGATCGATCGTATTAGGAATTAAAGAATTGATTCTTTCTAATAATTTTCAGAGATATATATTTCTGATTCTCTGATCTCTTAATTTGAAAAGGTGATACAAAATCTAATCAAACAACAATAAAATATTGTAGTATAATTTGATTTTGTTTTACTGTAAGTTTAGTAAATTTTATGAATATTAAGAGAAAATTTTAGGTACCTACGAATTTTGATGATCCACAAATTCTCTTGAACCTAGTAAATAAGAAGGTAGGCACGCAAAAAAAAGAAATAGAAATTCATTGTATTATACTTTAATTAATCAGTTGTGACTGCTAAAAGTTACAACGAGGCAACAATTACAGTTTACAAGCCAAGACTATAATAACAAAATTACTTACACCCTAACTTAACTAAAACTTAAATATACTTATCTATAGTACGAGTTTTAATCGCACAGACTTATAGGTGTCAACCTGTATTTAGATTGACACCTGTAATTAAGTAGTTTCTGCGATTTTGTCTGGGTCTGAGATCAGCCATCTTCAACATGACCAACTATTTATCTAAACTTACAGGTCTTCAAGTTCACTAATGTTTCACCAAAACATTATCGACAATATTTTTTTAAACAACGTTATATCAATGCACTATATATATATTTCACAAACAACTTTATAAGTACCGTAAATGTTTTGTATCATTTGTTTGGCAAATGCTTCTCTCTACAAGTGGTACAATTGCTGAGATATATGTAAGTATAACAAAATAACATTTTTTGATAGAACAAAATACAGAAATTTAATCATACTATTTGATACAAGTTTGTGCAGATTACAGGAAAAGTAAATCGGTGTCTGCTAATAGCATACTTTTTCAGAAATCATCAGGATTGTAAGCAAATACGGAATCGTCGATGCGCAAATCCAACTCAGTCATAACCAGTGTTTTATAAATTCTACCTAGAATATAACGAAGAAGAAAATATTACAACCTTGTAATATTTTCATAATCGTTTGAAAATCGTAACTATCTACGTTTCAAAAAGAAATTGTTAAACAAGTGCTTATTGATTGCTCTACTAAGCACGGAACTCATAGGTAATCTTGTAAGACGGAACGGAGAGTCGTTGACTGTCTCTCAGGATGTGTCATGATTTTCTACGTTGAAGAAGTTGTAACAAAGTATTTTTTATGAACAATATCACAATTAATACCTACAAGTCTAAAAATATACTTCTTTTTACAAGATTGTTGGTAGGTTTTTACAGCATTTTGTTGTAGGTAACAGAAGGCTTTTAAGAATTGATAAACAGAAATGTTCAGTTCCCGGACTAAACAGACGGACGGGACAGAGACATTCGTGATTTCCACATTAAGTAAAAAAGTTACCAACATGGCTCTGTGGACTCCATACGCACCGGAAGTCACATTAGACTTAAATAACGCACTCAGCGACTGTGGAGAGAGAATCGCCTCTCCCCGCTTCTAGCGCTACTCAGTTACCACCACTGTCTGTTTCATAATACTAATCTGAATTCCTTCCAATACTACATCAATATGCTGCACATGCAGTGCCATCGGGTTTGATCCCTGGCTCAACCAGAAGCTGTGGCTAAGTAGTCGCGCCTTCGTTACCGGAATTCTATGACTCCAAACCCCTTAACGACGATCTGAAATACCAGACTTTTGAAAGAGATACTCTACGAGCTATGGCAGAGGACAATAGAGGCAGCTTACTCGATAACAATCCACCTTCACCTTCCTCAACAGAAGTTCGTGATACCGAATCTCTGTACGAGGATCTGGAATATCAGATCTTCGAAAGGGATGCCATGCGAGTGATGGCAGAGAAAACTGGCGGCAGCATACTGGGTAATAACCCGAGAATGCGAAGGGTGGTGCAATCAAACATGACCGATACTGATGACTCGTACAGGAAGGAAAGAGAAAGGAATACCCTCGCCGCCAAACAGAATAGAGACAGGCGAAAATTGTGTGAGGTACGTTTGGCACTGCAGGTAACGTATCTGAAAGAAAGGTTCGCGGAACAAAATCCAGACCGATCCATGGTCACTGTCGACAGGTCTACCAATATTAACCAGTTAACCGCTCAGTGCCCCGACTAAAGTGTGAAGCTTAAATTACAATTAATAACCTGCCAAAACAGACGGAGAGGATATTCGTGATTATCACGTCAAGTGAACAAGTTGTCAATATGGCTCTATGAACTCCTTACGCGCAGGATGTCGCTTTAGACTTGAGCAAGCATGCGGTGACTGGAGAGCGACAATCGCCTCTCTTTACGTCTAGTGCTCTTCAGTCAAGACCACCGTCGGCTGTGTACCCCACGTACCCAGAAGAGTATTGGAACCTATTCCAGGGCTATACCAGCAGTAATAATTATTAACAAGCTGCATAAGAAGTGCCGTCGGGGATGTCTCCCGATGCCACCGGGAGCTGTTCACATAGTAATGTAGCCGCACCTTCACCATCTTCATCAGAATTTCGTGATACCGAATCTCTCAACGTGGATCTGGAATATGAGATCTTCGAAAGGGATGCTATGCGAGCGATGGCAGAGAAAAATGGCGGCACCATACTCGGTAATAACCTGAGAATGCCGACGGCGGTGCAAACCAACAGGACTGCTGACGACTTTACAGGATGCAGAGGGAAAGAAATAACCTCGCTAGAGCTCGGCAGAGAGAAATGGCGGGAGTATACTCGGCGACAACCCGAGAATGCGGAGGGCGGTGCAGGACTATGCATATTACCGCTGATGACTGTGACGACTCATACAGGCAGCAGAGAGAAAAGAACAACTTGGCCGCCAAGCAGAGTCAAGACAGGCGGAAACAACGACAGCTGCATCTGGCTTTACAGGTACGTACCTGAAAAAAAAGGTGGCGGAACTTAGAGTCAGACAGATCTGTAGACGCTGTCGAAAGGTCTACAAATAGCCAGTTACCTGTTCAGTGCCCGGACTAAAGTGTAAAGTTTACGATACCACCAGTAACTGACTGTTCACATAGCAACGTAGCTGCACCTACGCGATCTCCATCAGATTGTTGTACCAAATCTCTCAACGAGGATCTGGAATACCAGATCTTCGAAAGGAATGCCATGCGAGCGATGGCAAAGGAAAATGGTGGCACTATTCTCGGAAACAACCCGAGAATGCGGAGGGCGGTGCAGTCAAACAGGACCGCTGATGACAGCGACAGGAGGCAGAGAGACAAAAACAACTTTACCGCCAAGCAGAGTCGAGACAGCAGGAAATTACGGGAGGTGCGTCTGGCTCTACAGGTGACGTACCTGAAAAAAAAGGTGGCGGAACTGAGAACCAGGCAGATCTATGGACGCTCTCGACAGGTCTTCGAATAGCCAGTTAACTGTTCAGTGCCCGGAATAAAGTGAAAAGTTTTGCTATACCAACAGTATGCCATGCGAGCGATGGCAAAGAAAAATGGTGGCACCATTCTCGGAAACAACCCGAGAATGCGGAGGGCGGTGCAGTCAAACAGGATCGCTGATGACAGCTACAGGAGGCAGAGAGAAAAAAACAACTTCGCTGCCAAGCAGAGCCGAGACAGAAGCAAATTACGGGAGATGCGTCTGACTCTACAGGTGAAGTACCTGAAAAAAAAGGTGGCGGAACTTAGAGCCAGACAGATTTGTGGACGCTGTCGACAGGTCTTCAAATAGCCAGTTAACTGTTCAGTGCCCGGAATAAAGTGTAAAGTTTTGCTATACCAACAGTATGCCATGCGAGCGATGGCAATGAAAAATGGTGGCACCATTCTCGGAAACAACCCGAGAATGCTGAGGGCGGTGCAGTCAAACAGGACCGCTGATGACAGCTACAGGAGGCAGAGAGAGAAAAACAACTTCACCGCCAAGCAGAGTCGAGACAGCAGGAAATTACGGGAGGTGCGTCTGGCTCTACAGGTGACGTACCTGAAAAAAAAGGTGGCGGAACTGAGAACCAGGCAGATCTGTGGACGCTCTCGACAGGTCTTCAAATAGCCAGTTAACTGTTCAGTGCCCGGAATTAAGTGTAAAGTTTTGCTATACCAACAGTATGCCATGCGAGCGATGGCAAAGAAAAATGGTGGCACCATTCTCGGAAACAACCCGAGAATGCGGAGGGCGGTGCAGTCAAACAGGACCGCTGATGACAGCTACAGGAGGCAGAGAGAGAAAAACAACTTCACCGCCAAGCAGAGTCGAGACAGCAGGAAATTACGGGAGGTGCGTCTGGCTCTACAGGTGACGTACCTGACAAAAAAGGTGGCGGAACTGAGAACCAGGCAGATCTGTGGACGCTCTTGACAGGTCTTCAAATAGCCAGTTAACTGTTCAGTGCCCGGAATAAAGTGTAAAGTTTTGCTATACCAACAGTATGCCATGCGAGCGATGGCAAAGAAAAATGGTGGCACCATTCTCGGAAACAACCCGAGAATGCGGAGGGCGGTGCAGTCAAACAGGACTGCTGATGACAGCTATAGGAGGCAGAGAGAGAAAAACAACTTCACCGCCAAGCAGAGTCGAGACAGCAGGAACTTACGGGAGGTGCGTCTGGCTCTACAGGTGACGTACCTGAAAAAAAAAGGTGGCGGAACTGAGAACCAGGCAGATCTGTGGACGCTCTCGACAGGTCTTCAAATAGCCAGTTAACTGTTCAGTGCCCGGACTAAAGTGTAAAGTTTACGATACCACCAGTAACTGACTGTTCACATAGCAACGTAGCTGCACCTACGCGATCTCCATCAGATTGTTGTACCAAATCTCTCAACGAGGATCTGGAATACCAGATCTTCGAAAGGAATGCCATGCGAGCGATGGCAAAGGAAAATGGTGGCACTATTCTCGGAAACAACCCGAGAATGCGGAGGGCGGTGCAGTCAAACAGGACCGCTGATGACAGCGACAGGAGGCAGAGAGACAAAAACAACTTTACCGCCAAGCAGAGTCGAGACAGCAGGAAATTACGGGAGGTGCGTCTGGCTCTACAGGTGACGTACCTGAAAAAAAAGGTGGCGGAACTGAGAACCAGGCAGATCTATGGACGCTCTCGACAGGTCTTCAAATAGCCAGTTAACTGTTCAGTGCCCGGAATAAAGTGTAAAGTTTTGCTATACCAACAGTATGCCATGCGAGCGATGGCAAAGAAAAATGGTGGCACCATTCTTGGAAACAACCCGAGAATGCGGAGGGCGGTGCAGTCAAACAGGACCGCTGATGACAGCTACAGGAGGCAGAGAGAGAAAAACAACTTCACCGCCAAGCAGAGTCGAGACAGCAGGAACTTACGGGAGGTGCGTCTCGCTCTACAGGTGACGTACCTGAAAAAAAAGGTGGCGGAACTGAGAACCAGGCAGATCTGTGGACGCTCTCGACAGGTCTTCAAATAGCCAGTTAACTGTTCAGTGCCCGGAATAAAGTGTAAAGTTTTGCTATACCAACAGTATGCCATGCGAGCGATGGCAATGAAAAATAGTGGCACCATTCTCGGAAACAACCCGAGAATGCGGAGAGCGGTGCAGTCAAACAGGACCGCTGATGACAGCTACAGGAGCCAAAGAGAGAAAAACAACTTCACCGCCAAGCAGAGTCGAGACAGCAGGAACTTACGGGAGGTGCGTCTCGCTCTACAGGTGACGTACCTGAAAAAAAGGTGGCGGAACTGAGAACCAGGCAGATCTGTGGACGCTCTCGACAGGTCTTCAAATAGCCAGTTAACTGTTCAGTGCCCGGAATAAAGTGTAAAGTTTTGCTATACCAACAGTATGCCATGCGAGCGATGGCAAAGAAAAATGGTGGCACCATTCTCGGAAACAACCCGAGAATGCGGAGGGCGGTGCAGTCAAACAGGACCGCTGATGACAGCTACAGGAGGCAGAGAGAAAAAAACAACTTTACCGCCAAGCAGAGTCGAGACAGCAGGAAATTACGGGAGGTGCGTCTGGCTCTACAGGTGACGTACCTGAAAAAAAAGGTGGCGGAACTGAGAACCAGGCAGATCTATGGACGCTCTCGACAGGTCTTCAAATAGCCAGTTAACTGTTCAGTGCCCGGAATAAAGTGTAAAGTTTTGCTATACCAACAGTATGCCATGCGAGCGATGGCAAAGAAAAATGGTGGCACCATTCTTGGAAACAACCCGAGAATGCGGAGGGCGGTGCAGTCAAACAGGACCGCTGATGACAGCTACAGGAGGCAGAGAGAGAAAAACAACTTCACCGCCAAGCAGAGTCGAGACAGCAGGAACTTACGGGAGGTGCGTCTCGCTCTACAGGTGACGTACCTGAAAAAAAAGGTGGCGGAACTGAGAACCAGGCAGATCTGTGGACGCTCTCGACAGGTCTTCAAATAGCCAGTTAACTGTTCAGTGCCCGGAATAAAGTGAAAAGTTTTGCTATACCAACAGTATGCCATGCGAGCGATGGCAATGAAAAATAGTGGCACCATTCTCGGAAACAACCCGAGAATGCGGAGGGCGGTGCAGTCAAACAGGACTGCTGATGACAGCTACAGGAGCCAAAGAGAGAAAAACAACTTCACCGCCAAGCAGAGTCGAGACAGCAGGAAATTACGGGAGGTGCGTCTGGCTCTACAGGTGACGTACCTGAAAAAAAAGGTGGCGGAACTGAGAACCAGGCAGATCTGTGGACGCTCTCGACAGGTCTTCAAATAGCCAGTTAACTGTTCAGTGCCCGGAATAAAGTGTAAAGTTTTGCTATACCAACAGTATGCCATGCGAGCGATGGCAAAGAAAAATGGTGGCACCATTCTCGGAAACAACCCGAGAATGCGGAGGGCGGTGCAGTCAAACAGGACCGCTGATGACAGCTACAGGAGGCAGAGAGAGAAAAACAACTTCACCGCCAAGCAGAGTCGAGACAGCAGGAAATTACGGGAGGTGCGTCTGGCTCTACAGGTGACGTACCTGAAAAAAAAGGTGGCGGAACTGAGAACCAGGCAGATCTGTAGACGCTCTCGACAGGTCTTCAAATAGCCAGTTAACTGTTCAGTGCCCGGAATAAAGTGTAAAGTTTACTATACCAACAGTAATAATTCCCAACAAGCTGCATAAGAAGTGCCATCGGGGATGTCTCCCGATTCCACCGGGACCTACACATAGTAATGTAGCCGCACTTTCACCATCTTCATCAGAATTTCGTGATACCGAATCTCTCAACGTGGATCTGGAATATGAGATCTTCGAAAGGGATTCTATGCGGGCGATGGCAGAGAAAAATGGCGGCACCATACTCGATAATAACCTGAGAATGCCGACGGCGGTGCAAACGAACAGGACTGCTGACGACTTTACAGGAAGCAGAAGGAACGAAACAACTTCGCCGCCAAGCAGAGTCGGGACAGGAGGAAATTACGAGCGATGCGTCTGGCTCTGCAGGTGAAGAACCTGAAAAAATAATTGGCGGAACTTAGAGCCAGACAGATCTGTGGACGCTGTCGACAGGTCTACAAATAGCCAGTTAACTGTTCAGTGCCCGGACTAAAGTGTAACTTTTACTTTACTAACAGTAATAATTCCCAACAAGCTGCAAGAACAGTGCCATCGGGGATGTCTCCCGATTCTACCGGGCGCTATTCACGTAGAAATGTAGCCGCACCTTCGGGATCTGTATCACATTGTTGTACCGAATCTCTCAACGAGGATCTGGAGTACCAGATCTTCGAAAGCAATGCCATGGTGGCAACATACTCGGTAACAACCCGAGAATGCCAAGGGCGGCACAAACCAACAGGACCGCTGATGGCTTCTACAGGAAGCAGAGGGAAGGAAATAACCTCGCAACCAAGCCAAAAAAAAGGTGGCGGAACTTAGACCCAGACGGATTTGTAGACGCTGTCGACAGGTCTAGAAATATTAACCAGTTAACTGCTCAGTGCCCGGAATAAACTGTGAAGCTTAAATTGCAATTAGTAACCTGCCAGATCAGACGGACAGGACATATGCAAGTGAACAAGTTGTCAACATGGTTCTGTGGACTCCATACGCGGTGACTGTAGATAGAGAATCGCCCGTCCCCGCTTCGAGTGGTTCACATTTACAACCACTGTTGGCTCTGTACCCCTCGTACATGGAAGAGTACTGGAATACCTTTATCGGGAATATTCCCAGACTAAACCGGAAGCTGTAGCAAAGTGGCCGCGTCTTGGCCCCCGTAATTGGACAACTCCGAATCCCTGACCGACGATCTGGAATGGGTATCAGACATTCGGCAAATGGAGGCAGAATACTCATTAACAACCCGAGAATGCGGAAGGTGGTGCCTATAAACATGACCGCTGATGACACCAACAGGCAGCAACAGGAAAGAACAACTTAGCCGCCAAAGAGAACAGAGACAGGCTGAAGCTGACAGAAGTGTACCTACGATTGGCACTGCATGTGTTGTATTTGAAGAAGAAGGTGTCTAAACTAAGATTTAGATTACTGACGTCTGTGAAGGCTGTGGACACGTTTACAAGTATTAACCAACAAGTTGTTCAGTGGTCAGTTCAGTTAACTTACAATGAGTTTTGTATTGTATAGATATTAATGTCCTGCTACAGAATAAGTTTTAAAATGCCTTAAGCTACAATATCGACTCGTAACATGTTAATAGAGTTCTGTTGCTGACCGTACAGGTGGCACCTAAGTATTAATAAATAAGAACAATCATGAACCTGTCGGACACCGAAGGTCGGTGACAGAAAGAGCGCTTTTATGATTTGTATTAATTATACTATGTAGATTGTAGGTATTTAATTTAAATATGCTACCTATGTATTTTATTTCCTTTATATTTTTTACTCTACCTACAAAAAACAAAAGATTTTATTCTAGATAAGTTGGTATTTTGTACTAACTTACTAGTTTTCTATCGAACATCCCACCTACAAACTCACGCACGGTACAGCTCCTCAGGACAGAAGAAGAGACGCGGTGGCAGGAGCCGGTACAAAACAAATATAACAAATATACCTTCATTAAAAATGTCCCGAGCCAATCGACTAACATTTGTACCGTTCCAAGCGCGACATACGAGAATGTTGTACAAATGGAGGCGGACTTTACAATGCTCAAGGCTGACCTGCTCCAACCGCCGCCGACCAATCAGACGGCGTCACGAGAGACGTCAGCGCATGCATACTGAGATGAATTAGTAATTGCTCTAAAGTGTATCATATATTATATCGGTTAGTTACCAGAGAGCTTAAATTTAATTCCTTAGGTGAACCTAAAAATCTGTGAACTATATTCTTAGACTATCACTACATTATACTAAATGCAATAGAACTAGAGTTTACACTTTCTGTTTGATGACATGCGGCAGGTCGTACTTGCCGCGGACGCACTTCAGCTTCATTCCGGGACAGTCCTTCAACCTGGAACGTGATGATACCGATATTAGGACCACATTATTATAACGGACCATCTAAGTTAAATGCAATAGACAGTATAGACACATATATTGAATACGGCTTTCCGCCCACGGCTTCGCCCGCATGGAGTTCGGTTATACCGCGCTTTTTAGATTTCCCTCGGGAACATCAAATTTTTCCGGGATAAAAGGTAGCCTATGTCCTTTCTCAGGGTCTAAAGATTGTCTGTGCAAAATTTCATCAAAATCGGTTCAGTAGTTTTGGCGTGAAAGCCGGACATACAGACAGACAGAGATACTTTCACATTTATAATATTAGTATGGATTGGCCACGTTCTTATAACTAATGATTCCACCTAATTTCAGTTTTTATTGGAAAAAAAAAAAAATATCAGTTCATAATTCCTGGACAAAACTGGAGAAAAACAGCTGAAGACAGAGACAAATGGGCGTCACTGGAGGAGGCCTTCACCCATTATGGGGTTCCGGCAGATTAATAAAAAAATTATAAAATAGATTGTTTTTAAGAGATGTAATATTTATTCTACTGGAAATAAAAAGGCTTTATTATTATTATTATTAATTCCTCGAAAATAGTCTCGAACGGTTTAGGCAGTCAACTAAAGGTAAACTACCTACATAGGTACCGAGTATTGTCTAAAATCATGTGTATCTTTGTTTTTAAAATTAATAGACATCTGTGCTGCTGGGGAGTTTGTTCCATCACTTCTTCCCAGCGAAAGCACTTGAAAGAGGCGAAGGGCGGGCGTTTTGAGGGGACTGTCTTAGGTAATGTTGATGATCAAAAAGTGATGATTCTCAGCCTAATTTGGATAAATGACTTGCGATATTGATTTTGAAACAAAAACCACGTAACTTATTTTACCAACTAAACGTAATGTCTACCAGTCACTTCTAGCGGTCGCCAGCGACTTCGTTCGCGTGGTTTAGTTCTGCTCCGCTCCTATTAGTCATAGCGTGATGTTATATAGCCTAACGCCTTCCTGGATTAATGGGCTATCTAACGCAAAAAGAATTTTTCAAATCGGACCAGTGGTTCCTGAGATTAGTGCGTTCAAACAAACAAAGTCTCCAGGGTATAGACGTATAGATAATAGATTAGATCATATTGGCGCCGATTCTGTTGTTCACAAACTAAACTAATTTTAAGTTATGTGTATCTTTTTCTTTCCATTTCGTTAAGAAAAGGATAGAAGATAACATTTTAATTTAATCCTGTCAAATTGAGATACCTTTTTTTTTTTTTTTTTTTCGGGGTGGAAATCCTCATAGGATGTCCGCCGCCCTAGGGTGGGCGACGGGGTCTGTCAGACTTTTACTGACTAAAACCACCCCGGTGTCTCTTCTATCACGAGCGCGCGTGGGGCCGCGGGAGTCTAAATTCTTCCGCAGCCCCACACTCTCGTGCTGGCCCGGTCTGTCCGGGCCTCGTCTCCGGCACGGGGTAGTGGGGTGTTAAGCTACCCCGTGCATCGCCTCAGAGGCGCGCGCTGACACTCGCGCGCGCCTCCGCCGCGGGGTCCATCGAATAGGGGGCGGGGACTTCCCCATGTCCCTCGCCCCTGGACCCATTCATGGGGGGCGGAAGAGGGCGTTATCCGCCCTTCTTCGGCGCCCGGTGCGTCTTCTGCGGCCCGGGAAGGGAGTTGAGATCTCCCTCTCCCGTTCCGCAGCTTCCTTCTGCGACATCACGTCCTCGCAGAAGGACACCACCGCGTCCCACGACTCTGCGCTGCCGGCCATCCTCCGCACTACTGCCGGCAGCGTCAGGTCACCTCCTACTTCATTTGTGAGGACACGGCGCTGCTCCTCCCAAGCTATACACTCGGAGAGCGTGTGCTGCGCCGTGTCCTCCCCGCATTGGACGCAGTGGTGGCACCGAGCGTCCGGCTCCCTGCCTAGGCGACACAGGTACCGGCCGAAGCAGCCGTGCCCCGACAGCACCTGCGTCACCCTGAACGACAGGGAGCCGTGCCTTCTCCCGAGCCAGTCGTCGAGTACTGGCCGGATCGCCTCGACGGTAGCGAGGCCGGCGGTAGGGCGCATAAGCCTCTGCCGCCAGTCCGCCACCAGGACCTGACGGAGCTCCTCTCGGCGCAGCTCGATCTGCCGCTGCGCCGGACTGGAGCCCCGTGTCCGCCCTAAATTGAGATACCTACTCCATAGACGTTTAGACGCGATTATAAACATGGCGTCTAAAATACGCCAGTTTACGTCAGGAGCGCACTAATTTGACAGGTCTAAACTGACATTTTATCTTCTGTCCTTTTCTTAACGAAATGGAAAGAAAAAGATGCACATAACTTAAAATTAGTTTAGTTTGTGAACAACAGAATCGGCGCCATTATCTAGTGTGTACAGGTAGGTAGGTATATTATATCTACTGCTGATGTTACATATTATCCGCGATACAACAAAATATGTAGGTACCTACATTATGTTATGTTGGAGTTGGAGTTAGGTATGGTGAGATGTCCAACAGTGAACCAGTGGGACACATTGAGCCACCCTTCTTACTTTGTAAACGCGACGTTTCAAACCGTGCTTGGACACAAATATACCTACTCAGTTTTTACTGCGCCGCCTGTTGGCTAGTCGGGAACTAGCGCGTCAAAGACATCCGTGTGGCGGACCAGAATACGATTTTCGGCGACAAAACGCAGTAAAACGTAAGTATTACCTTTTCGTATTACTTCTGTTATGTGTACTTTTATGTGACATTTATTATCCATACTAATATTATAAATGCGAAAGTAACTCTGTCTGTCTGTCTGTCTGTCTGTCTGTTACGCTTTCCCGCCTAAACCTCTCAACAGATTTTGATGAAATTTGGTACAGACAATCTTTGGACCCTGAGAAAAAACATAGGCTACCTTTTATCCCGGAAAAATTTGATATTCCCGAGGGAAATCTAAAAAGCGCGATATAACCGAACACCACGTAGGCGAAGACGTGGGCGGAAAGCACACAATCTTTAGACCCTGAGAAAGGACATAGGCTACCTTTTATCCCGGAAAAATTTGATGTTCCCGAGGGAAATCTAAAAAGCGCGATATAACCGAAATTTACGCGGGCGAAGCCGCGGGCGGAAAGCTGGTACCTAATATAGCGCCTATTTGGTTATCGTATACAACTGAAATTACTAAAGTAACTCTTTTTATTTGTTTTTAACATCATCTTAAACGTTGAATGGTGGGTGTAGTACCCACACAGTGAACCGCGAACATGTTTGGAACAGTGAGCCAGTTCATTTTATACTTGACTAAAATTATTGTTGTTTCAGCATAAGGCGAATCAAAGCAGCGCCTAGGAAACTTGGAGGCCACACAAAAGAACACATGTTGCAAGCATGTTGCTAGTAAATAATAGACTTTTCATATTTAAATTTAAAAAACATTGTCAAAAACATTTAAACAATACAGTTGATTACTTATTAATATTTACAAGGCGTTTTATTGCTTCACCTTTAGTTTTGTAGCATAAACTAAATAGGAAGCTTCACTGTGTTCATATTGGTCCACTGCTGACCTGGCCCCGGCTCAGAGTGTCCCACGTGGTGGACTCAGTGAGGCATTTGCAATCTTTTAAAAAAAACTTGAATATATTCTATCTTATTATGTTTCGTTATAAAATTAATATGCAAAATTATAGCCAGATATATGGGAAGTCCTCTAGTAAAAAAAATCTTCATTGTCTTTAGAAACAGCTGAGCTATGAATGTGCAACTTTTTCATGGTTCACTGTTGGACACCTCACCTACTCATTGATTGCTCGGCACGCAACGACATTTAAGTATCTAGGGTACAAGGAGAGTATCTAATGATAGCTAACGTAGGTCTCTCCAGTCACCACATACCTAATTAGGTATTAAGAGACCAACTACCTACACGATTATTTTTTTAATAATTACAATATCATTTTACAGGCGCTTCGTCGACTCAATGTCCGCTAATGATTAAGGTAATGGGTATAAGTCCAAATTCCTCATATTAGATAGAATATTTGTACCTATTAGGTATGTCGATATTTAAGACATACATAATAGCTTCAAGAAAAGTTTGTAGCTGTCAGAGATACTAATGAGTCGTTTAGTGTGTGTTAGCTAGAATGACGTCACGCCGGCTTCCTCATTCAATACAGACAGACCAGTGTTTTGCAGTAAATATAGTCAGAAAAATAATATATTATATTTGTACAAAGAAGGAATGACCAGAATGATACCTAATGCGGCAGTAAACTATCAAGACTTCATGTTCGTTGAATAAAGTGGCATACCCTTTATCATGATGAGTGAGCGTTGGATGCACGAGCAGGTAGGACAGCAGCTGCCTGCACAGCTCGGGCACGACGTTGGGGCGGCGCGGCGCGTCCACGCAGCGCTGCACCAGCGCCGGCGCCGCCGCCACGTACATGTCCTTGCAGCGCTCGTTGTCCATGCGCAGGAGGGGCAGCAGTCCCAGCAGGCGCTGGAGACGCTCACAGCCTGGACATACATACAAAATATTGCTTTCAACATGCACACTGCCTATGCTGTATTTATTATACATAATCATATAACGCATGACATTTTATTTTTATAACCTACCTACATGGTTACCTATATAATTTTTTATTTTTCTTTAAGGTAACCTGGCGACAGGTACATTTAAGGTTAGAGCAGCAAAGCAGTTACAGTTACAAACAGCAAGCCTTCAGTCATCTTTAACAACAGGAAAACCTTTGTTTTGTGTACAAACAACTTAAGTATAAAGTATTATGTAACTTGTGACTTCCATTTTAAAGTCTTATGATGATCCAAGGATCTTCCGCCGAGGAGTGAAGGAGCGCTTGTGGAGTAGCTGGTCGCGATAGTCGCGCTAGTCGCGCTGTGGCACAGTAGACAGAGAAGAGAGACTCTGTCTATTGTGGCTGGGGTCGCGATAAGTAGGTACCTACACCACCACCTCGCTTACGTCCAGTGATCGAAATAATCCTGGTCACGGCGCCACGCTATACATGATCAACCACCAAACTACTCTGAGCTTAACATTATCATCCATTAGCCACGTCAATAATATCTAACATCGTAAGAAGTCAATCACACCTGATGATAAAACAAGTCTGCTTTTGTTCGCAGTCCCCGCAGACGTACACTTTTGTAAATAACTGTTAGACACTAGTCACTATTAGATATCTCTTATTTTTGATATAATTATGTACAAAATAAGTTACGTAAACTCCAATATATTATAATAAACCAATTCACTTCGAAACAACAATAATTATGCAAATCAGACCTACATATTTGTAATGTGGGTGGTAGTATGTTTAGGTCATACGATGTCGGGTAGGACAATAAGTGAGCGAGCAAGCAAGCGCCTATAAGTTAGTGACTAACCTATAGGCTATCTATCCCGTTTGTACAGACTAACCGTTAGTCTGTACAAACGGGATAGATATGCATTTAGGTGTTAGATCTTCAAGATAAACAGCGGAATAATGAATACAATAGAAGCTCATTAGTGAAGTCGACGCGTTGATAGGTATACAGAATAATATTATGCTACGACACGACAGGGTTGGCGCAGTGCTAACCGATCGGCTGCTGAGCTGAGTGGCATGGGTTCGATTACCGCACAGAACAAATATCTGTATGGCCCACTGGTAGTTGTTCCGGGACCAGCTGTTGGTTTGAGTTTAACCCCCTTATTCATAAACGCTGCTTAAAGTTAACTAGTGATTAGCGATTCTTTAACCATACATTTCTAACCTTTTAACGTCACTTAACTCCACAGAGTTTAAGTGGTTTATTCATAAACGGTGATTAAAGAGTTAAGGGATTTAAAATGTATGTTTAAACAATCGCTAATCACCAGTTAACTTGAAGCAGCGTTTATGAATAAGGGGGTACCTAAATGTTTGTAATCGCACCCTCGATACAGGAGTAATTCCTAGTGTCGGGTAACGTTAAAAAAATACGAGATGATAATCCTCTTACAATAATAAACCAACATTCAAATTGCAAGCTTTATATATACTTATTCAATAGCAAGAGTTGGCACAACTATGTAACTTTGATGGAATTTATGTCGTCAATTAAACTTTATAAATCCAACAGATATTCCTTCAATTCTAGAATGTCCTTTAGCACTGTGTCACAGGAAGTTGTAGGTTGAGGGAAAGTACTGGCATTTCTATTGCGCTCTTCAGTAAGCACACAAATTCCTCCAACCCTCATCAGATATATTGGCACGAGAGAAGTCCAGAAATTTTAAACCCTAATTAAACGGGTTGCTGCACATTCAACTATTTGAGTAACACATTAATCCATCCATACTAATATTATAAATGCGAAAGTAACTCTGTCTGTCTGTCTGTCTGTTACGCTTTCCCGCTTAAACCTCTCAACCGATTTTGATGAAATTTGGCACAGGCAATCTTTAGACCCTGAGAAAGAACATAGGCTACCTTTTATCCCGGAAAAATATGATGTTCCCGAGGGAAATCTAAAAAGCGCGATATAACCGAACTCCACGCGGGCGAAACCGCGGGCGGATAGCTAGTACGAAATAAAATTTTCTCGAATCACGAAAAAAATTACGGTAGGAAGGTAGGTATATTATTTTGAGCGTAGACAATATAAAATGGAGCAAACTTTTCAACGTTTATTACGTGAAGTATTACCGAAATGTTAAAAGTTTTTTAGTGAAAAAATATAGGACTGGTTGAAGGTCAGAATGTCATATTCAATTGGGGACTACCCAATTCCCAGCTAACTTCATTAGTTTTTTTAAGAATAAGTATAATGTCTCAAAGCATACAACTTTATGAGATGTTTACCTGCGTACAGAAAAGCATCATCAGAGACCAGCTCTGTGCTTCTTTTGTATTATCTACCTACTATATGCTAGCAAGCTGCTAGATGTTACATGATTTATATTTCCACCTGTTTTTGAAATATTTCTGGAATTAAGTAATGCTGACTAGTTCCTTCCTGGCTCAAGCTAGGAAAGATCTTGCAGTTTTATTTTGTTTTCAGTGAATCAACTGAGAAAAGTATTTATACGGTAGGTAGTTAGTCAAGTATCACAAGATCCTAACAATAAACAATACTAAAGTGCCTATTGACTACATTTGCTGACAGAGCAAGCCTTCTGACCAAGATGTAGGTACTATAGTTTTTTAGTGACGTATGGAAAGGGATAAGGAAATAAAGATTTGAAACATGAGTGTGTGTGTACAAGCAGTATTACGTACCGTCGTCATCTTCGTCGTCGCGCAAGAGTTGCAGGCTGACCAGCTGGAGCTCGTCGATGGCATCGTGCTCCAGCCGCTCGTCCTCGACGCGGCTGCACAATGCCGGCTCCACGGCGCGCTGCATCAGCTCCATGCCAGCCACGGCACCCGACGCGCCAACCCGCATGCCAGCACCGTCTGCTTGCCCACGCCCCATTGCTCGAACACGCCGCTATACCTCCGAGCTGCTCGTTAAACGTGAGGTTCATATCAGATTTGTTTGTGATCTACACGTCAGTAGTACGTGATAGCTGATCGTTGGGACATTTTTGACCTCCTCGGAGACAAGCGGCGCACAAGGCGATGAGTGTTGAAAAGACCGCGATAATGTCACGCAATGGAAACGTTAATTTAGTAATAATAGGTAGGTAGACTGAAAACACTAAAATAGTTTCGATGGTCAATCTACCCTATATAAAAATATCTAAGTAGGTATACTCTGTGGTTAAATCTGTTCCAGGACGCTCATTAAAAACCTGGGGACAGCACACTGGATACAATGATACAAAATACAAAATCCTGTGCTTGTACAAAATAGGTTTGAATGTGTTTTTTTTTTTAATATTGTTGTCTATTTTTTAATTCTACGGAAGGTGAACTTTACTTATACTAAAACTTCGCCAAGCGAAAACGAGATGGCAGCTTTGAAGCAATGTTCAGAGATGGCGCTAAACCAAATCGCAAAGTGCACCCTAGTTGTGTTGTTACGCAATTACTATTAATTTGAATCATTCTGGTACATATTGCTAATCAATTGCTTAATATATTCAAAACATGTGTCTGCTCAACTACTAAGTAGAAATATGTTAGTTATAGCTAATAGTTACTAAGAGCTTGAAGAAAACCATTGCAAAAACTTGAAAAGGTTTTTTTTGAGAGACACTTGAATGATTTTGCATCATAAGATTTTTATTTTTTCTTTGTATTGTACCTATAACTGCAGACTTTCGCCTAATATTTTGAACAATTCAGACCAATTCAGCATAATGTAAACCTTTTGTTCATTAAGATAAGGTACTTATGAAACCCACTGATATTAATGTAGTGGTGTGTTTTCTTTTGTCACTAATACCTATGTCTATTTAGCTGTGAGACAATAGTGAACGCAATAATTTAGAAGGTTGTCTACTGTAGTTTTCTAGGGTTTATTCCTTGGGTGAATTTTTCCGATTTTTCTTTTTTTAACTGACTTCAAAAAGGAAGAGGATACTTAATTCGACCGTACGTATAGTTATGTGTTTTTTATGTTTGTTCGTTACGTTGGTAGATGTCTTCAAGCTCCTGGTCTGGAAAGGACTTGGCATTAACATCAACGGCGAGCACTAATCTCCGCTTTGCAGATGATATTGTGGTCTTGGCGGAGACCCTGGGAGATTTGAGCAAAATGCTCAATGACCTCAGCAGAGCTTCCCAACAAGTGAATCTAAGGATGAACATGGATAAGACGAAGCTCATGTCGAACTTTCAAGTCACACCCACTCCAATTCTAGATGGTTGCTCTGCACTCGAAGTTGTTGACGAGTATTGTTGACCTGGGACAAACAGTCCAACTAGGTAGGTCCAACTTCAAGAACGAGGTATCTCATCGAATCCAGCTCGGCTGAGCAGCGTTTGGGAAGCTACGCTACATCTTCTCGTCGTCCAAGATACCACAGTGTCTCAAGACTAAAGTCTTTGATCAGTGTGTGTTGCCAGTGATGACTTACGGAACTCAAACGTGATCGCTCACAGTGGGCCTCATACGGTAGCTCAGAGTCACACAAAAAGTAATGGAAAGAGCTACGCACGGAGTTTTTCTGCGTGATCGAATCAGAAATGAGGAGATCGGCAGAAGAACCAAAGTCACCGACATAGCTCTTCGAGTCGCTAAAATTCATTGGCAGTGGGCGGGGCACATTGCTAGTAGAACCGATGGCCGATGGGGCAGTAAGGTTCTGGAGTGGCGATCACGTACCGGAAGACGCAGCGTAGGGAGGCCCACAACAAGGTGGACCGCTGACCTGGTGTCGCGGGAAGCCGATGGATGCGGGCAGCACAAGACCGATCATCGTGGAAAGCCTTGGGGGAAGCCTTTGTCCAGCAGTGGACATCTATAGGCTGAAGAAGAAGAAGATGTTTGTCCTCGGAGAAATTTGTCGTTTATGAACCGATTTTGATAATTCTTTTTTGTTGGAAAGAAGACATTGCCAAGGTGGTCCCATGATAAGGACAAGGGTTTGATGGTGGAAGACCAGAGAAGTCTTGGGGAACTTTAAAAAAATGTAGGGGACGGCTAGTGCATTTGAAAGGTTTTTACATTAAGTATTTTAAATCACTACAATTTAATAAGGGTCTGAAGTAGATCTGATGATGGATCCGAGAGACAGTCGAGGTAACTTCTCAACGATTGACGGCAGCTACCTACGTTATCTTCGCGCTTGATTAATTTGTATTGATAAGAACCTTACGTCTAGATGGGTTGTGAGTCATGACTGTCATTAGGGACCTGGTGATGAAGACAAAGGTCAGTTCAGGGAACTCCTCAACAATTTACAGCCTTGTGTTTGGACTCAATTCATTTATATTGATGAAAAGCTTACATTCATGTGGGTTATGATGAAAGTCAGCAGTAGATCTGATAATAAAGACCACAGACAGTCGAGAAGTCCTCAACAATTTGTTTAACGTAAGACAACAACTAGCCACTGCTACTCGCCAAGCTGATGCGACAATCAAAAAAATCAAGCAACGTAATTTAAGTAGCGTAATCGTGTCATCTCTAGCAATGCTCATACATTCAGTCCGGTCCCAGAGAAATTTTATAAAAATCGTTACAGTAATTTGCTATTTACTTAAACCAAAATTACGGGTAAGAATTCAAGCAAACAAAATGGCATCGTTTGCTTGCCAGCCTATTCCCAACTAAGTTGACGGCAGCGTCTAGTCTGACTGGATGCAGCTGAACAGTTTTTTTTTACAACTAAAAATTTTAAAATAAATTTATTTACAAAAAAAAAAACAACCGACTTCCAAAAAACACTACATGATAGTGAAAAATAACAGAAAGTCGGTGACAAAAAGTCACGGCGGTTATACATAGATCGCGCCAAACATAGTCCGCTCTGAAGTTGCTTCGCGCATTTGTACAGTCACGCATACTATTTAAATATATATATATTTATACAAATATATGTATCTAAATATATGTATAAATACGCATACTATATATATTTATTTATACATAGGTATATAGATATACATATATATGTTTAAATACACCTGCAATACAATTGCGCGAAGCAACTTCAGAGCGGACTAGATGTTTGGCGCGATCTATAAGTGCTTTGGTTTTTGTATTTTCGTTTTTGCCAAGAAGTGTTTTGGAAGTCGGCTGTTTTTTTTTGTAAAAAGGTTTATATTTTTCAGATTAAGCCAATACTTACTCAATACTTATTGCATTAAATAATGTGTATATAATAGTTGGTATATTGAAATATCGAATGTCGGGCACAGTAAAGATGTTTTTTTTTTTAATAGAAGAAAGGATGAAGGCGCTCTTGTCAAAGAAAAAAATTATAATAATATGGAATTAAAAAGCTTGCTTATGCTTTTTTATGGTAGGTAGGTATATGTTTTATATAAGTAGGTACTTACCTAGATACCTATATAAATTTTAACCAAACCACTATTTACAATATTAGGTATCTTTATCACTACTTATTAATTACTAGCTTTCCGCCCGCGGCTTCGCCCGCGTGGAGTTCGGTTATATCGCACTTTTTAGATTTCCCTCGGGAATATCATTTTTTTCCGGGATAAAAGGTAGCCTATGTTCTTTCTCAGGGTCTAAAGATTGTCTGTGTCAAATTTCATCAAAATCGGTTGAGAGGTTTAAGCGGGAAAGCGTAACAGACAGACAGACAGACAGACAGACAGACAGACAGAGTTACTTTCGCATTTATAATATTAAGTATGGATAACAAAATAACGATAACTGATTCTGCTAATGCCCAAAAAGCTGGGCAAATCTTAAAAAAAAGAAATCGCCTTTATAAAATAAATACTATTTCGCAAAAAGAGGTAGGTAACTTTATACATGTGCGGAAGGCAATCTATGTGCGGGGACGGGGGGCAGGGCACGCGGCACGTGGTCAAAAAGGTATTGTCACTTTTTAAAAATTACCACATTTCGAGGAAGTTGGAATAAATTCGCGGGAAAATTTATAACAAAAAATAGATTATTTCAAACAAAATTTTGTTTATATGCGTTTGAAGAAAAATGTAACATTTTGACACCAAAATATAGGTACCTACCTAACTCTCTTAACTTATACCTACGTCATTTCTCATTTAACACAATTTATATAGATGTACCTACTTATACAAATTTTTAGCGATATACAATATGTTAAGAAAACCCTGTCCGACCCGTAAGGATAGTAAAGGTTAGGTAAACACTTGACCAAATATAATATAAAATTTTACATAATCATCATAGTAACAATATTAATGAATTTTGAAATAATCCTTTTTTCCCGGGAATTAATTCCAATTTCCCCGAAATTTGATAATTTTTAAAAAAGTGACAACACCGGTATTATTATAAGCGAATAGCGACGCGACCACGTCACAGGTGCCGCGTGCCCTGCCCCCCGCCGCCGCCCGCGGAAAGGGTTGCATACAGCACATGTATTAAGTTACCTCTTTTTGCGAAATAATATTTATTTTTTTAGTGGGATTTTTCTTTTTAAGTTTAGGGTGTCTTTGTGAGCATTAGTAGAATCAGTTATCGATACCTAACAATACCTTCACGGATCGGACAGGGTTTTCTTTACATATTGTATACGTGAGTCCAGTATCATCATCATATCAGCTGAAAGATGTCCACTGCTGGACATAGGCCTCCCCGAAGGTTCTCGACGGTGACCGGTCCTGCGCCTCCCGCGTCTTGTGTTTGCCCGCGACCTTCACCAGGTAAAAGTTAGGTAAAGTACAAGTAATTATAGGTAAGTACTACGATAATACTTTGATGTTCATAATTTAATGAGTTGAAGTTTTAAAACTAAGTAAATTAAAGTTTTGAAATGTTGAGACAAGCTTTTATAAAAAAATTAGTGTAAATTGCTTGTTAGTTTGCAAAATACTTAGAACTTGCTCAAGGACAATGAAACCGTTATATTGTATGCAGGAGTAGTCTGTTTAAGTAACTATCTAAGGAAGAAAATGAAACACAACACAAAGCACAGCAAACTTGCAAAACGTAGTATTGTCTTTTAATGCTTTCCGCCTGGTATAGGTAAAAGGGTTGGTCCTTTACAAACATGAACAATGCAGATGATACAATTTGCATGTTACGTTTGCAGGGTCAGTTCCGAGAATGATGACTTGCAATAATTTTTAAATAATGAGCGGGCTCAGGCCCGGTCAAACGTAGGGTTTTGAAGTAGGTACCGTTACACAAATGACTTCGGTGAAATTGAATTCTGAAATTAATTTAAATTGATGAAGATTGGAAAACATTCTCAAACACTGGTAACCACTTTTATGCTTTCATTAAAGAAAATCATAACACAAAAAAAGAAAAATCATAACAGAAGAGTAGGTAACTCTTCTTTTATGATTTTCTTTTTTTTATTCTGAGAAGATTATTTCCTGAGGGAAGGGATGGCGCTCCTTGTTATAGCCCCACCATTAAGCCGTGAAAATAAATGAGGGCGCTGCGGTCGTGCATATAGCAACCCCGTTGACTTGTCTGAAATCATTTTGATACTAGCACATTATTTTATACTAGAAGCAAAACTGGTTTTAATGAAGACACAAATCTATGGTCTCTGGCGTTTAATTAAAATGAGTAAAACAAAAAGAAAATCATAGATATTTATTATTATATTTTTAACGTGTTTTTACCAATGAAAAGTACTTATTCCAAAACATAATAATTGGTTTGATCATCTGATTCCAAATATTCTTCGTTAAAAAAGTATTTTCATTGTCAGCTGCGTCACTAACAACGTCAGCGCTACTGCTGTCATCAGCCTGCTATCTTCACTTTAAGCGAATAACTAATTAATTAATTAATTAATTAAATTAATATATTAATATATACAGACAAATCACACAGATTGAGCTAGCCCCAAAGTAAGATCGAAACTTGTGTTATGGGATACTAACTCAACGATACTATATTTTATAATAGATACATATATAGATAAACATCCAAGACCCAGGCCAATCAGGAAAATATCGTTTTCCATCATGACCTTGCCGGGGATCGAACCCGGGGCCTCCACGTCGCAGGCAGGCGTGTTGACCGCTGCGCCACGGAGGACGAACTATACGGAGGATAACTAACTCATACA
Organism: Sesamia nonagrioides; assembly: GCA_017933935.1. NCBI lineage: Eukaryota > Metazoa > Arthropoda > Insecta > Lepidoptera > Noctuidae > Sesamia > Sesamia nonagrioides. The sequence goes on from JADWQK010001703.1 coordinate 519,132, forward strand.
TATCTTGATAAAGGGTTTACTCTCACATTTTCCTGAAAGATTAAAAATAACAATATGTTATTTCTATCAGAAGATGGATAACACTAATTTTTAATTCCGAACATGATATAATTCATTTTTAAAATCAGCGGTAAATTAAATCACCTAAATTATCAAAACTGCGACACTATGGTCTACTTATATTTCCAATGTAACCTATTTAGAATTTGAAACTTCTAGTAGATAAAAACAAACAGTAACATAATTACATACCTGTTTTAGCAACTGTTCGAGCATAAATATCATCCATATTTGATCAAATTAGTTCAGCTTGGTGTACTAAGAAACATTGATGATAAACTTTAAAAATATTTCCCGAGCTCCACTCCGGTATGTTTTTCTCATATTTAACACATTTCTTCGATGTTTTGTTTAAATGGAATTGAAAATTGAAAATTAATACAAATTTCAATAAATAAAAAGTCAAAGTCTGCGTCACTGCTTACCATCAGGCGGGATTGCGGTCAAGCGCTAGTTTATAAATTTATAATAATAAAAAAAAAAACAAAACAAATCGATGACTGCCGATGACAACCGATGTAGATACTTGTACTTATTAAGATTTAGTGTTGCCCTACTTTAAACATTTTTAGTTTCTGAAACATCCATTTTCACGACTTTATAGACGGGTATACAATACTTACTATACTCTGTTTTTTAATCTCGTAGACTAAACTGACATTACGAGTATTGGCAGTTTATTGCAATTCTTAAATAGTGCCGAAACTTAGCGTTCATAAAATCAAGTATCGTTTTTTTACAATAAGTTATCCTGAAATAATGTGTAGGTACTTATTAAAAACGTAGTAATACAAAATTAATAATGTAAATTTGACATTTGCATGTGTCAATTTAGTCTACGAGATTAAAAAACAGAGTATAAAGTAGTAGTAGTAGTATAAAGTAGTAAGTAAGTATGTATCTAACGTGTTATTTTGAGATGCTGTAACTCTGGTGTTCTATTCAATAATAAATAATACAATGCTCCCTAGAATACCTATACGGTGCGAAATGCATAGTTTTTACCCGACTACGGCAAAGCAAAAGGAGGGTTATGATTTTGACAGGCTATGTATGTATGTATGTATGTATGTATGTTCATCTGTTCCCTCGTAACTTCTAAACTACTTATCAGAATTCGACAAATGACATATCATTAGAAGCGTCTTAATTGTCTGCTGGTTATAGGCTATATGGGGTTTCACAAAATATACTGTGGCGCCCTCTAGCGGACAAAACATACAGAGTAAAAAAATAAAGTTAAGATAAATAGCCGTGTTTGGTATCATTTGAAAGCGCTTTACTTGTACATTTTGAATATATATATATATATATTGCTAGCATTTGCTTGTGACTTTACCTGTATTCATGGGCTGGTTGCATATAATTCACAGACCACTGTAGTACCATTAGAAGGGCCTTGATACTCTGTTAGTTATGAGCTATAAAGCTTGTCACTAAATTTAGTATTGCGCCCTCTAGCGGGCAAAAAGTTATATGTTAATATAAAATTAAAATAAATATACCGTGTTTAGTATCGAAATTTGGTCGTGAAAGAGCTTCACGAGTACTTTATGCTTGTACATAATTACAAGAATGCTATAGTGATGTTAAATATGAGCGATAAGAGTAAAGCGCGGATCACAGGAACTGTGAATCGCTTTATGCAATGCAGAGCAGTGTGAACATTAATAGAATATGTAATGCACTAATGAAAAGGACATAAGCTGGGAGTAACTCCAGGCGGTGAAGGCGGAAACAGTTTCATAACTGGCTAAAACTCCCATAAAAAAATCCTCTGCACTATATGCCTTCGGGCTTATGTTGTTATGTGGGCGTGTAGATGTAATATGTCAAGTACCTATAGTTGAGCTAAATTCGATAAAGAAGTTTACGCCTAAAACACAGATGTTAACAACCTTTTCAATTTCATAAAAGTTATAATCTTACTTCCTACTTACCTAAACAGTTTATTTGTTTAGATATTTAAGATTTGCATAGAACGCTTAACCGATTTGAATGCAATATGACACACATGTAAGCTAATTTCCTAATAGGTTAATTTTTTTGATACATATAATTATAATTAGTCCATACTAGAAACTTAGAAAGTATTACAATGCTTGTGTTATGTAGTTGATTTGAAAGTAATTACAATACGCTAAATTGTATTGACAAATGCCTCAACTTTATTCATTGCTTGAATTCCACAAAATGTGTTTAATACCTGGATTTCATCCATCTTTCTTTTTTTTTAGGGCTATCACGTAAAATTAATGTCGACTTTTTAATGGTTTTTCGAAATTCCAAGTTATTATGCATGTTATTTTAATGATTCTATTGAAATATGCTGCAATAGGATTTTTTAATAAATAGCTAGCATGTAAAAGTCGATAATCATGTAAATAACAGAAGATTAGTAAAACGTGAGTTGTGATAACCCTAAGTTGGTTTGTTTACCTCTATTCTTTATGGAGCTAGGCGCTGGTATAGTTTTTAGTTCTTCAGTTTAACTTTTGTTAATATTATGCGCCACAAATACACTTTAACACCAAAATAGTACAAATAATAAAAAGTAAAAAAACTAAAACCCAACTACGATAAAAAACCACGCTGAAAAAGTATAAAACAAGATTTTCAGAATACTGAACTGAACAAAGTTGCTAATGTAGTTGCAAGTAAATGGACACAGTAGTAATGTCATAAAATACTATTCTGAAGTATGCAATATTCACTATGTAGAGATAAATTTTGATGTTTGGAAAGGCGTAGTCACACGTTACATATACCTACCTACCGTAGCACCTTGACAACGTGTGACTACGCCTTTCCAAACATGAAAATTTATCTCTACATAGTGAATATTGCATACTTCAGAATAGTATTGTTAAATTGACATGCACATTAGCAACTTTGTTCAGTTCAGTATTCTGAAAATCTTGTTTTATACTTTTTCAGCGTCGTTTTTTGTCGTAGTTGGGTTTTAGTTTTTTTTACTTTTTATTATGAAGATATAGGATGTGTGTACTTATCTCGTATTTATCTTATTCATAAATAGGTACCTACGAATAGGTCATTCATGACAATGATCAAACCAAGTTCATATCTAAAGCTAACAAAATACGACGTTGTCTTATTTCATGTACCTACCTAATGGAGTTTTATATTAGGTATCTAATAATCATGACTTTTTCTAATAATTTTGTCTGAAAAATGTAAACAAAAAAATATTATTGAAAAATAATTCTTAAGCTAGTTGATTGCATAGGAATTGCTAGTTGATTCGTTGATATGGATCCTACAGTAATGGGATATTAAAATAAATACCTTGGTTAGGTACTAGTTATTATTAACAATCGTATCAAATACCTACCTACTGACTGTCACTAAGTAGGTTGACCTTCCACTTACTTGTGGTTTACGCTCCTTATGCCAATGGGTACTATCACGACATCAATATATTATGACACAGTCGCGTGCGCTAAGATAATAGGTACGAATCTTTTCAACTTGTCCTCTTGACTTGTTCAACCCGTCACTGTGTCCCCTGCCGCGGTGATGGTCGTCATGGCAGCCACGCGCTCAGTGTTTTCACAGCCTCCATTCACGTGAGAAACGTGTAGAAATAATACTTAAGTTGCTCGCATTGGAGGTCTATTCTTGTGAATAAATAATTTTAATTTGTTGTGAGAAACCGCAGATTAAAATTAGAGTTCTGGTAAAATGAACAATGACATACGATGATACACTTTGCTTAATTTATTCAAGCCAGTCTAAGTTGTCGTCAATTGACAGTAATTTCTGCATATTATCCAGAAACCATACTTACCTACATAATATCTAAAGAAATAATGGCATGTCCAGGGCACGCTTTCCTACAAACATCATCATTAGCCTCTACTCGTCCACTGCTGGCACGCCAACAAGCTCGATCCTGAGCACTTCTCCGCCAGCCACTACTAGCCACCTTTTTGATGTCGTCGCTCCATCTCGCCCAAGGGCGTCCTACGCTACGTTTGCCGAGACGCGGTCTCCACTCGATACTCGTTTACCCCATCGGTTGTCGGTCCTGCGGCATATGTGACCAGCCCATTGCCACTTCAGCTTGCTAATCCTCTCAGCTATGTCGGTGACTCTGGTCCTCTGTCGGACCACCTCATTTCTGATGCGGTCCTTCAGAGAGACGCCCAATATAGCCCGCTCCATAGCTCGCTGAGCGGCTTTAAATTTATGGACTAGTCTGACCGTTAGTGTCCACGTCTCGGCTCCGTAAGTCATGACAGGTAGGACGCACTGGTTCCCCACCGGGGGTGTCTCCACGTTGTCGTCGTGGTGGGGCTTGCGTGTCTCACTGATCTTGGGGGCTTTGTCGGTAGAGCTACTCATGCCGGAAGGCCCTAAGTGAGAGACCAGACTAAGAGAGACACACGAGGGCGAAGTCTATAACATCTGACTTTCGCGGGAGGCACACAGTCTGAGGACTTCAACGGTTGTTGGTATTCTTAGACGGAGCGCGATTCTCTTCTCATCGTCATTAATGATCTTGGGGGCTTTGTCGGTAGAGCTACTCATGCCGGAAGGCCCCGAGTGAGAGACCAGACTAAGAGAGACACATGAGGGTGAATCTATAACATCTGACTTCTGCGGGAGGCGCACGGCCTGAGGGCTTCAACGGTCGTTGGTGTTCTTGGACGGAGCGCGATTCTCTTCTCATCGTCATCAATGATCTTGGGGGCTTTGTCGGTAGAGCTACTCATGCCGGAATGCCCCAAGTGAGAGACCAGACTAAGAGAAACACACGAGAGCGAAATCGATAACATCTGACTTTCGCGGGAGGCGCACAGTCTGAGGAATTCAGCAAATGTTGGTGTTCTTGGACGGAGCGCGATTCTCTTCTCATCGTTTGGAGAGTGGAAAGAGTCGTGCACCAGTAGTATGTGTCTACTCATTAGACATGACTGTGAAGGTGAACAAGTGTTTTGGGGACCCCACCCCATAAAAAAGGCTAAAAATGGAAGTGCTTCATAAAAAGAAACTACCCCAGGAGGATACCTGCTGCTCCGCAGTAGGAGAATCCCTCACCGAGCAGAGCTCCGTCAGTCCCACGTATTCTGGGGAGGGACCATGAACGCTCAAAATTAGAAATTGATTTATACCCGTCCTTCAGGGGCGCATTGAGCCAGGGTGGCTCGCATATCGGTGCTGAAGAGTCGCTGGAGCCTATTCCCAGTACCTACATCTACGGCATCGAAACCTAAAGAGAAAGCACAGAGAGTGCTAAAAGCACATGCACAATTTGTGCATCTAGCTACACCGGTTGCCAAAGAGGTAGTCAGTGACACCAGCGAGTCCTCCTGCTCGCAAATGTCACTTATCTCGGAAGTATCGACAAAATCGACTGGGACCCGTGCGCGTAAGCGTACACAGCCATCGAGAAGCAACGGGTCGACAAAAAGAAAGTCTTATAAGCTGCCAAGCTTTGGCAAACCGCTAACAGACCGAGAGGAGCAGGGCAGAGACTCGGAGCCTGTGAGTCCACCAGCAAAACTGGTTAAAATACGGGCACCGGCAAAGCAGAACCTGCCGGATCCACAGGTATTAGCTGAAACGATGCGGATGCAACCAACGACGGAACTAAGCACCTGTATCATGGACAGTCTGAGATCTATAGAGGAAGTTGTAAATGAGTCGCGTAATCTTAAAGGAAGCTTTGCCTACAGTTTAAAGCTGGCGGCAGTGACCGTTCAAGCTGCAGTGGCTGAGCTGACTCCACGATCCGTTGTTGAGGCTAATGTAGAGAGGCTAGAGTCTGAAAATGCTGACCTGAAAGCTCGCCTTACCCGTCTATCAGCACAAGTGGAGAAGCTCACAGCTCAATTCAACCACCTAAGTCGTAAGGATGAACGGATGGTGAGCCCTAACGTTACGGCTTCTAACTTGGGACCTAGTCAGACTTTTGAAGCTGTCGACCTTCGGTCTGATGAGTCAGAGTCGTGGCTTAGGCGTTCTATTGCTCTGGAGATTGGAACTATGGTGGACCCTAAGCTCGCCACCTTGGAGAGGAGATTGCCCCCGGAGAAACCCTTGCGTCCGCCACTTGCCGCCGATGCTCGGAAAGTATCTCCATCTCAGATCGATCAAGCACAGGCAATTACTCCCAGAAAAACGAAGCGTAAAGGCAAAGGCAAAGCAGTGGCTCCAGTGGTGGAGCTACCCCCCATGTTGTCAGCGGCTTCCACAAAGGCTTCGCAAGTTTTGCGGGAAACAGCGAGGACTGAGACGGAAACCTGGTCTTCTGTAGTGTAAAAGAAGACAAGGAGAAGAAAATCTAACCAAAAACCAGCTGAAAAACAAGCTATCAAACTGCCTAAGATTCCTACCACGGCAGCCATAAGGGTTTCGGTAAGAGAGACATCAAATGTTAAACTCAGCGAGGTTATGTCCCTACTAAGGCAGCGAATCTGTTTGGCTGATCTCGGCATCGACACAGTCGGGCAAAAGAGGGCTGCTAATGGCGGAATAGTGCTTACCGTTGCCGGCAACGACTCTTCTACTAAAGCAGACAATCTTGCAATTCGAATGCAGGAGGTTTTCACCGAGTCTGACGTTAAGATTTCACGTCCTACTAAGCGAGCGGAGGCAAGAATAATGGATCTGGATGATGCCATCTCGCCGGAGGACGTGGCAGCTGCTATTGCTGAAGTAGGAGGCTGTTCTCCCGCAGACGTAAAAGTAGGAGTAATCCGTCGTCCACGTGCTTCTTTGGGGCATGCCTGGGTCCGTGCGCCACTGGCGGCAATAAAAAAGTTTGCGTCTGAAAAATTGCGTTTAGGTTGGACGTTAGCAAGGGTTCAGGTTTTGGGGGCGCGTCGGATGATGTGTTACCGATGTTTTGAGCCCGGACACGTCCGCTGCCAATGCACTAGTAAAGTTGACCGGAGCGACAAGTGCTACGCTTGTGGCGGAGCTCACAAAGCGAGGGAGTGCACGTTGCCGACACTGCGGTGTCCGTTATGTGCAGACCAGGGTCTTCCAGCGGATCACCGGTTTGGGGGGCAAGAAATGCACTCCACAATTGTCTGATTAAAAAGATTCTGTGCATTGCGGCAGTGATTCAGGATGCACTGAAGAACTTTTAGGGCTGGGAAGGCGAGGTATCCATTTCCTCTGTAAGGCCCACACTTAGTGATGCGGGCGCCGATTCCTGCGATATCACAGGGGTATGCAAGACGACGTGATATCGCAGGAATCGGCGCCCGCATCACTAAGTGTGGGCCTTACAGAGGAAATGGATACCTCGCCTTCCCAGCCCTAAAAGTTCTTCAGTGCAACCTGAATCACTGCCGCAATGCACAGAATCTTTTTAATCAGACAATTGTGGAGTGGTCGGTTGCCTTGGCAGTAGTAGCAGGGTCCTATGGCCTACAAGGTCATCCTCGTTGGTTCCGAGATACCGAGGACTCTGTTGCCGTTGTAGGGACCATGTAGACTGAATGTTGCGTGTCAGCGATTTTGGAAAGTATGTGTGACGAATGAACTGAGTCGCCAGTTACTGCGCACTGGCCGACTAGAGTAAACGTGTTAGCATTTGGGACTTTTGAGCAATTAAATGAATAAGTAAATGGGTTATTTTAATTAATGGTCAGTGCCAGTAACTCACTAACGGTGTAGGATCCTCTCACTAAAATAAAAGAGATCAAGTAAAGCTAAGCAAGTTATATTGCGGGCACAGACTTGCACACCGTCTACTGGGCTGGTGGAAGCGGTGGGCTTCACTGCTCTTTATTAGATAGGGGACAAGGTTATGTTGCCGTGGAATGGGGATCTCTGGCCGTTGTGTGCTTCTATGTGTCTCCCAATATTTCGCTCACCGAATTCGAACGATACTTGGATGGGGTTACGAACTGCATTCGAAGTAAATGCACCTCCCGTCCAGTGCTTGTCCTGGGTGACTTTAATGCTCACTCCAGAGCATGGGGTAACACCCGGGATAGACCGAGGGGACACGTAATGCAGGATTGGGCAGCTTCGCTTGATCTTCGACTTTTGAATCGAGGGTCCGTTGCCACATGCGTTCGATGGCAGGGGGATCAATCGTGGATCTGTCATGGGCGAGTCCTTCTATAGCCCGCGTGGTGTCGGATTGGAGAGTAGCGGAGAAGATGGTCACACTTTCTGACCATCGACACATCGTTTTCTCTGTTGCACTCCATCCCTTCGTTTGCCCGAACCGTTCAGCCTCAAGTCCACCCGCGCGTCGTTGGCCCTCAAACAGCTTAATCGTGATTTGCTTGTTGCAGCTGCCAACGTCGCAGCGTGGCCAGATGATGGTGGAACCCAAAGGATCTCGACCAGGATCTCGATCAGGAGATGTGACCCAAATCGCCTCCTCCTCTGGGAGGAGGCGGGGATTAATTATCGTATCACAAGTTTACATCTGAAATTCGTTTGTCACTCTGTCTGTCTGTCTGTCTATTACGCTTTCCCGCTTAAACCTCTCAACCGATTTTGATGAAATTTGGCACAGACAATCTTTAGACCTTGAGAAAGGACATAGGCTACCTTTTATTCCGGAAAATTTGATATTCCCGAGGGAAATCTAAAAAGCGCGATATAACCGAACTCCACGCGGGCGAAGCCGCGGGCGGAAAGCTGGTATATTATATTGTTTTAAACGACACACATCGCCATCTATCACTGAACTGGTATGAAGCTAAAAATATTTTTGTTTTCCCTCAGGAATATCAAATGTTCCGTTGTAAAAAGTACCCCACTAAGTATTTAATCCGGACTTCTACTTTACGTTGGCAAAATTTTAAAGCAATCCGTTCAGTAGTTACGGCGTGAAGGCGGAACAAACTAACTCAATTTCCGATTTATAATATATAGTAAGGATAAGGATAGTAAGGGACGATAAACCAAACTGTACGTCATCCCTCGGGAATTCCTCATTTTCGGGGATTAATTCTTATCGTTTGATTTAGCTTCTAAGTTTGCATATTCGTTTGCAATATATTAGCTTTTTTTAAACAACACACAGCGCCATGTATCACTGAACTGGTATGAAGCTAACAATATTTTTATTTTCCCTCGGGAATATTAAATTTTCCGGTATAAAAAGTAACCTATTAAGGATTTAATCCAGACTTTTACTTTACGCCTGCAAAATTTCAAAGCAATCGGTTCAGAAGTCACGACGTGAAAACGGAACAAACAAACAAACTCACTTTCCGATTTATAATATTAGCAAGGATAAGGATTAAAACAATCATAAATAAAAACTTTTTTACAAAAAAACAATCGACTTCCAAAAACCACTACAAAGTGAAAAATAACTAATTTCGGAAGTCGGTGTCTTTGGTTTTGTATATAAATTTTTGACACCGACTTCCGAAATTAGTTATTTTTCACTTTGTAGTGGTTTTTGGAAGTCGGTTGTTTTTTTTAAAAAAAGTTTTTATTTTACACTTTTTAGTTGTTAAAAGTACTGTGTATTCAGTTGCATCCGATCAGACTGGAAGCTGATGCAAATATAGTTGGAAAACGACGTAATTTTGTTTACTTTAATTTTTGCCATAAGTATTCCCTCAACTGCCTATGGTCTTCATCATCAAATTTACTGTAGACCATTATTTTAACCCAATGGGTGCAAAGGTCTCATCAATATAAATGAATTGAGTCCAAATACAAGGTAGCTACTGTAAATCGTTTAGGAGTTCCTTGAACTGACCTTGACATCATCATCAGCTCCCTAATGACAGTCACCACCCATCTAGGTGTAAGGTTCTTGTCAATACAAATTATTCAAGCACAAACACAAGGTAGCTGATGTGAACTGTTGAGGAGTTCCTTCGACTGTCTCCAGGCTCCATCATCAGATCTACTCCAGACTTTTATTAAATAGTAGTGCTTTAAAATACTTAATGAAAATGCTAAGAAATGAACTAGTCGCCCCTGCAATTTTTGAAAGTTCCCCTTGTTTTCTCTGGTCTTCCACCATCAAACCCTAATACCTATTCTTATCATGGGACCATCTTGGGAACGTCTTCTTTCCAACAGAAAAAGAATTATCAAAATCGGTTCATAAACGACGAAATTATGCGCGAACAAACATTAAAAAAAAAAGCATATATACGGTCGAATTGAGTAACCTCCTCCTTTTTGAAGTCGGTTAAAAATAAACATTTGTTTAGCAAGAATCATTCTTTTTGTTTAAAAGTTTACTATCTAAATGTTAAAACAATCAATAATCATAAAAAATAAACACTTGTTAAAGTTTACGAAAATTGGTTTAAACTCCGGTGTTGATTTGAAAATTGCTCGCTCCGAAACTCCGGAGTTACGAAACTCCGGAACTCCGGATTGGAAGCCCTAGTGACCGCCTGAGACGACTATTTAATGGCTGTCTTCGTGCAGGTGTGTTCCCCTCCGGTTGGAAGGAAGCTGGATTGGTTTTGTTGAGGAAGGAAGGCTGTCATGTTAGACAGTTGAAAAAAAGGAAAGAGGGAAGAGGGAAACAAACAAAGAATTTATTAAATAAAATAAATAGCAAAAGCAAGAAAAGATAAAGTATAAAAAATGATGATAAATGACGGTATGAGGTGGATGAGGTGAAGATACAGGTATTACCTATAAAAAAGTAAAATATAAAAAAAAGCTTCAGCTTTAGTAACAGCCCCGGCGGCGGAGGGCTGCGCAGGGGGCCCGGGAGGCCCGGAGACAGAAGGCCGGCGCGGCTGAGGGCCGGCGACAGCTGTAGAGGCGGTTGAGGGTCGGAGAAGAGTTGTAGAGGAGCGGGGCGGCCGAGAGGGCCGACAACAGCTGCGGAGATCCAGCAGAGCGGCAAAAAAGCGGCTCCCGCAGCAGAGGTCCGGCTACAGCAGCGGCGCCGCCATCAGAGGCGGTGGCGCCGCCAACAGAGACAGTACCAGGCAGCAGAAATGTACAGGACCGGCCCCTACAACGGAGAGCCGGCAGCAGCACGATGGAGCGGCTCCGACATAAGCTTGACGGAGGAGGGTCCCCTCTCCGCGAGGGAGAGGGTAACCCTAGGAGGGCTCTGCAGGGATAAAACACTCGATAAATAAACTATTAACACCGTAGGCACCAGACCGAAACTCAAGCTGAACTGTCAACCGTCTGCGAGGGCTTCCAAAGAAACCTCGCAGAACAGCATTCCACAAAATTTTGAATATTTGAATATTTAAAAGTAATATAAAATACCGTAAAGGAGTTCGGCATAACAAATCCGATAGAAATATAGCGGGCAGTTAAGAATTTAGAAGAAAAAGGGTTGTCATAGAGACATAATCAACAGCGTTGTCAAAAACTGTCATAACAATGAAAATATTATTGTAAATGTGTAAATATAAGTAGATATTAAATTATAGCGTTGTGTTGTGTAGGAAAAATATTATCAGAACAGCGCCTCATAATACTGGAATGCCTATTATGACCTGCAGAAATGAATGATATATGAGTATGAAGAAGTAAGTATATGTAGGTTAATAAAATAACACTACAAGGGCCGCAGAGTCTCCCTCTGGATACCGTCCCATATGCTTGCTTGACGAGTCCTCCAACCTTTTTGAGAGAGTGATTGCTGGGAGGCTCGTCGAGCACCTGTCGCGAGTTGGTCGCAATCTTTCTGACAGCCAGAATGGCTTCCGGCAGCAGCGTTCTACCATAGATGCGATTCTTCGCGTCCGTGCGTTGTCGGACCAGGCGGTGTCCCGGGGTGGGGTGATGTTGGCATTAAGTTTGGATATCATCAATGCCTTCAACTCTTTACCCTGGGGTGCAATTAGGGAGGCACTGGTACATTATGAAGTGCCTCCCTACCTGCAAGGCATAATTGCAGGCACCTGCGCGACCGGTACATCCGCTATATGGGCCGTGATGGTAGCATTCAACGGAGGGAGATTACATGTGGGGTTCCGCAGGGGTCAGTTCTCGGTCCTATCCTGTGGAATCTGGCATACGATGCGGTCCTGCGTGTCGATCTCCCCGTCGGTGTCAATATTGTTTGCTACGCAGATGATACTCTGGTATTGGCCGGCGGGAGCACCTTCGAGGAGACCCTCCAGCTTTCCGAACTCGGGGTGGCTAAAGTCGTGGCGTCAATACGCGAGCTGGGTCTGGAGATAGCGCCTCATAAAACTGAGGCGTTATGGTTTCATAAACTACCGAGGAGCAGCGAGCCACCCAGCTCGTTGGTCCATGTCGGACATGTGCAAGTACAGGTGGGGCGATACATAAAGTACCTTGGCCTTACCCTGGATGGTCGGTGGGGCTTCAAAGAACACTTCGAGCGCCTGATTCCCCGAATCGAAAAGACAGTGGGTGCTTTGCATAGACTGCTGCCCAATCTCGGAGGATCTCGGGAGGAAGTTCGCCGCCTCTACGCGGGTGTCGTGCGATCGATGGTTCTTTACGGGGCGCCTGTGTGGTCAAGTAGACTGTCGGGCCTTCGATGCTGCAGGACTAAGGTCAACAGACTGCAACGGAAAATGGCCATTCGTATCGCACGAGGATACCGAACGATATCATTTGAGGCGGCAACTCTCTTGGCACGCTTTCCGCCGCTGGATATCTTGGCGGATATGGACGCGAAGGTCCAACCAGATCTGTAACATCCGCCAAAGCGGGAATAGTGTGCCAGGAACTGCACTGGTAGGACTGAGGCGACGGGAACGGCAACTCGCGCTCGACCGGTGGCGCGAGCGGTTACAGCTGCCGCAATATTCGCGCAAGCGCGTTGATGAAGCCATTCTGCCGTACTTCTAAGCCTGGCTGAAAAGAGGGGAGCGTATCTCCTTCAGGCTCACACAGGTACTCACTGGACACGGTTGCTTCAGTGAGTACCTGAACAGAATTGGGCGGGAGAACACGGCAAATTGCCACCATTGCGGAGGCAACCTGGATTCTGCACAACACACGCTCGAGGAGTGCCCTGCATGGGACTCCGAGCGGCAGGTCCTGGTTGTTAGGATCGGGCGAGACCTGTCTCTGTCGGCAGTAGTAAGGGCTATGCTGGCAAAGACAGAGAATTGGACAGAAGTAGATTCCTTCTGTGAGACCGTGATGGCCAAGAAGGAAGCCACCGAACGGGATCGAGAGAGGGCTGATCCTGCTCAGAGAAGGAGGCGTCGGGGAAGCAATCGCCTTAGCGTTTAATACGCCGAAATCCGCCTACTTATTGAAGTAGGTGGACCTTTGAGGTCGCGGGCACACAGAGCGGGGAGTCTGCCTGCCCACTAAGTAACCCCAGGGAAGACGGTGGCATAGTGGTCACGTGCTGCCGTGAATAGGAAGTTTAGGAGAGGCCCTCTTAGAGTCTCCCCTGAGATGTGCCTTACAGGCGTTGCGCAGGGCGGGTTCCAGAATTGGTCTTTTAAGAGGAACCGGGACCACCCCTAGGCGCAGATGGTGATCACCGGGGTGGTTTTAGTGAGGTAAAAATCCCACACTACTCGACCTCATTCCTCGGGGGTCGGGTGCCATTTGAAGGTTTCCCCGAAAACAAAAAAAAAAAGGACGCACTGGTTGGAGATTTTATTCTTCAAGCATTGGGGTATAGGCGACGAAAATACCCGACGAAGTTTACCAAATACTGCCCATCCCAGCTGGATCCTCCTATTTGCCTCCTTCTCGAAGTTGTTTTTCCCTAATTGCAAAGTTTGCCCGAGCTATACATATTCTGAAACAACTTCGAGCGGCATTCTGTTTACGGCAACCAGTCCCGGAGTCTTGACGATGTCGGCATTTTACACTAGATCAAAGGCATCGACCTACTGTATGATTTTTATACTGTGATATTACCTTTAAGTACAAGCTGGCGTAGGTACCTACAGAATAAAACAAAACTTACCTGACTGTGTAGATGAGATCTTTTGCCAGGTCCTGGATAATGGTGGAATCTCTAAAACATTAGTAGGTGTTGGTTGTGCTGAAGGTTTTTATGTATCAGGATTCAGCAACAAAAGTAACAAGTTAAGCGGTTTAAACAAGTATGTAGGTATCATGCTTAGGTAGGTATAGTGCATATTGAGTCCTGTCGACTTACATAAATTCTAGGAAATTTTCTACAGTTTAGTGTAGAATAGTACCTACAGATGTTTTTTTATTGTAATAAAATAATAATAATGTATTTATTTGTATATAAAGCAGGTGCTAAAATAAATTATGTTAATTTCAGATATATTCCCAGTAGATACATTCCGCCGGTTGGCATAAAAACATATAGCGGTTAACTTATAGATAACTAGCTGTGCCCCGCGGTTTCACCCGTGTAACCTTCTAGCCGAATGAGCTCAGTTGATATAAAATAAGCGCCTGTTAAAATAATGGGAGCAGTATGTAGTACAACCGCGTTTGCTCTCGTTTCCGCAACATTTTTTGTACCTGCTCTGCTCCTATTGGTCTTAGCGGGACGTTTTATAGCCTATGTCCTTTCTCAGGCTCTAGACTATCTGTTTACCAAATTTCATTACAATCGGTTCAGCAGTTTTGGCGTGAAAGCCGGACAGATAGACAGACAGACCGAGATACCTTCGCATTTATGAAATTAGTATGGATAGCGGCCCGTCCCGGCTTCGCACGGGCATTAAACATTACATTTAGATTTGTTAATTTTAACACATTCATAATAATAATAATAATAACAATGGCAAGGGCCTCACTCCGCTCTCCTTGGCTAAAGAGAACTGGCGTAAACCAGTAGTGCTTGACACAAATGATCGCATGGAGGTATGGAAGAGCAAAGAGCTTCACGGACGCTTTTTCCGAGCCCTTCACGGGCCCGATGTAGACTTACAAGCGTCCGTAGCCTGGCTACGATTCGGTGACCTTTTTGGGGAAACCGAAGGTTTTGTATGTGCAATTATGGACGAAGTTATGATGACGAACAATTACCGGAGATTTATTGTGAAAGACGGCACAGTTGACATCTGTCGGGCATGTCACCGGCCGGGGGAATCAATAAGGCATATCATATCCGGGTGTTCTCGTCTAGCTAACGGAGAGTACTTGCATAGACACAACCTTGTAGCCAGGATAATTCATCAGCAACTTGCTCTTAAATACAACCTTGTGGAATCGGAGGTGCCGTACTACAGGTATAAGCCCGACCCAGTTCTCGAAAATGGCCATATCACATTATACTGGGATCGATCCATCATCACTGACAGGACTATTGTTGCCAATAAGCCTGATATAGTGATGGTGGATCGATCAGAGCGGCGTGCAATGATTGTTGACATAACCATCCCGCATGATGAGAACCTCGTGAAAGCCGAGAAAGATAAACAAATCAAGTATCTTGACTTAGCTCACGAGGTTGTCGACATGTGGGAAGTGGATTCAGCAATCATTGTACCGATAGTCGTGACAGCTAATGGCTTAATAGCCAAGAGCCTCGACCAACACCTCAGGAGGCTCTCGTTAGGCAGCTGGATCAAGGGCTTGATTCAGAAAGCGGTACTGCTGGACACGGCTCGCATCGTCAGGAAGTTCCTCTCTCTGGAGCCCTGACCGCCGGTAGCTTGGACCCTGTTCCCGATACCGGTGGGCTACTATTTTTTATATTTTTAAATGTTTTTTATATATTTTTTTTATGTAGAAATATTTAAAAATATAATTTATAAGTGTATTTAATGAAATAAAGGATAATAATAATAATAAAAAAAATTGGCAACATCAAATGTCAACATCATATTTTCATCCTTATCAAATATATTATTTTATATCAGTTTTTCTTTTCCATATTGTGATATCTTCAAGAGAAAACCCAAGCCCAAATCCAAAATAATAAAATTCAACAACAAAAACAGTTTCTATACACGATGGAGAAGTTTTCTACTCGAACCAAACCGACCCGTTGGAAATGACATCTGTCATGTCATGTCGGAAAATACAAACCAGAAAAATATGTGAATAATACAAAGACATTAAAATTATATTTACAATAGACAGGACATCAAGAACAAAATCGTAATCCAATACTTCTGGCAAACTGGTTAAATGTCACTTAGTATAGTGTGGTACCCCTGCGCATCAAGACGTAATTTGTGTCCACTAAGAATAAACATTTTCTAAGGAAATATGCCCGGTTGCGCTTTGCGTTACTGTACATCTCGTTATGGTAAAACGACTGGACCTAACTTCGGATTATTTTCGTATGAATTGTTTATATTTTCTCTGTAATTAAAATTTAAAAAATTTCGTAGATAGATCTAGAAAGTTTTCTATTATTGTAATAAGCGCCCTCTATTGTTGAGTAGTTTTACTATTTACTTGTAGAGATGTAGTAATGTTGTTTATCGATGTAGTTATCGATAATATTTATTAAGTTGAAAACTTATTGCTATATTTTATTGACATTTAAAATAAAGCTAAATAAACTTAAATATTTCTATATTTCAAGTTTATTTGTTTTTAACTCTATTTGAACATAATCATGTCATATTGATGAACAAAATTTAATGAAGAAGTACTATTCATTCACCTAGGTTTTTGTTATTTTTGGACTACCATTTTTGTCCTGATTTGGACAATTATCTACGTGACAAGAAATTTTCTTCCCAGGAGGCAGTTCTGTTTTCACACAGTTTGTGCAGTCTAGAACCTCAGAGTTCTATCGCAAAGGCATAAATGACCTTCCTATTAGAAGGCAGCAATGTATACATAATAATGGTAATTATTATGTATACATTAACTATTTTGATAAAATAAATTAGTTGAAAATTAAAAAATAAACAATTCAGATTTTCAGTACAAATCGGCAACTTTAAACTTTAGCGCCTATTATATTAAAAGAATTATATAAATAAAAAACTGTAAACAAAAAATATGAAATTACCTATAAACTTTCTGCTTCCTAATTTTTTTGTTTCAAACTATCAAAATTCGAAAACTTCTTTAAATATTATCGATAACTTTATATCGAAATGATACAAACCCTACTAAAGTTTTTAGTATTGCCATTTAAAAACATTTGCAAACAAACATGTAAAAAGAATAATTTTGCTAAAAACAAAAATTTCAAAACAAAATGCGCTTTATGGCCTAAAAGGTTTATTATACTCAAAAATCGCAATAAATTGAGTATTATAATAATTCGTAAGCAAAACATATCTAAAATACCAATAGACGGTGTCACGGAAAATAGTAGCGAATAAAATACTAAAACAGTTTTTGATGTTTGTACAAAACAAGTTCCACATAATTTGTTTACTTTTCAATATTTATTTACCCGATTTGAATTATACTAGGGTATTAAATCGGATCTGGCAACATAGACCACACTGGCCACCTACCGGGCAATAGCTGAATATATTTTGTCTCCAAGTGTCGATCTAATTTTGCTATATTGTACTAGATGGCGGAACTGAGACATGGGATCACAGTTTTTCTACGCCATTTTGACACATGCCCACTCTATTCATCTTAAATCTCTTTGGAATAATATGATTGTGCGATGTTGACAAGATCTGCCGCTCGAAGAGCACGCCCACCATCTCCGGACTCGTTGCTCAGCTCCGCCTCGCCGCCGCCGGCCTCCAGCGCCACTGTAAGTGCTGTGACGACCCCGGCCGCGGCAGTTGCGTCGAGCTCGAGCGACGAGTACTTCTCTCCGCCGACGACGCCACCACCTGCACGCCGACGGGGAGGACGCCGGCCGCCGGACCGCTTAGGACCTCGAGGCCCATCGGCTTCTGACAGGGTCCCAGCTCCCGGCGGTAGTGTGCAGCGCATGAGATGGACACAATCCATTAATGAAAATGTCATGCGCTCATACTATGGGGCTACAGAGGGAGGAAACAACCTGACCGCGTACCGTGTTCGAATGCTCTCTCTGTTTCAGGTGCTTGAGCCAGCTGTCAACGTGTCGGCGCAACAACTGTCGGATCAGGTACGGGTTATCCAGCGTAATCATATGTTGGATGATACTGTGCTTGATCGCCTGCGAAACGAAATGCAGAGTAGCCGTATCATTGCTCACCAGTCGCAGACTGCGGAGATACCACCGCAGCCCACAAACTATGCTGACGAGGGGAGTAATGATAGGGCTACCAATGTAAGTACCCAGTGCAATGAGGAGTTATTAAATGCTTTGGAGGCTGCGATTCGGGAATATCGTTTCACCCCGGCAGAACTAAGACCACGCCTGCCACGTTTGCCCATACATAACAGAAATAGGGCACTGATGGCTGCTCTGGATGCGCAGTTATCAGATTATTTTGATACTTGCGAGGACCTCACTGATACTCATTCAATCCTGTACTGCGCAGCTGTAGCAGCTTGTCGTGTAGCTCATGTCAAATTTCCCAGTGACTCTAGAGCTACACGACCTAAACCAGTAGTACCAGCTTGGCAGCACAGGATTGAACGTCGTATTGGTGGGGCCAGAGCACTCATCGGTAAACTAATCTGCTTCAGGGAGGGTAATACTCGTCCCAGAGTGATGCGCTTTGTGAGGCGGGCATTTGCAGGTACAAATATCAGCCCACAAAATTATATGGCCCGTGTCACGGAGCGCATCGACTTCCTGAAGCAGAAAGTGTATGCATGGGCGAACCGTATCAGAAGATACAAACGACGAGTGGAACGGTACACCCAGAATCGCACCTTCCAAAGCAATGAAAGGTGGGTTTATAGGGACTGGGAACGACCAGAACAAGGTGTGACTGACACGTGCCTACCGGATGATGATGCCATGTGTTCATTTTGGCGCAGTATCTGGTCGGTACCTGTCAGTCACACTGAAGGTGACTGGGCCCGGGATGTCGAGAGAGCCTGCGATCCAATACCTGAAATGGGGGCTATTACCATCTGCCCCCAAGATGTAGCTTGTGCAGTCCGTCCATTACCTAACTGGAAGTCTCCAGGACCGGACGGGCTGCATAACTTTTGGATAAAATGGTTTCCAAGGTCGCACGCTCGCTTGGCATCTCAATTCCAGACTGCTTTGGTGTCTGGTTCGTTACCTCAGTTCCTAACTACTGGAATAACCCACCTGCTCCATAAATCAGGTAGCACCGCGGAACCCAAAAATTATAGGCCGATCACCTGTTTACCGACGGTCTATAAAGTTCTTACATCCATTTTGAAAACTAAAATTAACAAACATATTGACAGCAACTCCATCATGTCTGCCTCTCAAAATGGATGTAAGAGCGGGTCCCGCGGTACTAAGGAGCTACTCCTTATTGATATGGCCATTAGCCAACAGGTTCGTCGTTCCCGAAAGGATCTGTCGACATGTTGGATAGATTATAGGAAGGCCTATGACTCAGTCCCACATACATGGCTCATGCGGGTGCTGGAGTTGTATAAAGTGGATGCAACTCTGCGCACCTTCCTGATGTCGTGTATGAAGACATGGAGGACAGTCCTTCGCTATCCAGGATGTCGAAATATTCAGAGGAATAGCGAACCGATACGGATCGAGCGAGGAATATTTCAGGGCGATAGTTTGAGTCCACTTTGGTTTAGCTTAGCATTGAATCCTCTAAGCACACTATTGGAGGATTCAGGTCTAGGCTATCGGTTGAGGAGAGGTGGTCAGGTTATATCGCACCTCCTCTACATGGATGACCTGAAACTTTTTGCTCCCAACAATTCACAACTGAGGGAGCTACTGAAAATTACTGAAAC
The DNA here is from genome assembly GCA_017933935.1 of Sesamia nonagrioides. Taxonomy (NCBI): domain Eukaryota; kingdom Metazoa; phylum Arthropoda; class Insecta; order Lepidoptera; family Noctuidae; genus Sesamia; species Sesamia nonagrioides. Next base: position 538,827 of record JADWQK010001703.1, read on the forward strand.
TTTCAGTAGCTCCATCAGGATGGAATTTGGTGTGGACAAATGTGCGGTCATGCATGTAAAGCGAGGAGAGATTATGGAATCCGTGGGAACCCAACTCACTGATTCCATAAACCTTAGAGCCCTCTCCGCATCCGAAACCTATAAGTATTTGGGTATGTCGGAAGCGTTGGGTATCAATGTTACTGACATGAAGCAATCGTTGAAAGAACGCTTCTTTGGCCGCCTGAAAAAAGGACTTAATAGTCGTCTATCAGGCGGAAACAAGGTGCGCGCTTTCAACGGTTGGGTCATGCCGGTATTGATGTACTCTTTCGGCATACTCAAATGGACTCAAACCGAACTTGACGCCCTGGATCAGAGGGTCCGTACGCTGCTGACTGCAAATCGATTGCATCACCCACGGTCATCGGTTATGAGGCTGTATATCCCGCGAAAATGTGGAGGTCGTGGCTTTTTAAACGCCAAGACCCTCCACAATCGCGAGGTATGCAGTCTCAGGGACTATTTCCTAGTAAACGACGTGGGGATGCATCGAGATGTGGTCGCGGCTGACAAGGGCCTCACTCCGCTCTCCTTGGCTAAAGAGAACTGGCGTAAACCAGTAGTGCTTGACACAAATGATCGCATGGAGGTATGGAAGAGCAAAGAGCTTCACGGACGCTTTTTCCGAGCCCTACACGGGCCCGATGTAGACTTACAAGCGTCCGTAGCCTGGCTACGTTTCGGTGACCTCTTTGGGGAAACCGAAGGTTTTGTCTTTGCAATTATGGACGAAGTTATGATGACGAACAATTACCGGAGATTTATTGTGAAAGACGGCACAGTTGACATCTGTCGGGCATGTCACCGGCCGGGGGAATCAATAAGGCATATTATCTCCGGGTGTTCTCGTCTAGCTAACGGAGAGTACTTGCATAGACACAACCTTGTAGCCAGGATCATTCATCAGCAACTTGCTCTTAAATACAACCTTGTGGAATCGGAGGTGCCGTACTACAGGTATACGCCCGACCCAGTTCTCGAAAATGGCTATATCACATTGTACTGGGATCGATCCATCATCACTGACAGGACTATTGTTGCCAATAAGCCTGATATAGTGATGGTGGATCGATCAGAGCGGCGTGCAATGATTGTTGACATAACCATCCCGCATGATGAGAACCTCGTGAAAGCCGAGAAAGATAAACAAATCAAGTATCTTGACTTGGCTCACGAGGTTGTCGACATGTGGGAGGTGGATTCAGCAATCATTGTACCGATAGTCGTGACAGCCAATGGCTTAATAGCCAAGAGCCTCGACCAACACCTCAGGAGGCTCTCGTTAGGCAGCTGGATCAAGGGCTTGATTCAGAAAGCGGTACTGCTGGACACGGCTCGCATCGTCAGGAAGTTCCTCTCTCTGGAGCCCTGACCACCGGTAGCTTGGACCCTGTTCCCGATACCGGTGGGCTACTATTTTTTATATTTTTAAATGTTTTTTATGTATTTTTTATGTAGAAATATTTAAAAATGTAATTTATATGTATATACAATAAAATAAAGGAATAATAATAAGTACTTGTTTTTTATGTATTTTTTATGTAGAAATATTTAAAAATGTAATTTATATGTTTATACAATAAAATAAAGGAATAATAATAAGACACATATTCATCCCTTTTTGCGTCGAGCTCCTAAAAAAGAGTAAATAAAAAAAAAATAAGAATAATTAAATTCAGATATTATTTAATGATTTTTTTGTATGTATGTGTTTTTTTTGTATATTTTTGGGTTTTTTTTCTTTTTTTTGATATATTTTTTTAATTTTTTGTTTTTTTTTTTTCAATTATTGAGGTCATAACCCTAAAAGAAAATACATTTATTTTGTTAGAGCTTCTCTGTAAACAATATTTGATGTTGTTTTATTTTGTGGCAGCAAAATAAATTGATTTTCAGGGGCTCCGACTCGCGATAGACCAACATACAGTTGACCATGAGTAAAACATTTCTTTCGCTGATCGATCCCTACTAATTCGAAGGTTTGGCCTTGGGACTTGTTAATGCGAAAGATGTTTTTACCGGAAATTGAAGCCGTTTAAATGGGATTGGCAGATCAGTTGGGATCATCGGTATCCTCGGTATATGAGCTAGTTGACCACCTGCTGGGCCAGTGATATAGTTGCTAGTATTAAATTGTCCTTTAACTCCTTAATAAGCAGCCTCGTCCCATTACACATGCTCGGAGGGTTTAAATTTCTTAAAAGCATGATTGGGATTTCGATTTTTAACGTCAATTCATGGGGTGGCAGTCCAGAAGGGTTCAACGAATTTAAAAATTCCTGTGGATAATGGACTGCATCTTCAATATTCGTTACAGTGTCGATCGATTTGTATGTTTTTGTTTGGTCGGGGACTTTTTGAACAATCAGATTGTTTATTTCATTGACAGTATCATTCTTAGGTGATACTATAGCCCGAGAACACAGCCAATGGAAGCCTCTTTCGTGGAAATTCTCGATATCTATGTATACAGAATCTATTAAATTATCCAAATTATGGAGTATTTGGCCTAGAGACTCATCCAGAAGAATGTCACAATGACCGCTTAAATTTGGAGTTGGAAAAATTCCTTCCCCAAGTTTTAGCAGTTGCTGTGGGAAATTGCTATCAGTGATTCCATGAAGATGAGCTCTCCTATTTGTCCTTAATTTTAATGTATCAATCGTAGTCCATAAGGGAGACGATTTCAAGCATGCCTTGATGATATCTGCTCGCGTGCCTCTGTTAATAACGGGGAGAGTCTGTCGAAAATCTCCAGCAAATACAAAAATAATCCCGCCCATGACTGCAGAGGAGTTCCTTAGATCCTGTAAGGTTCTGTTCACGGCCTCTATATGTGCTCTATGGCTCATCGTGCATTCGTCCCACATAATCAATGAGGCGTCTTGTAGTAATTTACCAATAAGTCCATTTTTGCGGATGGAACATGTAGATTGTTGTTCAAGATTGACGGATAGTGGAAGTTTAAAAGTAGAATGAGCAGTTTTGCCATCCTTCAAGAGAGTTGCAGCAATTCCTGAGGAAGCAACTGCTATTGCTATCTTCCCTGATTGTCTTATCTTAGCAAGTATCAAATTTGCAAGTAACGTCTTTCCCGTTCCACCAGGTGCATCCAAAAAGAAAACTTTTCTTTTGTCATGAATGACGCTATCGACTATAGTTTCAAAAGCATGTCTTTGATCTGGGACTAACTTTGGCAGGTTTTCATTGACAAAAGCGGTCAAATTATTTGTATCATAGCGATGAGTCATAGTCTCTGCTGCATTGCTTTCTGTACGAACTGATGATGGTAATCCGAAATCACTTAGGCTTTTGTCATTTAATTGCAACAGTTTATTTTCTATTTGTATCAAACCTTCGTTATAAATGTCCTCATTGTATGGTAAGGTGATGTCTTGATTTTGCTGTCTGATTCTGTGTCTAATATCTTCACATAAATCGTCTTTGAAAATGTTCCATAATTTTAATGGTTCCGATGGCTGACAAAATAAAAGTATGACCACAAACAATTCTCTCAATTGTAATGGACATTGAGAAAGCGAAGCTTCTCTGAGAGTATTTTCCCAATGGTCATCGTTTTCTAGCAAACCTCTAGCACGGCAAGCAGCTTGATACGTTTCTTTCAGAACTCCGTCAACGGTTTTCAAGTACTGGAATGAAGTTGGACCGCGTACGTGGTGCAGCAACATCCTAAGATAGAAACACTCGGATTGAGAAGGATGGACACCGTAGACTCTACCTAAAGCGGAATCTTTTTTATGCCTGGATAGCCAACTACATTCTCACCACGCTTCCTTCTGGTGAACTTATTATTGGCCCATGTGTAGTATTGCGGGACTTCGTGGTAAAGAAGTGTTTTTGCGAATTCATCTTCATTACAGAGCTCAAAAAAAACCAGCAATGTTGTTTTACGTAGATTTTGGGCCACTTGTACAGCCGTTTCTGTGGTAAAATACACCCTTTGGCCATTTTCTAAGTGGACAGCTAACTGCAAAACTGTAGGATGCCGCTCATGGATCGGGAATTCGAATATTCGCCAAGCAGCTTCGGAAGTACTTATGTAACGTCCATTTACGTAGTTTTCCACTTCATCATTTGGGTTTCTGACGCCAAATGTAGCTTGGTCCGATCCTTTATTTATGTATTTATAAATGTATTTGATGGCTTGAACTGAGTGGCAGTACTCTACATTTATGTGAGCATTAAACGTCCTGCACAAAAGTGGAGAATATGGGACAATCCAACTATTATCTATAGTGAAATTTCTGCCTCTGATATTTAGCGAAGCGCTCAGTCCTCCATTTGCGGCATCACGACGACGATAAACTGGATATCCGTCCTCTCCAGTCTGAGTTTCGTTGACTAAACGTCGTGGGTATTTTTTGTGCAAATACCGTTTTTCATACATGGTGCTGATAAGTTATGTTCTCCGCATGGTCCGTGCACCATATTTTTTGTTACGATATCGTACAATATCGGATCGTTTTGTTGGTTGGGCAGTTCCGCAACTATGACGCTATCAATTTCGTCTGGTTGGATTTTTGTTTCTAGCCAAAACAGCAAATGACAGTGTGGTAAACCTCGCTTCTGCCATTCTACACTTGCCATGTAACATTTCACTTTGCCGAATATTTCATTTTTAACGAATAAATTTAAGAATTTCTTCATTTTCAAATGAAACACCCTTGAAATGATGTCATGACGATCGAAAGATCGCTGATCAGGTAGTAGTTCCGCTTTAATTTCAGGCCATTCGGGGTTGCACGTAAATGTGACAAATAAGTCTGGTCTCCCGTAATTTCGGACATAAGTCATCGCGTCTTGGGTTTTTTCATGCAGGTAACGCGGAGAACCTGTAAATGAAGATGGCAAGATTACGCGTTGACCGATATTTGATGGGTCAACATTTCCGTCTTGATTTAAAGCATCTCTGAGATGAATGTATTCTTCAGCCCTTAGTCTCTGTTGGTTACGACATATGTAATTCAATCGTTCCGATATCATTTTTGCCATCATATCGACAATATATTGTCCCTAAATAAGTCCCTGTAATAATGTAATGCATTAAAACAGTTAGCTCTAACCATCAACCTAAATGCATAAAATTGCATGCTCGTCACAGTTTTGTTACGCGCTGTACCTTCCTGCGGAATGGTTAAATAATAACCGTCTTCTCCTTTCACGAACATTAAGGGATACTGTAGTGGATCATACGATCGGTGTAACTCAGAGACCCTTTTAAGTTGGCCGTCTCTTCCGTGGAGCACTATATCTCTGGGGCCTTTTTCTTCGTCAACCAAGAGAACGGCTACCTCGTTTACAGCTGGAGCATTGTATCTACCCGGGTGTGCTGTCTGTGGTGGGCGGTCGGAATGAATAATTAATTTTAAATTATCCGAAGAATTGCATTCTATGTTTTGTTTAAAGCTTCGTATATATACATTGTGGCTATTCAGTGCGGTCTGTAGTTCGTTAATTAAATCTATTTTCAGCGTTGGAGCTATGTTTGACCTCAATGATAGCTGATCTGCGTCTGAAATGAAATATACCTGCAAGTATTGTGGATTTTATATTTTATATAAATGGGTTTAGTTCTGAAAAGAACTTTTTAAATCGGTTTAGTTACTTACTAAACGAATTATTATCAAGCGTAAATTCCGCACACGTCCATCACGTAGGGAGCCGACCAGTTTATTTCGTGATCTGAACCCCCCTCCCGTACCCCTGCCCGAGTGACGCCTACAACGCATAGCTAGCCGAATACAGTTTATTTTTTAATTTTTTTTTAACTCGTGATATCTTTTGAATGGATTGTCAGAATCGAATAATTCAAAAAGTAATATAAAGATATTGAAGCAGTCTTAATTAATACATCATTTATTTTGATAAGGGTTAATACCAAGGTACAAATAAAGAGCTTTTTGTAGCGGTGGTATTTTAATTTCTTTTTTTCAATAAAAAAACGCTTATTGTGACATGACTGTAATAGTTAGAGATATGCTGCCGCTGATTTTTTGTAGATAATGGTGTGTTCTAACAAAATGTAGTATATCATTTTGTTCTATCATCAATAGTTTTCGCAGCGCACGCGATGTAAGGTAGTTTTTTGATATTTTTTTCACACCTTGGATTACGTTATCGTAATTTTAGTAAGGATGCCTATTTTTTTTGAAAATGAAATATAGCCTATGTCACTCAGGAATGATGTAGCTTTCCAACAGTGAAAGAATTTTTCAAATCTGCCAAGTAGTTTCGGAGCCTATTCAATTCATACAAACAAACAAACAAACAAAAAATCAAACCTTTCCTCATTATAATATTTGTATAGATGTATAGATGTATAGATTTACGATCTAGAATTCTAGATCATTAAAATCATAATGAGATCATGCTATGTTTACAATTATTTACGAAACAAATTACTTAATAAGAAAAAATGTCATCCTCGTATCATTCATTGCAGGTAATATGTACCTAAGTGCTTGTTAATTTTAACTAATACAGCTATTTAATAGAATAAAAGTATTTTGTGTTTCTTGCAAAAAAGAATGCAATTATCTGTAACAATGAGATTAAAATTGTGTCTTATGCACCGGTTTTGAGCTTTAAATATAGACTTCATTTAGAATGAAATGAAAATGAACAATTTACCTCAGAACACTACATTTTTGTGTAGTGTTCTGAGGTAAATTGTAAACTATACCAAAGTGTAGTGTTCTGTGGGGGTTCCGACTGTAAATTTAGAACAGAGATCACCAAACGGTGATACGCAACTTTAAACTTCAATAGGTAATGTATCAACGTTGAGATTTATATATATATTTTTTTTTTATTTATTCTTGGGCAGATTGCGCAGACGTGCTTGATCTTTTACGTAGGTACCTACTTAGTACTTAAATTGTAGGTTTTTTTTTAATAGTTTAGTTCTACGTAGTACCTACAGATGTTTTTTTATTTCAAAATGAGTTATTAGCGCCAAGTCTCTTGTTCGCAATCTAACCTAAATTTAGGTTCGGTACAACTTTATATTTTTATTTCATTATTTAAGAAGATGAATATTTTTACTTGGCATGTTATCGATCACGTCTAAACTGTCTATAGAGTAGCACTCGTACCTAATTAGACAGGACAAACTAATATTTTATCTTCTGTCTTTTTCTTCATGAAATTGTACTGACCTCATATTTAGTTTGTCAACAAGAGAAAAGGGTCCAAAAAATGCCATTAAGCGTCACACCTACAAGGTCTACAAAATCGCAAATCTAAAAAATTACCCATTTTCATAACTCCCGGAAAAGTTTGCTTAGGTTAGGTACCTATCAATAGATTTATAGAATATTTTGGGGAAGTAAAGGAAAAAATTTGTAATAATAACAATACTGTTAACTAAGTTGCACGCGGAAGGGTTCTGCATAGGGTTGCCAGATAGGAAGTTACAAAATCCGGGACAGTCTCGTCGACAGACACTCTCTCGGAAAAAGAACGGCTTAAACAAAAAAAAAAAGCTCATTCGAAATCAAATCCGGGAGAGTCGGAGAAAGAACGCCTAAAAAAAAAAAAATTCAAACGGGAAAAAGGTCGTCAACACTGTAAATTCTTACTATCATCTTTCTTAAAGATCCGGGACAATTACCGCTCATTCCGGGACAAGAGGTCATTCCGGGGACAAGATTCGGGACAATCCCGGATTTCCCGGGTCTGGCAACCCTAGTTCTGCAATTGACAACCAAGGGACGATCTAATCCTTTTTTTTTTGCAATACAATACATATTTATACTAAAATAGACCTTAATTGTAAATGAACAAAGTTCATGTTAACAGTTAGTAAAAATGTACGCCAATGCAGCTGTGTCTATTGTCCAACAGTATTTGATCTGTAATTTAATTTTCAGCGATGTGGTAGAGCCTTTATGTACCTATTGATCTAAGCTAAAACTATCAATGGAATTAGCTTGAAAAGGACTAAGATATAACTAAAACGGTAAAGCGATTTTTTAATTTAACGTTATCTTTATTTGCTCCTTTCAAGAAAAACCCCAATGAAACTCATAAATCATCCAACTCCCAAGATCCGTTAGCCCGACTACCTGCATTCATCCCTTCCATGGGGGCGGTGTAAGTAGGCCCCGCCTCTTTTAAACGACACTCTGCTGCCAAAACAGACGGAAAGGTCATTCGTGATTTGCACGTCAAGTCAACAAGTCGTCAACATGGCTCTTTGGACTCCATACGCGCATGAAGAACCTTTAGACCTGAGTAACCACGCGGTGAGTGGAGAGAGAGAATCGCCTCTCTCCACGTCTAGTGCTCCACTTTTGCCACCACTACCTGGCCCGTGTACCCAGAACAATATTGGAATTCTTTCCCGTACTATAGTAATTATCAAGAAGCTGCACCAACAGTGCCATCGGGGATGTCTCCCGATTCTACCGGGAGCTGTTCGCAGAGGAATGTAGCCGCACGTTCGCCATCTTCATCGGAATTTCCAGATACGGAATCTATTAACGAGGATCTGGAATACCAGATCTTCGAAAGGGATGCCATGCGAGCAATGGCGGAAAAAATGGCGGCAGCTTACTCGGCAACAACCCGAGGATGCGGAGGGCGGTCCAATCAAATAAGACCGCTGACGACTCGTACAGAAAGCAGAGAGAACGCAACAACTTCGCTGCCAAGCAGAGTCGGGACAGGCGGAAGTTACGGGAGGTGCGTCTGGCTCTCTACAGGTGACGTACCTTAAAAAAGGTGGCGGGCCAGACAGATCTGTGAACGCTGTGGATAGGGCTACAAATAACCAGTTAGTTAACCGTTCAGTGCCCGGACTAAAGTGTTATCTAAAGTTATATTACCATTAGTTTTAAACCTATTATGTAAGTACTAGTAAGTAGTTATAGTTCCGTAGTATACCTAAGTGTTTTATGTTGTTTATTAGAATATAAGTTGTATATAAGTTAGGTTTTTTACTAACGTGTACATTAGGTTGTTGTGTGTAAATATGTTTTATATGTAGGTGGGTAAGTATATAATATTATAAGAGAAAGTTATTTTAAATCATTAAAGTAAATTGGTTATAAATTAAGTATCTGTAAATCAAATTGAATTTGATTATTAGGTAGATACCAAGCTCATTTAATTATAGTTAATTTTGTGCAATTCTGTAAGTCATAAGTAGGTACCTATGACTAAAACTCATTAATTGCAGTTACCTATTTTTGTGCAATACCCTAAGAATACATTTTTTTTATTTTAGTCTTAGCTTGTAAATTATAATTGTTTTGTCTCTGTGAACAAACTTTAAGCAGTCACTTTATGTTTATGTCAATTTTGATTATAGTATTTTAAAATGAATTTCTGTTTTTGTTTTTATTAGTTACCTAAGTATAAGTGCGTTAAAAATGGTTAACCGTTTTAGTCACGCTTAGTCCCTTCCGAACTAATATCATTGTTATGAAAACGGATAATTTTTTAGATTTGCGATTTTGTAGACCTTGCCTACAAGGTCTACAAAATCGCAAATCTAAAAAATTATCCGTACCTATATGTGTGCCGCTTAACGGTATTTTTGGACCCTCTTCTCTTGTTCACAAACTAAATATAAGGTCAGTGTATCTAGTTTCTTCCTATTTCATTAAAAAAAAAAGACGGGAGATAAAATATTAGTTTGCCCTGTCTAATTCCGAGTGGTACTCCATAGACAGTTAAGACGTGATGGAAAACATCGCGATTTAAAATCTTCATCTATTTAAATCCATACTAATATTATAAATGCGAAAGTAACTCTGTCTGTCTGTCTGTCTGTCTATCTGTCTGTTTGTCTGTCTGTCTGTCTGTCTGTTACGCTTTCCCGCTTAAACCTCTGAACCGATTTTGATGAAATTTGGCACAGACAATCTTTAGACCCTGAGAAAGAACATAGGCTACCTTTTATCCCGGAAAAATTTGATATTCCCGAGGGAAATCTAAAAACCGCGATATAACCGAACTCCACGCGGGCGAAGCCGCGGGCGGTAAGCTAGTAATGAAATGAAAAGAAAAATTTGCACGGAACCTAAATTTAGTTTAGATTGTATACAAGAGAGATAGACAACAGAATTTGTGTCAATAATTCATTAAACGATAAAAAAAAAAGAACAACTGTAGATACTACGTATAGCTAAACTAAAGAAAATTTCCTACAATTTACATCAGTATGCAAAAGATCAAGCAGGTTTGCGTATACTCTCTACAATCTGTCCAAGAAAGTTTAAGTTTAAAAGTTGCTTAGGTACCTATCACTGTTTAATAGTCTCTGTTCTAAGGTTTGGTGTAGTGTTCTGAGGTAATTGTTCCGAAAGGGAGTCTATTACGCATATATTTATCAATTTATTTACTTTTAATTATTAAACAGCAATCATTCTACCAATATTCACAACCTGGCCAGGACTTTATAACTTAAAATATATTGCCCCATGATCTATACAGCCGGGTAAGTTTGGTCGTATTCTGTAAGCTAGCTGGTACTTATACGTAATACTGTATTCCTCTTAGACTCATATTAATACCACTGCGAAATCCCACAGTGACTATAAACAACGTTCATGTCCAATCCGCAACAGTTGCAACATTATTAACGCATTAATTATTCCTTTGAAAACATGGGCTGGATAAGCGTTTATTCTTTTGGATGTTATACAATATGTAAAGAAAACCCTGTCCGATCCGTTAAGGTATTGTTAGGTATCGATAACTGATTCAAAATCCCCCTAAAAAAATAAATATTATTTCGCAAAAAGAGGTACAACAAACACACAACACACAAATACACAACACATACAACACACAACAAACACAATAACATAATACATAATACATAATACATGTGCGTTATGCAACCCCTTCCGCGGGCGCAGGGCGGGGGGCAGGGCACGCGGCACCTGTGACGTGGTCGCGTCGCTATTCGCTTATAATAACACCGGTGTTGTCACTGTTTTAAAAATTACCAAATTTCGGGGAAATTGGAATTAATTCCCGGGAAAAAAGGATTATTTCAAAATTCATTAGTGTTGTTACTATGATGATTATGTAAAATTTTATATTATATTTGGTCAAGTGTTTACCTAACCTTTGTTATCCTTATGGGTCGGACAGGGTTTTCTTTACACATTGTATAGGTATGGTTTCAGGATAATGTACAGAAATTACTGTCAAGTGACGGAGGAAGTAATGCTTGTGTTTATTATGACTCGCTTGAATAAATTGGGTAAAGTGTACCATCGGTTGTTACTTAGGTAGGTACTCATATTAGCAGAACTCTAAATGTGATCTGCAGTTTCTCACAGCAAATTCAATTATTTACTCTCAAAACTATACTTCCAATGCGTAAACTCTAGCAAGTTAAGTACACATTTCTCACGTGAATGGAGGTTCTGAAAACATTGAGCGCGTGGCTGTCATGGCAACGATCATCGTGGCGGCAGTGGACACTGTGACGGGTTGAACAAGTCAAGTTGAAAGGATTCGTGTTGTCTTAGTGCACGCGACTGTTTCACACATTGGAAATAAATAATGTGTGTGTATAATCTAAATTTAATTGACTAACTATGACAAAGATGGAGCGTAAACCACAAGTAATTGGAAGAACTAATAAAGTGGCATAATATAGGTAGGTATATTATTTTTGAACTATATATTTTAAAGTTTTAATTTATCACACAAAATGATTCGACAAAGTCATTATTAACTCCCTTAGTCACTTGGAATATGACAACGCAGCATTTTGTTAGCTTTAAATATGAATTAGGTTTGATGATCGGCTTTAAATATGAATTTGGTTTGATGATCGGCTTTAAATATGAATTTGGTTTGATGATCGGCTTTAAATATGAATTAGGTTTGATGATCGGCTTTAAATATGAATTAGGTTTGATGATCGGCTTTAAATATGAATTAGGTTTGATGATCGGCTTTAAATATGAATTAGGTTTGATGATCGGCTTTAAATATGAATTTGGTTTGATGATCGGCTTTAAATATGAATTTGGTTTGATGATCGGCTTTAAATATGAATTAGGTTTGATGATCGGCTTTAAATATGAATTAGGTTTGATGATCGGCTTTAAATATGAATTTGGTTTGATGATCGGCTTTAAATATGAATTAGGTTTGATGATCGGCTTTAAATATGAATTAGGTTTGATGATCGGCTTTAAATATGAATTTGGTTTGATGATCGGCTTTAAATATGAATTAGGTTTGATGATCGGCTTTAAATATGAATTAGGTTTGATGATCGGCTTTAAATATGAATTAGGTTTGATGATCGGCTTTAAATATGAATTTGGTTTGATGATCGGCTTTAAATATGAATTAGGTTTGATGATCGGCTTTAAATATGAATTAGGTTTGATGATCGGCTTAAAAGACCTACCTACTCGTAGGTATTAATGAATGAAATATACACACGCGCTAATCTTACAGGTATCTTCAAAACTATGCCTTTTAAACCACATACCTATTCCGTAGAATATGTAAACACATATACTTATATTTGAATCCAAAACGCATACTTCAACAAGTAAGTAGTATTAAACATAACACAATGACCCCTGGGTCATTGTGTTATGTTTACTTATTGAATAGAACCCTAGAGTTACAGAATAATAAAACAACACGTTAGATACCTAGTAGTTAACAAGGAGCGCCATCCCTTCCATCAGGAAATATTATTTTCAGAAAAAATAAAATCATAACAGAAGAGAATTAAAATCAAAAGTCATTTATTTAAATTAGGCTGAGAATCAGCAGTTTTTGCACGTTAATATTGACGTTCAAAAAGTGCTGATTCTCAGCCTAATTTAAATACATAAGACAGTCCCCCAAAACACCCACCCATCGACACTTCCTAGTGCTTTCGCTGGGAAGAAGAAGTAGCGGAACAAACTCCCCAGCAGCACAGCTGTTTGTTCATTAAAAAAAAAACATTACTTTATACAATACTATGTAGGTACAGTAATGAACACAAGAAAAAAACAACAACAATGAATTTATTTATCATATGCCAGCCAGGCCAAAATACTAGCAAAACAAAAAATAAAATACATATCATTAAAATGGAAATGTAATTATGTAAAAAATTATTACCTAAATAAAAGCCTGGGCATGACAGGTCACATATTTATGCATTGTAAAAAGCAAATTATATGAACTCATATAGGTAATGTGTCAGCAAGCTAATTCTTGGGAAGGAGAAGAATATAAACATTGTCTTGAGTTAATCAGAGCGACCAGCTATTCTTATCATTTACATATTTATTTTAGAGCTTTTAGAGGTATTTCACACCAGGGCAGATTCTAATATTGTCTAAAGCACAAGTCTGTTTATTTAGAATTGAATTGCTAGAGTGAATAGGCTTTTAATAAACTAGCGCGCTTTAAGTACCTACCATCAGCTATTGCATCATTGCTTACCATTAGGCGAGATTGCGGTAAAGCACTAGTTGTTTATTTATAAAAAGAAAATTGTAGTTGTCAATTTTCGAATAATACATATGTACTCTTTATGGGAGATTTTTTGAACTCTTACTTAAATATTTCTCCATTTTTCTTTCACCAAGTCTGATTTTCGATCCATCAACGATTGCATTACTGCTATTGTTTATAATTCAGTGTTTCCAATCTTCATCGATTTAAATTCATTTCAGAATTCAATTTCTTTGAAGTCATTTTGTGTATCAGTACTACAAAACCCTACGTTTGACTCAGGCACACTCATTATTTAATAATTAGTGCAAGTCAAAGTTCTCGAAACTTACCCTTCTAAGGTAACATGCAAATTGTATCAACTGCTTTGTCCACGTTTGTAAAGGACCAACCCTTTTAGGCCACACGGAATGCAATCACAGACAATGCGACGACGATTTGCAAGTTTGCAAAACTTTGTGTTGTATTTGATTGTCTTCCTTAGGTAGTCACACCTCACGGTCTACTCCGGCAGACAACATGACGGTTTCATTGTCCTTGAGAAAGTTCTAAGTATTTTGTAAACAGGTTACCTCATCATACTTGAACTAATATAAAGAAATATAATTACATTTATTCCATATAAATAATCCTTCCATCGTTCCTTTATTTCGTCGATCTTTTATTTTATATTATCTCTAGTTTTCTTGCTTTTGTAATCCGGTAAAGCTCTTTGTTCTAAAATAAATATTGTACTAGGAGCACCGTGAAAAATATTCGCACTTCCATTTCGAGATAGGTACGTATCAATGTTATGGTAGGTACGTGTCATCCCAACACAAGTATCATATGATTACTTTCTGGGAAGCCCCGGCAACTTACATGTAAAACTTACTGAAATAAATGCATTTTTATTTATTTATTTATTTAATGTTTATGATAGAGGATCGATAGGTCGAGGGCGGGATATGAAAAATCTTTGATTTTCAATTTGTAAATTTTCGCAAAACGAAATATGTAAGTAATTTGTATATTTCTTCGTTGTAGCGGTCCAGAAAAACTTTAATATGATGCCTCATTTATTTATTTATAGTAATAAAGTACCTAGGTATGAAAGAAGTAATGATTATGACGTACCTACCGACAAAAAAGACCCAAAAAATTTAAATGATTGCAGGTATATGATTAAATTTTTCTATGACCGGATATGTATCCGGTCATAGAAAAATTACCATACCATATACATATGTATATGGTTTGGTCATTAATGTGATTTAAATTTGGAACGTCAAACCTACAGGTCGACCACAGAGTTGTAACTTCATAGGTTTTCATCGCCGTCGACGAACAATAGGTACGGTTAGTTGCTGTGTGTATAAAATGATGCCAAATCAAATTAACTTACAAAATAATTATGCCAATATAAACTGGATAATTATAGGAAGGTATTATTAGATACACCAAATAGCAATACCTAATTAGTAAGTATATAGAAAAAAATACCTATGTGAAAAGGTGGAGGTTTCATACATAGCTTAGAGCATTTATCTAACCTAAGTAGAGATTTCCAGAGTAGGTACCTATAGGACGAGGAATACTTTCATAGAGAAGTTTATTATTTTACTACGACGAATGTAAAATACGAACACTGCGCCGGTTGTACGAACATTATTCGATTACTGATCAAGTTGGACCCCTGTCACGTCGCACGGAGGGTGCGATACTAATTGAGTGAGGGACTGGGGTGGCTCCCCTAACCAGCGCAATACATAAACCCTTGCGTTTGGGCGCAATATATATTGCCCGCTACATGAGCATTGATCAATGGGCTGTTTGAGTCTTAGTTAGAAAAAAGATTTATCTTTTAAATGAATTTTATCCTGGCCAGTGGAGATAAAATCATATCTGGTTATCTCTGCAGACAATATCCAAGATCCCTCCCGATTCGTAACCACGCGCATCAGCGTTCATCGACTCATTTCTGTCCTCGTGCCGAAAATTTGCTCAACGAGATAGCAGATATTATGGTTGCTTGTTTATTTTTATATTTTATAGTTGTTGTTTTCCATAAACTGTTTGATAAAATTTTAGGTTTTAAAGAAGAAATCGTCCTAGTGAAAGGGTCAACGGTACACTGCGTTCCCTATATCGCTTGAGGAACTTCTTACCCGCTAAAACGAAAACCATGCTTGTGCAGACTTTGATTTTCCCTATAATCGATTATGGTGACGTGTGCTACTTTGACCTGAATTCGGTTTTGCTGGATAAGCTTGACAGATTGCTCAAGTGTATCCGGTTCATATTCATTCTGAGGAAATATGACCATGTATCCAGCTACAGGTCTGAACTGAAATGGATGCCCATTCGCCAAAGAAGAGATTTGCGACCCTTGATCAGGCTTTTCTCCCTTCTTAATTCGCCCACTCCTCCTTCTTATCTTACGAATTACTTCCAATATTTGTGTTCTTCACACAGCAAGAATCTGCGTTCTTCTAATAATCTTCTCTTACTCTGTCCTTCTCATACCTCTGACTTTGTTCACTCTTCATTTCATATTCAGTCAATTCTTCTGTGGAATGCGCTTCCTCTTGATATCAGGATGGCGATTAGTCGGTTTGCACTTAAGCGGAAATTGCAGAGTTATTTTGCGAATAGTTAGGGTAGGGTCATCTCAACACCTCCCTCACAACTTTTATTTTTGTATATATTATAGTAATAGTATGTATATGTATATAGCTTATTTAAGTATTTGTTTAGGTAGGTATATAGTGTTATGATTTTTTCTTTTCCTTTTCATTGTTTCTGAAACTAAAGCCCCTGCCATCTAGTCTCTTCACCACCCGAGGTTGATTGGTAGAAAATGCCAAAGGCATTAAGTCCGCCTCTGTACATTTTCTTTGTGCGAAAGTATAAATAAATAAATCGAACAATCCACGAACAAATCGATTTGAATAATTTCATCACGCCAAATCATTTGCAAACATATTCACATTTATAATACATATTAGTGAGAGATGCCCGTCAATTGCCAGATATACTGACAAAACAGATGGCAGAAAGAACACGGATCAGGAATCAAAGATACTATATGAGTGAGGGGTTCTGCTATATGTAGAAGAAATTTCTATGTGGTGGTAAGTACACTATGCTGTACCTACATACAAATTTTCACATTTATAATATAAGTAAGATAATTATTTCACTAGTCAGATAGTTATAATATAAGATAGTTATTAACCCCTTGCATATAATTAAGTACAATACCTACGGTATAAAACTATATCCCTAGAGACATACCTAAATAAGTATACCTACCAAGCCAACATACAAACAGCGCACACGTAACAAAGACTTGTTTATAAACATGTATGTAGGTTCCTACCTAAGGCACCCGCGGCCCCATGTATTGTTATATAACATTGTACAAATTGCATTCACAGCCCTCTCAAGGGGCGGCGCGTTGCACAATCTCACATATCGTGAGGCATATGATTGGTCGGACGCGTTAAAGCTAATGGTCCTATCTACCATATGTTTTTTTATTAGAACAAACCTACCTTCCACTACCTGCAGAGACCTGAACCCATCATGGTATTGTTAAAATCCTCACTGCAAAAGGTAATGTTAATATTTGCACCATTCATATCTGTACCGTTGTGTTTCACAAGCTGAGCAAAACGTCATTGTTTTATTTATTGCTTTAACAGTTTAACCCTTTACAAATGCACTAAAATACAGTTTGCATATTGTTCAGTTTCGTATAACGTTGGTTTATGACAGTGAGCGTCCTTCAGTCAGAAGCTTCTTTTTATGGTGCCTTTAAATTACCGTTCCATTAATCTAAGATAGGGTAGTTTTTGGAAAACGATAAATTTTAAATGGAAAGCCATCGCTTACAGTTCGGTGCTTTTTGTACTTCACCGACGTCCACTCTGCCTGCTTGTCTGAAGTAAACCCATTTGCTGCTGGCAATAAACAGAGTGGCGATTACGTTATCACTTTAAATATTATCTACAGCGGTTTTTACAAGTCGATCCAGTCTCTTAAAATAAAAACTGTATAACTTTGTTTTACTAAAAATAGAAATAAGTTTTTTTTTTTTTTTAATAATTATAAACTAGTGCTTGACTGCAATCCCGCCTGATGGTAAGCAGTGATGCAATCGTTGAGTGTAAAGCGCACTAGTTTATTAAGCCTATTCACTTAAAAAACTTAGGAATAGGAAGGATGACGGCAGTTGAACGAGGTGATGCAATGTTAAACCCAAGACCAACACGACCAAACGATGCTGCGCTAGAGGGAGATTGATCTGGAGACTCTCCACGACCAAATTCCCGAGACAACAACATTTGGCGCATCGTACCCGCCACACATCGCAACACAACTGCTCAGACCCGTCCTCTGTACGGCTTCACCAGACATCATGCCGGAACACGACGAATCGCTTGGCGGCAAGACTTTGTCTGGTGGGTGGTAACTTCCGCCGGCAGCCGATGTTGTGGCCTACCACCGAGAAAAACACCGAGAAAATAAGTAGTGATTTGGCACGACATAATAGCCTATTGAAAATAAAGCACACGCGCGGGCCGATTTTACCAACAATTCAACACTTTATCTTCTCAAACTTTATGGTTTTGTTACCAAATAATCACAAATTAAGATTAATATTGTTATACACCAAAAAGAAAATTGAGGCACAGCTCACTGGAGGCAGACTGGTGTGGCAGGCGGCAGGTGTCGACGCTCTGGCTGAAAAGCTAAGTGGTGAAGGTCGCGGGAAACCGCTGGATGCGGGAGGAGCAGGCCCGGTCGTCGTGGAGATCTTTGGGGGAGTTCTATATCCAGCAGTGGACGTCTTTCGGCTGAAATGGTGCTAGTGACGGTGAGCTGCTCTGTGTCAGTTGTAGATACAGATGTCTAAAATGTCAACGATAGTCTAGCTTTTCATTAGGAATGGAGCTAATAATCGTTCACTTAATGGAAAAGAAACTAAATGTCTTTAGTTCTCTTTACCACCTGTATAGTGGGTCTAAACAGCATAGAACAATTCTGAATCGATCATATCTTTTCTGTGTGCCAAACATTCCTTCGTGCCTTTTAATTGCAGACTCGCTCTAGCCTCCGTGTTCTCCTAATGATGTACCCATAATTGATGATATTACTGTCTACTGGTTTCCATGGGGTACAGGAAATACACATATAATTGTACCGCAACTGCACCAATTCCCGCTATACGATGACACCGGTCGATCGATCACGTTGTCCAACAGTGGTGGTCGCGGGAAGGCAACCCATTCACGGGACGCCAGCGCCATTGTGTGGGAGATTGATGAAGTTACAGTTCCGGACACTCACAGCTTGATTCAACTGTTCATTGAGAGTTTGAATTTGTTTTTAGACAAAATGTCCAATTGGTCGAAATCACGCGTTGAAACTATAGTTTGGAACAGCATAGGTAGAGCTCTAATAACTATACAATATGTTAAGAAAACCCTGTCCGACCCGTAAGGATAATAAAGATTAGGTAAACACATGACCAAATGTGTTTACCTAGAATGTCGTGGTGGCCTAGTGGTTAAAACACCAGCCTCTCAAGTATGAGTGCGCGGGTTCGATTCCAGGTCAGGTAAGTACCAATGTAACTTTTCTAAAGTTATATGTACTTTCTAAGTATAT
This sequence comes from Sesamia nonagrioides, assembly GCA_017933935.1. NCBI lineage: Eukaryota > Metazoa > Arthropoda > Insecta > Lepidoptera > Noctuidae > Sesamia > Sesamia nonagrioides. The sequence goes on from JADWQK010001703.1 coordinate 557,982, forward strand.
CTTGGACACCAATGACTAAAGGTGAAGGAAAACATCTTGAGGAAACCTGGACTTTCAAGTCTGAAATCGCCAACCCGCATTGAGCAAGCGTGGTGATTACGCTCAATCCTTCTCTGTATGAGAGGAGACCTGTGCCCAGCAGTGGGACGATAAAAAGGTTAATGATGATGACCAAATAACATATGACATTTTACATAATCATCATAGTAACAATACCTACTAGTGAATTTTGAAATAGTCTTTTTTACCCGCGAATTAATTCCAACTTCCCCAAAATTTGGTAATTTTTAAAAAGTGACAACATTATTTTTGACGGTATAATTCTGAGCGAATAGCCCCTCTTCGCCAGCGCCTGTATGGCTTACCGCACACGTTTTAAGTTACCTCTTTTTGCGAAATAATATTTTTTTTAGGGGGATTTTTTTTTAAGTTTAGCCCGGCTTTGTAGGCATTAGTAGAATCAGTTATCGATATCTAATAATACCTTCATGGATCGGACAGGGTTTTCTTTACACATTGTATATTAGCGCTGATCCTCTTATGCACAAATTAAACTAAATCTAAGTTCTGTGTATCTAGGTCTAGGTTTTTTTCTACGTCATTACGAAAAGGATAGAAGACACCATTTTAGTTTAGTCCTTTCAAATTAAAATACTCGATAGACAGTTTAGAGGCGATGAATAACATGGCGACTAAACACATGTATGTCAATTTACATTTGTCTTGCAAAATCTTGTTAACATCTTAATTTTTTTTTAATCATTGAAAACATTTTCGTGGATATAAACACATGCTTGTAATCCCCAACGTATCTAGTTCTTATTCAATATTCAGTAATTTATTGCAATCCATAATGTTACATAATAGTTCGTAAGTATATTAAAGTATAAAATCAATTATGGACCCTGTCGGGCACAACAAAGTATTTTGTTTTATTTTTGTTTTAAGAGAGAGGATAAAGGCGCTCTAGTTGAAGAAAAAGAAAAAAAAATTGTACTTAGGTAATAATTAAAATGGTATCATTAAAAACAATATTTTAAACTTTTATGGTAATTATATTTTATAGAAATATTTATATAGTGGTTTGGTTAAAATTTATTTTTATATTACACGATTAACACTGTTACTGTTAATTATATTAAACTGCTTAAATATTTATAAATTTATTGTGTAGGTATTGTGGAATGTTATTAACATAAATTGTGCACTCATTAGCACATTCAATTTTAAATTAACAGTACATATGTACCTATTTTGGTGTTATCATACGCTTTTTATTGTTAAGTGTTTTTTTTTCTAGGTGTGGCAAATGAATGGAATGTAACCCAAAAAAGGCTTTTATTTTTGTTAAAATGTACCTATAAAATATCCGCCAATAGTGTAATAGCTTTTAGTAATGAGGAATTGTTTTAATTTATTAATATTAGTTTTAGTTACATTTTTTTATTTTGATGTCTGCACTCTGCAGGTAATTGATTAATTCTAAAGACATCATGTGCTTTTCCAAAAGTAGTCACATGTACAACTGTACCTACCTACAGTATTGTCAAAGTTATCAAAACCATCTTTGCGTAGTTGCATACCGTTACAAACTCAAAATGCCCAAATTTAACAATAAAAAGCAGGTGCTAAGGGCACATTGTCATGGGATTAATCTTTCTATGAAGAGTTGGTCGCAAACTTCAAAATACGCAATCTATACGATTTTGAGTTTTATACAGGGAGAATAAGGGTGGTAGATAACGTAAAGGTTTTATGTCGTACTGAAGGACCAAAAAGGGCTAAAATAAAACAGTTATTTGGTATTGACGGAGGTTTCGAGGCGTTCCCGTAATACATTGTATCAATTGTGGGCATTGTGGAGGCTCGCGATTCGATTCGCATAAGCCTGCTGTTTGCGCGGTAGTGTGATTGACATGTCAATGTAACTGGCCAGTTTGTAAGTCTTTGTACAGGAAGAGTTTTGCAAAATGTGGGAAACTTGTGGAATGAACAGTAAAAGGAATATAATAATAAACTGTCGGTACATCATCTGCTTGTCACTTCCCAAGTATGTTCGGTTCAGCTTCCAGGTTAACAGCTATACTAGTGTTTTACTTGGAGCGTTTGTTTATCTGACCTCCACAACCCAATTACTGATTAATGCGACATCTTCTTATGACTGGTTGACTGTTCTTTGGAGTTCTGAGGACCTACAACGACTCTTAAAGATCTACATATGACAGCCAGCCAACGAACGACTTAACGTGCTCACCGATCCACGGAACGAATGTAATATTCTTGAATTGAAAAAATCGTCATCAATCCATGGACAAACCGCAGCGAGCATAGCTTAACCTGATCGCTCGAACTCGATTGCTTAACCAAAAGTTCAGCTCTAAAAACTATCGAAAAACAAAACTAGGACTTGTAATCGTATAATTTTCGTACAGGAAAGGTTTTTGGGACTCTCTGCCGGTTAGATATCGTACAGCATTAAAACAGCCAAAAGAAGTCCCCTTGAGAGCAAAGACCCAATTATGAAACACAATATGGAACACAGGCCTCGGTGTGAGTGGGAGTGGGCCGTACTCACCGCGTGTTTTGGTCCTAAAACGTGGCGATTTTCTCCCAATGTTTACTTTTGACTATGCGACTATACCGCAACCCGCCTAGACCGCTAGCCCGCGCCTAAGGTGGCCGGGAGTTCGATGTTATCTCCTGACGGATTCTCGCTCCCTCACGCGCTCCGCCTCCTCCTTTGCCAGCATCACTGCTTGGCAGAAGCAGGTAATGGCCTGCTATGCACTCTCGCTCCGGATCATAGCCTTTTTTTTTTTTCGGGGTGGAAATCCTCATAGGATGTCCGCCGCCCTAGGGTGGGCGACGGGGTCTATCAGACTTTTACTGACTAAAACCACCCCGGTGTCTCTTCTATCACGAGCGCGCGTAGGGCCGCGGGAGTCTAAATTCTTCCGCAGCCCCACACTCTCGTGCTGGCCCGGTCTGTCCGGACCTCCTCTCCGGCACGGGGTAGTGGGGTGTTAAGCTACCCCGTGCATCGCCTCAGAAACGCGCGCTGACACTCGCGCGCGCCTCCGCCTCGGGGTCCATCAAATAGGGGGCGGGGACTTCCCCATATCCCTCGCCCCTGGACCCATTCATGGGGGGCGGAAGAGGGCGTTATCCGCCCTTCTTCGGCGCCCGGTGCGTCTTCTGCGGCCCGGGAAGGGAGTTGAGATCTCCCTCTCCCGTTCCACAGCTTCCTTCTGCGACATCACGTCCTCGCAGAAGGACACCACCGCGTCCCACGACTCTGCGCTGCCGGCCATCCTCCGCACTACTGCCGGCAGCGTCAGGTCGCCTCCTACTTCATTTGTGAGGACATGGCGCTGCTCCTCCCAAGCTACACACTCGGAGAGCGTGTGCTGCGCCGTGTCCTCCCCGCATTGGACGCAGTGGTGGCACTGAGCGTCCGGCTCTCTGCCTAGGCGACACAGGTACTTGCCGAAGCAGCCGTGCCCCGACAGCACCTGCGTCACCCTGAACGACAGGGAGCCGTGCCTTCTCCCGAGCCAGTCGTCGAGTACTGGCCGGATCGCCTCGACGGTAGCGAGGCCGGCGGTAGGGCGCATAAGCCTCTGCGGCCAGTCCGCCACCAGGACCTGACGGAGCTCCTCTCGGCGCAGCTCGAACTGCCGCTGCGCCGGACTGGAGCCCCGTGTCCGCTCTTCCTCGCGCCATCGGTACAATGACGCGAGTACTTTCGCCTCTAGGTCCCAGGGCGGGGATCCGGCCAGGACGCAAGCCGCCTCGTAAGAAATCGTGCGATACCCGCGGACGACCCTGACGGCCATCGCCCTCTGCGGCTTGCGCAGAATGGCGAGTGTTCCGGCCGTCAGGTCCATCGCCCACACATGGTCCCCATACAGGGCCATGGACCGCACGATTCCCACGTATAACCGGGGGCGCTCGGGCCCCCCATGTTGGGAAGCAACATTGACAGCGCGCCTGCTGCACCCATCAGCTTGGGCGCCAGCCGCCGGAAGTGGGGTCCGAATTCCCATCGGCTGTCGAGCACCAATCCCAGATACTTCATGGTGGACTCGACAGCTATCCGGGCACCACTGACCACGATATGTGATCCCGGCGCCGGCGCACGCCAGGGGCCATGGAATACCATGGCCTCCAACTTGTCAAGGGCCACCTCCAGGCCCAGGCGCCGGATGCGGGTCACCACCTGTGACAGCGCAGCCGTGGCTATCAACGTCGCTTCCCTGTGCGACCTCCCCCGGGCAGTGACAAGCGTGTCGTCCGCATAACACGTCAAGTCGGCGCCCGACGGAAGCTCGCCTCTCAGCACCTAGTCGTAGCCGATGCTCCACAGGAGCGGTCCCAAGACCGATCCCTGTGGAACACCGCACGACATTTGGTGCCGACCGGCACCGTCACGTCCCCGATAGATGACTCATCTATCCTCCAGATAAACCCCTACTATGCGGCGGAGGTAGAGAGGCACCTGATGGTATTTCAGGGCCTCCCTAATACAGCTCCAGGGTAGGGTGTTGAAGGCGTTGGAAATGTATAAAGACACCGCCAACACCACCCCACCCCGGGATACCGTATCCTCCGCCAGGGCTCTCATGCGCATGATTGCGTCTATGGTGGAGCGCCCCCGACGAAAACCGAACTGGTTGTCGTCCAGGTTCGGCCCGTCTCCGCACAAGTGGCCGACGAGGCGATCTGCGATTATACGCTCAAAAAGTTTGCCCGCCTCGTCGAGCAACACTATGGGCCGATATCCGGATCATAGCCTGGACCAAGGCCGGACGCGAGAGATCGCCGCCGATTGCCGCCACGAGGACATAGCGACGCTCTACCCAAGTCGGGCAGATTTCCACCGTATGCTCCAACGTGTCCTCATAGCGATCCCCACATGGTGAATCTTTGGCGATTCCTCCCGTCTTATCTGAAACAGGAATCTCCCAAAACAGCCGTGTCTCTCTAGCCAATCCTCAAAGAGGGGACTTACCGTCGCTATTGTGACGTGCCCACTGCCCAGCACTGGGTTGCGACAGTCAAAGTTTCCATGTCGCCATGAGATCCCGCCGGAACTCTGTCCGCCGTACTGCGATTTCTCGCGGCTGCGGAGTTATGCCCCGGCGTTTTGCCTCCTCTGGCCACTCCCACATTATGGGCGAGGCTGGTTGCGTACCTAGGATCTACAACTTGTACGTTAAGGTCGTTACCAATTGGCCTCCACTCAAGAAAACTCCTATTTTCCATATTCATAATAGTCAAAACCTGGAATTTTTTTAACTCGATCTATATAGTTATATAGGACATGACAGGTATGTAGCCTAAGACATTTCTATGATATAATTGGAACAATTAAATTAAATGCTTTGAAAAATGGACTACAGGTTCAACAAGTTTACTATACTTTTCACGATATTATATAGCAACAATATTAAAAGCCGTCCTTACATAGGAACGTTTAATAGTACAATTTCAGTTTATTTAACAAATAAGAAAAGACTCTGGCAGCCAAATGCTACACTTATAATTCCAATACTTTTATTCCTTTTGTGCGAATAAAGAGGCGAAGTGAGAGTTTTTAATTTAATCCACAAACAGGAGTTATATTCATTACAACATACATTCGTAGTGAAGTAATTGTGTTCTTTCTGGGAAGTAGAAATTGGTAGTATTTGTGCTCGGCCTAGAATAACAAACGCAACCACAACTGACTCCGTGAAGACTGGTCACGTTTCGGTCAGTACTGCATGTTTATTGTTTGGGATAATAGACAGATCTCGTGGGACGATGACGAGCATTGACAAGCTTGCATCTGCTAATTCAAATAAATATTAAGACTCAAGGGATAGGAGGCAGCGATATGCGTGTTTGTTAGACCCTAGCGAATTTAGATGTTTATGATTTTATGTGACAACTACAAATATTTCAAGTTGACCTATACAATAATTTGTAATGTATATTATGATTGAGGTTTATTGTCAACGCTGGGTGTTGTTGAACTCTAAAGACTAACGCGCTGCGGCTCAGCCTCGTCTGAGAATTATGCTGAGCGATGACCGTCTTGAGTATGGCACATGTTTTATAATTTTAATAAATCATATTACATAATTTGAATAAGACGATTTATATTAGAATTTTAATATTAAAACATATGTATGAGCAATGAAAGCAAAAGTTTAAAGTTACACAAAGCTTACGTTTACAATGATAAAATTAATATGAGAACGAATATTGAATGTTAATAATGTACGCAATCAGTGACGCATCTGTCACAACCACCGCATCACTTGGACCACAGCCTGTGTCCACACGACAGTACCTGCTGTTTTTGCGGATTATAATCTGCTAATAGTGGGCATTGTCCACAGATGACGGACACGGACTCAAAACGATTCCTTTTTGACAGCATGACTCTTGTTGCAATCGCAAAAGCCGAGAAAAAACCGGGGACAACAGATACAATAGGCAAGAGTTACCAGCCAGCTTTACTGTTCTGGGAACCGCTGTAAATCATATTTGTGTAAGTATAACATTAATAACTAGTGGTGATGATAACAATCGGCAAAATGTGCAAGATTCTGAACCCGGAGAAAGACATTCTGTGATTGTAAATAGCATTGATGTGCGCCTAAGACTTCAAAAGGGTGCAAAAAATAACTTTGTTTCAGGGTAGGACCAAAACTTTTTTGACTTAAATTACAAGATTTTGAAAATCAGAAAAATATATAAGTAGTAGCAGAAACGACATCCAGTAATCACTCCTAAAATGATGGCAATGATTAAGAGGGTTTCCACGACATGAACCCTTTTTTTTATATTATAAGGGCTACTTTCAAAATTTCATTTTAAGGGCTACTTTCATTCATTTCAAAACATCACAAACAGAGACTTTTTTGTAACCTAAGTAGATATATACAAAGAAAAGCGTAAGTAAAAATCAACAAAAATATATTTATTAAGTACTTTAGAAACGAGACGGAAAAAATAATTAACCCTGACGTCGGCATTAGAACGAAAAAAAAAAACATTATGGTCTCAAACTAACATCAAGCTTCGAAGGTTACGAAAATCTAACACAAAACTGATAAATGATAATACATGCAGCACCCAGTTCCATTGTGACGTCACAATCACATACCTTTCGCAAATGTCATTCATACACTCAACAAAGACAAGTCAGTTGTAATAAATAACAGGAATTTGTCATTCGCTAATCTCTTGCGAACATTTATACACAACGACTTTCATACAAAACTTATTTACAAGTCTTTTCTTTACAAGTCCTGATTCCAGATATTCAATACTTTGAATTTCTGCAGAACTCATAAAGGGCTAGACTATTTCTGAAGAATATCATGTTATAGTGCTTTCCACTGGCGTAATACTTAGCTACCTCTACGCTACTTCAAAGCGATTCATGAAAGATGAAAGGATTTAGAAACGTTAACTAAATAAAGCCTGACCAAAAGAAATGATAAATAAGTGTAACATGCGGATAAAGCTGTCCCACAATCATTAGACATTTTCGATAGCTACTTCCGTGGATGTAAATACAAAGGTAATGTTTGCTGGAGCAGTCTTAAGTGAGGCGATCGAGTGTAAAGCTTCGATTCCCGGACACTTTCTATGAGAAACTCTCCCACGGGGAGGTCTCACGTAACGCCTACATTGAGCATTGTGGTTTTGTCATTAGACAGTTGTGACAATGGATTGCAGTTAGATCTTTTGTGGAGAGGTAAGTATTTAACTTATAATAGTGTATTTTCTAACGTTCTGGATAAATATGTTTATAACTTCTTCCCAGCGAAAGCACTAGCCAGTGCTTTCGCTGGACTGGACGCTGGGACTGTCTTATGTAATATTGACGTTCAACAAGGGGTTATTCTCAGCCAAATTTGAAAAAACGGCTTTTGATTTTGATTGATTAACTCGGGACTTTTATCCAAGACGACAAAAATTGTAAAGACCACGGATATATATTTTGGAAAAGTTGTGAGTTTCATACCGTGTAGTTTTCCAACATAATCTTTTAATGTATGTATATGCATTGAAATTGAGCTTTTCGGTCGTCTATATTAAGACAACCGTTTTCGTGCCCTCCACGCTATGTCGTCAAAAGTTGGCGGTAGAAATAAATTATGGTTAGATTATATTTAAGCGGAGGATATTCGGAAGCTATTCTGCGACCATCTGCCATATTGATTTTATTCATAAACAGATATTTGTAAATGCAACTAAAATTACAGCTACGAGGACTATTTAGACATTTTAGGTTTTTATCCAAACCTTTAGATTGTTGAGTAAATAGAAATATCAAGTCATGCGGGTCCAGGATAATACAATGATACAATAGACGCAAGTGTGAATGGAAAAGGCCGAATGGTCGAGATTATGAGAACTATGTGCAGTTGTGGTCAGTGTGCTGACTCATCGCAACCCTTTTGAAAAGGTGTGGTTGGCAGAAAAGTAAATAATATAGAAGATGGATTTTAAATGTGAGGAAATCCTGATTTTTTCAGAAATATGCCTAATTAGAGGTTTTTGAAGCATTACTAGGAAACTTTTAAAAATATTGGTCTAGCTAGTATTAAAGTAATTATATATATAAATAAGTGTTAGAGTTAGAGTTGACCGAAATCGGTAAGGACTGATTTTGATTAGCCAGGTTCGTAAGAGATATTATAGTGAGTGCGTAAGCAGTAACAGATCAGTAAAGTTAACAAACCAACCAACATTAAACTTATAATTGAAATAAATATAGAGACTTGAAACTTGGATATAAAGAACTTGTAAAGTGAGTTTTTTTTTATAATTGATTTTTCTTTTGACCACGAAACAAAAACTCTTTAAAGTTTATTCGTAATACCAACATTCTGTGTTTTAAGTTTATTCGCAATACCAACATTCTGTGTTATAAGTTTATTTTTAATACCAACATTATGTGTTTTAAGTTTATTCGTAATACCAACATTCTGTGTTTTAAGTTTTGTTACAGAGAAGGATGTGTAAGTAAATTGAAATATAACACCTCCCTAAGAAGACAACATCGCAACAGTATTGCTTTCGACCGCCGCGGCCGCTAACATTGAATACGTAATAATAAACTCAAACACTCAAAAACAAAAGTACAGTTACCTTTCCTCAAAATGTGAAACACAATATCTTTTTTGTGGACCATACCGATCCCCGAGGACTTAATCCGTGTCCACGCGGAAGGGTTTCAAATGACAGGCGCGTACAATTAAACAAACCCTTGCAAATATTATTGTACGACTACACATCAAAAAAATATGGAGGTTACAGAACTAGTTATTAGGTCTGATTTTGTGTGACAGCAATCGCAGCTGCAGTCAGACGCAGATGTCGGTAGACCGCTATATTTGACAGTCATGTGCAATTTCCTATATACTTGTTTGTGCTGCTGTCGAACGGGTTCGAATTTTGGCAAAATGTGTCCCGTAATTGGCGCAACAAAATTTTTGGGTGCCCTTTTCGCATGTATATCGACGCTTGCAAGTTCCATTCAATGTAACGTCGCAATGGGGAGTCAAACACCTCACTCTCCAGTTAGATATTTGACGCCCCTCGCGACGCCTAAGAGTGGTGCGTGTGGAAACTTCGCGGCAACTTCGGATTGTTTCTAGTTTGAGTCTATCGTCCCATGGGCAATCTAGGAGGCTGGAAGAGGACGTTATCCGCTTCCGCCGGTGCCCGATGCACCTGCGGCAGACCAAGTGAATGGACGAGATCTCCTTTCCGCAGCATCCTTCTGCGAGACAACTATTTCCGGTGCTTCACTAAGGGCCATCGATCGTACGATTCCCTTTTTACGAAGCTATCTGAAGGCGTCTCCTCCCAGACTGGGAAGGAATGTTGAAAGCGCCCAATCGCGCCCACCAATGTATTCCTGAGGGTTCTTATTACCCAAATGCCAATATCCCCTTTTTACCCGACTACGGCAAAGCAAAAGGAGGGTTATGATTTTGACAGGCTATGTATGTATGTATGTATAATAATAATAATAAATAAAAACTTTATTGTTCAGATAAATGTTACAATATTTAAATAGCACTAGCCTCCACACTAGGATTCCCTGTGTCGTGGAGACTAGTCTCCTTCGTCTAGGCACATTATTAGATCGGTTCATACATAGCATCGGTCATTAATTGTTGATGTGACAAAGACAAGTTGTTAATCCAAACAAATTTTACTAAAATAATATGTATTACTTATTTAGTATGTATTAATTAGAATTTTGAAATTTTGTGGTGTACCGTGTATTGTGTAGATGTGTGATGAATGAGTGAGTTAAGGTGGGTTTAGATCAATCGAACGAAGTCGTCATAGCACTCCCAAGCCTGCCATTTATATTATTCCTGTGATATATATTATAGTCCACTAGAAGAAGAACTTTCCCACACTGTTCGAATTGTGGGAATCTGTCAAAGTGGGGACGGAGAGTACTAGTTCGATTGGTCCAAATCGTCATTTATGCGTTTGTGTGATGAATGTGTGCGTGTTGCGTTCATGTATTAAGGAACTTCTCCGTGCTTTCATAGTCTCGCCAGAAATTTTGAGACATAATTTTTGCATTTATTTCTGGTCATAGGTAGTATATCCATTTTATTATTCAGCTTACAATAAATAAACGGTAAAGTATGTATGTATGTATGTTCATCTGTTCCCTCGTAACCTCTAAACTACTTATCAGAATACGACAAATGATATATCATTAGAGATAAACTATGTTTGGAAATTCGTAGTCACACGTTACATATACCTACCTACTGTATCACCTTGATAACGTGTGACTACGCCTTTCCAAACATGAAAATTTATCTCTACATAGTAAATATTGCATACTTCAGAATAGTATTGTATGACATTATTGTCAATTTATAATGAAGGCATCTTGGTAGAGTCTACTGTGTCCATTTACTTGCAACTACATTAGCAACTTTGTTCAGTTCAGTATTCTGAAAATCTTGTTTTATACTTTTTCAGGGTCGTTTTTTGTCGTAGTTGGGTTTTAGTTTTTTTACTTTTTTATTATATTCTCCCAAGTACGAAGAGGGATTGCAATTGTTGTATTTGGAGAAGTATACGGATCTAGTAGTAAACAACAAATAGCTTTGTGCTCGAAATAAACAGAAGGACGGGGCCAGGACATTTGTGATTTGCAGGTCAAGTCATCAACCTAGCTTTTTGGACCCCATATACGCAGGATGTCGTTTTAGACTTAAGTAAGCACACGGTGACTATACAACGTGTAACAAAAAGGGTACCTATATACATACCAAGGGCATGGCATCTTTAGATGATATCAAACGATATCAGAAGGGTTTCAACTCAAAATAAAATACTCAAAAAATTGGTACCAAATTTTCGGTTTCGTGTGTTTCTTAAAACCAAATCATAACAAACGTGGCAGCACACTACATACGTTAATAACTACTCGTTACCCGTCACGTTACTTGCCAAAATCCGATAAATGTCTTCAATATCTCTGTACGACTAGTATGATAGTAGCCTATCACAGGCGGTGTTTTTCCTCATAACTTCCTAACATAAAGAGATAGGATTTAAGAACCCTTTCAATATCGTTTGATATCATGTAAAGATGCCATGCCTTTGTTATGTACTCGTATACTTATACCCTATAAGCTACACGTTGTAGAGAAAGAATCGCTGAGCTGTTCCTACAGCAAAGTTGTAGAATGGAACTTTATATGTAAGTTTTATTGTTGTCTATGAAAGTAATGGGAATTGTTTGAAATTGGAATCGGGGCTTTTGTTAATTCGACTGTAGAAAATTTTCATGGCAAACTAAATTTTGAGTTTTTGTTGTAGAGGCATGTTTTCCTTTTGATAAAAATTTTATATAAGCTTGATCATCTAAATTTAACCCAGAGTGTTTGTGTTATAGTGTGTGGTTTATGTATTGAAAACAGGTTAATATAAATCAGATGTTATGAATTTGTAAAGCAGTTTTCTTCTTAAATCCATCGTTTCCCGAGAGCTTCAAAAAACTCAACCTCAGCAAATATGATACCGAATTGCTTAACGAAGATCTCAAATACCAGATCTTCGAAAGAAATGCTCTGTGAGCGATGGCAGAAACAAACAAGAGCGCTGATGACTCTTAGAGGCAGCAACGGAAAAGTAACAACTTCGCAGCCAGAGCGGAGACAGGCGCGAGGTACATTTGGCACTGCAGGTGAAGTATCTATTAGTCTAGTCGATGGTCGGCAGCGAACAGTCCCGGGATGCGGTGGTTTCCTTCTGCTGCAGGTGGTTTCCGGCTGCACAAAGGCGTCGGCGGAGGTGCGGCTGTAGGGGCGACAGACTCAAAGAGAAAGAAGAATTAGAAAAAAAACTTGGTGGAACTAAAATCCATAGACATTTATGGATGCTGTCGACAGGTTTACCAAAATTAAGCAGTTACTTGTTCCCGAACCTGTTGAGCCCGAACTAAAGTGTATATAAGTTCGGGTTGTTATGTGTAACCTGCCTAAACAGACTGTTTACTTCATACGCGCAGGAAGTCACTTTAGAATTGAGTAAGCACGCGGTGACTGAAATCAAAGACAGTACGACGGTTTGTAAGTTTGCGAAATACTTTGAACTTTCTGTAGGACAATAAAATTATTATATTGTCGTGTTTTTATAAATTATAAACTGTGCTTGAGCGCAGTCCCGGCTGATGGTAAGCAGTAACGCAATCGTTAATGGTAAAGCGCAGTTTATTATGAGTAAGTTAGTTTATTAAGAACCTATTCACTCAATTCTCTACCGGAATAATCTGTGTAGGAAACTACCTAAGGAAGACAATCAAACACAATATAGGTACGTATAGTGTTTTGCAAACTTACAAAACGTCGTATTGTCTTTGATTGCCTCCCACGTGGCATAAAAGGGTTGGTCCTTTACAAACGTGGACAATGCAAATGATACAATTTGCATGTTACGTTAGAAGGGTAAGTTCCGAGAATGTTGACTTGCACTAATTAATAAATAAAGAGCGTGCCTGAGTGAAACGTGGGGTTTTGAAATACCGTTACACAAATGATTTCAAAGAAATTGAATTCAGCAACAAACTGCTGAAAATTTTTTTTTTTTTTTTTTTATAAGTTATAAACAAGCGCTTGACCGCAATCCCGCCTGATGGTAAGCAGTGATGCGATCATTGATGGTAAAGCGCGCTAGTTTATTAAGAACCTATTCACTCTAGCCTTGAAGACACTCAAATTGTAATGTGACGGAAACACCGTCGCTGGCAAATTGTTCCAGTCCCTCGATGTACGCGGTATAAAAGAGGAAGCGAAACGCTTCGTCCGGGTCGCAGTGGTATCAACAACGTAAGGGTGGAAACTCGCCGTACGACGGGTCGTCCGATGGTGGAACGGTGATGGGGAATTAAATCATGCAATTCCCTTGCACACTCACCAGAATGCAACCTATAGAAGACCGAAAGGCTGGCTACTCTACGCCTGTGCTCCAGGCTTTGGAGACCGTTTCGAGTTAAGTCTGGGTCGCCAATCAGCCTCTTCGCACGCCTCTCCACTGAATCCAAAGTATCCAGGTGACATTTCGCAGCACCAGCCCAAATGTGACTGCAGTACTCCACACACGAGCGGACCTGTGCTTTGTACAACATTAGAAGCTGCCCCGGTGTGAAGTACCGCCGGACCTTTGCGATAACGCCAAGTTTTCTAGCAGCCACCCTGGCCTTGCTGAAATTACTGTAAAACACAGTCAAACACTGAGAACCACTTAGATTATGTCACTCTACTCCCTGTGCGCAGAGCACACCTTGACGAGTAAGTACGTGACAGGCTATTTGATTGTAGTCACAGACAGTGTACCTATATCTATCCTACTTACATATGATATTCAAAAAATTAAAAGAATACTCTTCCAAACCCCCCAAAACCAAAATCCCAAATGGATTGAAGCAATGGAGTGGATATTTAGCGTCTTTTTTTAAACCCCTCATTCGTAGTCTCAGCAAGGCCCGTCGCTCACTCTTGGTGGGCATCGGTACGGCTCGGTACAGCTCGTGTGGCTTGTGTTGTAGCGGCTTCGGGCGTGAGGGCAGTGAGATTCCTACTCTCTGACTCGCTCCACCTCCTCCTTTGCCAGCATCACTGCTTCGCAGAAGGAGGTGACGGCTTGCCATGCACTTACATTACCGCTGCTATTGTGGCGTGCCCAACATGCTCCAGGGCTCATTGTATTATGTGTACTTACCAGTGGCGAAGGGTGAAATTTTGACAAAGGGAAGCCGGTCCAAAAAAATAAACACTTAAACACTTACCTACTGCAGGATATCTTGGAGGAGGTCTTCAGATAAGAATAATATTAAAAGCCCCACCTTCACCATATAAAAAAGGACTGATGATTTGATAACAGTGTCTTTCAAGTATGATAAAAGCGGCTTTGAGAAAAGCCTTTTTCGACGTGCATCTCCATACCACACATGCATGCTTGTTAGTAAGTACTAAGTTAAGTACCTATTGTTAGGGAATAAGAGTCAAGAAAAAATAAAATAAAAAATTACAAAAATAATAAAGTGTTAAAAACCGAACCACACAAACACCGATCCAAAACCAACAAAAATATTAAGCAAAAATAAAGCAAATTATACACAATCACAACGTTATTTATATTGTAATGCAATGCGTCTGTTTTTTTTTAACAAAATGAGCTAAAATGTTGTTATAAAAATTCGGATTACTTTTCATTTTATTAAGCAAATTTTTTTCAATTGACGTGATAGCCAAATCGGACAATCTCTGCTCTTTTTGGCAGTTTCGCACATACGTGTGAATGCGTTTTAAAGCAGAAAATGATCGCTCAGCTGAAGCTACTGAAATGGGGAGGGTCAGAATTAAACTGCAAAGAGTCGAAACTTGAGAAAATGCGTCTTTCAAAGACGTATTCTGGAGCTGTAAAAAAAGCTCATAGGTGTCCAATTTATTTAACGACGCTGACGTAAATAAGACTTTAAGTTCATTCAGCAGGTAGTCTGTTGAGCAGCACTCTATATGAATTAAAGCCACAATAACAAACAAAATCCACAGTATTTAACCAAATCTGCGGTTAAATTACCTTACAGAATCAGTCACAGTTTAAATAACACAAATATTAAAATATAGCAAACGAAAAACTTACGCACCAGTGGTATAGGAACATATGTCACATACTAACAATAATTTATTTTCAACCAAACGAAATGGAACACGAAAATATGCCAAAATAAAAAGAATATGACTTGCGAAGGATTTCATTATAACGCTAATTCTTTTTAATTTTGTCGTGTTTCTTTTCTCTAGTGCCGTGGTTTCTTTGTCTCTTTCTAATAGAGGAGAGGAGAGAACTGCAAGCCGTTTGGCATTAGCCTATCTTTTATCAAGTTTTACGGACGGTTAGCTAGCATTAGAAAGAGATTGTCTGACACGCTCTGTCTCTTTTCGCCTCATAGTAAAACGTTTGACCGAGGTAAGCTGTAATTCGTCGAGTTGCCTTCAATGTAATGTACGTAAAATTGAAGCGCTGATTAATTTACGACTATAAAATGAAATGTGATACTTAGGGTATTGCTAAGAATTACTATTGCTATTGTAAATCGCGCAGGCATTTGATTAATAATACTTTGTTAATGAAATAGAATGTAAATACTTTTGTATGAATATGGAACTGATTTTTGAAAGGTAACCCGGTGGGAATCGGCTTGTATGGACTCTTCGCCACTGGTACTTACTGAATTGAACCCTAAAGTTTCAAAACAACACGTGAGCTACCTAGTAGGTAACAAGGAGCGCCATCCCTGTCCTCAGGAAATATTCTTCCCAAAAAAATGAAGAGTAGGTAACTCTTTTGTTACGATTTTCTTTAGTGAAATAATATAAGTGGCTCCCAGTGTTTGAATGTTTTCCAATCTCCATCAATTTAAATTAATTTCAAAATTCAATTTCTTCGCAGTTATTAGTATAACGGTGCTTTAAAAACGCATGTTTGACTCAGGCACGCTCATTGTTTAATAGTGCAAGTCAACATTCTCGGAACTTACCCTTCTAACATAACATGCAATTTGTATCATCTGCATTGTGTACATTTGGAAAGGACTAACCCTTTTATACCTCACGGAAGGCAATCAAAGATGTTTTGCAAGTTTGCAAAATACTTAGAACTTTCTCTAGGACAATAAAACCGTTATGTTTTCTGCCGGAATAATATTTGTAGGTAACTACCTAAAGAAGACAGTCAAACACAATACAATGTTTTGCAAACTTACAAAACGTCTGTATTATCTTTGATTTCCTTCCGTGTGACATAAAAGGGTTGGCCCTTTACAATCGTGGACAATGCAGATGATAGATAAGATAAATTTTCATGTTTGGAAAACCGCAGACATACGTTATCAAAGTGCTACGGTAGGTAGGTATATATAACGTGTGACTACGCCTTTCCAAACATGAAAATTTATCTCTACATAGTGAATATTGCATACTTCAGAATAGTATTGTATGACATTATTGTCAATTTACAACGGAGGCATCTTGGTAGAGTCTACTGTGTTCATTTACTTGCAACTATATTAGCAACTTTGTTCAGTTCCGTATTCTGAAAATCTTGTTTTATACTTTTTCAGCGTCGTTTTTTGTCGTAGTTGGGTTTTAGTTTTTTTACTTTTTATTATTTGTACTATTTTGGTGTTAAAGTGTATTTGTGGCGCATAATATTAACAAAAGTTAAATTGACGAACTAAAAACTAGGTAGTTAATATACGACATCTCTTTTGACTTATGTATCGGCGTATAGTAATATGTAGAGATATCCTATTTTACTATTTCATAGCACGTGGATCGTAGCGCGTATAGCAACGGTTTCCCCGTATGAAGCTCCCAGTATTTCGTAGTAGCGACGCACATTTGCGTCGATGGCAGCGAATGGGCCATAAATTAGTGGATGAGGTCGTTAGTATAAATAGATTGGATGTTTCATATATTAAGAGGACCTGGGAAGATTTCATAATCTAACTAATTCTTCTAACGATCGACTGTCATGTGGATTTTAAGTAATTTATTATGATCCAAGGCAAGTTATAAACAATCCCTCTATGGTTTTGACTCTACTGAGAGCGATATGGGCCTGTCCTTTAGCAAACAATGACTTTCCTAGATCGATAACTGCTTTAGCTAGAGTACAACCTTGTAATTTATGTACAGTACAACCCCAAGAAAGAACAGCGGGAGAATTTTACGCTGAATTTGCCCAGACCCCCTTAACCCGTCAAATCCAGTGAGGCAAGGCTCGATTCTGATAAGTCCGATAATATCTGCTTTTATGGATGCGTCGTCAAATTGTATGAGAACAGCGCTTGGCTGTTCTCCCTGTTCCAACTGATCGCGTCGAAGAGCAGGCCATTCGAAGGTTTTCACCACTCCCATCGCTCCGTTTACCAAACCCTGATTTACATTCAAATTTTTACGAAGCATTACTTGGAATTATGTACAAACATAAAGTACTCGTGAAGCTCTTTCAAGTGATACCAAATACGGTATATTTATTTTAATTTTATATTAACATAGAATTTTTTGTCCGCTAGAGGGCGTAATACTACATTTGGTGACAAGCGATGAGCTATAAAAGCTCATAACCAACAGAATATGAAGGCCCTTCTAATGGTACTGCAGTGGTCTTATTCTGATAAGTAGTAAAGAAGCTATGAACGAAAAGATCTGAATTATAGGTATGCAATCAACCCATGAATACAGGTAAAGTCACAAGCAAATGCTAATAATATATATATATTTAGGATCCAGAAGTGGAAAGTATTTAAAAACAAACAAAATCTTAACCCTTATTTATTAATTTAAAACATAATTAAATCAATAGACAAAAATACAAATAAATCGCCAACTTCACAAATAAAAAGGTACTTACAAATAATAAATAGTCCTTACTCTTATTTACTTATTAAATACACAAGTCGGGTCGGACACAACCGTTCACCACGGAGAACGAAGCACGTAGCCATCTCTGCGACCCCGAGTTGGGGGCGCGAGGAGACGGTTTGGGGGCTCCTTTATGGCCCCGTGACCGTGGCCTTGTTCTCTCGGTCCCCAAAATTGAGGACCCGTCCTTGGGTTGCACCCTAGGGGTGCCATCTTCGCACACCTAAGACGACGCCGCGAGGGTGTGCCTTTCCTCCGGCGGTGGACGGTGTGCTTTTGTTGTGTGTGACTGTAGGAGCACCCGAAGTGTTTCACGACGCCCGTGCGATCAGGCCCCTACCAGGTTGGATCACGGGTTGCCCCCGTGAAGGCCCAGCAAGAGTCGATCAGCAACAGGGCGTCGGCTTTGGTTGGCGCTCCGCTACAGTGGGTGATTACCCCGACCCCCTAACAGCACAACCAGCTATGTACAGTAGGCTGCGAGGGTGCGGGGGGTGGTGTGTGGGACGAGCGGTTTGTGGGTGTGTGTTCACCGCTCGTGTGGTGTTCTGAGTGTGTACCTGCGTGTGGAGTAGTGCATGTGTGTTCGTCGCGCGCATAGCGCCTATATAAATATAGTCCGCAATGCGCACGGCGGTGTCACAATAGACAGAGAACAGTAAAACATCTTCATACAAACGAGCCGCTCTCGGTTTGAATGTTTGCGTGCGCGCTGTGCGGGTACGCGATTTCACGCACACGCTGGCATAAGATGGCGGCAGTACGGGCTGTGCCGCGTGACTGTGAGCACGTGCGTAAATTACATGATCGCTCGCGTTGGTCAACTCTCGCCGGCCACTTACCATAATATTAATTATTACGAGTATCATGACTACAAAAAGGGGAAAAAAATATTGTAGTGTTTTCGGGTACCTCAATAACGATTTCGCAAACCCGGACTTATCATTCTTCATCATTCCTACTGAACCAGAAATATAAGTACCTATTTATATCTTATTAGAAAATGTTAGTTTTGTTTATTTCACAGTTTCTTTGCTTTATTAAGAGCGTACCCGAGTCGTATTTTTCCATGTATTCCTAAATTTACTTTCTGAATACTATGTTTAGAGCTAAAGTTTATTTTAAGAAGCCTAGTTTTCTTATAAAACAGAGGATTGACTACGAAATATCGTTTAGGTAAACGTATTTGTCGCGTATAGTGTAATAAGGGCAATTTCACAATAATTACTTACTACTGCAAATTACTATTTTTTTTTCTATTTTCTTACGTATTATTTGATACAAATATGGCGTCTTAATCATGATATTAACTCAATAAAATTATAGTAAGATGTGACCGCTTAAGGTTACCACCACTTTTACTTTTAGCTAAATGGGACATAAAGCTAAATAGACAACCCTGGGCATCAACGCAAGAGTAGGCAAATAACGAGGCGGGCGGCCTTAGATAATCTACTGTTCTCTGTCTACTGTGGCAGTGTCGTGTTGCGAATGTGTAGTGTCTATTTTTGTCTGAGTAGGTCACGTGTAATTGTGTTTGTGACCTACTCGGGCGTCACATCCGGTAGCGCGACGTCTGCGATGAGGTCGCGCGGGAATCTCCTCTTATCGGGAGGCCTCGCGTGCCAGGGCGCAATTTCTTTGATGTGGTGGAGCTCGGAGGTGCCGGCACGCGAGAACATCCCCTTCGCCAGGCGGACGACGAAGTCATCGATGCTCTCGACACGCAGGTCCCTGTTAATTACTGAGTTCCTCACGTACCGGGGAGCTTTGACGATTTGACGCAGCGTGATGTTCTGCTGCGTCCGGAGCTTCTTCCTGTGCGTCTCGGCCGTGAGGGCGAGCCAAGCCGGGGCAGCATAAGTTAGCTGCGGCCGCACGTATGTCTTGTAGATCCCCAGCTTGACTCGCGTGGAGAGGCGTGACGAGAACACCGGGCGCAAAAGGTTTCTGCTTACCTTTACCCGCGCGACGGTGTCGCAGACGTGCGGGCCCATAGTGAGCCGACTGTCGAGTGTGACCCCCAAGTACTTGGCGGTCCTGGTCCACCCGACCTCGGTCCCCATGAGCTGAAGGTTCGGTGGATGACGTCGGCTTCGTGCCGTGACGATTATAGCCTGCGTCTTACCTGCGTTAACTGACAGTCTCCACTTGCTGAGCCAGTCGGGAAGGTCGTCTAGTGCGCGCTGCATTTTGATGGCCGCGTGGTCGGCCGACAGCGACGTGGTTATGTACGCGGCGTCATCAGCGTACAGTGCGAGTGTCGCAGAGTGCGTGGCGGGAATGTCGTCGGTGTACACGGCGTATAACGCAGGCGAGACGCAGCTCCCCTGTGGCACGCCCGCTCTAATGGGGCGTGTGCTGGACGACTCGTCTTCCACCGAAACCTTAAAAGTCCTGTCCTGAAGGAAGGAGGAGACCACCTGTATCAAGCGACGGGGCGTGGTGGTCATGGTCAGTTTGTAGATGAGACCGGCGTGCCAGACCCGGTCGAATGCCTTTTCCATGTCGAGGAATACTGCCGCGGCGTACTCCCTCTTGTTTACAGCCGCTATGAGTATGTGCAGTACCCTCGACAGCTGGAGCGTCGTACTATGTTCAGCGGCGTAATGTGTGGAGTTAAACCCGCCCGGGGAGAAAAAGAGTGGGTCTTCCTCTGGGGCTACCGGCATCTTGAAGTACTCTCCAAGGTGCTTCTCAACTGCTGCGACATGGTCCAGGGCGTCCGTTGGGTTTGGCGTGAATTGACGCTCCAGGTGTTCGGCGAATATTTCGGCCCGGTCGGCCGCCAAGTAGCATAGCGCCCCGTCGCTGTTGCGCAGTGGGCGCACCGGGGCTGGGGTATTCTTGAGGCGTCGGCATAGCCGGTGTACCGACGCCCAGTCGCTGTCTGCCGAGTCAATGGTGTTCTCCCAGCTCTCCGATTCATGCGCCCATAACTCGGCCTTCACCTTGTCCGTGATACGGTTGAGCTGGTTTTTGATGGTAGGACATCTTGTATGTTGCCACCGCTTGCGCAGACGCCTCTTGTCGGCGATCAGGTCTGCGATGTGTGCGGGGAGTTTGTGGTAGCGCCCCTGCGTGGCCGTAGTGGTGCATGTCGCCGCTTGCAAGGCGTTCTGGATGCAAGCGGTGAGTCCCTCAGCCAACTCGTTCACGTCCATGGCGCTGGTGGTGGGTCAAGTGGGTGTGGTGGCCTCCAAGATCTTCCGGAATTTATCCCAATCCGTATGTCGACGTGGCGCCGGATGGGCAACTCTGGTGGTGTGGTCAGATAGCCGGACGAGCACCGGCTGGTGGTCGGATCGCTGCTCGTCGTCCAGCACCTCCTGCGCGATCTGACAGGTGAGGCCTTTGTGTACGACGTTTAGTACGTCGGGTGAATGCGCTGGGTTTTCCGGGTAGTGGGTCGGTACCTCCGGTCCCGACACGTCGTACCCCCTGGCCTCCGCGTCGACGAAGAGTCGTCGGCCCCCCGGGTTGATGGAACCGCTGTTCCATGCCGGATGCTTACAATTGAGGTCGCCGGCGATGATGGTGGGGTGCGGTGTTTCTAGCAGCGTGTGTATGTCGCTGGTGTTGAGTTGCTTCTTCGGTTGTTTGTAAGCTGCATACATACACACGTGCCTGCCGGCGACATGCAGCTGCACTCCCATTGCAGAGATGCTGCTGAGCGTTGGGGGCGGTAGCTCCTGGTGGACGACTCTTCACCAGCACCACCAGTCCTTGGGAGTGACGGCTATTGGTGTTGTTGGGTTGCCCATCCTTCCTGTACACGTGGTATCGTGGAGTGTGTTTGTTGTTGTTGTTTTTTGGGTGGTTGCATGTGACTACGCCTCTCCTGAGCCGAGCTGCTCGGTGCCGGGCCGCGGACTGCCCGACTCATATGTGTTTGCGTGCCGCTGGTCGGCGGGCGGGAGAGATCGAGTTTCGGCGGCTTGGGCGCTGCCCCTGTCTGTAGAACATAATCCGTTCTAGCAACAGGGACGGCAGAGGCATCGGTCACGTTGGTCGTGTTGCGTGGGGCGTTGTTAGCCTGTTCCTTTACGTTGTTTCCGGCTTTGTTTCCACGCTTGCCGCCGCGTCCTTTCTTCCTCCGTCCTGAGGAGGTGGTGGCCGTGTTGCGCGCAGGTGGTTCGTTTGCGGCCGCCATCAGAGACGCCGATTGGGTCTCTCCTATCGGAGTCGGCTGTAATGGCCTCTCATTGGCCATATTCGACCGGCGCGTGTTGCCGGTGATGGCGACCGTGCCCGCTCGCTTGTTGCGCACCTTCTTGCGCATTAAGCGGGGCACCTTGTGTGATTTGCGGGGTGCGCCCCCCCGCAGTTTATGCAGGTAGCGGGTTCCTCTCTCGGCCGCGGGCACTCTCTGGCCACGTGACCCCCGCCGCACCTGACGCAAGCGAGCGGTCTGTGGCACTGTTCGGAGGAGTGCCTGAATTGCTGGCATCTGTGGAATTGTGCAGGCCCCCTCCTGCCACGCCACGCCTCAATCTTTACGCCGGGCATGCAGAGGATCTCCCTAACCTCGTAAATGCCCGGCAGTAGATTTGGTGTCTTTTTGATGACGGCGTGGAAGATGCAGCCGGGTCGTCCTTGCCGCGCCTTTATGACTCGGACGTATTCCGGCTGGAACCCCTGCGCGCGAAGGTCCTCCTCTATGTCCTCCGGCGCCGTGTCCGCACGCAGCCCCCTTATGGCTCCTCTCCGCTGGCAGTGAGTAATAGAACCAAGGGATGTTCTCCTCTTTTTCGAGTACCGTCAGGTATCTCTGTATCAGACCGTGGTGACCGTTGTACTGGTCCGCTCTGTGGGTGCGTCGTCATGGTCGTCGCGCGTGCAAACGGGACACTTGTTGTCTCGCCCACACGCAGCGCGCGGTCGCGCGCCGTCTCTCTCAGCAGTCTCGTCGGCGCTCCGTTGTCTCTTGAGACTTGTTGATGCGCCGGTGTTGGGATTATTTTCGCGTCACCCACATTTTTCTCGTTGTTGCCGAGTTTCGCTGGATGGGTTTGCGAAGCTCGGGCTTTTAATGCCGTCGGGTGTTTGAGTGGTCCAGGCTGGTTTCCCGTGGCTAGGGTTGAGGATTGTTGGACTCCAGATGCTCGGAGCCTGCTATCCTCTTTGGATGCTCTGGTTGTTGTTGGCGTCGGTGAGGCGGGTGAGGCCATGTATGTCACTGTGGCTCGCCTGGTTCTGTGCTTCCCTTCATCCTTTTCATCCTCCCCACTATGGTGTTGCTCGTAGGGAGGGGGCTTAGGCGGAATCCCCGGCTGGGGCATTCCGCTAGGAGCGCGCGGCTGTCGCGACCCTGGCGTTGTTCAGCGCCGGGTTCTCGAAAAAGGGTCCGTGCGACGATGTAGTATTATTTATTTTTTTTTCTCTTATTTTTTGTAACTTTCTTGGTTTGAGGCGGTATTTCGAAAAAAACTCTCTACGACACTATAAGCCCCGCACGATGATATTGCGATTGGCGGCCATCTTGGTGACGTAGTCGAACTCGCACCGTCGGTACCGTTCGCAAGTTCAGTCCGCGTTTACCCACTTACGCACATCGAATATTTTTGTTAGGTTTTTGTTTTTGTTATCCTGTTTTATTGTTGTTCTTGAGTTTGGTTAGCTGTTACTCGTTAAAATGAGTAAGAAATTAATTAACAGTCGTGCTCGTGAAATTATAATTAAAGTGGACAATTATTTTGTTAAAGAGAGAAAGAGAAAGTATAAACGGTGCTTTAAAAAGTGCTTCGGACACTACTGAGGACATTTTAATACCGAAGCAACTGTTAATAGTTATTAAAAATATTTTGCAAAATTCTACTAAAGTTATGGAGCGTGTGGCATGTGCCACAGGCGTTGCAAAAAATACTGTGATGAAATTGCGACGAGAGCATGAGTCAGAAACAGCCAGTGGCAGCAAATTGAGAACTGCTACTAAAAGAAAAAGACAAAAGAAGGAATATTTCGACGGGTTTTCCTTAACAGCTTTAAGAAATATTATACATTCAATGTTTACGGTGAGGAGAAAAATACCCACAATGCGCAAAATATTGGCGGCTTCAAAAGTAGACCTTAATTATACTGGCAGTGAAACTACATTAAGAAAAATAATTAAATGTGGTTTAGGCTACCAATTTAAACGATGCTACCAAAAAAGACTGGCTCTAATTGAAAGACCCCAAATTCAAGCGTGGAGGGCTAAATATATACGACGTATGAAAGAAAATGCCTCGCTTGGTAATAACAAATGACCCGTTATTTATCTCGACGAAACGTCGATACACGCGCACTACTCGGTAAAAAAATGTTGCCAAACAGCAAACGGCCGTCGGAGTGAGACGGAACGACAGCCCCGGCCGCCGATGGATAATAGTTCATGCAGGAAGTTAAAGCGGATTTGTTGACAATGCCCTTTTAATGTTTAAAGCAGACACCAAAACGGGGGATTACCATGATCAAATGAATGCTGATAATTTCACCAAGTGGCTTACAGAAAAATTAGTACCCAACATACGATGCAACTCCATAATTGTGATGGACAACGCCCCTTATCACAGTAGGAAAGAGAATAGGCCACCAAGTATGAACAATAAAAGACAGTTGATGGTTGAGTGGCTACAAGCTCACAACATCGACTTTCCCAACTATACTACAAAACCTGAACTGTGTTTATTAATTAAACGGCACAGACCGCTGAAAAATTATAAAATTGACAATTTATTAGCTGGCAATGGCCATGAGGTCGTTAGATTACCACCCTACAACTACGACCTCAACCCCATTGAGTACATCTGGAACCTGGTAAAGATGAGGGTGTCAGAAAAGAATGTGGAGCAGTTGGAAAGTCGCATTGAAGCTCTGACGTTGGAGGCGTTGGCGTCAATAACTCCAGATGACTGGCGAAAGGAAGTCAATCATGTTAAACGGCTTGAAGAGGAATATTGGAATAAAGATCGAATAACTGACGAGAGTTATAAATACGGCAGACGACAGTGAATCGGAAACGACAGACATAGAAAGCAGTTCTGATTCGGAAGACTATATGAGTGGAATTGAATAAAAATATTGAAAAAAATATAAACATTTTTTTACATACTATCCTGGTTTTATTTATAAGCTGATAGATGTAGGTAGTAATTAAAACATGACTGCCACACAGTGGACTCTGGTTCAATTACCTACCGCTCGCAAATTAACAGAAATGTAGTTAGAAAAAATTAGTATACATATAAGAAAGATATACGAATAAGCATATTTTTCTTTCGTTTACAAGAATTATTTCCTTGAAATTATTAATAATGAAAGTTTATTTGTCAGAATATGGGTGAGTAGGTATAAAGAGTGTATAATAAAATTATAAAATACAAATAAACCCTTAACCCCAGTTTATTAATTTTGCGTTTAACATTATTTTGCTAGCTGTCCTTTTGTGTGACAGATGACGTCACAAAGCTGTTATTGTGACAAGGTTCCATCGCAATATCATCGTGCGGGGCTAGTAACAGCGGTAATCGCGCGTGGCTGTCTGCGCGTGTAATGCCCCGCTCGACGAAATGCCCCGCCTTTTATAGGCAAATGGAGGGGAGAATATGATCATTTCTAACTCGGCTTCTCTTGACGATGCGTCGTCCTCGACGCTTTGTCTTCTGGGTTTGCCATCAACGTCGTCCTCGATGCAGCTTCTTCCGGGGCCGCCGCCAACAGCAGTAGACGGGCTGGCCGTGTTTGCATCATCTGACACTATCTGGTCAGCAAAGTCGCCAACAGTCACACCAGCATTTTCGACAGTGCCACCGACACTGGATGGAGTAACATCAGAAACCATAGGAGGTTCCCTGTTGGTCTCAGAATTGTCTTTATCATTATGTTTTGAGTATTTTGAAACCTTCTCATCGCCTGCAGATTAGATGCTGTCCTGAAATCTTCTCATCGCCTGCAGAGTAGAGGCTCAAGTTTGCGTATCTATAAACAAGATAGTAAAGACAGAGGCATCAAGTCCGCTTGTCCTTTACACAAGACAGAGGCATAGTGTCCGCGTGTCTTTATACAAGACAGAGGCATAAAGTCCGCATATCCTTACACAAGACAGAGGCATAAAGTCCGCATGTCCTTACACAAGACAGAGGCATCAAGTCCGCATGTCCTTATACAAGACAGAGGCATAAAGTCCGCAAGTCCTTATACAAGACGAGGCATAAAGCCTGCGTGTCCCCGTCCAGCACCAAAGTACGCCGATAGCTATCCAACCAGCCACATTATCTGTTTTAAAAATTACGAAACTATATATGTCTGTTATGGCTAAGTTGATGAAAAACATGGCAAGTTAGCACACCATCGGGCACCATTCGGTAGTTGTTGTTCAACTTACACTCGAAGAAAACAGCGCAAGACTTTGGCACAACTCGATACCCACATGGGCACATCTGCCAAAACCAGGCACTCAGGAACCAGGACAACAGCTGTCAGAGCGCACTCCAACTGTGCTGCTCTAGCCGCCAGTTCCCAGCAACGATCTCAGTACCATCGCGCTTCCAACAACGGCCTCAGTACCGTCGCGCCTCCAACAACGGTCTCAGTACCGTCGTGCCTCCAGCAACGGTCTCAGGACCGTCGCGCGCCAAGCAACAGCCAGCACTGTCCCGTGCCAAGCAACAGCCAGCACTGTCGCGCGCCCAGCAACAGTCAGCACTCCTGCAGTGCACCTTGAGTGCACCTTTGTGCACTGCCTACTCTTTGCCACTCTTTGGAATGGGCGACTAGCTTCATCTTATTGACTGACCGACCTTCTGACAATTCAAAAGTGCCTGTAACTGGTTTATTTGAAATAAATGATTTGATTTGATTTTAAAAAATGATTGGAATCGATTCAGTTGCTTAATCTGAACAAACTTTATAGGTTTCGTTTCAAGTAAAAATAACCTTGTATAGACAACGATCCTTGTTGGTTCGTGAATACAACTGTTTTTCTGCATGTTGTTTAATTTGTTTCCTAGCGCCACATCATTTCACTTTATATGAATCTTAATTAATACAGGTAACGAACAGTTTGTTGTATATATGGATGTTACTCTGTGGAGGTATGAGGAACAAAAAGTTCACTCATCCTTCATAGAAAAGGGAGGATCTCCGACCAGACGGGTGTTATGTCTGGCGGACACTTGCCCAAAGCTTAATGTTGGGAAGTTGTGTGTATGCTAATTGCACGTTAAATTCTGCTTGCGAGTTGTAGAATTCGTATGACGTCAGTATGACGTGTTGTTAGCATGTGGCGTTATACAGTATGTTAAATAACAGAGGGCGTTCCCTTAAACTCGTTAATATATATCATTAATAGATTAAAATAAAAATATCAGCATAGAAAAATAAGCATAAAAAAATCCGAATAAAAAAATATTCTAATTGGAAATAAATTTGAAACCTCCTGTTTTAAATCAAAATAGTGGTCGTCATGTATAAATAAATTGCGACGTTGCCGTCTTTCATGTTCGCGTGTACAGTGTGTTTCTTTTACATGTCAATTTAAAATTTTTATTGAATATTTTCATATTGGAAAAATTTTTAAAACATTTTGTTTTCGAATGGAAATATTTATTTTAGCATGTATGTATGCTATACTATTTCGGGTTAACGGGAACGCCCTCTGTTAGTTAACATACTGTATACCTACTCTTTCACCCAAAAAGTACTGAACAGATTTATATGTTTGTCACACAGCTGATTTATAACTATGATTAGGATAAATTTTGACCCGATATTTCCACTGGAGTGAAATTATGGTGAAACCGCGCGGCTCAGCTAGTAAATAATAAAACATCTGTATATTCTTAGACTATCACTATATTACACTGAACGCACTAGAACTAGAGTTTACACTTTCTGTTTGATGACATGCGGCAGGTCGTACTTGCCGCGGACGCACTTCAGCTTCACTCCGGGACAGTCCTTCAACCTGGAACGTGATGATACCGATATTAGGACCACATTATTATAACGGACCATCTAAGTAAAATGATACGGATATTAGGACCACATAATTATGACGGACTATCTAAGTAAATGAAATACAGACATTGAGTGTTGAGCACGTATTTGGTACCTGGTGTGATTGTACATGATGTTGGGTTTTTATTAAAACATAATTATTAATTAGTTATATTATAATTATTATGTATCTAGTGAGTGGTATTACGTTTAGTTGGTAAATACTAGTATCGTCTGCTGGATGACATCAAACAATATAAAAAATGTCGTACCCTTGGTATGTGCTTGCATGTTATCACCGGCTAGAATTAGGTTTTCAGTTCGGTTAGCATTTAAGTTCGACCTCTCGCTACTAATACTAATTCATTAAGTCTGGTTGCCCTAAGATGTTGTTTCAGGAAATTATAAATAAATAATAGCGTTTAATGAAATTAAAATATTGTTACGTCAATCAAACCTTATGTCAATGGCCAAAATGTTCAATATTGCGTGACATGTCTTACGTAACTTTTAAGCCCTATATCTAGAGACCTAGGCATTGTAGAGATACGATTTAAAAATGCATTGCTAGGCATTAGGTGCTCAATCTAACAGTATAGGACATAGGTTTCATCAATATTGACGACCAAAGGTCAACATGGAAATTACTAGAAGCTCGTCTACTGTCAAGTACATGTAACTACCTGCTTGATAAACAATAAACTAGGGCATATTCGAAATTAAGCGCTATTTTTATTACTTCTAGACAGATCTGGAATGTTCGATTAGCTGGCCTATATAAAGCGGGGTGACTCACCGCGGTTGTCAGTCTGCATTTGATTATCGAAACGAAACAAGCTATAATCGAGAACATCTACAGCGACAACTGAAACGAGTACTTTTGATGAAGGTTTAAAATTTTAGAGTGCGACGAAGTAAAAAGTCACATCTTTGTTCTCCGTCATTGTAAAAGGAAGAAGACCAAGAGACATAATTGTGAACGTCGACTTCGCAGAAAAAATAATAAAAATAAGTTATTGCCGCCTTCAGCTGTAGCATTCTTAACTCAAAATTGGCGTTTTTAAATCCATGTCATACGTCTTGCCAATGAGCGAGCTGTCAATTCCTAACATCAAGGTAGTGACAGGTCGCTTCAAGCTCAGTTCACCTAAGGTTTCAAGGCTTTTGTGTTTGACAATAGCTCTCGTGTGTTAGTTAGAAGACGACTGCTCACCTGCCGACCCTGACGAGCACGATGTTGTGCTCCTGCAGGTTGTGTCAGATGCCGGGCACGTACGCCACCATCTCCTTACCATTGGACAGGCGCACTAACACTTTTGTTTTTGACAATAGCTCTCGTGTGTTAGAAGACGACTGCTCACCTGCCGACCCTGACGAGCACGATGTTGTGCTCCTGCAGGTTGTGTCCGATGCCGGGCACGTACGCCACCATCTCCTTACCGTTGGACAGGCGCACTAACACGCACTTTCGGTTCGCAGAGTTGGGTTTCTTTGGTTTCTTTATTACTGTCTTTAATACTACGCCCTGGAAGTAGAACAGAATGGTATATATTAAGGGGTTTATTTGAAAGTAATGATCATGACAAACTTCGTACAGCCAACACCGACATGGAAGTTCGTGTTATACAGACGCTAGTAGACCAAGCCACCCTAATCTGTCATATCCACTTTGAACCTTAATGCTTTAATGATAAAGTTGAAAATCTATTAACTAAATTTGACAGATTGTGATGGCTAACCTGTACGTTAATATGTGAAAGCAATGAAATTAGTTAAAAAATAACCTTCTGTGACTCATTAACAATCATAAAATCGGCCCTAAGGCATGCAAATACTTGGCGAAAGGAGGCAAAACACCGGAGCATAACTTGTGCCGCGAGAAATCGCGGTACGGCAGACTGAGCTCCGGTGGGATCTCATGACAACATGGAGAGTGCGATTGTCGCAACCCAGTTGCTGGGCACGACGCCACAAGAGGGGTGTAAGTCCTCTCTTTGAGAAGTAGCTAGAGAGGAGCCACGGCGCCTTTACATTCTGGCTGACGCAGGTTCTCACCGGACACTGTTGTTTCGGGAGGTTCCTGTTCCATATAAGACGGAAGGAAACGCCAGGGTGTCACCATTGTGTCGATCGCCCTGAGGACACGGTGGAACATACGGTGGAGTTATGCCCGGCTTGGGTAGAACACAGCCGTGACCTCGTAGCGGCGATCGGCGGCGATCTCTCGTGTCCGACCCTGGTCCAGGTCATGGTCATGGTCCGGAGCGAGTGTGCATGACAGGCCGTCACCTCCTTCTGCGAAGCAATGATGCTGGCAAAGGAGGAGGCAGAGCGCGTGAGGCAGCGGGAATTCCAGCACCACTGGCCCTCACACCACTAGCCGCCGCAGGAGACGTCCTGGTTGGGAGACAACATCAAACTTTCGACCACCGTAGACGCGGGTTTGCGGGCGGTGAGCAGAGGGCAGTTCGCCGCCCGATAAGGAACAGGCCCGGGTCGGCGACGCTTTGTGTTTCACGCGCGCCTCAAAGAGATGTTAGCACGCCGTGACGGGGTCCATGAAGACCGATTCTTGGGTCAGGGTTGTGAGTTGGTTGTAAGAGAAACTGTAGACATGGTGCACAGACAAGTAAAAGTTTGAAACGCCCTTCCGCTCCGCCCAGAGCAGGCGAAGTAATTTGATGATTTCCCATCCATTCCAAAGTAAAAAAGGCATTAAAACAGGCATTCCAAAAGGCATGCAAACAGTTTTTAATAAAAACATAATCACTAACTCGACCCCATCAAGTACGAAATGAACTCGTTGAAGGGAATTAGAAATCGTTTCGATAAAATAGTTACCTTGGCAAAAGGATTTCCATTGAGTGGATTCCTAGACTTCCGATTTTTGATGTGTGGCCCTGTCCTGTGCATCTGGTTGAGTGAGGCCATCGCCCTGGACAGAAGACCCATCGGCTGGACAACAACTGGTGCGGTGAATGTCATGGCCGGGGTTACTGGAACTTACCGACGAAGAAAATGAGAAGATCAGTTTACGATTCCAGTCATTTCCACAGTCGGGTCATCCATAAAGTACGTCACACATGAAGGGGGAAGGGGGGTGTCGACAAAGTGTGACAGGGTGTGACAAGGGGTGGGTGGGGTAGTAAGTTTCGTGACATCACATTTCAAAATCTAATATACCTAGAGGTAGTAATCGCGTAATTTGAAATATTAATTATAAACTAAAAAATATATCCAACTCTATCTTTGGGACAATACGGTTTAAATTGTTTTGTTTACGATGTTTTAATTTAATAATTTTTCGATGTGAAATTGCAAAACATGTGACGTAACACTAGGGAGGGGGGGTTTCAGAAATGTGAACACCTGTGACAAGGACGGGGGAGGGCTCAAAAAATCATGAAATTCGTGTGACGTACTTTATGGATGGCCCCAGAGCTTCTTATAATCTACTAAGAATAGTATTGTTGCATGTATCAAACTATAAGAAATAAGTTTTCCATTTTTTTCTTTCATCAAGTTATTTTAGCATGTAGTTCCAATCAATAAAATAGAAAAGAAATACACTTCTAGGTTACACAATGCAGGAGATTACAAAATTTTGTTAATATCTAAATTTTTTTGCATAACATTTTCGTAGATAGAGCGCTGGCCATAAACCGTGGCCCTGGCCGGCGCACAGGCAAGTGAAGAAACACGGGTGGGTTTTAGCCAGTAAAAGTCTGACACGCCCTCCCGCTCCGTCCAGAGCGGGAGAAGTCATTTGATGATTTCAGTAAACTGTGCACCTCGCTGGTATGGGACCTCTCTCCGGCTTCCCCGCGCGGCGCCCCGCATTCGCCGTAAGCGCAGAGTAGCTTTAGCATTTTTGTTACAATTATACGTCTAAATACAGTTTAATCCCTTATTGTTATTACTGTCTCATCATCATCTTCCCAGCGTTAAAGCCAGTCGCATCCGAAGCTTTTTCAGCTTTGGAGTATGGGGTCCGCTTTTACCAGTCCAACTGCTGAAATGGCTAAACTTCGACATTTTCCGTGATGCGACTGCCGTCTGACCTCCACAACCCGAAGGCGACATCGAAGCATTGCAGTTAGACCAATTGTTGGACTTTTAAGGGCTCTAACAACCCGTAACGACTGCCACTAGATGTTTGTATAGCAACCGGGACTTCCGAGGTTTCCGAGGCACGACCAGACCAGTGCAAGTATTCATATTCATACATACAAATACTTGAACTGTGCGGGGATGGCACCCGCGCCACTTTGCGCAGCGGCCGCGTCCACTACCGCTACGCCACGGAGGCTATTGTTATTGTTGTTAATGTTTTTTTTATTAAGTTTGTTTTTGTTTTTTACATTTTCGACGCGCCTGTTGGTTGCACCAACATTATATTTCAGTCCATATGTATCAATGTCATTGCAAAGCGTCATGAATAAAATCATCAAGTATCATGACGCTTTATCATTAAAACGAATTAACATAAAAAAATGAAATTTATATTTTTTTAACATAATTCTTTTGTCCACAAACGGTACCGTCCGAATGACGTTACAGAGCGAGGTACACAGTCAACTCGCGCGAGTTGTATACCCCAACCTACCTAGTTCTTTGTAAAGACACATGTGAGAGTTCAGTCTTGCTGTATATGTAGTTAAGTTATTGCGTGGCGTAGCACATAACCCAGGAGTGCTACGTCAGCTAGAGCTTCAAGTGCCGGACCGGTACGTGTGGAGGCGGCGACGCCCGCAACTGCTAAAAGTGCTTGTGGCCAGAACCAACCTACTGGCGAAAGCACCCCTCACCCGTGCAATCCGTATGGTGAACGAAGTCCATGATAGACTGGACATATATTCTCGTGTTCTTTGAGTGAACTCGCAAGAGTTTTATTAAATATTGTTACTTATGTTTAAGAATTAGTGTATGTATATAATTATTTGTATTAGTGGATAATTGCAGTGTCGCATTAGGGTAAAACCTGTAAGGACAGCTGTAAACTGATAAATAAATAAATAAATAAATGTGCCGGTACAGTATTGTCAAAATTATTGAAAACATCTTTGCATAGTTTGCATACAGTTACAAACTCAAAATGCCCAAATTTAACAATAAAAAACTGGTGCTAAGAGCATGGGATTAATTTTTCTATGAAGATTTGACCCCAAACTTGAAAGTACGCACGCTATTACCCCTCAGCTCTTTATGTAGAAGCTATTTTTGAACGGTTTGATTCCGCTTGTTTATTTATCTTATATAAGTATAAAATTCTTTTGTCACAGTTTTCGTTCCCATACTCCTCCGAAACGGCATGACCGCTTGTCATGAAATTTTGTGAGCGTATTGAGTAAGTTTGAGAATCGGGCAACATCTATTTTTCATCCCCCTAAATGTTAGGGGTAGTCCACCCCTAAATTATTTTTTTATTTTTTAGACAAAATTTTTAGTTTCTATTTTTTTATGATACAACATACAAAAATACATACAATACTAAATTTTCACCCTTCTACGATCAACCCTTACTTTTTAATAGCCATTTTAGTAATTTAATCATTTTTCATCTCCGGTCGAAAACTGATCAATCGTCATTTAATTAGTTTTATTCCCGAGGGAAATCTAAAAAACACGATATAACCGAATTCCACGTGGGCGAAGCCGCGGGCGGAAAGCTAGTATTGTTATAAATAAACGAATAAGTTCTGAAGAATTTATATAATTCGTACAAAATTTAGATTCGAAAGCTGAATGCAGTGTAGTGTGCCCCACCTGTATGAACCCATATTTGGGTTATAATTATTTTCTTGAATTGTTGACCTAAAAACTTGTAATTTTCTTCGTTCTCCAAATAAATTATTTTAAGTTTTACTTTTATAGGTGCATAAAATAATCAGCATCGCAACTTAGGCCAAAATTATGAAAATGTTGGCGAAACGAAAAAACAAAATGGTTGGTGAATAATGTTTCAATTAATAATCAAGAACAGTGAGAGTAGGACTTTGAGCATCAATAGAGTGGCAGATCTTGTAGAAAGTTGGTGGTAGAAATACCTATATTGTGGTTACATTATTCAAGTGGAGAATATTATGTAGCTATTCTGCGACCATCTGTCATTTTACTGTATTCATCAATAGTTATTTGTAAATGCAACAAAAATTGCGGCTAAAAGAACCATTTAGCCATTTTGGCTTTGTATCCAATGTTCTGTGGGGTGTTGAATGGACAGCACTTGAAGATTTCACCTTTTCAATTTCAGTCAAATTCGATTTGAAAGCGATAAAGACAGATCGTTGAGTAAATAGAAACATCAAGTCACGCGTGTTCAGGACAATACAATGACACAATGGACGCAAGTGTGAATGGGGAAGGCCGAATGGTCGAGACCATGAGAACTATGTGCAGTTGTGGTCAGTACGGGATGTGCTGACTCATCGCAACCCTTCACACTTTTGATAAGCTGTGGTTGGTAGAAAAGTAAATAATATAGAATATGGATTTCAAAGGTGACGATATCCTAATTTCAAAGGTGACGATATCCTAATTTCAAAGGTGACGATATCCTAATTTCAAAGGTGACGATATCCTAATTTCTTCAAAAATATGCCAGATTAGAGCATGTTGAAACATACAGGGGACTTTTAAAAAGATTGGTTTAGGTCATAATAGCATTTAAAATAAAAATCCTGTTTGTTTTCGGTCACCGTGACCATTCTCAACAAGATTAGCCAGGTTCGTACGAGATGTTATTGTGCACAAGTGTGTGTGTTAACAGTAACCAAACCAACCAGTATTAAAATAGCATCCATTTAAATAAATATACAAACTCGGAACTTGTTGGAGTTTAAACAAATTGTATAGCGGGATTTATTTTTAACTAGCTATCCGCTAGAGTTCAGTTATATCGCGCTTTTTAGATTTCCCTCGGGAACATCAAATTTTTCAGGGATAAAAGGTAGCCTATGTTTTTTCTCAGGGTCTAAAGATTGTCTGTGCCAAATTTCATCAAAATCGGTTGAGAGGTTTAAGCGGGAAATCGCATTTATAATATTAGTATGGATAATCGATTTCTTCTTTGACCACAAACAACTCTTACATGTTTATTCGGGATATACCAATATTCTGTATCTTCTGTTTTGTTACAGAAAAGAATATGTAAGCAAACTGAATTATAACATCATCCTAAGATGACCACAACCCAACATTGCTTTTCGACCGCCGCTAACAATTTGAACACCTAATAACAAACTCAAACACTCAAAACCAAAAGCACAGTTATCTTTTCTCAATATCTTTTTTGTGGGCTATACCGACCCCCGGGGGCTTAATCCGTGTCCACGCGGAAGGGTTTCAAATGACAGGCGCTACAAACCCTTGCAAATATTATTGCACGATTACACATGAAACCAATATGGAGCTTACAAAACTAGTTATTAGGTCCGATTTTGCGTGACGGCAATCGTAGCTGCAGTTAGACGCAGATGTCGGTAGACCGCTATATTTGACAGTCATGTGCAATATCCTATATATGTACTTGTTAGTGATGCTATCGAACGGGTTCGAATTTTGGCGAAATGTGTCCCGTGTCATGGCGCACAAAATCTTTTTGGGTGTCCTTTGCGCGTGTGCCGACGCTTGCATGTCCCATGTGTAGAATCATTCAATGTGCACTAAGGTCCGTACTACAGAACGTCACTCAAAACTCAAGCTCTACTTAGAGCCTGTCCAGAAAGCGCGATTTACGCGCGAGTCCACTCGCGCGTTTTGATTTGTATTGCGTCCAGATGCGGCGAAATCACGCGCGTATGTGATGAGACGGATTTGGTCAGTTATAAAAATGGACTCTGATACTGCGGTTGTGTTGTAGCTTGCATACCGTCGATGGAAACGTCGTAAACGAAGAGAGAGTGGACGATTTAACGTGCATTCCATTCTACGTGACAGAATGACCTACAAGTTTTTTTTTCTCCTCGCAATCACCAGCTTCACAAAAACTTTCTATTTATTCCCAGTTCCTGCGCGTAATAGTTCTATTAGAATAATCTGACGATTCCATATCCCATATAGCTACCCTTTTCTCAATTTCGTCAGTAAAAAGTTCCGTGTCAAAATTTTCACGCTCCATTTTTATAAACGAATACGTCCCCTCGCCACGGACACGCGCGTAGTACTGGACGCTGCAACGGCGCCGGAGTATCTCGACTCGCGCGGCGCTCGCGCGTAATGCGCGCGAGTCGAGAGTCCCGCTCATTGCAAGCGTTTTAGAGCCTGTCCAGAAAGCGCGTTTTACGCGCGAGTCCACTCGCGCGTAGGCACTCGCGCGTTCTCGAGATACTAGAGCTGCATACATTCCGTCCAGATGCTCTCGCGCGTTAGAGCCTGTCCAGAAAGCGCGATTTACGCGCGAGTCCACTCGCGCGTTTTGATTTGTATTGCGTCCAGATGCGGCGAAATCACGCGCGTATGTGATGAGACGGATTTGGTTAGTTATAAAAATGGACTCGGATATTGCGGTTGTGTTGTAGCTTGCACACCGTCGATGGAAACGTCGTAAACGAAGAGAAAGTCGACGATTTAACGTGCATCCCATTCTACGTGACAGAATGACCTACAAGTTTTTTTTTCTCCTCGGAATCACCAGCTTCACAAAAAATTTCTACTATTTCTTCCTACGCGTAATGGTATTAGAATAATCTGACGATTCCATATCCCATATAGCTACCCTTTTCTCAATTTCGTCAATAAAAAGTTCCGTCTCAAAGTTTTCACGATCCATTTTTATAAACGAATACGTCCACTCGCCACGGACACGCGCGTAGTACTGGACGCTGCAACGGCGCCGGAGTAAGAGCCTGTCCAGAAAGCGCGATTTACGCGCGAGTCCACTCGCGCGTTTTGATTTGTATTGCGTCCAGATGCGGCGAAATCACGCGCGTATGTGATGAGACGGATTTGGTCAGTTATAAAAATGGACTCGGATATTGCGGTTGTGTCATAGCTTGCATACCGTCGATGGAAACGTCGTAAACGAAGAGAAAGTCGAAGATTTAACGTGCATCCCATTCTACGTGACAGAATGACCTACAAGTTTTTTTTTTCTCCTCGGAATCACCAGCTTCACAAAAAAATTCTACTATTTCTTCCTAGTTCCTACGCGTAATGGTTCTATTAGAATAATCTGACGATTCCATATCCCATATAGCTACCCTTTTCTCAATTTCGTCAATAAAAAGTTCCGTGTTAAAGTTTTCACGCTCCATTTTTATAAACGAATACGTCCACTCGCCACGGACACGCGCGTAGTACTGGACGCTGCAACGGCGCCGGAGTATCTCGACTCGCGCGGCGCTCGCGCGTAATACGCGCGAGTCGAGAGTCCCGCTCATTGCAAGCGTTTTACGCGCGAGTGCGGTAACGCGCGAGAGCATCTGGACGGAATGTATGCAGCTCTAGTAACTCGAGAACGCGCGAGTGCCTACGCGCGAGTGGACTCGCGCGTAAATCGCGCTTTCTGGACAGGCTCTACCGCTCGCGCGTAAAATGCAGCGGCGACTCTCGACTCGCGCGTATTGCGCGCGCCGCGCGAGTCGAGATACTCCGGCGCCGTTGCAGCGTCCAGTACTACGCGCGTGTCCGTGGCGAGTGGACGTATTCGTTTATAAAAATGGAGCGAGAAAACTTTGACACGGAACTTTTTATTGACGAAATTGAGAAAAGGGTAGCTATATGGGATATGGAATCGTCAGATTATTTTAATAGAACCATTACGCGTAGGAACTAGGAAGAAATAGTAGACATTTTTTGTGAAGCTGGTGATACCGAGGAGAAAAAACAAACTTGTAGGTCATTCTGTCACGTAGAATGGGACGCATGTTAAATCGTCGACTTTCTCTTCGTTTACGACGTTCCCATCGACGGTATGCAAGCTACAACACAACCGCAGTATCCGAGTCCATTTTTATAACTGACCAAATCCGTCTCATCACATACGCGCGTGATTTCGCCGCATCTGGACGCAATACAAATCAACACGCGCGAGTGGACTCGCGCGTAAATCGCGCTTTCTGGACAGGCTCTTACGCGCGAGTGCGGTAACGCGCGAGAGCATCTGGACGGAATGTATGCAGCTCTAGTAACTCGAG
Source organism: Sesamia nonagrioides (assembly GCA_017933935.1). Taxonomy (NCBI): domain Eukaryota; kingdom Metazoa; phylum Arthropoda; class Insecta; order Lepidoptera; family Noctuidae; genus Sesamia; species Sesamia nonagrioides. The sequence goes on from JADWQK010001703.1 coordinate 596,074, forward strand.
AACGCGCGAGTCCCTACGCGCGAGTGGACTCGCGCGTAAAACGCGCTTTCTGGACAGGCTCTTAAGTCTCTTTTGAAGCCGTTTGATTGGTTGAAACTAGTTTTAAGTAATGTTTAAACACAAATCAATGCTTGAGTTTCCTTCTGTAATACGGACCTAAGTATGTATTTATATTTGTATCACTTAAATTAAACTATACAGACGACAGCACATTAAGCTACTACAATATGTCAGATTTCTTTATTAGATTTTTAACTTGTATCTCTAAAGCAATACGGCTCAATGTTGATTGGGAATATTTGGCACTTTAGGGTCGCTTGACCTACTGTCGTCTGTACATTAGGAAGACAAATAAAAGGGATCCACATTAAATTGCTGATGTGTCAAAGCATTTTAAAACAACTTCAAAAAAGGAGGAGGGTCTATTGTGTATTTTTTAGGGTATTTTCATATCAATTTTAAACTCATTCTGAAAAACAAGTCCAGTTCTGATATGTTGTTTTTGAGTTAGCTTCAATAATATGTATTTATACCAGTTTTTGTACATGATTATTATAAGTTCATTTCATTGTATTATTTATATTGCATGGTAAATAGCCACAACAAAAAATTATTAATAAAAAATCACTACAAATGCAAAAATAGCTTTATATTCAGAAGTTTCCATTTTGATTATTTTAGTGCTCTCACACTCATAAGCCTTTACTCATTGATATAATATTAAACAGATATGATATGCTCTAACAAATTAACCAAAATAAATGTGCCGCTCGGAGCAGCAGCACACACATGCAATTTTTTTATTCTGCGTACATTTCACACTTTGGCACAGCGTGAGTGAGATGGGGCGCTATCTAAAGCATAGAGAAGAAAAATATGGCTAGTGTTTGTCGTTTGCGCTTAGAATCGACGAAAACTAAAGCGACTTGCTGGACTTACCTCCTTCTGTACGCTTCATTTTCAGTGCGCTAGTGACGTATCTACCTTAGTTTAATATTATATCAATGCCTTTACTAGATATAATAAAGGCTAATTTTTAACCATAGTGAAATAGGATCCCCTATAGTTTCGCCAAGTGTGTGTATGACTGTCCGCGTGCGGATCACAGTGAGCATTAGGAAGCTGAAATTATGTACCAATATGTAAAAAGTGTATAAAATATATTGGAAAAATGTAATATGAGGACATATTATATTTTTTCAATATTTTTTTTATATTTCTTAGTGTTTTTTTTTTCATTTCCACCTTAACTTGTGAATATACCTAATGATAGATAGGCATTCAAAAATGAATAGGGGTTTACTAAGATCGGTTTTAGATAAAGTTATATAACACTAGCTGCGCCCCGCGGTTTCACCCGCATAAATAGTATTGACATAAAAATTAGATAAAAACCTATTCTCATGCCTAGCGAATGCATGTACCTACGAAATTTCATGAGAATGGGTCAAGCCGTTACGGAGGAGTATGGGAACGAAAACTGTGACACGAGAATTTTATTTATAAGATTTTCGGAAATCATCGTTCCTAAAATATAAAAAAAATACGTTCAAAAAATATGAAAGAAATATCAAAAATATGACTTTAGAGGAAATTTATTTTGAACTTTATGGGTTGAAGTTTGTATATGCAAGCATTTGTTTTATCTTAGTTAACCTACATATTTTATTATTCTGAAAATACCTTCTTTCAAATAAAAAAGAATATAAAATAATTTCACGCAATCCTAACTTACTACCGAAAATCCAAAATCATAACCCTATTCCCGAGAGATGGCGCTATACATACTTTGTTTTACTTCTCGCTGATTGGTTGCTGCTCTCAGGTTGCGGGCTGGTCATGTTCCACTGAACAAGTTTTATCATCTCATGGGATTTAAGTCATCGCCACTGTGTGATGTGTGTCAGGTGCCCGAAGATTTTATTCATGTGTTGGTGGAATGTGACCAGTATCGCGGACTGAGGAGGAGCCTGCTGGCAGGCATTGATCTCCATAATGGTGGAATCAATGTGGTTCTGAGCCGGCCAATGTCCGAAGAGGCCCAGTGTATCTATGGGTTCCTAAAGAGATGTATGAGAGAGAGAAATGATAGAGAGGGGCGGAGAGCGTGAGAGTAAGATTTTAAGATGTTATGTCTGAGATGTGTGGTGTGTGTGATGTGTGAGTGTGTGATGTGTATGGGTGTGTGGATACACTGGGATTGATCCCATGAGGCTGGCATAGTCACCCTGACTGCACTGAAGCCTCTAAACACAAGATTAAAAAAAAAAAAAAGAAAACTTCTCGCTGATAAACGGTACCTATTCTGTACTCAGTATGTACAGTGGCAACTCAATGTAACAAATAGCCCAAACTCTTAGGTAACTGTTAAGTGAGGACATTTATTGTGAGGGACGTGAAACTACAGAACCCTACACTGAGTGTGACCTGACAAAATCTTGGCCAGTTTTTTTAATGAATTTGATAATCCTTCACCTTGTTATCAGTCACTGGTGTCGAAGATATACTTAGAAAGTACATATAACGAAAAGTTACATTGGTACTTCCTTGACCTAGAATCGAATCCGCTCACTCATACTTGAGAGGCTGGTGTTTTAACCACTAGGCCATCACGACTGAAACTTATGATGAATTAACTTTATTGAGTATGAATTAAAGTAATTGTTACATAAGCCCATATTTGTTTGAATTTTTGGCAAATACCTATAACAAAATATATTGTATGTAGCATGAAACACTAGCAGGGTTAGTTAAAAGTTTGGCCGTTAAATGAGAAACCGTATTATACAGAATGGTTGTGAAATTAACACACAACCTGCTACCATGGATGCAGTCAATGCATATACTTTAATAATATTAATATTTTATTTATTGACCTATCAACAATTGTTACGCTATAATTTAACAATGATGAAAGCTAGATGCAAAAACTAATACACAAATATAAAGTTACAAATAGTGTAGAAATAACTTTTACAGCTACTAATGGGACGTCCCATTAGTAGCTGTGTGTGTAGCTTAACGTAAGCAAAGAAGCAAAAATGTTGTATTATAAAACTGAGCACCATCTATAGAACAACAATACAATTAACTTGACCGATCTATATCACAATACTATTTGTCAAAATACATCAACTATAGAGTTTTTGGATGGCTAAGAGCTCTGGCCTATATTTTTTATATAAAATATGACAGAGTCTTGATATCAAAAGTAGAATTAAGCATTTACTTGTTCTAGTTACAGTTAATGCATGTATGAAAACTTATTAGTCATGTGCGTGTAGGTATCTGAGCGTGTGAACATTTCATAAATGTATAAGATTTCATTACTTAACCAAAAAAAAATAATCAATAATAATTGCAAGGGTAACAGCCATTGGGATATTGTAGGTACTTATAGTTTATGTTTAGTTAGTACATTATTACGGCTTACCTGGAATTTGTTTACATTGTGCCTTGATTCCAATTGAAAGAAGCGAGAAACCTTTTCGCAATAAATTCATCTAAAAACAAACAGATACCTTAATATAGAGAGCATTTAAATTTAATATACTCATGTGATTACATTACACATTTTACCTTCTGATAATATATACGGGCTGCTTATAACAATTAATTTTATTATCCCAGAAAAATAAAAAGAAAAGAATGGTTTTCACTTTTCAATTCATAACCTCTCTATTTTCATTTTGACAAATGACAATCAAAATATCAGTGTTGCAAAGTTAATAAAAAAGTGTGGAATTTAACTCTCCAAAAAACAAAGAGTCAATCTTTTTAGCGTCTGTTTGCGATTTTGGCTAAGCAGATATATGTTAACTTAAAAAAGTAGAATTTATTTAAACGAGTGGCTGTAAAATAATTTTTGTGTGTATTTTATAACCATGTAAAACCATGTGGCCTAATAGGCCTAAAACCGCAGAAAAT